>VDFB02270651.1:665509730-665603422 GCA_007258455.2 Sequoia sempervirens
AGTGATGCCATACTGTCCTTCATCACGCCTATTCTAATAATTATAATCTAACTGATGAACTAACATTTCTAACCTAACAATTCATCTCATAACATAATTCATTAAATTATTGCATCATAATATATTTCTGAAAATCAACTAACATTACTAACCACAATGTCATATGAAATGCTAATGTCTACTAATGGAATAACAGTATCATCAAGAGTCTAACTAACCAAATCACACAATATCATCACCGTCACAAATAGCAAACAACCGCATTGAAAAATACCAAATCCTACCAGTAAGAGGAGGGGTATTACATCCTCCCCCTCTTAAAATCGGCTTACTCCTGGAAGCCGGTAAACAAAAGGAAATAAGATTCCCTAATACAGGAGGCATCCACCCACACCAAGACGGTGAACTAATCACCAATAAAGAATAGAATCAAGCTCACACAAAGAGTAAGAAATAATAATACAAGTATTAGTAATATGGGGGTATTACATCCTCCCCTCCAAGGATATGGCTTACTCCAGGAAGCCATTAAATAGATAAGAGTAAGCACACAACAAACATGCAGAGAGCACGCCACAAACCACACACATAACTCACATCACTGGAAGCCACACCACACAACGACACAAGGGTTCATAGTGCATCCTTGATAGGAAGGATATCGGTGCATTGCACACTACACCGAGGGTCCTATCCTTTCCCATCAGTTTACTGCACCATCGACCTGACACCAGTTAACAGAAGAAACTCAGGTTCACAACAATGACAAAAGAAAAGTGAAACTTAAGACGCACGGGTCTAAGCACAAGGTTACATAGTGAGCACACATAGTGCCCAGTGTATGAACCTATGCTCTGATACCAAGATGTAATGCCCGCCGTGCAAACCCCAGAGAACACACACATAAAACGAATAATAATTTTTTTTTTAAATAATAAAAGTAAACATGTGCAACAACAATGACACATAACCACAAAGCATATTACATATCAATGACTAACATAGTTCTCTGGGGCACGCGAGATTACTTCACAACACTAAACATAAATGAAGATAAAGAATATAACATAACCATTTAATTTATGATAACCAAATTTATGATAACCATATACATTGATACATCTGAGAATCATGATGCGAGCATAATAAACATCGCATAATTACATCCATGACAAAACTCTTAAAAGAGTTACAAAAGAACCTAACTATTACATCATTGTTATAATATTACATTACAATTTTCTTTGATACATGAATTACATTGAATTTCCCAACATGGGGATTGATACAAGAATAAAGAACATGAAATACAACTGATCACTGGAACATCTGCATTGCGGAAAGCTGAGATGACAAGACGCCGATGGGGAACCCAACGGGTGCGGAGCACGTTCCACCCAACCATGTGAATTATGAAGTAACTCACCCCCCGTGCTCAGAGGTGACGAGGAAGTGAACCCGACCATGAATGTCAAACCGACTCAACAACATGATACAGAACAAGTACAACTCAAATATGCAATGCACAACCATCGACGTACTCAAATCACATAACAAGTTAAACCAGGAACTCATCACGATAACATGAAGTAATATCACTTAACAATCACGAATCAAATTCACAAGAATTCAAAGAAACATCACAAAGAGATAACATCCAGAAGAACCGAACCAACACCCAAAATACATTACCAAATAAATCAGAACCAATATAAAGAACACGATTCCATAATAACTCTGAATCAACCATTCAATACACCATTCCAATAGGCAACAAGAACAAGTCAGACGGGTGTCAAGTAGGGAGGGTCATCACATAACTCTCATGGGATCCCCTGGCTCTTCCTCCAACTGAGGCGCCGGCACCCACCTATGGATTCCCTAGCCCTAAAATCAGAACAACATAAAATAACAATATCCAGAGGCAACAAGAAACAAGAACAACAAGGATGTCTAGTGGAGAGTGTCATCGCATAGCTCTCATGGGATCCCCTGGCACTTCCTCCTAACCGAGGCGCCGGCACCCATCTATGGATCACCTGGCCCTTCCTCCTACTGAGGCGTCGGCACCATAGGGTAGCTGATGCGGAGCCGATAATCTCTCAGGAGGACGAGACTACGACTTTGCCGACCACGGCCTACTCAGTCTATCACTAGTCTACGGTAGCCCTAATGCATAGACGAGGAATCCAACTTTCATTATCTTGTATGTTTTACTACCCATCCCCCTGAATTCTATTTTTAGGTTATCACTTGTTTAACTACTCTTACGTGGGTTCCCCTGGCACTTCCTCTTACCCGAGGCGCCGGTGCCCACGAAGAGCCACTCTCCCTATGACCTCTTAACATATCTCCAAAACAGGCAAGGGTTGAACAAACATAAAAGCATATTACCACAACATGAACACGCGAGGCATTAACCTTCTCGCAACAACTCATAACCAAAAGTTTAACCAACCATTCAACCCTTCCTAACGTAAGACAATAACGCTCAAGAGCATAAACAAGAAGAGAATATTACTCAAAATGACGAGCCTCTGAAACAAGGTTTACCAGACCACAGGGTTCCCACAAGGACATCACTAAATGACAACCATAACGGAAATGATAACTAATAATACAATTTTGCAAGACTGCACTGGGACTTAATGCAATTCACTCCCAATCAAACAATAAAATTAATCCCACCCATCTTGCAAATCGTTACAAAAATAAAAATAAATAAGATTCTCACTTTTAAATAACAAACAACTAACTCAATCTAATCCATATACAATACAAAATAGGGCCAATTATCTGTTTATATTATCTATTCAACATAACGATTGATAAAATAATGCCCTCTAGCATATAAATCTCTATATATAAACATTATTTAACATTTTAAATAAAATACAACATTACATTTTTAAACTATAATGAAGAAGATTAAATAAAATAATTATAATTGCATTCTTAAAATATAATAAATTAATGTTAAAATTAAATAACCATAATCCCATTTTAAAATAATTAATATTGAATAAAATGATTTCCGTATCACATTTATTTATTTTTTTATTATTTTTAAATAAAATACATAACAATTATTTCTTAAAATAAATATATTTTAAACTAATTAAAAATATATTTATATAAGACAGAATTACCACAAAACTAAATTAATAAATATAAATAAATTAAATTAATATATATATATATAAATATGTATATAAAATAAAATAAAAACAAAATAAAAATAAAATTTAAATTTATTAAATTTAATGCCAAGTGGGGACTGCGCAGCAGTCCCCACAGGCTGCTGTACGCAGCAGTCCGTAGGACTGCTGTGGCAGCCCGCCACAGGGGGGTTCCGCGGGGTGGGTACGGCTGCCGTGCCCTCCCCAAACCCCCATATCACATAAAAAAAACAATAAATAAAAATTACGACCCCATAAAAATTTTTATGATTTATTTTTTTTTTTTTTAAGAATACGGAAAACGAAAAACATTTTCCTGTGCACGGCACAGCTCAGTACCAAATTCGAACTTTCATTTTCTAAGAAAAATATATATAACCACTATAAACGAAATATTGAAATAAAAAAAAATGAATATATATATATTTCTCAGAACATAAATACAGTTATATATATATATAAAAGATTACAAACACACCAGTAAATTAATTTTCTGTATATAAAAGAAAAGAACAGATTTCTCGCATGTTTGAAAATACATATAAAAGATCGTCACACAAAACAAATTTCAGATTTATCTACACACAAGGATTGATCTTTTCCTCATTAAATCTAAGGGTGAGCAATTGAAATTTTACAGAGTCTCATCTCAGTTTGTTTACAACAGTATTTCTAATTTCCACATGGGTTTTCTTTTTAAGAAGGCCTATCAGTTTATTTTATTTTCTAAACAAAACAACAGTTTTATTCAAGATCCAATTTACAAGTGAACTACAAAATGGGTTCTCAATAATCTTTTCCTACTGGTTTGCTAACTGAGAAACATTAAATATTAGATGAAGGTTTTCCTTTTTTTTTTTTTTGTAAATAAAATCAATCATATATATTCATTTATTTATCTAATTTCTTTTAGAACAGCAAGAAGAATGAGACGAAACATTTAAAAACCTGGAGTCCTACGCTTATCCAAAAATCTGGTGATGCTCGTTGATTCTGATGGTCTCTCCGAAGCGCTCCACGTTCTTGCTTCCAGATCTCCTCCACAGAATTTTGCCTTCAAACTTGAATCCTATTTCGTTGTTCAGAAGGCTCCAGAATCTTCACCAGAACAGATTGACAATCTCTCTAAAACCCTCCTCCAAATACCACAGAAGATTTTTAAAACCCTTTCCAAAATTTCAGAATACACAACCAAACTCATGCACCACTTCCCTAATCCAAATCTCTGTGTGTCTAAAAACCCCCAAAAATTCATAATAATATAAAAATATATTGTCCCTTCTCCCAAAACTCTCAAAAATCCCAATTAAAGAAAAATCCATTCTTTAAAACTAGCTTTTTCCCAACTCTTAATTCCTATTGGCTCATACAATCTTTTTTAATCTTTTATTTGTTTTCTTGCTTTAATTTCTATTTTACCACTTTCTTGCACAACACATTTTCTATTTAATTAAATAAATTATTCTAATAATTATCCCCACCTGATAATTAATTAAAATAATTAAAATACCTTTAATATTTAATTATTATTTAATCAGAACACATGACTTTATAAAAATTAAATAAAACATTTAAATATTTTCATACAAATAAATCAACATTAAAATAACCAATTATTACCCACATTCAATTAACTAAATCACCACCTATTAAACACTCACATTAATAAAGTACGACATACACAACACAACCACAATGACGACAATTACAAAAAATAGACAGTACCAGACAAACGAGACGATCTGACATCATGGGACGGAAGGACTTCATCGTCACCTCTGTATCAACATTTATCCGTTGGGTTATTTGGTGCTCGCCCTGTCCTGCCAAAGCAGGTGGAATCGAGACTTATACCTGCAATCCTGCATACAAACGAAGTTGTGTACATGTGCATATATACATATATATCAAAGCATTAAATCAAAGCACTGCATTGTGAGAAGGAATCGCAACATAGCAGGGCACTCGCGAACGAGTGATGCCATATTGTCCTTCATCACGCCTATTCTAATAATTATAATCTAACTGATGAACTAACATTTCTAACCTAACAATTAATCTCATAACATAATTCATTAAATTATTGCATCATAATATATTTCTGAAAATCAACTAACATTACTAACCACAATGTCATATGAAATGCTAATGTCTACTAATGGAATAACAGTATCATCAAGAGTCTAACTAACCAAATCACACAATATCATCACCGTCACAAATAGCAAACAACCGCATTGAAAAATACCAAATCCTACCAGTAAGAGGAGGGGTATTACAGATTGGTTCTAACCTTCGCTTCGATTGACTATTCTAGGAGCAATCCCAGATCAACGAAGAGTGAGAGGCAAAGGGGGAGGACAAGGATGGAGGGTTGATGGTGTTTGACAGGAGCATCCAGCCAGGCCTCTAGTTCAGCCAAGGTAGGGAGATGTACCGATGCCAAATCAGCAACAGGTGCCACCAGGTATACCACCACAGGTTGAGGATCAGCCTCAGGTATAGCCAGCAGGGTAGGTGGATCCTCGGGGCATTGATTGCTTAGCTGTAGGCCTAGCTGCAGACTATGATAGGGGAGAGAGATCAGACCATTCAGCAGAGATAGGCTGTAGAGTTACAGGCAACCACAAAGCTAGGCTGGAGACAACAGTTCGAGAGTATGGCAACCTCCTCTTCTCAGGGTACAATCTCTATTCGGTCTTACAAGGATGTCATCCAAGAGGCTGAGTACTATCGGAGGAATTATCATGAGGCCGTACCCAGATGAGGACGGGTCCCAGAGTACTCGCAACAGACCAACTACAAGCCAACAGAGGGTCACAGTGACAGGGGTGAGGGCAGCATACATGGGGATAGAGCTTGATTGAGATGATACGATTCTTTTTGTGCCTTATGGGCTCCTTTTTGATAGCCCGATGGGCTTTTTTGTACTAATTGACATACATGTACAGTGATCCAATTAGTCTTGTACTATGATAGTTATTTGATGATATATATGAGCCGATGATGATTTTGATGTGATGCAATGTGTACTCTTTATTTATGCATGGATGATTTTATTTTTTATATGTTGTACAATGATGTTATCTGATGCATTTATTTCCGATGATATTATGCAATGATTATGACTAAAAAATGTATATTATGTTGACTTATGCTCTTCGTTTCATCTTCCCACTGGTGAGGCCATCGTCACCTTAGAGGACGTTTGGCATATTTTGAGGTTGTCGATTCATGGTCGGTGAGTGATTTTTGACATGGACGAGGGGCGCGATGCTTGCCACAAAGTCCTCGCCACAAAGGACATTATTTTTTGTGAGGGGCAGATAGAGCTTGAGCGGCACAGGATCCTGGCACCTCCCTTCTGCCTAGTTGTTGCATCTATTATTTTGGGTCTCGTTGCCCCTAACAGACGAGAGCGATACTTCAATCCCAGCTGGGGATATTGCTGGGAGCGTATGGTTCAAGACAGGCCAGTCCGTTTTTCTTAGGGGTCGGTGCTTCTAGCTTCTTTATACAGAGATCTGCACGAGTACGTGTACATGGACGACAGAGCACTTAGAGCAAGGGTGACACTTCTTCATGTCTGGGTATGGGAGCACATTGTTGTATTACGTCCACACGTTGTTTTAGTTTCGATGGTGCCAGATGATCCCCTCATGTGGTGTTATAGAGGTGGTGTGTCCTTTGCACACACCAGTGAGCACGAGATCCCCTACTAGAGGTTGGTTTTGGACGAGATGCAGGTTTTTACGTGGCGACCATACCTTGGTCGGCCCAGATGGGCCGACGATGTTGATCAATTGTTTTATGCCCGCCAGGACCTTTTTATGCAGGGGCAAGAGCACACCATGATTGAGAGGTACCTGCCCAGGCACGTGCAACATCAGTTCAGTGAGCCTCAGGATCTCCCTGATGATGACTAAGTAGCCATCTTCGCCTGCACCATGACATAGGTTTCATGGGGGCGGTATATTCTTGCCTCAGAGGCCATTGACAGTTTCAGGTAGTTAGTGGCTCAGTCGTGGGCCTACGATCAGGGGCATGCAGATCCAGGCACAACACAGGTATACATGGATTGGTTCTAACCTTCGCTTTGATTGACTATTCTAGGAGCAATCCCAGATCAACGAAGAGTGAGAGGCAAAGGGGGAGGACAAGGATGGAGGGTTGATGGTGTTTGACAGGAGCATCCAGCCAGGCCTCTAGTTCAGCCAAGGTAGGGAGATGTACCGATGCCAAATCAGCAACAGGTGCCACCAGGTATACCACCACAGGTTGAGGATCAGCCTCAGGTATAGCCAGCAGGGTAGGTGGATCCTCGGGGCATTGATTGCTTAGCTGTAGGCCTAGCTGCAGACTATGATAGGGGAGAGAGATCAGACCATTCAGCAGAGATAGGCTGTAGAGTTATAGGCAGCCACAAAGCTAGGCTGGAGACAACAGTTCGAGAGTATGGCAACCTTCTCTTCTCAGGGTACAATCTCTGTTCGGTCTTACAAGGATGTCATCCAAGAGGCTGAGTACTATCGGAGGAATTATCATGAGGTCGTACCCAGATGAGGACGGGTCCCAGAGTACTCGCAACAGACCAACTACAGGCCAACAGAGGGTCACAGTGACAGGGGTGAGGGCAGCATACATGGGGATAGAGCTTGATTGAGATGATACGATTCTTTTTGTGCCTTATGGGCTCCTTTTTGATAGCCCGATGGGCTCTTTTGTACTAATTGACATACATGTACAGTGATCCAATTAGTCTTGTACTATGACAGTTATTTGATGATATATATGAGCCGATGATGATTTTGATGTGATGCAATGTGTACTCTTTATTTATGCATGGATGATTTTATTTTTTATATGTTGTACAATGATGTTATCTGATGCATTTATTTCTGATGATATTATGCAATGATTATGACTAAAAAATGTATATTATGTTGACTTATGCTATGCAAATGTATTTATGTGATGTGCAATGATGTTGTCTATATGATGATCTATTTTATGTTGATGCAAATGGTGATGTGATATGTGGTATGAAATGTAATATGCAAAATGATATGGTATATGATCTATGGTGTATGTGTGAAATAATATGTGAATCTTTCTTATATATGAAATGATTATGGATGCATGTAATGGATTTTTTATGTTTCCATTTAAGCTTATAATGATGTGGAATGATTTATGCAATGAATGATTTATGATGCTATTTATGAGATGACATGGATGATTAGTGGACGATATAATGCACTATAAATGTGATGGTCGTGTGTTATATAATATGATGCAAATGGGATGGTTTTTGTAAGATGCTTAGAATAACAAATTTTATTATCCTAAACATATTAAATGATAATGTATGTATGTGATGCATTTTAATGTGATGCAATGATATGTTAATGCTAAGTGGTATGATGATGCATAATGTAATATGAACGTAATGTGTGCAAAGGATTATCAATGATGCTTATGTACCTATTATGTATGATTATGCAATAGGTGGTAATGTGAAATGGTTATGACATGCAAATGAATGTTATGTGAGAATTTATGCAATGTAATGGAAATGGATGCAATGTAATAAAATGGATGCGCTTGCCTATGAAGAATGCTTATAATAATATGTGTATATGATGATGGAAATGCAATGCATATGTTTCATATGTGATATGTTGATGCAATATTCTTAATGATTTGTGGATGCAGGATCGATGAAGGTGATGACGGCGATGATGATCAACTGTCATAGTACTTTGTTAGTGTGCTGAGCAAGAAGAGAAAAAGTCATTTCAACAAGACACAAGATGATGAAAATGCAAATGATGATGATGATTTTGATTTCTTTCCGAGGAATTGGGATTTTCAAAGGGCCAATTTTCTTATGTTTGATAACACACGTGGTACGATGCATCAAGGTATAGAAAACCAGGATAGCATTGTACCTAGTGTGATGGACTTTGACTTGACAAATAGATAAGAGTATCCTTGTTCACACCTGACATATGGAAACCTTGCTAGGGTGCACTTTAGAAGTTTCAAACACCTCGGACCAAAACATAGAAAGGTAAACCTATCAATGCAATAATCAACAAGTTGTCCAAGACCTCCTCCATACATACCTAACAAAGCAAGTATTCGCCAAGTTTATATTACAAGAACATCCAACAAGCATAGTAGATAAAAAGATATTGATCGTTGCCCCATTCCCATTTCTCTAAATCCTCTTGTTCGGATATCATCGAGAAGTCCTTGGAATGAGCACAATAAGATAAATCAAAAGGATAAAGATCAAGTACACAAACAAGCCAATGTTCTTCATACCTTTAGCCAGAGGGATGTGTTTTGGTAGGATAAGAATCCAAGTGATATCCAAAATGATTCCCATTGTCAGAACGATATATCCTAGGACATGCATTGTATAGGATGATGATGGTTTGATAAGTTGCTTGATAAGCTACTGATATAAGGTTGACTGACATATCTGAAAATGATCAAGAGTTTGATTTTGTTTTAAATATTTGTTGTTTTGATTTTGATTTTGTGTTTGAAGATTTCTTTTTGCCAACTGCTATGGTTGTTTCTGTTTGTATTTCCAAAGGATGAAGGTGGTGATCAATTTATTATGGATGACTAATTATCACGGGTGAAAGCGAAACAGGATGGATGGATTTTTTCAAATATTTGGATGTTTTTGATGTTTTGAAATGTTTTGAGGCTATTTTTGGATTTTTTGTTTTCAAATGTTTTTGGATTTTTTGGAGTTTTTTGAATGTTTTTGGATTTTGATGTCTCGGGGGCTGATCACCGATTATCCTTGCCTACGTTTAAGCTCAGAGACAACGTAGTTTGGATGCCATGTTCTTGATTTGTTTTCTGTTTTATGAATGTCTTTTGGATTTTTCGATATGTTTTGGATGTTTTTGGATTTTTCGCACAATTTTGACAATTTGGATATGGACATGTGTTATGATATCAGTTCTCTATTTTGGGATTTTGTTGAAAATCAAGCTAAGGTTGATTGATCGGATCGATGGATTGATGATGATAACATTGTTGAGGATACACAACGATGCAAGGATAGTGTTATGCAACATAAGGATTATGATGGATATCCCAAGATGATGAGGGATTGATGATGATAACATTATTGAGGATACACAACAATGCAAGGATAGTGTTAAGCAACCCAAGGATATCCCGAGATGGGGATTTTTTGATTGGATTCGATTGATCATGAATGATGAAGTTTGATTTTGGAACAAAAATTTTTCGAATGATTTGATGTGACATTTGAAGGGTGTGTAAGATGTGACTGATATTGATTGTTTGGATCGATGTTCGATTGAAGATAAAACTTGATAAGGAACATCTTCTCGTCAAAATGTGCCATGGGCTAGTGATTTGGAATTTTTCCTCACAACTTCTTTGACCAATTTGATTTCACGTTTTCCAATGTTTGGATCACCACAAAAGTTGGAGGATATAGATCAATATTTATTCTTGAAGCAAGATGAAAAGTATCTACCCCCAGTGTCTAGCAATGTATGGAATGCCTAGATGGGTGGATGCTCGGATAGGTGTATGGATGGAGGGATATGGATTATCTTGTGATAAGATAAGGTGTTCAAATAAAGAATGCTCATTTGGATAATGTTTCATGGCTCAGATAATGCTGCATAAGATAGGATCAATGACCCATGTCAAGATGTTTACCATAAGCAAGCATAAAGTGTGCACCAAAATTTTATCAAGATCAAAATAACTTGGATGATGGATGCAAATGGATAAAGATGGATTGGATAAATGGTTCATGGATGAATGGATTTATTATGGATAAGATGGATGAAATGTTGGATTTATTATGGATGGGATAAGATGCCTTCTCCTGGAGTGGCGCACACAGATGCTCGATTCTACACATGATGCCTATTTTCTAGGTTTTCATCATGGTACCTGCCCAAAGCACCACCGAAGTGGTTTTCACTAGAGGACAATTTTTTTCTTTACTGTTTTCAATCCTTTTTCTAATTTTTTTGGATTTTCATTTTTTTTATTTTTTTTATTTTTCTGTGAAAGATTTAAAGCTCATGTTGTGCCACAAGGTGTTGTTGATGTAGATGCTTCTATCATGATGTGCCATTGATAGCCTACCTGAAGAAGCTACTTTGCCAAGATATGTGCACTTAAATGCAACTTATGAGATTCCTGATCTACTTCATTGATACCAGGGTTAACTCTGTCTTTGTGCGCACATCGCGATAGAGTACCTTCAGAATCCTTATGATGAAAGGTCATTGCCAATACATGGTCAATTTGAGAATTGGATATCCTGCGTGGAGGCGTGGATGGAGTGTGTTTAGAGATAAGAGATGGATTGATTGACAGTTTGGAACCTTTGACTCTCCAAACTTGGGAAGATGAGAAATGATGGGTGGATACGAAAGTGTGCATGGAATTAGGACCAACTGCTTGATACACTTTGTACGTCTCTTGAAAATCCTGCTTTTGTTTTTGTGGACATCCTTGATGGATACTTTTCCCTTTCTTATTTTGTCCCATAGTTTCTTTGACTAATGGAGTTTGATAGGGATAATATTTCTTTGTATTCTTTGGTACCACTTGTATTTGATTTGTCCATTATGCTTATTAGCTTCTTTTTCTTTGATACATTCTTTGTACTTTTATTCAAATCTTTCTTTCAGTGTTGGTCCCAATTCATGGATGGGATGATGAGTGGATGAAGATTCATGTCGTGGTTGGTTGTAGTATTGGAAATGGTTTCACCATAAAGATTCTTCGTGCTCCCTATGTTGACATTCACACTAGATGAAATTTCCCCCAGTATTGTGGAAGTAGTACCTTCATGATTTGATTCTTCCTGTTCCAAGAGGTCTTGTTTAGAATGCATTCTCTGATAAATGACCATTGTAGGTGACATTGTTTCAATTTGCTGTTTTGCTGACTCTAGAACATCTTGTTCTATCTTACCTGCTTCAGTGATTGGATATTTTTGTATATCTTTATTCATGATGTCCTTTGTCTGAATTTGGGATATATCTGATACTGATGTTGACAACTCAATAACCTGCTCTTTTTGTGTAATAATGTCTGGAGTAAAAGAATCATGTTCTGAATGAAGATCCTCTATGCGTCCATCCATAGAAAGCATCTCATGGGTAGATGGAGGAGTATGTGCTATGTGGATGTGACCATATTTTGTGACATCTTGTATAGATAGGATAGTGTCCATTAGATCACTATATTATCCTAGAGATATGAATTGTTGATCTTGAATGATTTTAGAATTGCTTTCGACATGCTTTGGATCAATTGCTTGACATGGGTTAGTTTCAAAGGATCCTTGGATATCTTTATTAGAAATGAAAAGTGGCTTAATATCCTTTGGATCATTGTATTGGAAAGGACCATTGCTAGACCTTGGTAACAGACGTTGATCATGCTTTTGAATAGATTCTTGAGATATGTCCTCTAACTCATTAGGTGATGTAGAGACATTTTCTATATGATCATTGGTCAATGGATTGTTGATTGTAGGATCAAATAGTGTTAGCACTCTATTAAAAAGTGGCTCTTGATGTATGTTGATTTGATCTTCGGATAAGGTAGAAACATCTTCCATGTGTTCGTTGATGGATAGGTCTTGATCATGTGATTGTTGACTTGGATCGATACATGGAGTCATTAACATTTTGTTGGGAATTTGAACAACATTTGCTTGTTGGTCTTGGTATTGGGCTTGATCTTGCGCTTGCATTTGAACTTGAGCTTGTACTTGTTAGGCTTGTAGTGTGGCTTGGGCAACTTGAGCAACTTGTGCAACTAGTTGTGCAGCCTTTCAAGTTTGGTTTTGTTGGTGTGCCTTCTGATAAGTAGCATGTTGAGCGGCTTGAAATGTAATGCTATATTGGTTTGATGTGTTTGGTTTGGGTGGTGGTGGTTTTGGAATATTGCTTGTTGTGGTGATAAGAGGTACTGTTGTATTGATGATTGGGATTTGAGTGGTGGATGGTGTGATCGATGTGGTTAGTCCTTGAGAGACCATTTTTTGAAAGATGATAGATGATGTGTTGGTTGTTTGTGTTATGGAGATGGTCACAATTTTTTGTTGCGATATCGATGGTAAGGTGGGATGATTTGGTATGATTCCTTGATTGATGATTAGGGGGATGTTTTGGATGAGCGGTGGTAGTGAAAGTAGCCCCAAACCGAGAGGTGATATGGATGTTAATGGCAAGGGTGGGAGTGGTGGGAAGGTGAGTGGCATGCTCCCTTGGGGGAATGATGATGTTTGATCAAAAATGCCCCCTAGTCCGAATATGTCTCCTCCTTGTGAGATCATGGGGAGAGAGGTTTGCGGTGATGATGATGGGTCATATGGGTGTGATGGATTTTGAACAATATTTGTGTGTTTTGCAAACATATCTATCCAAAAGTTTACCAAGTGCGGATTTGATATGTTCATGTTTGGTATAGTTTTACTTGGCATATTTTCATTTGGCATGTATGGATTTGGTGGGATAATGTTGTTTTGTTGAAGACTCATGCCTTGAGTATTTGGTTGATAGATTTGTACATTCAGACTTGGATTTAAATCTACCATTGGAAAAGGTGTTTCAAGATTTAGATTGGGTAGACTCACATTTGTTGTGCCATTGAGGTTTGTTGGAGATAATGATCCCATGTATGGATTGTATAAATGTGAGTTTTGAAAATCAATTGCCATTGTAAGGCTTTGATAGTTTGGTTGACTTGGATTACTCATGATGTATGGATCAAGTTTATATTCCATGTTACTCTTGTGTTTTGACCTTGTTGTAAAAGTGACCTCTAAGGTGTTTGGGACCAATGATGAGATGAAGGATGAAAAAGGGGTGAATGATATGAGTGTTGAACGTTTTAGGGACTTTGTATCAATGCTAGACTTAGGGTTTGATTTTGATTGGTTTGATTTGGATAACAAACTTGTAAACCATAAGATGTTGGATGTGATCTTTAGGATAAATTTGTTCAAAGGTGTGTTAATTTAACTAGAGGTATGAGAAAGGATGCATTCCCATACTCCTAATTAAACAAGGTAATTTTTGATTTGGTTTAAGGATGTACCCAAGTCTAGATAATGATGTTTCTAAAGCTTTAAATTTGTTTGAGGGATGAAGATGATAATTTTTTGAAATGGACGAAGTGTTTGATTTTGATCCTAAATGAACCTAAGAAGGACTTGTTTACAAGGCCAAGGTTTTGAAGAACATGCTTTTCCCTTCAAACCAAAAGATCAATGTTTGCTCAAAAGACCATAAAACAATAGATAAACAAGCACATGTGTGGGGTTCAATTGATTTCATCTTCATTAGTGAATTTCTTTTACCACAAACATTTCTTTGATTAGGTTTTCCAAACTAGATGTCCAATGTCCTAATTTCTTCAAATCCCACAAAGTATGTCATGTGGAAATTTGATGAATCCAAGGCAAGGGTTACCTATTGTTTAACTTTAGTAGACAAATTGAGATGTAATCCAATGTTTAGAAACCTCTAAGGATAGAATCCCAAGGGAAAGCAATAACATATGGATTGATTCAATTGTATTTGTCTCCTAAAGGGTTTGAAATTTTGATGATGAAGTTTAAGTGTTTGTTTCCAAGATGTTTTCGAACAAGCAAAGCATTTTGAAACCACGAATAAGTACAACCCTATGGATGTGAAAGAAAATATTTGTTGGATTCCCACTTGGACAAGTCCAGCTATTCTTATCTTTAGCTAATGGTTAGATGCTTGACCCCACTGGCTCCCCTCCACGACACTCACTTATACAGGGAAGCCAAGCATCAACACCCATGAAACTCCCATGGCATGCTGTCCATTTCTACTAAAAGACTGTAAAAGTGTGGGGTGGCTTTAGAAGGACCATTCTTGCACCAACAAATAGATTAAGGATTTTAGAAAATTCTAGAACACGGGTTTTAATAAGGACTTTCCATTCATGGAGATTGACCCATATGGCAAGAGTCCCCTTTCGGATCCATCTTGTTGGAATCAACTGCGTGATATTGGCATTTCTTCCAATACCCACATTTGTATCCCGATTGGAAATACTCTTGGCTTTAGAGTGTTACCGGTTGAGTCATTCCCTTGGGTGAGTACTTTTTCCCCAAGGCAAGCCCTCTAGGATAAACAAAAGCGAGTAAAGACAATATTCGTAACTCGATCAACCTTTGTTTGCAACAAAGAGAGAGAATGTACGCAATAATGCCCCCACTCACACTCACACAATATTTTTTTCAATTCTTAAACCAAAAATGAAGTGTGGAGGTGATTGCTTTGTCTCAACCTAAAATCATGAAAAAGGCCTTTTGATTCTCAAGATCACTATAAAGCGCGAGATAAGTGCATACGTCCTTTTTCAATGAGGTTAGTTCAAGTAAGCCTTCACAAAACAAGATAACACATGTTCATTTTAGATCCTCAAAGCAATTGTGAGTTCTTTTTAAAGCACCAAAAGACAAATGATAGACATTTTGTTCAATTGTTAACCAAAAAAACAAACTCTAGTATGTTGTGATCCTAATATTCGTTTTAGCCTTTGCAAGAATTTTTTTTGAAAAGGTTCTTTTTAAAGCCCAAACAAAGCTAGTGTCCTAGGAAAGAAGTAATAACAATTTCTTAAAAGTGTTAAGTAAACACTAAAGTGTTTAAAAACACTTTGATCTTGCGAAATGTCATCCTCGTGCTTCTCCTTCTTTCGTTTTCAATTCCAACCTACAAGAGAGAAAACCAATCAGATTCTAGAAAATACAGAGATTAAAAAGAAAAAAATAGAAGATAAACTCATTAATGACCAAAAGCACATGCTAAAATTAATTTTCCACTTTTTACTCCCTGCCAGCGGCGCAACCCATGACTGTGTTGGAGTTTGATTTCTCAGCAGTGCTCTACAGCGCCGCTTACCAGTCAGCATCGCTCTGTGTCGGGGACAGTGAGCTCAACTATGTTGCACTTTTTCACTGCGTCGCAGTTTGATTCTTTTAAAAAATCCACAGGTCAGAACGGTCAAGCGGCACAGTTAGAAATTCAAATTTTTGGGCGGGAATACTTCAGCATCGCAGTTTGAGTTTCCAGCGGCGCTATATGGCGACACTAAAGAGTTAGCAGTGCTAAAACAGGGACGCTGAGCTCTTAGCATGGGAATTTTTCTATGTATAAGCAAAAATGCAAAAAATTTAGGAAAAAGAGATTGAAAATGAGATTAAGCCCTCCTTCTAGTGCCAAATGTGTGAACCCCAATCCAAATACCTATAAAACAATGAGAACAAACAACTTAACTTAGAGATTGCAAGCATGAAGAAGGATTCCCCATGAAATCCATTTACAAAACTCAAATTAGGAAAGAAAATAAATGAAGAACACAATGAAACAAGAAAATATAAATTCAATCCTAATTAGAATAGCAAACATATGATCCCATGGGGGAATTGGTGCCAATTTGATGTGAAAATTGGCCCTTTCCCAATTCCTAAGATGCAAGCTTGATGTGTTGAAGATATTTGATCCACTTTGTTGATGAAGAATGAGAGCTCCAAGCCAAAAATCTGCAAAAACCTAGCTAAGAACTCAATGGTGATGGATGAAAATTGATAGATATTTGAGCATGGTAACTTTGCATAATTTGTGGATGATCAAATGAGGATATGAGCTCTTTATTTATAGAATGCCAAGATGGATGAATGTCCAAATTTGAGCAATGTGGGACTAACATTCATCCAATGGCAAGATGCCACTTGTCAATCTATGGTGGATGGAGGATGTGCAAGTTTTGAGGATTGTGCCAATAAATGCATATTTTTGAATTTTAAATTTGTTGAAATGACTTGTAAGAGGGAAGGAAAATGCAATAAATGCCACTTGGCTCAAGGCAAAGGACATGTAAGATGGAGTAAATGCCTTATTGGATGTACATGTTGACTTGGAATTTTTGAATTCAAACTTGGAGAATATTCCAAAAGATGCCTTTGTGAGGAAAATAGAGATTTAATAAATGAATTAAATTTATTTTCATGTGCAACTTGCAAAATCTAGAGGATGGGACATGACAAGAGATTAAATTAATCAAGCGTTAATTAATTTAATGAGAGATTAGATGATGTTACCTATTTGACTCAAATTTATGGATTTATTTAAATCAAATAAAAGAGGAATATGATAAGGGAATAATTAAATAAGGATTTTGATTTATTTAATTAAAAGAGATGGTGTTAGATTAAATCAAATAAGGTTTTAATTTATTTAATTTAATAGATAGATTTTAGAGATTTAATAAAATAAAATTAATTATTTAATTAAATAGGGATAATTAGATCAGATGGATTGATTTAATTAACAAAATAGAGAGACTTAATTAAATAACTAGTTTATTTAATTAAGAGAGGAATATTGATGGATTTAATCAAATAAGGAGATTTGATTAAATGGTTAGACCAAGGGATGATTCAGGATGAAACGATATTAGTAGGCAAGATCAGATGCACAATGTCAATTGGTACATTTTACGTGTCTACACTAAGTGATGTGCTATCTCTGTCTGACAATTGTGTGTTCACAGTGGGTACACTTAGCATTTTGAAACTTGCATGAGCTTCATGACCTATTGTCCTAATGTTAATACTTCAGTGAGATGTAGTTCTAGACTTATGGCATCTCGTGTTGTTACTTTTGCTTTGGATATTGAGTCTTCCAACTATTTCATGGAAGGTATTGTCAATACTCAACCCATTTTGGACATTGTTCATAATGCTCTAATACCAATGAAAACCTTACAATTAACCCATTTTATTGATGTTGAGACTTTTGTTGCCCATGTTCCTGAAGACAAACTTAATCAATTAGAAAAATATTAAGAAATACTTCAAGACTATGTCAGTACTAAATATCTAGCTAGTACAATGATTCCTATAATAGATAACATGAGGAAACTGATTAATGATGATCAAGGATTAGAGGTTTTACATATCCTAGCCCATATAGTTGATGCTAATGTACTTATAATGGATAGTTATGCTCAAGCTTTGGGTTACACTCTAAGTCAAGGAGGAAGTCAAGTCTCCCTCCCTACAACTATAGCCTCTATTCCCACATACACAAATCCAACTTTTACTTCAACGATACAACAAAGCATTGGCATAAATCCAACCTTGAGTCTTTCTACTAGGAACCCTTATAATTTTGTGTCCTCACACATCCCACCTCAATATTCATCACTTCTCATTAACTTGAAATATAGTAGTCCACCAAGTACATACACACTTCCACCATATTCACCACATTCTCAAAACATTTCAAGCAATGATTCAATCATAAACCAACTTTTGAAAAATGTGACATCACTTCAACAACAAATCTCAACATTGAATCAAAACTAAAATTTACAACCGTCACAATATGAAAAAAGGATCCCATTGTCACTTGAAATATTGAAAACACCAATGCCACAAAACATAGAGATACCCTAATTTGAGAAGTACAATGGTAAAGGAGACCCTAGCAATCATCTATCAATATATATCTCCTTTTGTAGCAACTTCATTTTTGAAGGAAAAATCTTGGCTAAACTCTTTCCTAGCTCATTGAAAGAAATGGCTTTGGAATGGTTTTTTTCATTTTTGAATAGCTCAATCCACTCATTTAATGAACTTTTTAATGCATTCCTCCAACATTTCCATGTAAACATTGGTCCTAAGATTACTCTAATTGACTTAGTGGGATGTAAACAAAAGAAAAATGAAAATTCCATAGAATTTATAGGGTGATACCAGTTTCTCTACTCACAAATCAATCTTGTTCTCCCTGATGCGGATGTTCAAAGAGTGTTCATTGAAAGTTTTCAACCTAGAATAAGGGACAAAATCTTGTTGATGAAATATCCATCCTTTATACACTTGTGTATGGACCTTCGTGATTATAAAAATTTGGTTAGCTAGTATGAAGAGACATCTTCATCGAATCCTACTAAGAAATATGAATCTCTACCTAAAAATAACTATCAACCATTCAAAAAACAAAATAAGAACTTTATCTTGAGATAAATACACCTCAATCAACAAACTACATTGAATCTCAAGTTACTGCCATAACCTCAACTCCATGATACCAATTTAGATTGAGAGATAGACAATTTACCCCGTTACTTGATTCCCTCCAGTCAATCATGTTACAAATTTTGAACAACATAATCCGCTTGCCTCCAATTAGACCTATGGATACAACAAAACATTTACCTCCAAGTTACAATCCAAATTCCTTTTATCAATTACAAGACCTCATTGATTCTAATCACATCTAGCTAGGTGGTGTTAATGATCAAGGGAATAAGTTTGTTTCCCCACCTACACAAAATTTTAAAATTTTCACCAATGCAATGCCAAATCATTCATCCAAATTTATGCATGTTTTTGATGTAAAGAATGATGAGATGAATGTTTTTGATTAGGTAAGTAGCATTTATAGGGTGTTGTATCCTTCACAAAGAGCCACAAGGGCCAATAGAATTCAAGACCAAAAAAACATCAAAAAACAAGCCAAAAAACTAACACAACAGACCAACAGCAAATGGACAAATAATGGATGAACAACAAACTAACTAGCATCAACCCAATTCTTTGATAGGAAATTAACATCATCTCCGACCCACTCTTGGCGATCTTCAACATTCTTGTTGTCCATTTCATCCTTCATGATCACCGATAGAGTGTTGGTAACATGATGAGATGAATGTTGATAAGACTAATGACATGAATAATGATAATGATGATGATACGAGTGATAATTATGATGGTCTACAAGATATGGTCACTCTCATAGACATTCAACCTCATAAGGGAAAAACCACTTTGTTAATTGACATTGCTTTTACACATTTTGATGCATATATACCTGTGCTTGATGGTTCTATCTATATCGTTGGGCATATCAATGACAAACCTACAACTAGGATACTTATTGATCCCATGTGTGTAGAGAATTTGATCACTGAGGAATTCTTGTTTGTGCATGAAATTTATCAAGATTATTCTAAAAAATCAAAAGCATAGATAAAAACTCATGATGATTTTTCTCTCCCTATGATAGGTTTGATCACTCTTACACTTAAAGTTGGACCAAAACAATTAGATGTATCATTCTCCATCATCCCAATGTCAGAAAAATTCCATGTGAAGTTAGGTTATCCATGGTTACACTCCATGGTTGTCGTCTCCTCGGTTATTCACAAGTGCTTAGAGTTATCATTTAAAAATAAAATATTTATAGTGCATCATAGTGGATCCTTTTTCTACTCATGGAAATTTCTCATTGTATTTATTTTGGCGTCAACATATGGAACCTATTAAGACTCATGAAGATTTCTTCTTTAGATCATGCCAAAAGTTTAAGGTAAAACACATAGAAGAACTATCCCTTAACAATATCCCACTTGAGAATGATATGTCTATGGTTGTTTGCCCTACCCCAATAGTTGTGGATGAACCTATGCCTAAAGTGAAAGATCTTTCAAGTAACCAAGGAAAATATACCATGGTTCCTCCACCCATATCATACAAGAGATCAAGAGAAAACCACATAATTCCCTTTATGACTTTGAAGATAAAACAAGTATATAGAATTAAGGAGGCAGTGGTTTCCCAACCCTCAATGCTCCCTTCAGTTCCTCCCCTAAGGAAAGAAAATAGACTGATGGTTGAAAAAAAAAATTATACATCTTCACAAATTAAAAACCATGCAAGAAGAAACAAAAATGCTAAGGATCATAGGCATAAACATCATGCTATTGCTCATCAATTAGAAGAAAAGAATAAAACAGCACCACAAGATGAAACACAAGTTCAACCAAATCATGATGACCCACCACCTTCACCAAAACATAGAAATTAACCATACATGTCTCATTTGAAATAAAAATAGAAACAAGAACATACAACTAATATTGTCATAAAACCTCCTATTGTGATAAACTTGGATGATGAAGATGAAATTGCTAAAATTGACAAACAAGTGCATAATGAGCTGATTTTTTTATTTTTAAAGTCTATGAATTTAGATGGGGGAAACCATGATGATCCTCCTGATGAGAGTGACCCACCCTTTGTTGAACTTGGTAATGCTCCAAGTAAGAAACTTTTTGTAGTCCCCTTGGCTAATTGTCTGCCTTTTGTATATGATGAGAAATATTGGGATGCAGATGACTTGCTTTAGGTCAGTTCATATGTGAAGTAAATCTTTGTGTTTTCTTGTACGTTATGTGATCTCTCATGTTGTGTTGCTTGGCGTGTCTTTGTGTTTGTGAGTTTTATTTGGATGACCCTTGTTTCTCCATTGGCACAAGGGTACAAAGGGAATGAACCTGTCATGAAATTCTTTTATTTGTATCTCTATTCTTTATATATCGTAAATATTTTTCTTTTTATGTTGGGTTTTCCTTTTGCAGATGATGCAATGCATTTAGACATTTAGGTCTCTTCCATGTTGGCCCAAAAAAAAAAATTCTCTTTATGTGTCATTCCTCCATTGTGTTTATTGTGCCATGCCTATTTGTGGAATGATGTCAATTTCAAGCTCTATTATATCACTATAGCAAAGATGTATACTGACCTTAGATCCATGGATCCCTTATGTGTTCATATTCTATGTTGTTTGTTGCATTGAATTTGGGGGAAACCCCTTATCATGATGTAGCTTTATCTAGGAACATATCCTTGGAATAGGGATTTCCAAATAAGCTCTTGTGACCTCTTATCACATGACATTTCTACCTTAAAGTAATTTCCCATAGCATAGTTTTAAGAAATTTCTTTAAGGTGGGGGCATACATTGGCATTATTTGCTTCACTTTGTTCATAGCGTTGGACTTAGTGGTGTGTTGACATTAGCATTTTTTCTTCACTTTGTTCACACACATTGAACTTAGTGTTGTGTTGGCATAACATCTTGATCATTTTAGCACCTTATTGAGTTTATCAGGGAGTATAACTATTGGTATGGTTGTTAATGGGTACACACCTAGTGAATATTGGACTTCACTATACCTAGTGTGTTTCTCATTTTACCTTGTCTTGAGGGCTCACCTAGTGAATATCAAACTTCACTAGCCCGTGTTTCCTTCCGGTTTGTGATTCACCTAGAAAATATCAGAATTTTCTATTGTGTGAGTCATGAATGCCTTTGGTGTGGATCCTAGCATAACACAACTTGCTAGTCTGTGATTATCCATACCCTCCTTTTGAATTTTGACATTGAGTATGCTTGTGTATGTTGTCTTCCTACACTTTTTTGCATACATCTGTGCTCCTTTGTGCTTATGTTGTCTTGATGTGGGATCTTGTGTGTTTCACTTAGATCCTTTATCATCCTATCTCTTCAACTTTTGGACAGTTAGACCCCTCTTGACATAGATTCTCTACTTTATTGTGAGTTTCAATGTAAGTTCACTCTCACTAAAGTGGGGGATAAATGTAATATCATAAATTATTGGACCTAATTGAGTACTTAATTCCCTAAATTATGCATTCTATGACCCATTTCTAACAATTACTAATGAATTTCAAGAAAGAAACTAATGCATTTATCTAATACATTTCCCTTGACACTAAAATTCCTAGAAAATAGGCCCATGAAACTCATGCCTTGGGCATGAGTGTCCCCCTATTTTGGCCCCAAATTCAAATATTTCGGTGTTGGAAATTTATTATTTGCAATTTAATTGTCTAAAGTCATCTATTGAGATTTAATTTTTGAGAAATTGAATAATTGCATGTAAATAACCAATTATTGCATCATTTCAAAGCTAACAAGCATTAAAGAGAATTTTTGATCAAAACATTACTATCAAGAGCAATCAAGAGAAAAAAAATTAGTGATTCATTGCAATAATTCAAGATCCAAGCTTTGATCATGTTGTTATGTAATTTCATTCATCTTATGTTGTCATATTGTTTGTGAAGGCTAACCCTTTATAGGCCTTCAAGAAATTCAAGCATTCAAGAAAATCAAGCAAAGAAGATCCAAGACCTTGAGGTGATGTGTATGGCTTCAGTCATTCAAGGAATCCATTGAAGGGTGGTGAGTTACAACACTTTGTTAATTCATCATTCCTTCCTATCATTTATCCATTTATCATTGACATTGTCATTGTGGAAGTGGAAACACTAACACGGGGTTTTATTGAGGAAAGCCCCTAAAGGGAACAACCCTTCCTCTCTCTTTGAATGTGCAATTTTCAGGTTTAAAGGAGATTGAAGGAAGTTTGAAAAGACATTTTTTATTGTTACAATTGAGATCCTACATCTTGTCAACTCATGAAACTCACCTAAAACATTATTTGATAGTGATCTGATATATTTGTAGGCAAAACAAAAGGCTCTTATCTGGCATCAAAGAGTTGTGAAGATAGATCTAAAAAAGTGTTACAAGAACACTCATTCCCTAGGCACATGCATCCTCCATTTTTAGCCACGGATTTCAACCACAGGTGCACAATTTCCTGCTCTACTCATTTCTATTGTCTGATTTTTTCTTTGAACTTTTGTATCTTTTGTATTTCTATCAAAACAATAAATTGCACTAATAGCCTAGTTATATCATTGTATTTCATTTCTAAATCCATCCTAGAAATTTTTTAAGGTCTATTTGACTCACTTTTTAGAATATAAGTCAATCACATACCTTCTCAAATATATCAAAACCCCCGCAAACATTGTAAGACACTCTTTCATTGAAACCTAGAAAAATAAAGCAAAATAAAAGGGGAGTGCAAACCTTATCACTTTGGAATTCCCCCTCATCATCAACCCCGAATTTTTCTATGTTTCATTTATGTTTATTTCTATTTAAGTTTTTGTAACTATTCAAATCTGAATTTATTTTTGCATAACCCTCCTCTGAAGATTAGTGTAGGAAGTTGTTCCACTATCTTAGCTTCTTACAAACAAGATCAAAAAAATTTCCATGCCTAAATAAAATTTAGGAATTTCTCAAACACCAGATTGAGCATTTATTTTTCCTAAGGCCTACTTCTAATAAATTGTCAAGATATTCAAAAATAATTTATTTCCTACTTTGGAAAACTACTTTATGGTTCAAATTATGTTAAAAGTTTGTCCTCCTACAACTTGATGGACAACATTCCTTCATTAGTATCCAAAGAATAAAATAAATTACTAATGACAAGTTTCACTCTGGAGTAAATACATATGGTATTATTCTTCATGCCCAATGATAAGACTCCTAATGGTTCTCAAAGATTTTTTCCTTCAAAAATATTGGGATTTTGTGGGCATGGACATATGACTAGCACTAAAAGAATCTTGAAGAAAAACAATATTCTCAAGGAGTTGAATATCTCTCTTTTTATCCCTACTCCCAAAAAATCAAATCCCTCTTTCTTTTTATTACTTTAAGTTAGTCTCCCAATAAAATACAATCTACACAATTCCCTAAATTCTTTTCTAATAGGCTAGTATCCTTCATCTCCCATTTGGTTTCAAGAGTAAAGGAAAATTTTGTGCTTGGGAGAGAACCTTCTAAAGGGATTTTAGTTGCACATTCCATTTTATAATCCATAAAAAATAGCAAGAGAGTTAAGATGGTTATTAAACTATACATTATTAAACCTTATGATAGGGTAAACTAGGAATTATTATTAGATCTCAAAATTTTTGGTTTCTTCAAGATTGGTACAAATGGATATACTCTTGTATATATAGGATCAGATATTTGGTAATAGTAAATGGTATTCAAGTACATTTCTTCAAAACCTCGCAACGTATTAGGTAAGGAGACCCTATCTCTTCTTTTTTATTTATCTCAATGGTAGAAGCCCTCAATATGTCAATGTTGTAGAAAAATGACAGAACAAATGGCTAGAAATAAACATCTTTAGGGTCCTAGTCTCAATCACTCATTCCCTCTTCACTAGTGAGACTATCCATGTAAATAAATATTTTTCAATGAAAATATCATTTCAGTATATATCCAAAATTTCATCACCTCATTTTCTAACCATCACTCTATAAAGAGACCACCTTATCTTGTATTTGGAAAGTGAGAATTTTTATTTTTATTTGAAACCTATGGATAGAGAATAACTTAAGAATATTTAGAAAATCTATTTCCAAATTTAAAGCTATAATTCAAAAAACTAAAAGGTTAATATCTAAATCATTCATGTTTGTTTTCTCTAAGAATACAAATTCAAGAAAGTCTTTCATTAGTAATATAAAATTCTCAATCATAGAGACCATAGAGGTGTGAAATCTAAACTAATTTGTATTGAGATGCATCAAGATAGTAGCATCATGTGGAAAGGAGACAATAGGAGGAACCAAAATGAGAGACACAACTTAGAGTGAAATGTCATAAAATATAAGATATATTTTCTCAATGGTTTCACTAAGATCCAAAATTTGGGATTTTAAAAATAAATAATGCATGTCAAATATAAAGATGTCCCGATGGTCAAGAAGACATTGTTGACCTCTTGAGGAGGATCTATAGTGATATATAAATAAAATTGGATCTATATCAATATAGTAGGTGGAGGTGATAGAAAAATTAATAGTGTTAAATGTACAAAAGGGATAAAAGGTAGTATGAGAGATATTGAAACATTTAAATTTATCATATGAAGGGATCTCAAAGTTATCAAGAGTCATAAGGATGTCCATTTCAACGTTTTCTATAAATGGAGGTTCTTTTGGATCTCCATACATCTTCCAAATTTTAGTTGAAATCGTATGAAGGAATTCAATGTGTGATAAGCTCCATAATGTGTGGTCACTAAAAGTTATATCAATCAATCCTAGGACATGATCGATCATTTATATTAGCCCATACATGTTTTTAACAATTAGTATTAAATTTATGAAGCCCATACATAATATGGGAAAGAGGAAAATTCATTATATTTTCTAAGAATATTGCATCAACAAGACTTGTAGTTCCTTTTTTCCAAGGTAATGATAGAAAGATGATCTCGTTTACTCAATAGTGACTTTAATTTTTCCCATCAACTTCATCATTTTATATAAGTTCATTCATTACATAATATTTATGCACAAATCCCCCAAGACTAGTACATGTGATGACACTTATAATTTAAGCATGTTTGCATTGAGACCCCACCCAAATGGTATAGCTATGACACCTATATCAAGTTATAACATTTTACACTACAAATGTTTGCATTTTGAATACCTATTTGATTTACAATTTCAAGAATGCATGAAAATTTTGGAAGTATAGTTTTAGAGTAAAACTAAATAAAAAATGACACCAATGTTTATTAGTGAAAAAATTCCCATAGTTTGAAAAAAAATTAATGATTAGAGTTTACATGTGAAAATTATAGGCACTTGAAGTTACAATAGAATAAAATTAAATTTAGGAAAATATATGAGAAATTAGGACTTTTAGAGAAACCAAGCATTTTGGGTAGAAATAAATTACATCATTGTAAATAACAAAATGTTTTGGCCTATTTTAAAAATATATACATACTAAAAACTATTTCCATGGCTAAAAAAAGACCTCTCAAAATCATCATTCAAATTTGAAAATTCAAATGGTGATGGGGTTTTTTGTTGTTGGTGGGCTAATGTCCCATGAGAAATGGATCAATTTCATCGCTAGTTGAGAAATAATTTAGCAACCATAAGGTAGTGGGCTAGTAGAGCTAGAAAATGGTGGTGATAAGGTCACTAGGTGGTTAACAGGAAGTATATGAGTTTATATCCAATGCCATACTGGTCAAACAATGAATGGGATGGTCATCACTAGTTTGTAGAGCCTATGGGGACCAAGTAGGACATGACAAGGTTGAGGCCCCTATAAATGGTCAGAGTCATGTCATAACATGGTAAGGTATGAGTGTTCCCCACCCCTTTGCTATTTACAATAGTATAGTGCTATGGGCATTAGTTTTTTTGAATATATTATTATTTGATCAAAAATAAAAGTGTATAAATAATGAATATTTAACTATTAACAATTAGCACATTTGTATGGTTAATCCCATAATAATGGGTCCCAAACTTGGGACATAAAATTTTTCGAAAGGGTGTGGGAATTTTTTTGAACTAACCTCGTTTGAAGATATTTCTTCAAATGGAGGTCCTTTGCTCGAAGGTCTTTATGTAGAGACTTTTGATTGAAGGTTAACCTTTGAGCAAAGATCCTCTTCATTTGAAGATCCTATTTACATAAAGACCTTCAAATGAAGAAAAAATCTTCAATCGAAGGTACCTTCATTCGAAGGACCTTCAAATGTGGTGGAACCCCTAAAGTTTTTTATGTTCCACTGATATTAGATGCATATTTGGCCATCCTTTTTGGTTTGGGTTGTGTCCTATGGCTTAGGGTTTTGGTCTTACCTCTATACTAGGGTTTTGTCTGTGCCCTAAACCTCTTAGAAAAATCTTAAGTATTGAAAGATCTTGCATACGTTTTAATTTTTAGTTGACTGGTGCTAGCCTGTTCCCAGTTTTTCCAGTTACATCTTGATCCGTCAAACTCATTTACTTACCGGCCCCTTATGCCTAGCTTAACGGTCGCTACCAGTCGAATTATTTTAATATTATCAAATGTTATGCAGGTCTGAAAATATTTTAATATTTTCCATGTTTCATAAGTCTAAATCTATGATATGTCTAAAGTATTTTATCATTAAAACCTAGTGAACGACCCCTTTTAAGTCATAAATAAATGTATGTGCCTTTAAAAATGCTCAAGAAATGGTCATCAGGTCCCACCAAATGCATTCTATTGGTTTCCCGCTAGCCCACAAGAATAAAATAATTAGATAAAAGAACCAACAAGGCAACAAGCGAATGACACCTATCCTTCCTTATGGCAGGTCCTACCAACACTTCAAAGTACTGGTGATGAAAGGCATTGAAATGAATGGTTGTGATGTGATCTTAAGGATGAATCTCGATTGTTCCCCGCCAACCCATGGGGGACCCACTATCAGATCTCAGCTCTCATATGGATAGCAGACAAGCACCATGTGGCATCATTGCCACCATCCACAAGAATATAGAAGGAATTGAAATGTTTGGTGAAATACTTTGAGTAACTATGGTAATGTTAAGAGGTGTTCTACTAAAGAGATATAAGTGCACATGAAAAATTTCTCCATGAGATGTTTTAATCATGACCGTCTGTCACAAATGAAGATTAACATTCTAAGTGTTAGCTTGGAGATTTAAAGGGAGCACATATTAATGGTTGGTGGGTTGATCTAGGCTATTTCTCGTTAGCCCATGACCATAGATCTAAACCTTGCAGATTTCAGAAGGCTAGCGGGTGGCTTCCATGTGGACTATCTCATGTCTTGTGTAGTGTTGTGGGACCATCAGGCTAGCATGGAGAATGAACACATGGAGACAATTTGGCTTAGTGGATGTTGAGTCAGTAAAAACCAAAGCGTTCAAATTGCTTTGACTTAATCTTTCACATGCCAATCCACATCATGATGAGATCAATGATAAAAATTCAAAGTTGCTAAAATGGACATCATGGAGCCATTTTGGTTCACACAAGCGAGTAGTAATGATGGGGTTGATGTTTTTCTATCGAATTCAGGGCTTTCTTCACCATAAAACCTAGATTTTAAAGCTTGTTAATTACAAAAGAATTTAGAAGCACTTTGAAGCTGATGCAGTGTATTTCAATCATTTGGAATCTTCAATCTAGGGTTTTTAGCATCATTGAAGCAGTAAGTAAAATTCACACTCCTTAAGCTATAAATTTATTTGTTTTCCATTCAATTGCAATTGTTGTCATTTGAATTCTAGTTAGGGATTTTTTTTAGGTTTTTCATTCATCTAGATTGTTGTAAATTTGTGATTATAGTCACTCTTTGTGTCGAGTCTTCACCTAAAACTGAAGAGCCCTAGTCCAAACCAGTTAATCCCTAGGTCAAATTACTCATTAGAAATGGCACCGAAGGTCCAACTACCTAGTTCCAAACCAAAGGTAATACCCTTGTTCCAAGAATTGCTTGACCAATTTCCACCCTCAACAACTGAGAAGAAGTTAGGGAAACCTATGCTTCATGGCCTTGGGGTTAAAAATTGAATTTTTGATAGAAAATGTATTATCAAAGATGTTACACTAATGTACACTGGGTGGACACTCTTTCAAGGCTGGTTTAGTAACAAGAATACCCGCATTCCAATCTCCAACCCCTGGAGGTTGGATATGGCTAAATTAATTGTCCCCAACATGTACTTGGACATTTATCTTCTCAAGGTTATTGTTGCTAATTATAACACTCTTTTTAGGGTAGTCAAAACCCATTTTGGGAAGCAGATGGTTTGGGTTACAAAAAAGGAAGTTACAAAAGTCTTTAACTTAAAAAAATGGAATATGGACATGATAGAGATTGATTAAAAGAATTTAATGGAAGAGTATGAAAAAGTGAGACCTACCTTCAAAGTCTCAGTATTGGCTCACTGTTTGACATTAACAGGAAATGGAAAAGGTAGAATTGTACTTGGACAATATAATAAGGAACCCTTAACTATCAAGTACTTTGTCATCTATTTCTAGAAAACATTTTACTCCTTATGTCAAATTCAAGGGTTTGATCCATCTTCAAATATGTCAATTGCACCAATGTATATGGTTGCTAATATTCAATACCCTAACATCAACACCTTGTATGATTTTGCTACATACTTGTTAGAAGTAATAGAAAATGATCTAGTAGCATTGAAGAATGGACAATATGCAGTTAGGTTCTAGTGGTATTCTTGATTTATGTGTAGGTTCTTGTACAAAGGTGTAGATTATTTTGGTTAAGATATGAAGTTGAAGAGAGTGGAGGATGGTGTTGTGATTCCTATTCAGTCATGGACTTCATTATTAGATAGACATGAACATAAAACTAGTTTTTTGATTGCTACAAATGTTTTTGCCTCCAAGTTGAGAAGAGTTTTGATTTTGGATATGCCTAGGATTCTAGCTAAGCTACATGACTTCCTAAGGACAATAGAAAGGAGACCTAATTTGAATTTTAGTCATAATTGGGAGGATGTAATCACTTATCAAGATTGTACAGTTCTTAGAGTATATGGAACAAGGAAAAAATCCCATGTACTTCCCAGGTATGTACCACTGAGGATAGGTTTCCTTGAGGTCATGTGGCAACTAGGTGATGTTGAAGATATTTACTTATTTGAGAGGAGGAAAGGAACCTTCTTCCCTGCATACACAATGTTCTCTAATTTTTTCATGATAATTAATGGATAGAAAAATATACTTGATCATCATCTCAAGCCCTATGGAATGAAATATCGAGCATATAGGAGCTATGACTCAGATGGTTTCATGGTTTTGTTCTTGGATAGGATAAGAGGAGGGAAGTTTATTCATACCTTTTCATTCCCTAATGAATTTATCAGAAAAAAAAATTGACCTTCATAATTAGGAGGATATGATGAGAAAATGGATTGATTTTGATGATTTGGATAAAGAAAAAAGGGTGAAATACCCTCAATTTAAATCTTTGTCTAATATTGATGATGTAATTTTGAAGGTGGAGATGGTTATACAAAATATTGATAAAACTATTGCAACTTTAAAAGAGGAAAGAGTGGAGCAAGATATGGGTAAATATGTGGTCATTGAAGATCATGATAAGGGGAAAGCCCCCCATGAAAAAAGAAAGACCAGTTTATTAGCCTCCCAAGAAGATACACATATATGCAAGGAAGAAGAGCACTATAAAGAAATAGTTGAAAATTGTCACTCCCACACAATCAAAGGAGTCAAGGGCACCTTCTCCCCAGCAGCAACTACCACCATTTTCACCACCACATTCTTTCACCCCTGAAATAATTCAGTTGGATTCCCCTCCTAAAGGACCATCTCCTCCTAAGGATCCACCAATAAAAAGGAAAAGGTTTGAGCCAGATGGCCTTGTCGATTACCCTAATGATGATTTAGATGATGAAATTATTGTTAGAAAGGATGAAATAAGGCAAGGTATGTCATCCCCTCAAAGAGACATAGTGCCACAAACATTGAGTCTCAAATTGAGTAAGGCTAACTTGAGTGGGATAAATAGTTCAGAGGATGTGAGGGCTTAAGCTTGTGAGAGATTCATGGATGATGATGCCTTTCTAAAAACATAAGCATTTCAAGAATATATGTGGAGGGAAATGAAAGATGAGTATGTAATGAATGTTCAAATGAAGGCAAGCAAGAGCCCTGAATTGCCACAAGTAGTTATAGAGGCTGAAGTTTGAAATGAGATGAGGACCAAGTATCTAAACATCACTATAGCTGAGGGAAGGGAGCTTGTCAGAAAGAGTGGTGTATTGATTCTACTAGAATGGGATTTGGCATCAACTATAACATTTTGATATAGTCAGAATACATGATGCTCCCATCTTCAACATAGAAGAGGAAGTTAATTTTTCCCTACAAGGATCAATTTTTAGCTATCAGTGGGACACATTAGCCCTTTTGGCTTTAGCTCCAAGCACAAAGAAGCTAGAGGTTGCAAAACTGGCTATTGGAGTTAGAGGAGGGTTAATCATAAAAAGAGTATCAAACATATCACCTATTGAAGTAGCTACAATGAATGTAAATGTAGCTCGTTTCACTAAGGCCATAGTTGAGTCCTTGACTAAAGAAAGGGACAAATTTAGAACATAATACAATGATATAGTGGTTGAATATAATGTGATTCGAAAGAAAATAGTAGAAATGAAATTGCAAATGGCATTATGGAAGGAAAATTTTCACTCAATGCAACCAAGGTCATCACAAGCAACAATTTTGCCTCATCTTTCCTCACATGAATATTTTTCATCCTCTCATATTCTTTTGACCACCTCCAATCCCAATTGAGGTTATACCTCCTAATTCTAAGAATGTTCCCATTGCACCATTAGCTCCAAATACATCAAATGCACATCCAACTGAGGAGATCACCAAGGAGGAGTTGATAGAGAAGCTTAAAAATTATGAGGATAGGTGTCAGCAACAAGATGAATTAATTCACTTGAGAATTTTGAAGATAGTGTTTGTTGTATTGGAACACTTGAATAAAGGGATTGAGATGAGGCTAATTAGCATTTATTCCAACTATTCTTCAATATTTGGTGCAATAAGAAATTTTGATAGGGATAAAGAGGTTTCTATCCCATTAATGGATAAATGGATGCCCAAGGCACAAATACTAAGGGATATGACCATTGGGTCAACACATGATACAAATAATCCTTCCAATATTGTCCCAACCCTTAAGCTCGTGAATGCAATCAAGGAATTCCAGGAGTTGATTGAACCACTAGAAATGAAGATCAAGGAATTGGTGAAGAGGTTTGATGAGTGGAGTTTCAGTTTGGTCCTAGATATTCTAGATGAAAATAGTGAAGTCAAACCTCTACAAGAATGGAAGGACCAAGTAGGTAAAGTGATAGAAACTCAAGCCAAGCTAATCTGTGATGGGGTGGATGTGTATATGTTAAAGAGTAGTATGGATAAGCTCACCCACATAGGCATTTTCCTAGAGGAATTTGATAAAGAGGAAAACTAGATGGTGATCAAATACAACCCATACAAGAAAAAGATAGATGAGATTATGGGGTTTTACTGGCCTACTGAGGAATAATTTGAGCTCTGGAAGTCCAAATATGTTGACATCTTGGACCTATAGGCTACTGCAGTTGTGAAGATAACTAAAATTTTGACATTATGTCTACAACAACAATGGAAACAATAGGAGTACAATACATGGCCTGAAACTAGTATAGATTAGGCCTTAGATATAGCAACGTTCAGATATTGGACTTTCTCATGTTCAAATGTGATGACATGGACTACAGATGTGGAATTGATTTGGTGTTTTATGCTTTCTTCATTTTATGCTTTTTCATCCTCAAGTTTTGGAGCACGTAGAAAAGGGTGTGTTTCTCATGGAAAGAATAATCTGCACTGACTAAAGTGCCTTTTGGAAGGTAGGAGAATCTTCATTAGCAAATAAGAAATCATTTTTTTCTTATGTGAACATATCCCTCAAATTTTGGCAAATATAACTACCTTTGAACGTAAATGTGAATTTCAAATGAAAACATGACATGTGTAAAATTTGTTCTTAAGCTTGTTTTTCTCCCTTGTTCTTATAAAAGGAGATTCAAGGCCAATTGTACGGGGGTTGTTAGCAGATTGATCTCAGAGAAGTTTTTTAAATAGGTCTAGATAATAGAATGTGAGTCTATTTTAGGTTCTAAGAGTCTTTTGAGTATTGTAATGGTGAATATGGTAACAGTACTATCATATTTTGGGATACAAATGGAAAAATATTCAAGGCCAGTGTTCTCCATTGTATACTTTACATAGATTATGAATATAAAGCAATCAAATATTGATTCTATTCATTTTCTTGTCTTTCCTTGAATGTTTATTCATTGTTATTACACTTGTTCAAAGAATGAGTTAAATCTAAATTAACATGGATAAGATTTTGTGTGAATGTATGCATGGATGATTAAGTGTCACTGGTTATGATCATTATAGTATTAATGGTGTAAGACATAATTGATAAGCTTTGTTATGACATGAATCATGTTGTTACATATTTTTAATTATGTGATTTAGGACTCTCCACCCTAGGATTAGGCATTGGTCATGTTATATTACAGTCTCCTAGATCCTTCATAGAAACTACATTCAAAATCAATTTTAAACTCCATTTTTTGTGTGAATGTATGTTGAGTTGAATTACAACATTTTATCATTCTTAAATCTAATGTTACCATGAAGATTAGCTAGATCTTTAAGGTGTTTCATCTGTTAAGTAGTTAAAGGAGAATTTATCTGTTAATTTATTATGTATATGATAATTGGAACAAGAGTATCTAGATATACATTATAGGGATCACCCTCATGGGTTTTGCAGAGCCCAAAGTGCAGAGGGAAAGCCTAGCAATCTTTCACCAGTTCGTTGGCCAATCCCTCAAAGTTATTGACAATTAAATTTGGAAAATTCATAGATAACTGATGAGATAAAATTTGGTTCATTAAAAATAACCAACAAACTGGTGAATCTACTAGGGACAAAGCTAGTCCAATTTCTCTAGGTCATATTAGGTATAGTCAGAGTCAAAAAAATTCATTATTCTTCATTGTTTAAAGAACAATTCATACAAATTCTCATCGTAGGTTACGTCTAGTTTATGTGATTCAAGTTCTAGCTCTTTTTTCTATTTCTTATTGGGGTATGTTCAAAATTCTCTCTAAATTTACAAAGGCTTCTCAAAAGTATGATATATTTTCATTTCCCTATCTAGTGGGTGGTGAATTTGAAGTCTCTTGTGCTAGTGTGAATTTAAAGGTTCAAAGAAAGTGAGAGAAGAATAATTTTAAAGAGAAATTTGCAAGAATGAGAGGAACTAGAAGAAATATGAAGAAGAATCCTGAGCAAAAGCTAGATTTTGAGCTACCACAGAGTAATGTCATCATGGATAGCAAAGAATGTTGAAGTAAGTTTGTTAACAATATTAATCATGCATCTGCACTTTTAAATAAAAATACCCATGAAGAAACATTTGATTATGGTATGCCCCCTAGTAATGAGGGAACTCTAACTACAAATGAACCCCCTATTACCACTAACCAACCTAATCCCAATCCTCTAGCATCAAAGGAATCTAAATTGTGGAAATTATTGGATAAAGGATCTGAATCCCCAGCCAGAAATGCAAATCCTAGGCGCAACTCTATTTTCAATGATGATAATTTTAATCCAAGGGGAAAGTCACATAATAGAACCTCCCACCATTCCTTTAAAAGAGAACCACTTAATCTTACCTATTATACCCCAAAACCTAGTGAATCTAAGGTTACTTTGGAGGATGAAGAAGAGATAAATAAGGATATGCAAGCTCTACAAGAAGAGGAGATGAGACTTAAGGAGTTGGGATTGAAACAAGCAAAAGAAAGAGAAGAAAAAATAAAGGATGCCATGATAAATAGAGATCAACTAAGGAGAAGGGCTCAGAAACTTTATTTGCTACAATAGAACTTGTATAGTTGCTACAACAGAATTGATAGTAACTTTAGTTGCTACAACAGTACTGGTAGTAACTAAAGGGGTCTAAAATTTTAGTTGCTACAATAGAACTGGTATAGTTGCTATAATAGCAGAGATTAGCCTAAGGTAAATATTCCTATGGGAACCACTACTATAAGAACATATACCAGTTTTGTTGTAGCAACTAAAGTTTCAAACCCCTCTACTGTTGTCAAGAAATCCCAACCTATAGATAATGGGAAAAGACCATTGGGTCAACCCAAGAAAGAAAAGTTACAAATGCAAACACAAGTGTCTCATCTACTAACAACTCTACCACAAGTGCACAAACTAAATCCATTCCATCAAATGTACCTCTTGATCCTGAAGTGTTGAGGTTGAAATTAGCTAATGAAAAATTGCAACAAGATCTGAATAAGATGGAAATTATTACTGCAAATGTAGAAATATAGAGGAATAATGCATTTCTCAAAACCTTTATCCTAGACCTAGGATCTTCAAGTTTTGGCCACTCTATTCTTGATCCCAAGTTACAAAACACTAAATCAAGTGGAAATATCCTTGGTGGTAGTGGCAGTGAAGGTCAAGGTGGTGGAGGTGGGGGTGGAAACAAAATTAAGAATACCCAATCTGGAGGTGGGAATGGAAGTGGTGGTGGAGGTGGAAATGGAACTTGGAAAATAAATATCCTGGTGATCAAGATGATAATGGGCCCCATAATAATCAAAGAGATCAATTCACTAGAAGAACTATGCAAGTGGATAGGTACAAATAATTGTGCTTTGTTGGGATACCTGGTTACCCAAACCAGTTCCCTAATGATGTAAGGAATTTATTGGTTAGATTTTGTAGAAATAATGAAGTGGTGAGGATCACCTAAAATCATTTGTAAACATGATGGATGATTTTAAGGTGGAGGTAGAAGATGTTATGATGAAAATATTTATGTAGACACTCACTGAAGATGTTAGGGAATGGTGTAGATCCTTTCCAACAAAAAGTATTGGGTCATGGAAGGAATTTAAGAGGATATTTAGATAACAATATGGCAATAAGATTGATGCAAGGTTCTTGATGAGTAAATTTAATAATATCTCTAAAGGTTCAAATGAAATGGTAGCTGATTTTAATACTAGATTTCAGAAGGCTATGAATAGTTTACCTACTAACTTGAGGTTGTATGATAATGTATGCTTGGTCAATTATTGTAATGCCTTTGATTCAAAAGTGAGTTATCTTCTATGAGAGAAAAATACCCAAACCTTGAGGGATGCCTTCAAGATTGTAGTACATATTAAAAATAATAGAAAAGCATTAGGAAAGGTAGGGAGGAGAGATGATATCAAGATCTTGAAGAACCCAAAAAAGGAAGATAAAAATTCTACAAAGAAAGGATCTTCCCTTGAAGATAAAATTGATAAATTTGCAAGCTCCATGAAAGACATAAGTTATAGACTTGCTAGGCAAGAAAAGGGACTGAAAAATGACAAGCTTGATTTTCAAAGAAATGAAAGACCCCCTAGGCTACAAGATCATCCTTACAATACCAATTGCCATAATGGAAAGCCAATTCAGAATAATCAAAAGAATACACAGAGGAAAGTTCCCCTTGATTCAAAACACAAGAATTCTAGAAATTTTGTTGATGAAACACCCTACTGCGCTATTTTCCAACTACCACATGCTTCCCAAACATTTTTAGTAGAAAAACAGTTTGAAGAAGGAAAAAAATAGCCTAATGATAATGAGTCACTTCAAGAAAGAAGTGAGGAGATACATGTTCTTACGCATAGATCAAATTTTGTTGAGGAAGAGTGTTCTTCAGAACAAGAGTCACATGAGGTTGATGTTGACAATTAGAGGCAGAAATTTGATGCTTATCATCAACAAATTTTTCCTGATGAAGATGAAAATGTTGAGAATAATGTTTGTGTTTTGGAAACATATGAAATGAGTGTGTCTCTAAGAAGACCCTATGATGAGGAGTAGCAGAGTATGATAGTAGTATTGATAGCACAAAATAGAAACACTCACAACTTGAGTGATAGAATTATGAATTGTGATCAAGGCAATCCAGGCAACATGTTCATCAAGGAGAAAAATGCAAAAAAGAAGGGAGTTAAGGTAGATGGTAAAGAGGGTGAAACCAAAGCCACATAAATTCAAGGACCTAAGATTTTGGCTAAGAAAGGTAACACAACCAAGAAAAATTATGAGATTATTTCTCTAGTTGTCAAAGAAAAGACTCAAAATTCAAATGTGGATCAAGAAAAGAAACAAGAAAAGGAGGTTGAGAAGAAATGTGAGCAACAAAAGGACAAAACAGAGGAACAAAGTGTAGTGTCTTATGAACTACCTAAATACAATCATGTTGACATGTTTCAATTACTTTCCCAAGTCAAGGTGATAGTCCCATTAATGGAGATGATGAGAATTAAAGAACACAAACAAAAGGCAGTAGCCCTTATCAATGGTTCTACTATGGTTTGTGATGATAAAAGGTTTTCTGTTGAGCCTAAAGTGAGTGGAAATAAAGTGAATGGAGAAGAAGTGGAGGGAGAAATTAGTGAAATCCATCAAATTTACTTGGGAAATACTATCACAACTTTCCCAAGCAATATTGATCATTTTTATGTGACTCTAATTGTTGATGGTAAGCTTCTAAAAAATTGCATGATTGATTCATGAGCTTCATCTAACATCATGTCGATAGAGATTATGAAAGAGATGGGTTTGAAGATAAATTATTCCTATGGAAAATGTTATACCATGGATTCAAGAGAAATCCTAGTCGTAAGAGTGATTAAAGATGTCCTATACAAACTGGTTTCTTTTCCAGACAAGGAATTTGTTATGAGCATAGTTGCACAATGGATATCCCACCCAATTATGGTATTTTGTTGTCAAGGAAGTGGAGTGCTTCCATGAGAGGTAGCATGCAATGTGACATGTCTTCTACCACATTTCCAATTGAGGGAAAAGGCATTAATATTGTGAGGGAATGAAGAGCCCCACATATGATTGAATTTATGGATCAAGAGGACAAAATTCACTTTATGGACACTGGTATTGACAACTTCAGAGTTGAAGAGTCACAAGAAGAATAGGATGAACAACCCGCACCCCTTGAAAAGGAAGTGTTGTAGCAAGCAAACAATGATGAGCTATGGAGCATGCATTTTGATAGTGCTTTCTCAAAAGAAGGAGCTACTATAGGGGTGATACTCATTTCCCCTAGTGGTAAGAATTTAAGTTTTCATTTTCATTGCTATTTGTATGTACAAATAATGTAGTTGAATATGAAGCTTTGCTACTAGGATGAAGACTAGCTGAGAAACATGGAATCAAGAAGTTAAGAGTTATTGGAGATTCAGATCTTATTGTTTCTCAAGTTAGGTCAAGGTATGCATCAAAGAATAATAGGTTGAGATAGTATAGGAATGTTGTGTGAGACTCAATAGAATAGTTTGATGCTTTTGGTATTGACTAGTTGGATAGGAGTAAGAATCTGGTGGCAAATTTACTTGTCAATATTGCACTTTGACCAGATAACATTACCTTTGTAGGCATTTCAAAAGTTGAAGTGTAGATCAGACCTTCAATTCCTGATAATATATAGGACTGGCAGGTTTTTAATGATGATGAGAAAATTTTGAGATTCTTATCATGTGTAGATGAATATGAAAGTCAAGAAATTAACTTTGGAGCTTCTGTGGAAGAAGTGGATGGAAAAGAAATAGTGTTTAGCAATGAAATAATTCAGTTAAAAACTAATAAAATCCCAAAGGGGTTAGTTTTTTTAGAGAGGTTTTTTGATGGCCCTGATAGGAGCAATGCCAAGTAAACATATACTCATAAGGAGGATCTAGAAGAGGTCAACCTTGGCACAAAAAATACACCAAAGAAAGTATACATTAGAAAGAAGATGAAGCCTCAAGTCAAAGAAATGTTGATTGCTTTGTTAAGGAGATATAGGCATGTGTTTCCCTAGTCTTATGATGATTTAAAGGCTGATAGGGAAGAACTGTTTCAACATGAGATTCCCTTGAAATCTAATGCTATGCCTTTTAGGAAAAATCAAAGGCCAATCAATCTTACATTGGCACCTAAGATGCAAGAAGAATTAGTCTAGTTAAGAGTGATCCCATAATACTGGATTACAATTTTTGGCCAAACTGGACATTGAACTGATTTTTTTAACTAAATCTTCACTTTCGGGCACTTATAGCTTTTCTATAGATTCTAAATGTATATTTTTTAATTTTTTTGGAATCATATTGCACTTCTTTTTTCGTCTCCTTTGAAAACTAGTTTATAACAATAAACACCATTTTTAAAGAGTGACGTTATTGGATAACACATAAATTTTTTTTATGAAGGATAAAATTCTATTTTTTTTAAATTTAGATTCGTAACTATGATATCTAGTGCATGGAATTGGTTTCATAGGATTTCATTGAATATTTTTTTCTTAATTAAGTTTCAAAGTCAAACCAATTACAATTTAGACATGATTTACTAGCTAAAACATAACTTTTTTGTATGTATCAAAATTTATTTATTTATTTGTTGGATCAGGGACATCAATATTTAGTGCACTGATTTTTTTCAAATTTATTTTTGATAATCTACTATTTTTCCACATGTGCAGAACAAAGAGCTTGATTTCCAGTGAAAAACCTATGTTTAATCAAACTATAAAAAAAACATAATAAAACCAAAACATATTAAAATTAAATTCAATGGATAGATCATTCTGAGGACTACCATCATCCAATTGGGTCTGTGAAGTCTCCTCTATTTTCATCCTCAACCTGAGCTTTGAAAGGAAATTTTTTGTAGAGATTTGGTAGAAGAAGAGGTGAAGGGGGAAAAAGGGGGGTTCGTATGGACCCCCCCTTTGAGTGAACCCCCCCTTTTTCTAAATTTTCTTTTTTCTTCATTTTAAAAAAATTCCAAAAAGTGGGTCCCATCATTAAATAGGGTTTGCTTGAACCAGGGTCAGTACGAACCCTTTTTTGGGTCCATACGAACAACCTAGTTAGTGTGAACCCATAAAAACCATTTTTTTTTCATGGGAGTTTTTTTGCAATTTTCCACCTTAACAAAATTGTAAACCAGTATTGTGGGATCACCCTTAAGAGATGTAGGTATTATTAAACCAATTAGGCATTCTTCATGGGTGTCTAACTTAGTCCCAGTGAGAAAAAAATGGTGATATTAAAATTTGTGTGGATTTCAGGAATCTTAATATATCATCATTGAAAGACAATTATCCCTTACCCAACATGGAAGCTATGTTACAAAAGATGACTGGTTGTGAGCTCTTATTTATGATGGGTGGTTTTTTGGGGTACAATCAAGTGGTGATTAAGGAGTCCGAGTAGTACAAGACTACATTGACTACTCCTTGGGGCACTTATGTTTATGTTAGGATAACTTTTGGCCTAAAAAATGTAGGTGCTACTTTTCAAAGGGCTATGGATGTGGCATTTTCTAAATTTATTGATATTTTCTTAGTAGTTTACCAAGATGATTTGACAGCATAAAACAAGAAAGAAGCTTGGGCCATTGTATGCACCTGGAGAAGGTATTTAAAAAGGCACTTGAATATGGTATATCTTTCAATCCAAAGAAATATATGTTTGGGGTGAAAGAAGGAAAGCTACTTGGCCATATTGTGTCAAAAGAAGAAATAAGAGGGTATGTGCAGGATCATGATGGGCCAAAAAGTGGTGATATGATGGGTATGTGTAGGGTATGTGGTTGACGACTTTTATTTTACCCAAAATTGATGAAACAAAAAGGGTTTTCAAAAGATATTTTTCAGCTTTTCACCAATATAAATTATGCTTTACTTTGAATTTAATAAATAATTATTATTCATTTTCTATTTGAATTATGGCTAAAGTCCTGATTGATAGGCTGATTGAAAAACATCTATAGCTGTCAAATGATATCACATTTTTTGAATCTGAAACATGTGTCACATTCTATTTTTCATACTATAGGATTAAAAAATGAATTTCATGAAGTTTTGACCAAGTTAAGGTGGTTAGACATATGAGTTTTTATATTTTTAAAAATTTGTAATAAAAAATTCATAATTAATTATTTACTTGGAAAATAATTATAAAAATATGCATCACATCGGGACATGATTCATCTACTTATATCTAAAATCTTATAAAAAAAATATTATCATTTTATTGTGGTTAGGGTGGTCAGAAAAACACCTACTTATTTTTTCCTTGAAATTTAAGTACTACTGCATTGAAATTTCAAAATTTCACCAAATAATTTTAAAAAAAAATAAACCTAGTAGTTTAGAAACTACATTCAATTTGCTACAAATTCTATTCTTACATATTTTTGAAATAATATAGATAACTTATTCAATTTTTTACATCAAGTTGCCTAGCTCTGATTTTTCTAAATTTTTTACGACTTAAGGGCCTATTTTTTCCATGATGATCCTGCACATAACCAAGAATTGATCCAGAAAGAGTGGTTGCAATAGATAAAATACCACAACCAAAGAATGTTAAAGGCATACAGTCATTCTTTGGACAAATCAATTTATTAAGGAAGTTTGCGACAAACTTTACAGAGATTACCCATCCAATCTCCAAGATGTTAAAGAAAGGAGAAAAGGTAACTTGCATTGAAGAGCCTAGTATGACATTTAAGAGTATCAAACAAGTCATAAAGGAAGCTCCAATGTTAAAGTCTCTAGATTTCTCCAAGCCTATGCAATTTTTTCCTTTGCATTATTTCACATAGTTGTCATTGTACTATTGCAGAAAAATGAAGAAGGTTTTGAGCAACCCATTGCATTTTTCACTAAATCTTTGTCAGCCGCAAAACTCAACTATGATATGACTAAGAAACAGGCCTATGCATTGGTCAAAGCAGTGAAGAATTTTAGAACCTATTTAATGGGATCTACAATCATTGCTTATGTCCCAAGTGTTGCAATAAAGGATGTTTTCACTCAACAAGAGGTTATAGGTAGAAGGTGTAGGTGGATTAATAGAATCCAATATTTCAATATAGATGTCCAAATTACCAAATTGGTGAGAGGAAAGGGTTTAGCTAAGCTGATGGATGAAACCAACTTGGAAGCCAACCAAATCAATCAAACATAATGTGTACATGTTGCACCAATATGTGATATGCAAACTTGTGGTTGGTACAAGTGGATTGTTTAATATCTACAAACTAGGAAATACTCAGAAGGAATGATAGATAATGAATAAAGAACCCTGAAATTGTAGGCTATTAAGTATGTAATCATTGATAATGAGCTTTGGTGGAGTCTAGAAGGTGTACTACTTAAGTATGTTGATGGTAAGCAAATATTGGAACTCCTAACCAAAATGCATATTGGAGTATGTGGAGGCCATTACATGGAAAAGACAACTTCCCATAAGATTTTGGTGGCCCTCAGAGTTTAAAGATGCTCACAAGTTTGTAAAAACTTGTGATGCTTGCCAAAGGTTTTCAGGAAAGGGTATGTGCAAGATCATCATGGAAGAAAATAGGCCCTTAAGTGGCAAAAAAATTAGAAAAAACAAAGTTAGGCAACTTGGCATAAAAATTTGAATAAGTTACCTATATTATTTAAAAAATATGTAAGAATATAATTTGTAGCAAATTGAATGTAGTTTCTAAACTAGTAGGTATTTTTCTTAAAAAAATCTATTTGGTGAAAATTTGAAATTTCAATGCAGTAGTACTTAAATTTTAGGGGAAAAAATAAAAAGGAGGTGTCTGTCTGACCACCCTAACCACAATAAAATAATAATATTTTTTTATAATATTTTAGATATAAGTAGAGGACTCATGTCTATATGATGCATATTTTTTGTAATTTTTTTTCCAAGTAAATAATTAATTATGATTTTTTATTTCAACTTTTAAAAAATATAAAACTAGTATGTCGACCACCTTAACTTGGTCAAAAATTCATGAATTTCATTTTTTAATCATATAGTATGACGCATGTTTTAGATTAAAAAAAAATATCATATCGTTTCAAAGCTATAGATGTTTTTCAATCAGCATATCAATCAGGGCTTTAGTCATAATTCAAATAGAAAATGAATAATAATTATTTATTAAATTCAAAGTAAATCATAATTTATATTGGTGGAAATCTGAGAATCTCCTTTAAAAACCCTTTTTGTTTCATCAATTTTAGGTTAAAAAAAGTTGTCAGCCACATACCCTACACATACCCATCATATCGCCACTTTTTGGCCCATCATGATCCTGCACATACCCGAAAGCTAATTTTTTTTAGGAAATTTACCACTTAGACCAATTTTCATCTAAGCCACTTTTCAACAGTGGGGTATTGATTTCATTGGTGAGATCTTAGAGAAATCCAGTGGGGGACACTCTTGGATTCTTGTTGCCATTGATTATTTTACAAAGTGGGTGGAAGAAATCTCCATAAAGAAAGCAACAAGAAAAGTTGTGGTTTATTTTCTAATGAACATTTTTATTAGGTTTGGAGTCCTAGAAAAGATTATCTCTAATAATGCCATGTGTTTTAGATTAGATGAGTTCAAAGGTTTTTGTGATAAGCATGGAATCTAGATATCTTATGCTTCTCCTTATCATCCACAAGGAAATGGTCAAGCAAAATCAAGTAATAAGAGTTTGATGAAGACCATCAAAAGGGTGATGGAGAAAAATAAGGAGGCATGGGACTCAAAACTAAAGCTTGCACTTTGGGAAGATAGGGTTATTGTTAAGAAAGACATTGGACATTCACCATTTGGTTTGGTATATGGTTTGGATATAAGGTTGCCTCAAAAAAACTTGCTAAAAATGTACAAATTTTTACAACAATATGATGAAGATATTTGTGATGAAATGCAGCACAGGGTTGATGCTCTGATAGAGTTGGATGAAACAAGGAGAGAGGCTTAGAACAAAAATGCTAAAGTGCAATTGCAAGTCAAACATTCGTATGACAAAAAGGCTTCTCCAAGAAAATTTGAAGTAGGAAAAATGGTGATGATGTGGAATGCTAGAGCTCAAGATAAGGGAAAACATGGAAAATTTGATGCACTGTGGTTGGGTCCTTATCTGATATCAAATACATATGGTGAAGATTCCTACTATCTGCAAAGTTTAACTGGAGTGTTTCTTGAACTGCTAGTACATGGATAGTTCTTGAAAGCATACTTCTCTTGAGGTATGTTTCTTTTCCATGTACATTGTATTGTATGTATATTTTGTATTAGGTTTGGTTTGGTGTGCTTTTTCTTTGGTTGGTTTGGTTTTCCTTGTTTGGGCTATCCCTGGTTTTTGTTCTCTGGTTTGGTCTACTCAACCTTGAGATTATGTGATCTCGGTCTGTTCTGGAAGAACAAACATCCCCAGCTCAAGCCACTGGTAGAACCCCTAATTTTTTTTGTGTTCCACTGACATTAGATGCATATTTGGTTGCCTTTTCTAATCTGGGTTGTGTCCTATGGCTTAGGGTTTTGATCTTACCTCTGTTCTAGAGTTTTGTTTGTGCCCTAAACCTCTTAGAAAAATCTTGAGTATTGGAAGCCCTTGTATACATTCTAATTTTCAATTGATTGGTGCTAGCCCATTCCCAAATTTTCAAGTTATATCTTAGGCCATCAAACTCATTTACTTATTGACCCCTTATGCCTAGCTTACCAGTCACTACTCATCAAATTATTTTAATCTTATCAAATGTTATGTGGGTTTGAAAATATTTTAATATTTTCCATGTCATAAATAAAAGCATGTGCCTTTAAAAATTCTCAAGAAATGGTCATCGGGTCCCACAAAATATATTCTATCGATCACTCGCTAGCCCACAGGAATAAAATAATTGGATAAAAGAACCAATAGGGCAGTGGGTGAATGACACCTATCCTTCCTTATGGTGGGTCCTACTAACACTTCAAATCATCGATGATGAAAGGCATTGAAATCAATGGTTGTGATGCAATCTTAAGGTGAATCTCAACCATTCCCCACTAGCCCGCAAGGGACCCATTGTCAAATCTCAGCTCTCGAAGGGATAGCGAGCAAGCACCACATGGCATCATCACCCCCATCAGTAGGACTATAGAATGCATTGAAATATTTGGTGAAATACTTTGAGAAACTATGTTAATGTTAAAAGGTGAGCTACTAAAGAGATATAAGTGCATGTGCAAAATTGTTCCATGAGATGTTTTAATCATGACTGTCCATCACAAGTGAAGATTAAAAGCCCAAGTGTTGGCTTGGAGATTTAAAGGGAGAAAATATTAATGGTCAATGGATTGATATGGGTCATTGCTCGCTAGCCCGCGACCGTAGATCTAAACCTTGCATATTCCAGAGGGATAGCGGGACGTGGCTGCTATGTGCACTGTCTCATGTCTTGCATAGTGTTATGGGACTATTGAGCTAGCATGGACAATGAACACATGGAAAGAGTTTGGATTAGTGGATGTTGAGTAAAAAAAAAAGTAGTGTTCAAATTGCTTTGACTTAATCTTGGCGACACGCCAATCCACATTATGATGAGATCAACAGAAGAAATTCAAAGTTGTTAAAAAGGAAATCATGGAGCCATTAGAAGGTTTACACAAGTGAATAGTAATGGTGAAGTTGATGTTTTTCTATAAAATTCAAGGCTTTCTTCGCTATAAAATTTAGATTTTAAAGCTTATTGTTAATTACAAAAGCATTATGAAGTTGTTGCAGTGCATTTCAAGCATTTGGTGTTTTCATTCTAAGGTTTTATGTTTCATTGAATTAGTAAGTAAAATTCACACTCCTTGAGCTACAAATTTCTCAAGTTCTCATTCAATTGCAATTGTTATCATTTGAATTCCAATTAGGGCTTCTTTTAAGGTTTGGCGTTCATCTAGATTACTATAAATTTATGATTTTAGTCACTCTTTGCATCGAGTCTTCACTTGAAACTGAAGAGCCCTAGTCTAAACTAGTTAAGCCATAGGTCAAATTACTCATTAGATATGGCATCGAAGGTCCAACTCCCTAGTTCCAAACCAAAGGTAAGACCCTTTGTCCAAGACTTGCTTGACAAAATGCTACCCTCAACAACTGAGAAGTTGTTAGGGAAACCTATGTTTCATGCCCCTAGGGTTAAAAATGGCCTTTTCGACAGAAAATGTATTATCAAAGATGCTACACTTTTGTACTCTAGGTGGACACTCTTTCAAGGATGGTTTGTAACAAGAATTCCCACATTCCAATATGCAACCCCTGGAGGTTGGATATGGTTAAATTAATTATCCCCAACATGTACTTGGACATTGATCTTCTCAAGGTTGTTGCTGCTAATTATGACCCTCTTATTACGGTAGTCAGAACCCATTTTGGGCTAGAGATGGTTTGGGTTACAAAAGAGGAAGTTGTAGAAGTCTTTAAATTGAACAAATGAAATAGGGACATGGTAGAGATTGATGAAAATAATTTAAGGGAAGAGTATGAAAAATTGAGACCTACTGATAGGGAGGGGGTTGGAAGAATCACTCACTGATTCCTGCTCTGGGTCTTGCTTGCAAGACCTCTTGGTGTCTTACTTCACCACCTTAACCATTAGGACCTTCCTCATGATTAGGTACCCTTGGTTCTCCTAGCCAACCCCACTACCATCACAATTCAACCTACCAAGTCAATCTTGGTGCAATATCACTAACTCTTTATTAGCCCTTAATCCACCCTCAAGGCTATTCTACTCCAAACCTTGAACTCAGCTTTGCAAGGGTTTGGAGAGGTTTCAAACAAGTTCTTTCCATCCCGTCATGGCTCTAAAGGAACTTCCTAACTCCATCTTTTCATCGCTTCCACCAAACCCTCATTTAGGGTTAGAAAGGCTACTAGCCTAAGAGCCCCAATTAGGTCTCCACTTCTGAGAAAATAGGTTTTCTCTCCTAACTTTCCCAAAGAACTCAGAATCTTTCCTTTGGCTTCTTGGTCCTTATGCCTACCATTTGATGATTTTAAAGGTCTTAACCCTTAACTGACCATACACAGGCCAAAACCACATTTTGGTAATAATTAGGGCTTTTAAAGCCATCTTCCTGTTCTTCCTGCAACTGTTAGAGATTACTATCACCAAACAGTTAGATGGAGTTCCCTCTTGCAAACCTTGTCTAGGCTCATGTCTACCCTCTCCTCACCGTGTTTTTCCAGGAGATGGAAACCCCTGCAACCCAAGTGCTCTGCACTTCTTGACTTCCCTAGCCGGACTCTTCTTAGCTCGCCTAGGAGAAGTCTCTCACAGTGATACCCTGACCACTAAAGACTCATAACCCTACCATATTTACAATCATGGATTCTAGACACAATTCCCAAGAGGCTGTACATTATGTACAGTGGGAATGTGACCTAAACCTCCATTTTCTACTAACAAACTTGTCAAAACAGCAAATGCAAAGAAACAACTATCTACTATAATGCTTGAAACTGAACTAGAAATCTAAATTGCTACCACATAGGGCTCAATCTATCAGTACACTACATCCTATGCATTAAACAATAACATATTCAATCCATTAAAGCTCTACTTTGAGACAAAATCAGAAATTCACACTAAACACATTGTTTTCTTCAATTCACAACTTCAAAGCAAATACAAAAATGCTTCCAACCCTTCTTCAATGACGAGGCCTTCCTTAAATAGGCTTCCTCAATCAGTTATGCTCCCTTGGTCAGACATGTCAGTAATATTGTGGCAAAGTTGCAAAATGCACCATTTTGCAACTTTTTCCAATTTCTAGTAAACTAAGAAAAATGAGTTTCTAAACTCATTCACCCTTCCTCAACTTCTAACCTAGAGATCAAACACATCCCTAAACTATCTTCTCTACTCAATGGTCAACATGACCTTCAAGATAAAAATCAAAACAAAAAAATGCATCCTAGACTTCTTAATTGCCTAGTGTTTCCTAGGTTCTCCTGCACCATTCTCCCTCTCTCTACACAAACACTAAGGAATATGAGGGGAGATCAGTGACACATCAATTCCCTACTTCTTAAACTAAGCTTCATCTACCCATGTAGCCTCAGACTCTGGCTTGTCCTTCCACTTGATGAGGTGCTCCATGTACACTTTATGCCTTGTAGATTTCTTCACCCTTGATTCCAAGATCCTTTCTGCCTGAAGCTTGTCTTGAGTAGGTAAGGATATGTTGCTTACATCCTTGAAGATATCCCTACTATTCTGATCCATGTCATTGACTATTCCCTTATATCTGATCAGATCAGCTACATTGAACACTGGTGAAATCCCTAAATCTGCAGGTAGTTCCACCTTGTAGGCATTCTTTCCATATTTGGCTAATACCTTGCATGGACCACTCTTTTCATCTGTAGCTTGGTTGATATCCCCTTCTGCAACCTAGATTTATTGAGGTGGACCATAACATAGTCTCCTACTGCAAATTGTAGATCCTTTCTAGATAAATCCACCTTCTCTTTCAACTTTTGAGTAGCCTCGATGACTGTCTTCTTCACCTGCTCCTGAATCTCCTTCATGGTCTGAGATAAATCCTCTGCATGTCCACTCCTATGCTCCATAGCTCCTAGATCTCTAAGCTCACACACACCTCTTGGGTGCATTCCATACACTATTTCAAAAGGACTCTTCCTTGTGGTCCGGTTCACACTGTCATTGTATGCATACTCAGCCTGTGATATAACCAAATCCCATGTTTGTCCATACTCTTTGGTTAGGCATCTTATAAGGTTACCTAAAACCCTATTAACCACCTCTATTTACCCATCGGTCTGAGGATGGTAAGCTGATCCAAAAGACAGGTTGGTACCTAATTTGCTCCATAGAATCTTCCAAAAATGACTCATGAACTTCACATCCCTATCCGATACAATGCTCAAAGGCAATCCATGGATCCTTACAATTTCCTTGAAGAAAAGGTGAGCAATATAGCTAGCATCATGGGTGGTCTTGCAAGGGATAAAGTGACTCATCTTGCTAAATCTATCTACCACCACATAGACACTATCAAACCCTGTCTTAGTCTTAGGGAGTCCTACAACAAAGTCCATGCTAATACATTCCCATGGTCTATTGGGAATGGGTAGAGGTTGATACAAACCTGCATTGCTAGCTCCCCCTTTAGCTTTCATACAAACTACACACTGCTCCACATATCTCCTGACATCCCTTGGCAACTTGGGCCAATAGTAAAACCTTTGCACTAGTTCCATTGTCTTGTTGATACCAAAATGACCACTAAGACTACCATTGTGCTTCTCCTAGATGATATTCTCTCTCATTGAACCTTTTGGAACACATAACTGATTCCCCTTGAATAACAATCCACTTTGCAATGTATAATCTAAGTATTGACTATGAAAATGATTCTCAAAGTTAGAACATACCTTGTATTCCTCTGAGAAGTCTTCATCTTCTCCATAGAGATCCTTGAAACTCTCTGTCCCAATGCTCTTTAACTGTATCTCCTGCACTGTCAGCAATCTTCTACTTAGTGCATCTGCCACCTTGTTCAACTGTCCCTTCTTGTGCTTAATGGTGAAAGTGAAAGCTTGAAGATACTCCATCCACTTCAAATGTCTATTGCTCAATTTCTCTTGAGTGTTGATGTAGCTAAGTGCCTGATTATCAGTAAACACCACAAACTCTTTGGGTAGGAGATAATGCCTCCACTTCCTAAGTAATTGTACTAAAGCATATAATTCCAAGTCATAAGTAGAATACTTTTGTTTAGCTTCATTGATCTTTTCACTAAAGAAAGCTATAGGCCTGCCTTCTTGACTTAGCACTCCTCCTACTACAATTCCACTAGCATCACATTCCATAGTAAACAACTTGTCAAAACTAGGTAATAAAAGAATAGGTTGAGTTGCCACTTCTTGTTTTAGTTTCTCAAAACCTTTCTCAGCTTCTTGCATCCACTTAAACTTAGTCTTTAAGCCACCTTTGATTGTATCTAGGACAAGTGCACATATGCCACTAAAGTTCCTTATGAATTTTCTATAAAATTGAGCCAATCCATGAAAACTTCTTATCTTTGTCCCTGTGGTTGGTGTAGGCCAATTTAGGTTAGCTTCCACCTTGCTTGGATCCATCTTCAATGATCCTTGAGATACTACAAACCCCAAATACACAAGCTCCTATTTGAAGAACTCACACTTTTCTAGGTTGATGGCTAACTTCTCCTCTTGCAACCTTTTAAGTACCATCTCCACATGCTTTAGATGTTCTTTTGTTGTCTTGCTAAAGATGAGTATATCATCAAGGTATACCACCACAAATATCCCTATAAAGTCTTTGAGCACTTCATTCATGAGCCTCATGAATGTGCTAGGGGCATTAGAGAGGCCAAATGGCATAAATATCCACTCATACAACCCATCAGTTGTCTTAAAGGTTGTCTTCCACTCATCTCCATCCTTGATTTTGATCTGGTGGTATCCACTTTTGAGATCCAACTTGGTGAAATACTTAGCTCCTCCAAGACAATCCATCAAATCTTCAATCCTAGGAATAGGGAACCTATATCTGATTGTGATTCTATTTATAGCTCTAGAATTAGTGCATAACCTCCACTTACCACCTTTCTTGGTTGCTAAGACCACTGGTACTGCACACAGACTGATGCTCTTCCTAATCAATCCTTGATCTAACAACTCCTGCACTTTTCTAGCTACTTCTAGGTTCTGATTTGGTGTAAGCTTGTAAGCTGCTTTGTTTGGAAATGAAGCCCCTGGTATGAAGTCAATCTAATGGCTAATGGCTCTCTTTGGAGGTAAGGTTGTTGGTGTTCCATCACTGACTATGTCCTTGTACTTCTCAAGTAACTTCTAGATTGCTCTTGGTATGACTGTTTTCCCAGTCTTGTCCTCTTCCTTGGGTTGCACCATGACCACATATCCTTCACCTCCTTGATGTAGGTTGTTAATGAACTCTTTTCCACTGCTTAATAAGACACTAGGGGTCTTTGTTTGTCCTTCTTCCTCATCTGACAGTGACTGCAACTTGAATGTATTTCCATCCTTTTGGAATGAGATAGTATTTGCCTTTCCATCATAAATGGCACCTCTGTCATACTGCCATGGTTTGCCCAATAGAAGATGACATGCATCCATGGGTAACACATCACAAATCAACTTGTCTTTGTACCCTCCAATGGAGAACTCCACCGTTGTCTACTCATTTAGAAGAACACTCTACCCTTTGTTCAACCATGTCACCTTGTAAGGATTAGTGTGGGGTACCTTTTCCAACTTCAATTTCATCACTGCCTCCTCTGAGATTATGTTATCAGTAGAACCTGAGTCCACTATAACCTTACATACCTTTCCAAGTATTTTGCATCTTGCCCTGAATAAGGCTCTCCTTTGCTTTGGCTCTTCTTTGACTGGTTGTCTGATTAGAACTTTGTTAAACATCAGATTCTCCCCCATTTATGATTCAATGTGACTAACCTCTGGTGATTTGGTACTCATGGTGTCCTCTTGTGCATATGCCACTCTCTTCTCAGTATTTGATGAAGATGCTTTCTCCGGGCACCTATAAGCTGGATGACCTACTTGACCATAGTTATAACATTTCATATTGGCAAAGTATGAGCTACTTCTGCCTGCTCCTCTTCCTCTATTTGAACCTCCTTGAGGTCCTCTACCTCTTCCATAGCCTCCTCTAGAAGTTGTTTCACTTCCATGCTCAGTGAGTTTAGACTCTCCCTGATTTCTTTGTTTAGTCCCTCTACCTTGATATCCACCTCTATGTCCTCTTTGATCTCTGCCTTTTCCTCTGCTCTTAGAAGCCTTGTCTTGTTTCCTCTTGCTTCTTTCCTCAATCTTTATAGCTCATTGGTAACATTGGTGTACTGTCTTAGGACTTAGAAGAGTCATCTCCTCTTGGATGTTCCACTTTGATACTTTCATCTTCTGAAACATTAGACCTCATACAAAGTTTTTGGAACTCCTCAGTGTAAGTGTTCACATCTTGGTCTCTTTGCCTCAAGCTTTGTCTCTTCTTATGCAACTTTATTTCATAATCATCTGGCATGTATGCTTCTCTCACTTTGGAAACCATTCCCTTCCAAGTAGAGATAGGCTTCTTACCTTCCTTTTCACTCTCTGTCTGAATGAACTTCCACCATGTCAAGGAAAAACCTCTCAATCTTGATTTGGCCACCTTTACCTTATGTGCTTCAGTGACTCCATCACATTCAAAATGGTTTTCCATTCCCTCTATCCAATCCATGACTAGTTTAGCTTCCATTTTCCCACTAAACAGGGGTATGCCTTCAAGTGCTTTTCCACTCAAAGCCTTCAATGCCTTCAAGAAAGGCTCTTCTTGCAAAACAGGGTCAGGTTCAGGGATCTTGTCTTCCTCTGCAACCTCTTCTTTCTTTGGTACCCTTCCTTCGAACTGCACATCATTCAATGCTTTCTCAAGTTGGTCTATTCTTTCCCTCAATAGCCTATTGTCTTCCTCCTGTCCTTCGACCATCTTAGCCAATTATGCATTTGTCACCATGATGGTAGTATCACTAGACTCAACCTTTGACATATATTATTCTATCCCAAATCTTTTCCTTGCTCTGATACCAATCTGATAGGGAGGGGGTTGGAAGAATCACTCACTGATTCCTGCTCTGGGTCTTGCTTGCAAGACCTCCTTGGTGTCTTACTTCACCACCTTAACCATTAGGACCTTCCTCATGATTAGGTACCCCTGGTTCTCCTGGCAAACCCCACTACCATCACAATTCAACCTACCAAGTCAATCTTGGTGCAATATCACTAACTCTTCCTTAGCCCTTAATCCACCCTCAAGGCTATTCTACTCCAAACCTTGAACTCAGCTTTGCAGGAGTGTGGAGAGGTTTCAAACAAGTTCTTTCCATCCTATCATGGCTCTAAAGGAACTTCCTAACTCCATCTTTTCATCGCTTCCACCAAACCCTCATTTAGGGTTAGAAAGGCTACTAGCCTAAGAGCCCCAATTAGGTCTCCACTTCTGAGAAAATAGGTTTTCTCTCCTAACTTTCCCAAAGAACTCAGAATCGTTCCTTTGGCTTCTTGGTCCTTATGCCTACCATTTGAATATTTTAAAGGTCTTAACCCTTAACTGACCGTACACAGGCCGAAACCACATTTTGGTAATAATTAGGGCTTTTTAAGCCATTTTCCTGTCCTTCCTGCAAATGTTAGAGATTACTATCACCAGACAATTAGATGGAGTTCCCTCCTGCATTCAAACCTTGTCTAGGCTCATGTCTACCCTCTCCTCACTGTGTTTTTCCAGGAGATGGAAACTGCTGCAACCCAAGTGCTCTGCACTTCTTAACTTCCCTAGTCGGACTCTTCTTAGCTCACCTAGGAGAAGTCTCTCACAGTGATACCCTGACCACTAAAGACTCCTAACCCTACCATATTTACAATCATGGAGCCTAGACACAATTCCCAAGAGGCTGTATGTTATGTACAGTGGGAATGTGACCTAAACCTCCACTTTCTACTAATAAACTTGTCAAAACAGTAAATGCAAAGAAACAACTATCTACTATAATGCTTGAAACTGAACTAGAAATCTAAATTGCTACCACATAGGGCTCAATCTATCAGTACACTGCATCCTACACATTAAACAATAACATATTCAATCTATTAAAGCTCTACTTTGAGACAAAATCAGAAATTCACACTAAACACACTGTTTTCTTCAATTCACAAACTTCAAAGCAAATACAAAAATGCTTCCAACCCTTCTTCAATGTCGAGGCCTTCCTTAAATAGGCTTCCTCAATCAGTTACGCTCCCTTGGTCGGACATGTCAGTAATATTGTGGCAAAGTTGCAAAATGAACCATTTTGCAACTTTTGCCAATTTCTAGTAAACTAAGAAAAATGATTTTCTAAACTCATTCACCCTTCCTCAACTTCTAACCTAGAGATCAAACACATCCCTAAACTATCTTATCTACTCAATGGTCAACATGACCTTCAAGATAAACATCGAAACAAAAAAATGCATCCTCAACTTCCTAATTGCCTAGTGTTTCCTAGGTGCTCCTGCACCACCTACCTTCAAAGTCTCAATGTTGTCTCACTTTTTGGTATCAGTAGGAAAGGGAAAAGTTAGAATTGTACTCAAGGACCATCTGATAAGGAACCCTTTCCTATCAAGTACTTTGTCATCTATTTATAAAAAACATTTTACCCCTTATGTCAAATTCTAGGGTTTAATCCATCTTCAAGCATTCCAATTGCACCAATCTATGTGGATGTTAATATTCAGCACCCTAACATCAACACCTTGTATAATTTTGCTACATAATTGTCAAAAGAGATACATAAGGGTTTGGTAGCATTGAAGAATGGACAATATGCAATCATGTTCTAGGGGTATTATGTATTTATGCATATGTTCTTGTACAAAGGTGTAGATTATTTTGGTCAAGATATGGAGTTGAAGAGAGTGGAGGATGGTGTTGTAATGCCTGTTCAGTCATGGACTCCATTATTAGACAGACATGAATAGAAAACCAGTTTTGTGATTGCTACAAATGTTTTTGCCTCCAAGTTGAGAAGAGCTTTGATTGTGGACATGCCTAGGATTCTACCCGAGTTGCATCACTTCCTAAGGATAGCAGAAAAGAGGCTTGATTTGAATACTAGTCATAATTGGGGGGATGTAATCACTTATCAGGATTGCATAGTTCTTAGAGTATATGGAACAAGGAAAACACCCCATGTACATCCTAGGTATGTACCACTGAGGATAGGTTTCCTTGAGGTCATGTGGCAGCTGGGTGATGTTGAAGATATTTACTTATTTGAGAAGAGGAAAGGAACCTTTTTCCCTACATACACGATGTTATCTAATTTTGTCATGATAACTAATGGATGGAAAAATATCCTTGATCATCATCGCAAGCCCTATGGAATGAAATATCAAGCATATAGGAGCTATGACATAGAGGGTTTCATGGTTTTATTGTTGGATAGGATAAAAGGAGGGAAGTTTGTTCATACCTTTTCATTCCCTAATGAATTGATCAGAATTTGTTTTGACCTTCAAAATTAGGAGGACAGGATGACGAAATGGACTGTGTTCGATAATTTGGAGAAATAAAAAAGGGTGAAATACCCTCAATTTAAATTTGTTTGATATTGATGATGTAATTTTGAAGTTGGAGACAGTTATACAAAATTTTGATAAAATTGTTGCAACTTTAAAAGAGGAAAGAGTGGAGCAATATAAGGGTAAATTTGTGGTCATTGAAGAGCATGATAAGGGGAAAGCCCCCATGACAAAAGAAAGACCATCTTATCAGCCTCCCTAGAAGATGCATACATATGCAAGGAAGAATAGCATTGTAAATAAACAGTTGACAATTGCCACTCCCACGCAATTAGAGGAGTCAAGGGCACCTTCTCTCCAACAGCAACTACCACCATTTTTATCACCATATTCTTCCACCCCTAAAATAATTGAGTTGGATTTCCCTCTTAGAGGACCATCTCCTCCTAAGGATCCACCAATAAAAAGCAAAAGGATTGATCAAGTTTCCCTTATCAATTACCCTGTTGATGATTCAGATGATGAAATTATTGTTATAGAAGATGAAATAAGGCAAGGTATTACATCCCCTCAAAGAGACATAGTGCCACAAAATTTGAGTCTCAGATTGAGCAAGGCATACTTGAGTGAGATTAATAATTTAGAGGATGTGAGGGCTTAAGCTAATGAGAGATTCATGTATGATTCAATTCCTTTGTAAAAACACAAGCATTTCAATAATATGTGTGGAGGGAAATGAAATATGAGTATGTAATGAATGTACAAATGAAGGAAAGCAAGAGCCTTGAATTGCCACAAATAGTTATAGAGGCTAAAGTCTGAAATGAGATGAGGACCAAGTATCTAAACATCACTATAGTTGAGGGTAGGGAACTTGTCAAAAAGAGTGGTGTATTGATTCTACCAAAATGGGATTTGGCATTAGCTATATCATTTTATACAATCAAAAGACATGATGCCCCCATCTTCAACACAGAAGAGGAAGTTACTTTTCCCCTACAAGGATCGACTTTTAGCTCTTAGTGGGACACACTATCCATTTGAGCTTTAGCTCCAAGCACAAAGAATCAAGAGGTTGTAGAACTAGCTACTAGAGTCATAGGGCAGTTAATCATAAAAAGAGTATCAAACACATCAGCTATTGAAGTAGCTATAATGAATGTAAATGTAGCTTAGTTCACTAAGGCCACAGTTGAGTCCTTGACTGAAGAAAGGGACAAATTCATAACATAATATAATGATATAGTGGTTGAATATAATGTGAGCTAACAGAAAATAGCAGAATTGTAATTGCAAATGGCATTATGGAAGGAAAAGTTTCAATCAGTGCAACCAGGTTCATCACAAGCAACAATTATTCCTCCACTTTCCCCACATGATTATTTTTCATCCTCTCCTAATCTTTCACCACCTCCAATCCCAGCTGAGGTTATACCTCCCAATTTTGAGGATGTGCCCATTGCACCATCAACTCCAGATACATAAGATGCACCTCCAATTGAGGAGATCACCAAGGAGGAGTTGATAGAGAAGCTTAGAACTTATGAGGATAGGTGTCAGCAACAAGAAGAATTAATTCACTTGAGCAATTTGAAGATAGTGATTTTTGTATTGGAACACTTGAATAAAGGGATTGAGAGGAGGCTAATTAGCATTCATTCCAACTATTCTTCAATTTTTGGTGCAATAAGAAATTTTGATAGGGATAAAGAGGTTGTTATCCCATTAATGGATAAATGGATCCCTAGGAAACAAATACTGAGGGATATGGCCATTGGGTCAACACATGATACAAATTATCCTTCCAATATTGTCCCAACTCTTAATCTTGTGAATACAATCAAGGAATTCCATGGGTTGATTGAACCATTGGAAATGAACATCAAGGAATTGGTGAAGAGGTTTGATAATTGGAGTTTCAATTTTCTCTCTGATATTCTAGATGAAAATGGTGAAGTCAAACCTCTACAATAATGGAAGCACCAAGCGGGTAAATTGATAGCAACTCAGACCAAGATAATTTGTGATGGGGTGAATGCTGAGATGCTAAAGAGCAGTATGGATAAGCTCACCCACACAAGCATTTTCTAGGAGTTTGAAAAAGAGGCAAACTAGGTGGTGATCAAATACAACCCATACAAGAAAAAGACAAATGATATTATGGGGTTTGACTGGCCTATCGAGGAATAATTTGAGCTCTGGAAGTCCAAATATGTTGACATCTTGGACCTATAGGTTGCTGCAGATGTGAATGGTAACTGGAATTTTGACATTATGTCTGCAACAACAATGGCAATAACAAGAGAAGTACAATACATGGCCTAGAACTAGTACATATTAGGCCTTAGATATATCAACGTTCAAATATTGTACTTTCTCAAGTTCAAATATGATGATATGGACTACAAATTTGGAAGTGCTTTGGTGTTTTTTGCTTTCTTCAATTTATGCTTTTTCATCCTCAAGTTTTGGAACATGTGGAAAAGGGTGTGTTGCTCATGGAAAGAATAATATGCACTGACTAAAATGCCTTTTGGAAGGTAGGAGAATCTTCATCATCAAATAAGAAATGATTTTTTTTCTTATGTGAACATCTCCCTCAAATTTTGGAAAATATAACTGCCTTTGAATACAAATGTGAATGTCAAATAAAAACATGACATGTGTACAATTTGGCCCAAAGCTTGTATTTCTCCCTTGTTCTTATAAAATGGAATTCAAGGCCAATTGTATGGGGGTTGTTAGCAAATTGATCTTAGAGAAGTTTTCTAACTAGGTCTAGATAATAAAATATGAGTCCATTTTAGGTTCTAAGATTCTTGAGTCATGTAATAGTGATTATGGTAACAATACTATCATACTTTGGAATACAAATGGAAAAATATTCAAGGCCAGCGTTCTCCATTGTATACTTTGCATAGATTATGAACATAAAGGAATCAAAGATTGCTTCTATTCATCTTATTGTCTTTCCTTGAATGTTTATTCATTGTTATTACGCTTGTTCAAAGAATGAGTTAAATCTATATTAACATGGATAAAAGTTTGTGTGAATGTAGGCATGGATGATTAAGTATCGCTAGTTAAGATTCTAGTATTAATGGTGTAAACCATCATTGATAAGCTTTGTTATGACATGAATCATTCTATTACATATTTTCAGTTATGTGATTTAGGATTCTCCACCCTAGGATAAGGCGTTGGTCATGTTATATTGCAATCTCCTAGATCTTTCATAGTAACTACATTCAAAATCAATTTTGAACTCAATTTTTTGTGTGAATGTATTTCGAGTTGAATTATAACATTTTCTCATGCTTAAATATGGTGTTACCGTGAAGATTAGCTAGATCTTTAAGGTGTTTCATCTGTTAATTTACAATGTATATGATAATTGGTGCAAGAGTATCTAAAGATACATTGTAGAGATCACCCCCCTGGGTTCTGCAGAGCCCAAAGTGCAGAGGGAAAGCCTAGCAAGCTTTCACATGTTCATTGCCCAATCCCTCAAAGTTATTAGCAATTGAATTTGGAAAATTCATAGATAATTTAATGAGATAAAGTTTTCTTCATTAAAAATAACCAACAAAATGAAGGACCTTAGCTAGACACTTTCAGCGTCTACTTCAAATTTTTCTCAAAAATTCCAGTTTGAAACCTTGGGTTGGACCTTCAAAATTAATTAACTTGACAAGATAATTTGCTAGATCGTAGTCCTTCAAATGAGCTTTCCAACAAACTATACAATTTTAATATATTTTCATTTTATTATGTATTTAATTTCTTTCTTTTTTTTACTAAACATAGGTTTTTCACTGAACAACAAATTCTTTGTTTCACCTGTGTAGGAAAATAGTAAAATAATGAAAAAAAGTTAAAAAAATATTTGTGAACTGGTTTTTTTTTAGACTACAGGAATCTAAATTGAGTAGCCACCTCCTTATAAATTGTAGTGCACCTGGTAAACTGATGCAGGAGCATCCAGTGGTGTAAGGGCAATCTTGCATCACCCAAAAATAGTTAAATTTCAAGTTTCTTGTTTTTAGATGTTTTTACATTTTTGGATACCCTTTTCGTCATAATGAAATTCCCAATTTACGGTTTTTATTTTCTATTCCGGGTTGAAAGATATTGCAGTTTTAGTTTCCCAAATTTACACGAAAATCTTAGAGTTAGATTTGAGGCACTTAGAGTTTCCGGAGCCCAAAACTTGCGAAATCAACGTAGCTAATTTAAAGTGCATTATTGACTTGAGACCTTTCCAACGGTTCAAACGGTTTGGAGTCCCGGATCCAAAGTTATGGCCCCGAAGTTGGCGCACTTTCTAGAAGATACAATTGCAAATGTTCTTTTGAAATTTGAACTTCAAATTGTAATTTTTCGGTGCCAAACCGCCTAAACTCAAATTTGAATGTTGTTTTGGCTCCAAACTAAAGAGGAGCTCTATTTATGGGCGGGTTTCTAATTTTTGGGTAGCTTTTTGGGGACAAGCTCGCATATTGCGAAAGGGTGATTTTGTAGCTTTCTAACTTGCATGTGTTGTAGAACTTGGGGATTTGAGATCCTCTGCATGTAAGAAGCTCCATTTTCTAAATAATAAAATTATTCTCTTGTTTGTGGGTTATTTTCTATGTCGGGCTGCGCCCTCATCATAAACTTTTTTCACGTGAATGATGACACTGGCGCAACACGCCCTCTGACACCATAGAGATGGTGGGGAGACTAGACCTTGTGACCTCTTTCTGCAACAGGATGCTTTAGCCAATCGAGCTAGGCCCACCATCCCATTTGTGAACTAGGTATTGATGCCCTTATTTCACCAAAAATAAATTAATGAATTTTGATATATACACAATAAGTTATGTGTGACGACATACACCTATGTCCAAATTATAATTACCCTTACTTCAAAAATTAATTAAAAAAATGTGTAACAAAAAATTATGAAAAAACATTCATGCACTAGATATTGATGATACAAATCTATATGTCAAAAATTAGAATTTTATCCTTTAAAAAAAAAAGTTATGTGTGACAACATAAACATTACTTTTTAAAAATGTTGTTTACTATAAAAAAAACTAGTTATTAAAAGTTACGTAGAAAGATTCACAATTTATTTAAAAATAAATAAATAATAATAATATTTAAAATCTACACACAAATCGCCACAAATCACTAGTTCGCATCATCTTGAAATTCTTAACGGTTTAGCAGCTATGGGTCTTAGAAAGTGAAGATTTAGTTAAAAATATTGATATCAATGTCCTACTTTGAACAAAAAGTAGGACTCACTATTATGGGATTACTCATGTATGATATTTACTATATTTTTAAAATGAAATCAAAGTAATGAATGGTAGCTTTTCGGAAAAAAACTAAAACAAATGTATTATGAAAATATTTTTTTAAAATAAATACTATACATGAAATTAAAATTAATATCTCTAGGCTTTGTTTTAGATGAACATGTTTAGGATATGTATAATAGTATATGATGCAAGTCTATTACTACACCAACATTAAAAAACACCCCATAATGTCAAAATGACAAGGGTTTGAAGAAAAAAAACATGTCTATCTTTTGAAAATGATCTATCTATATAATTACGAAGACACGTGAGAGTAGTAAGCGGTGATCCAACTAGTGGCAAGGAGGACTATCTAAAGAGGAGATAACCTAATACCTACACACTGTAGCTTAACACATGTCAAACTCGAGACATGCCAAATTCTTAAATAATACATTAGATTTTCATGAAAATTTCAACATATCTCTATACAAACTAAAATTAAAGTTAAATATATACTTTTAATCTTTGTAATATAATGAAGACTATTTAAAAAATCTTATAAATTATATTTGATAGTAATAATAATAAGTAAGTTTTTAATGAATTAAATATTTTTTATGGTTATATTCTGACTGCTACAAGATAATGTGAAAAAGCAAAAGATTTTTTTAAAGTACAATTAATCACTTCTTATTCCAACTTTTTCAAAAGTTAAAGAACTCCTTATTCCCAAATAATTCTTATTCCAACTTTGTCAAAAGCAAAAATTGACATGGAATAAAAACTTAAATCCCAAATCAAGAAATGTATAGCATAATGATAAAAAGCAGTAAATGCAGTTGCTTTTGAAGATGCCGTTGACGTGGCATCAGCATGTTTCACATTCTAAACATACGTCATTAGGAAAGGTGGAAATCAAAGGGAATGATCGGCCCCACTTTAATAACTTTTACTAATTTTTATTTTTAATACCTAGTATAATTAAATACCTTTTGGTTTGTCAAAAGTAAAAGTTTAAATTTTAATTCTTTTAAGTAAGGAAATGTTTGCTATTGAGAGAATAATTAATTTATTTTTTATGATAATTGTTATCATAATTTTTTAAAATTAATTTTGAATTAATTAATTTATTTAAAAGTTATTTTATTTTAGAAATATTTTATTTATCATATAAATATAAATGTATAAATTTGAGATGTATTCTTTACTGATAATATTGTAAGCATATAAATCTTTGTTTTCTATAAAATTTTTAAAATCATAATAATAGTATTAAAAATTATGCTTATTTAAAAAGTTACATGAATATCTTACTTGTTGAATTAGTTAAGATTGATATCCTAAAGTTAGTTATCATTATTATTTACAACTATATTAGAAGAGATAATATCAATATATATGAATATTTATTAATTGTTTAGTCTTTGTGTAATATTAATATATAATGCTCTTTCCAATTGATGTTATCAATGATAAGTCTTATGCTCTCTCCCTAGAGAAATAAATTGATTCAAGTATCCTTCACAAGGCGAACATAGAATTATAAGGAAAATCGTCAAAACTGACTTCCTTGGAAAACCAAATTTTAGAAAATCACATAAACAACACAAATACTCCTATGTAAACAAATGAATAAGATGAAATTTCTAAGCATGTTTGTGGAAAGATGGTCAAACACATAGCTAAGGAGTTTCTTCAAGTGGATTTGGTGCATGATACATTAGAAAGGATATTGATTTCTCAAACTAAATTAGAGGAAAAGAGTAAGCTCAATACCCCTCTTCAAAATAAAAAGGGGAGGAAACCTAAAAAAATAGACATAAGAGGAGTTTGTAATTTGGATTAGTCTTAGAAAAATATTTGAGAATGCGAAGAGTATCCTACTCTCTTAAGGGGAAGTGAAGATCATTTTATAGAATGTTAGGGTCATAAATGCCCCTAACAAGTGAATTATTAATAAAGCATCAATTATATAGTGGAAACTATGACATAATCCTTCTACAAGAAACCAAACTCTCAACTAATCAGGGAACTACCATATTCCAATATTAGCTAAAGTGAAATTTTCCAATTTTTGAAGACAAAGGAACTTTAAGAGGGTTAGAAATCATTTGGAACAAAAAATAATGAGTAAAACCATCACTCCTAAATCCCACTAGATGCTTTAATGATCATTCAATTTATCCATAAAAAAAATTCTTGTTGGATTTTTAATATCTATGAATAAAATGGAATAGTGTAAAATCTCACCTATGGTCTTTTATAAAATTAATGCTTATCCCTTTAAAATATGATTTTATTATTCTAGAGGGATATTTAAATGCTAAAAAATCAAGAAGAAAAATCAAGTGGTATTATACCTCAACCAAAAGTGGTGGAAGATTTCAAAGATTTCATTAATTCAAATCATCTTGTTGACTATGTTTTAAAAAATGGAAAGTTCACATGGACCAACTAGAGAAATAGATTCTACCTCATTATTGGACAACTAGACTAATTCATCTTTCGAGCAAATAGATTTTCAATTCACTATTTTCTTTTATAACTATTATCCCCTTAATAGGTTTTGATCATTTCCAAATTGTGTTGATTTATTTGAAGATAAAGCACCAAAAAAGGCCCCTTCAAGTTTGAGTCGATGTGATTACAAAAATATCATCCATCTTCTTTGAAAATGGTGAAATAATTCTCATTTTAATTCTAGATTAAGAATGTTTCATCTTTGTAATAAATTAAAGTATGTGAAGTTAAAAATCAAGAAATAGAACAAAGAGTGTTCCAAGAACATATTCCAATAATTATTTTGATTAGAATGATAGCTATCTACCCTAAACAACCATATTATCAAATTTGGAATGAATAGGAAAAGCTTAAAGCAAGAAATAATCCTCAAAGGACTCTAAAAAACCCTTCATAGAGAAGAAAACTACTAGCATTAGGAATCTAGAGAATTATAGCTAAAAGAGCACAACAAGAACACAAATTTTTCCATGCCACAACAAAATTTAGGAATTTTTCTCAAACACTAACTTGAGAATTTATTCTTCCTAAGGCCTACTTCTAATAAATCATCAAGATATTCGAAAAAAAGTTATTTCCTACTTTGGAAAACTACTTTATGGCTCAAATGATGTTAAAATATTTTCCTCCTATAATTTGATATACAAGATTCCTTCATTAGTATCCAAAGAATAAAATAAATTAATAATGACAATTTTCACTCTAGAGGAAATACATATATTATTGTTCCTCATGCCCAATGATAAGGCTTCTGAGCCTAACAATTTTCAAATATTTATTCCTTTAAAAATATTGGGATTTTGTCAATAGGGACATATGACAGCACTAAAATAATCTTGAAAGAAAAAAAAAATCTCAAGGAATTGAATATCTCTCTTTTTTATCCCTACTCCCCAAAAACCAAATCCCTCCTTTTTATGACTTTAAGATGGTCTCATAATATTAAAAAAACTATAAAAATTTCTCTAAATTTATTTCTAATAGGCTAGGATCCTTCATCTCCCATTTAGTTTCAAAAGAATAGGGAAATTTTTTGCTTGGGAGAGAACCTTCTAAAAGGACTCTAGTTGCACATGCCATTTTCAAATCCATAAAAAAATAGCAAGAGTTATTATGGTTATTAAACTATACATTAAGAAGCCAAGGGATTTAGGTCTAATTGGCTCACCTCAAGGTTGAAAGTCAATGCCTATAGCTTGCAATCCCCTAGTTTCAATGAAATTGTGGAAAAGAGAAACACCATTAGTTCTTATGTGTGGACACGAAAAAAATAACCCTTCTACTTTTTTTTTGTTTTGTCCCTCCTTGTGCTTAATTGGCTTGATTTTTCCTTGATTTAATGTTGCAATGTGGCTCACACATTCACATTAGGTCTTGAATCTTTATGAATCATTAAGACCTTATGATGTCTTGTAAAGGTGTTGTGAAGTGTTGTAATACATTTCACTCTTTTCTAGACTCTTATTATTATAATTCACTTAAATATCCCTTTTTATCACTTACCAAGTCTTATTTTAAAGTGTTGTAAAGTCTTGTAACAAACTTTCATTCATTTATAGGCTTATCATCAACAAATAAACCTTTCTTATGCTTTATTTGGCCTCTTTATGCACTTATAAGCCTTAATTAAGTGTATTTTTGAATATAAACTTGACAAACATCATTTAAGACAGCTTAATTTCTGACATACATTCACATGCCTTGAATGGGACCCATTCGCCACTAGGGGCGAATAAGTCCCTCTTGGCACAAAAATCAAAATAAATTCAAATTACTAGCGGGTTTTTATTCCTAAAGACCTAAAGTCGGCCTATGGTGTTGTATTTTCAAGAAATTAGGGAATAATTGTGTATAAATACATGATTTTCTATTCATTTTAAGCCCCATTCCATTCATTCATCCACTGTCAACATTATTCATTCATTCAACATAGCATTTAAGCATTCTAGCAATCAATCAAGCACTCAAGCATCTTGGCGCAATATATATTCAGACTACAACATCAAGGGTTTGGTGAGTTTATGATATTGCATGTTATTTTTTCATCATTCTCTCTCTTTATTTCATCTTATTATCAAGGGTTTGATTTCCAAACCAGGGTTTGACCAAGGCAAACCCCTATACTCTAACCCTTAACCCTTTTTCCCTCTTTGCATGTATGTTTTGCAGGTCTTGTACGCAGATTTTTCAAAGAGAAAGGTGTCAAAAAGGTGTTGAAAAGTCATAAAAGTCATCAAATTCAACATAACCCTATTTGAAGCATGGAGAATACTTTCCCGTTAGATTTTCTAGATTCAAATCTAGTGAGCTGTCAAGCAAAAAAGTGCAAACCAGGACCCACATAATTGACCTTTGACTTTTTAGAAATTTGCAAGTGGACTAATTTTCCATATGTGGTGAATGGGTCCCACTACCAGGTTGGAAAAAAAATTTCTGAAGTTTTCTGTTCTCGACATCCCAAAACCTATTCTAACAATTTTTACCAAAAACTGGACTAGTTCCCATCTGTGGCGAATGAGTCCCAATGGGCTTCAACACTAAACTCTACAACATTCCAAAACATCTCAACATCATCTTTTAATCTCCAAGTGCACTTCATTCAGTTTCATTAAGTTGTGTTATTGTTTGTTCATGTTTTTAGCTCTTTATGCATATCACAATGTGTTTTCAAACACTTCCTATTTCTTAGTTTTGTATTCATAAGCAATAGCTTTTGTTCATTTCTACATTTAGATCATCTCATCTAGGCATATTTCATCCATATCACATTAATCTTGAGTGTGTACATTGCATTTTGGCCCATCTTTCTCCTTTTAGGCGAAAAACCTAGAAGTGCTAGAAAGCATTTGGGTGCCAAAATCTTTGTAAACACTATGCTCTTTGTATGAAGGAACTAGGACACCCCATTTTTGAAACCAATCCTCTCCTCTCTTTTTCACCATTTCATTTTGGTGAACCTAACATTGTGCATCATACTTTTTTTTATTTGGAGATCATTAAAACCCTAGATCTAGGTTTTGCATTATCTAGTTTTCATTACATTTAGGGTTACAAATTGCATAATTACATCATTTAAAAAGCATAAAAAATCCAAAAATATTGCATATATTTTGCATATTAGGTTGCATAAAAATGTGCTTCAGTCATTTACATCAAAATTACATCCAAAATTGCATTAAAAAATTTATCGTTTTGTTCATTTTTTGTCACAAAATTGCATCTACATTTCATAGCAATTTCTAGAAATACTATCACTGAAGAATTTGTTTGCAACTAGGAATAGTTAGTTAAAATATCAAGTTAAACATTCAAAAATTAATTTCTCAGATCCCTATCCAAGGACACATTCGTCCTAGGGTGAACTTGTCCTTGTACAGGTCATTTTCTAGAATTTTGCACATATTTTAGTGTGTATTTTCTTTACTACCCTTTACTTACAAATCTTCATTTCAATTTTAGAAATTGCATTTTTTTTTGTTTGCATTTAGTTCAATTAGTGAGAGAAAGTGCATTGTTTAAAATCAAAATTGGTATTTAAAAGTAGTCATTTTTAGGTCTTTGCATTCAACACTAGTCATTTATTGCATGCTAGATCTAAAACTTGCATTCAAATCTTGTCAAAATATTTCCTCCTATGTTTCACACTTGCACCTTGAAATACATTATCCTAAACTGAGAAAAAACTAGAAAAATAGTCATTGATTAACCTATTTGCAATTGGAAAAAGAAACATCAAACATCAACATAAAAATTCAAATTTTCACTTTTCAAAACCTTGTCCAAGGACTCATTTTCCCTAGCTCATTTTTTTTTCCTTGTATAGTTGTCTCAAATAGCTTTTGCATCGTCTTTTGTCTCTATATTGTCAGTCTGTTCCAACTTGCATAAGTCTATTTTGAAATTTTGAAAAATTGTTATTGCATGTGCAAGGAAAGTGTCATTTTGCTTGATTTGTTGCAAAAATAAAAATAAAAAATTGTTGCATTTCAGTATTGAAAATCATCAAATCTGTAGGAAAATTGTTTACATTTCTGAAGCATTGCACATTTTGGATAGATTATTTCTCATTTTTTATAAATAGAAGCATGTTTCCTTTTCAAAGATGTGGTTTTGATGTGGTAAAAATGGCTTGTATAAGTACAATCTCCCTAGTTATGAGAAAAATCTAGGAAAACAAAATAAGGTCATTCACAAGCATGTTATTCGTCCTCCAAGTGTTTTCCCTAATTATGAGAATACCCTAGTGCAAAAGAATGATATCATTCACACATTCCTTAATATCACCTTGCATATCCTTCACTCAACCCCTAATATCTCTCCCATTTATGAGGATGATTTGATAGAAGAGGATACAATCATAGAAAATCATGAGAATCACAGTTGTTCATCTCTCGATACCTCTCCTACTTGTGACAAAGGTATCTTGGTGTTAGAGGATCCAATTATTAAACATCATGAGAATATTTCTTGTCCCTCTCCCTCTACTTCCCCCACTTGGGAGGATATTATGGCACAAGAGGATGAGATCATTGACACATTTCTTAACATCACTTTTCCTAGTCTCCATTCATCTCCCACTTGTGAGAATGTTTTAGTGAAAGAGAACACAATCACTGACAATTATGTTGGTCATAATTTTCCTTCTCCAAATATCTCTCCTACTTGTGACGAAGGTGTCTTGGAGTTAGAAGATCCAACCATTGAATTCCATGAGAATCTTTTCTGCCTCTCTTCTAAAATCTCTCCTACTAGGGAAGCTTTTATGGTGCAAGACGAAAATATCCTTGATACTAAGATGGCTTTCTTAGATGAAGATGCTAAGTTCACCTTAGATCCCCCCTCAATAGAAGACCATAAACAAGAAATCAAATTCATTGAGTTTATGAACACACTTTTGACCACTAGATCTCCCTTGATTATTGGACCACCTAAGACTCCTTTTGAACCTCCTAAGATTCCTTTAGTTATTGGACCTCCTAAGCCACTTATTATCATAGGACCATCTCAACACCAACCAAAACCTCTAGGGGCTATCTTGAACTTTGCAAGGAAACTCACTAGTGAAAATGTTTCACAACAACCAAGTTATCATACCATTGCTCATACATATAACACCAGGAATAGTAGACATCCACAAACCATTCCTACATTGATACCACTTCCTCAACCCATTTTTCCTAGTGCCCCTTGTTTACCTTCATATAGTGGAAATGAGTATGATCTTGTGGAACAACTTCATAACAGTCATGCTAACATATCCTTGTGGGATTTGATTCAAGAATCACCTCGTTAGCATGGCATGCTACAAAATGCCTTACAAAAATTTGTTATCCCTCCTAGTTTGCAACTAAAGGATGTGGTAGCTATGATTGATAATATGCATTCACCTAATTTGGACATTATATTTCATCAAAGTGAATTACCTCTTTTGGAAATGCAAAAATAAAATGATGCCTTGATAATAAGGGCTAGTACTAACAAGTTTGGCATCAAGCGTGCTCTTATTGATAATGTTTCAACACTCAATTTTCGTAGTGTAAAAGTTTTAGATAAAATTGGAGTGGATAAGAATAAAATTCAACCAAATTCTTTATCTATCTGTGGTTTTAATTATAATATGGGAAAACAACCATTGGGTGTGATAACATTGCATATTAAAGTTGGTAGGGTTACTTTACAAACTCTTATCCATGTCATACCTAATGATCTTTCATATAATCTTCTCTTGGGAAGACCATGGATTCATGCAATGAATATGGTGCCTTCAGCGTTACATCATTTATTGAAATACACTTACAAGAACAAGGTTTACATGGTAAAAGTTGATCGTGAACCTAAGAGTTGTTTACAAATTGAACCTAGAATGAGAAAACCACTTACAACATTGATACTAACCACAAAAGTAGAACCCATGCAAGAAGAAGAGAAAGAAAAGTGTTTTTCAACACACAAAACTATTGGACGTCCACTTAACTCCACCTTTCTCTCACTTAACTCTTCCATTTCCATGATTTTCTCCACTTAAGTCTTACTTATTTCTATTTCCACTCCAGTCAACTCTTCCATTTTTTTATTTCAAAAATGAGAAACACTCTTATGCAAGTTGTCTCATTTGATCTTGATTGTCGATCTTCTATTTGATCTTGAATGTTTGTCTCACCATCTTCTTTTATAAATTTGGTCTTCAAACTCTTTTTTCTACAACCACAATCTTTAAACTTTTGCCAAAACTATCATCTTGAGCCTATTGATTTGTGCATACAAAAAGCTAAGCGTAACACATTTCAAATCTTTCCAAGTGAAAAGGAGAAGAGATATAGAGGTCAAGCAATGATGGCATAAAGGTATAAATTTTTTTGCTTGTTTGTACATTCAATTTTGTTTATGTCAATTTGTGCTCTATTGTTGGATTGGGATTTTAAAGCTTATTTTTAATAATTTATGGTTGTTGTGTGTGATTTAAGATTCCAAACCTAATTTCCCATCCACAAAAAGCAATAGTGTAAAATTTTGGTAAAGAAATTAAAATTGTAAAATACAATATGCATGTGTATATTCCAAATCCTAAAAGTTCTAGTTGTATGTAAAAACTAGTAAACTCAGTCTGTAATCTAATATCATGCTTGAGAGCATGAAAAAAAAGCTATGATGTACTTCTCTATAAAATATTTGTAAACTATAATCAATTAAAAAAAACTAAAACTTACATACAAAAGTAAAACAAATGTAGTATGAAAAATAGTTTTCCAAATAAAAATAAAATAAATAGTGTACATGAAATTAAAATTAAAATTATGTGTCCATTTATATGTAAAAATTAGTAAACTCAGTTTGTAATCTAATATCATGCTTGAGATCATGAAAAAAAAGCTATGATGTACTTCTTTGTAAAATATTTGTAAACTATAATCAATTAAAAAAACTAAAACTTACATACAAAAGTAAAACAAATGTAGTATGAAAAATAGTTTTCCAAATAAAAATAAAATAAATAGCGTACATGAATGAAAATTAAAATCATGTGTCCATTTATATGTAATAAATAAAATTAAATTAAGATAACTCATGATTAATATCTCTAGACTTTGTTTTAGGTACACATGTTTAGGATATCTATAATAGTATAAGATGTAGTTATATTACTACACCAACATTGAAAAGCACCCCATAATGTTGAAATGACAAGAGTTCGAAGAAAAAAAAAAATCTATCTTTTGAAAAGGACCTATCTATATAATGAGGACACGTGGGAGTCGTAAGTGATGACCCAACTAGTGGTGAGGAAGACTATCTTCAAGGGGAGATAACCCAATGCCTATGCACCCTAGCTTGCACATGTCAAGCTCTTAAATGGTGCATTAGATTTTCATGAAAACTTTAGCATATCTCTATACATGAGCTAAGAGCCTAAAGTTATGGTTTAGTGCTCTCGATATTAATGTAGTTTAATAGGTTGTGTTTTCACTAAGTTTTCCAAAAGTACCTAAAAAATGAGACCAAAACATGTGCATCAAGACTTGTAGTACCAATTGTCTTATCTCTCACCATATAATTGATTGTTTCTTTAATGTGACTTATAAAGATTATATGTGTGTGTGTGTGTGTGCGTGTCCGCACATGTACATTGATTCTTTACTAAATTTTTACAATTATATTATTTCTCCATTACTTATTCTTTTAATATATTTATCTAAAGATCTAATTGTATGACATCATAACAACTATTAATTACACTGGAGGTGTTTCTTGTATGAAGTGAATCACCTAATTTTTAAAATTAATGGTTGAAAATTGTAGAGAAGGATGCAAGACCGTTGAAATGATCTCAACCATCATTTTTTAAAAATATTAAAAAATATAATAAATAATTAAAAATACTACATTCTTGTCTAGTCTTATCTTTAAATCAAGGAAACATAGGATAATAAGTATATATATATATATATATGAATTGACTTTTATCTTTTGAAGTGGTTTCATTTTATTTTTCACTTTTGAAATTTGGTGTTACTTGTAATTTTAATATAAAATTTAGAATTTTACTTTTAACAATTTTAATATAGTTTATTTTTTATTTTTAATATTTTATTTGAAATACAATTTTAACTTCTAAAATTTAATTTATTTTATAATATTTTATATTATCACCTGATCCAAAACTTACACAGTTGAATCTCAAAGCTAAACACTGTAACTTCATGGACTGTGGGAAACTCGTACCAACTAATATTTTATATTTTTTTATTTGTCAATATTGAATTTATGTTAATATTGTTTGTAATATATTAATTATATTTTTTAGTTACATATTTTATTAATATTTCAATTCCAATAAATTTAAAAAATAGCTTTACTTTTATATTTAACCATTTTTTAACTTGATAAGTTTATTATTTTTTATTAATTTTCAAAAATTATTATGTTTATTAATATTTGAATTTTGATATATTTTGGCTTTCCATTGAGTTTATTTTATTTTAGTTTTAAATTTAGATTTAAGTTTGAAATGTATTTTATTATTTGTCTTTTTATGAAATTACAATAATACTTAAAAATTTATTAGAATTAATTTAATTTATAATTATTTATCTTATTAAAACTTTAGTTATTATAGAATAATTCTATTTGAGATTTTTGTTATATAATTTATATAATGAAATTAATTTCAAACATAAAATAGAAATTAAAATTTAAAGAGTGAGCGATGGAAGGTAACTTTTAATTAGTCATTTCATTCCAACAATCCAAGGATATCACGTCCTTATGGAGTTATGCTTAGGGTAGCATGTCATTTGATTAAGGATATAACTTGACCTTAAGACCTCTTCAATGTACCCAGTGCACACTTAGGAGGAAAGAAGATAGAGAGAAAGAAAATAAAGAGAGAAGTAGAGAAATAGAGAGGGAGACAAAGAGATACAAAGAGATAAAAAAGAGCTAGAGATACAAAAATCAAGGTATAGATATAAAGGAATTAATATGGAGAGATAAAGATATAGAGATAGGAAAATAGATAAAGAAAGAGAGAGGAAAAGAGAGGAGTCTAGAGACATAGATATAATCACATACAGAGAGATGGAGAGATAAAAAGAAATAGGAGACAAAGATATATATAAAGGTTGAAAGATCAAAGATAAAAGAGGGAAAGGAGAGTGAGGGGGATGTAAATAGGGATAGAAAAAATAGTAAGGGGAGAAAGATAGGGAGATAGAAATAGATAGAGAGAATAAATGAGAGAAATATAGATAGAGGAAGAGAGAAGGGAAGACAAATATAGAGAGAAATAGGGGAGAGAGAGAGAGGGATCGAGAGATGATAAAAAATATAAAGATAGAAAGGGAGACAAAGATAAATAGACCTCTCTCTCTCTCTTCCTATATCTCTCTATATATATCTCCCCATATGTACCTCTTTTTACCTCTCTCTATATATCTCCCTCTCTCTACCTCTCTCTCTATATAAATTCCTATCTCTATCTTTATATCCCTCCATCTCTCCCTCTCTCATTATCTTCCTCTCTCTTTATATCCCCCTTTTTCTATCTCTATTTCTCTCCCCCTCTATATCTCTCTCCCTATCTTTATCTCCTCACCTCTCCTTAGATTTCTATCTCTCTTTCCACTCTATCTTTCCCACTATATATATCTCTAATCTATCCCCCTTTCTATCCATATCTCTCCCTCTCTCCCTATCACTCTCTCTTTCTATATCTCTCAACTTCTCTATCATCTCTCTATTTCTCTCCCTCTCTCCCTCCCTCTCTATTTATTTATATATATATATATATATATATATATATTTCCCTCTCTATATCTATCTCAATATCTTCCTCACTCAGGCACACACACTCCTTGTTTCTCCTTTTCTATTTGTATATCTCTTTCACTTACGCACACACACTCATTGTTTCTCCCTCCCTATCTCTATCTCTACCCCTGTCTCTCTCCTCTCTCTATCTCTCTCCCTCTCACTATTAATTGTCTTATTCACCTCATTTATCTCTCACTCTTGCCCCCTCTATTTCTACCTTCCCATCTCTCCCTCTTCCTCTCTATTTATATCCCATTCTCTCTCTCTCTCTCTCTCTCTCTCTCTCCTCTCTCTCTTTCTTCATCTCTTCCTCTATCTCTCCTACTCTCTCTTTATATATATATATATATATATATATATATATATATATATATATATATATATGTATATATCATATATATATATCTGTATATGTCCTCTATATATATATATGTATATATATATATATATATGTATATGTATGTGTCCTCTATCTATCTATATATATGTCACTTCCTGTAATGTATGTTATCTCTTGATGTTTCATTTGATATAACTCTGTCCCCTCCCATCTCCTTCCACTATATTTATCTTTGTCTCTTTCTCTCTTTCCATTTATCTCTATTTTCCTTTATATTCCCTCTCTCTCTTTCCTATATCTCTCTCTCTATATCTATTTATCCCTCCATTCCTCTCCACTATCTTCCCTTCCCCCTCTGTTCCCTTCCTTTCTATCTCTATCTTTATTTCCATTATTTGTCCTCCATTTCTATCTTTCATTTGTCTATCCATCTCTCTCCATTTATCTTTCCTCTCTCCTCTCTATATCCACTTCCATCTCTATCTTTGTTCTATCTCTCCCTCTCTCCCCTCTATATGTTCTCTTCCATCCTTTCTATCCTATCCATTTCATTCTCTCTTTATTTTATATATCCATGCCCTATATATATATATATATATATATATATATATATATATATATATATATGTAATGTCTTATATGTTTATGTTGCCAGACATGGCTTGTGAGATACTGTTGATTTGATGAATCCTTATTATCTTCTTGATTTAGAGGTTTTGTTTTAGTCGTGTTGGGATCCCTATAAGCAGATGCATAGTTGATTTGAAGCTATCACTTCTCCATTGAGACCTTTGTTGCAAAAACATCATTTTCTATGTATGTAAAAAATAGACCTCAAAATTCCCCAATTGACCTTTCACATGTCTTTGGCGTACCCATTGCACACCAAGGTGCGATTACTAGTTTATATTGTTCTATTAAATACTTTTTCCTACTAACTATAAATAATACAAAATTAAATTAAAATTACCAATAATTGATAATGCTCATCTATTAAATCTTTTTTCTCAAAGTAACAGCAAACAAAATTAAAATAGCCACACGTCTAACCGTGACAGAAAATAGGACATCGTGAAGCCAAAAATTAAAAATTAAAAAAATAAAATTGCAAGAGCATTCCACAATGATCATACAAATCCAACGAATACAATCTTTGGAAAAGTTAAATGAGGTTATGTGGCCATCAAATTGAAGCCCAGGTTTGCAGCAATGCTCTGCGTACGTTAAAGAAGAAGAGAAGGCAGAGTGAGGGTACTGGTACTGGCCTATTTCTATTTGAGCTTGGCAGTGGCAAAAACCATCGAGTGGGTTGAGTCATGAAATCGGATATGATAAATGGGGAGTCCGCTGCTCAACTTGTGAAGACAACTTTGTTGATCGCAGCGGTTTTAATATTTATTATTCTGATTTCAATAGATGCAGTGAAGGGTCTGACGAGGAGAGCACATTGGATTCCCGGTGATTTTCTTGTGCTGAGTGCTTTGTCAATTCAATTGCTAAACTTGCTTAGTTCTCAGGGTCTGGCATTCGACGTGAAGCCAGGAGCTAATATCCTTTGGAACGAGTTTTGGATGATCCATACCAGTCGGCTAATGTTGTGTGTGCTAGTAGCCTATTTGATGCCTGGAATGGCGAATCCCGGCTCTGAGGATTTCTGGGGTAAGTTGATGGCTTTGGCATTAACCATCTTTATTCATGTAACCTCTGAGTTGTATATTGTACATCGTCGGCAATACTATCGTTCTCAAATTTTTCCACTAGAAGAGGTTAGCGAGCCTTTCTACATTGCATTTGCTACTCTAGTATCGATCTCCTTAGTTCTGCTCATTCTTCTTCTTGCCTCATCTAATATTGCCGGCAGAGGTATCGGGCGTATGGTGGCCCAAAAGATTCCTGTAGTTCTCAAGGGCCAAGAGGAATTGTGTTCTGAATTATCTAATGAGGCTCACTCTCACCTCGATAATGATCATCCTCATCACTCTCGTTGTCAAAACTGCTGGACAACAGTTGAAGATTCGGTGCTGAGAGCGTGGATCGTTGCTCGCGCATACTCCCTTGAATATATCATTGCCAGGTCGGTCTTGGCCTCTTCCTCTGCAACCATACTTACATTTCAAATTGTTATTACAATCGTGGGAGTGCTAAGGGCGCGCTCCCGACTGGAGGCTAAAGTTATTTTGGATTGGTTAAGGTGTACTGCCACTATCCTGCAATGTTTATTCATCTTCATAGGATGGTTTATCATCATATGGAGGTGGGCTACGGCAGTGATTTATTACAGAAAATGGCAATCGGATACCTGGCGTAGCGGTTTAAGTATGGAGGATTTCTGGACAAGACATCTGAAGGAGTTGCAGGAGGCGAAGGAGCCCCGCATGCCCCAGGCAGAAGTGCTCGACACCAAAATCAAAGGAGTGGTTGCCAATGAGGAGATTACTCTAACTGCGCCAAAAATATTATTAAGTGCAGTGATTGTGCTACAGTTGTTCATTGTTTCTTTCAGCAAAGCTTGTTGGCTCACGTCTTTGATGATTTTCCACAACAAATTGATGGGCCAGTTCATGCGCCTCATATTGTCGAAGCACGAAGGAAGAGCATTTAAAGACTATGGAAAATACAAAGAATTACTGGAGGGTGTGCAGATGTTAGGGGAGACTCCAGAAAGCCTGTGGTTAGCTAACCGCAAGTCCATTGCAAAGGCTAAGAAATTCATCGAACAAGGCAACGGAGACGGAGATAGGTGTAAATTTCTCGTTGAGTTTGTGACTAACAAGAAAACAGGGTTCGGTGCAGGCTGTCATTGTCTAGAGCCTTACAAGCCTCAAACAGAATTGAAGTACCTGTGTAAGAAGAGGCCGATCCAGAGGACTCAGCAATCAGAAGAAGAAGAAGAAAAAGAAGACGAAGAAAACGGGTCATTAGCTGTGGAAGAGCATTTCGCAGTCACGAGTACAAAGTCATGGAAAATGACAGCAGTCTCCCTGCTCGGTATCATCATTCACCTCGCTCCAATTTACGCGGAATGTGAAGGGCCTCGCTCCCCTGCTTCTCCTGATTTTCCTCCAAAGGCGGTTAAGCAATGTTTGGATGCATATTCGCAAGCATGGGAAATCATAGATTTTGTTGAAGAGACTGATACGGTAGCCGACGGAATCACCAGCCAAGCAGCCGACAGCTACTTCTGTAAATTGGAAAGGAAAGTGAAGAATGGGCGCCTTCCTGCTACGCCCGAATCCGTGCGTTCAGCATTGGACGAACTCAAAAAGGAGTGTAAAAGCAAAACAGAGCCGTTCAGGAGTGTAAAAGCAGGCAACGATTCCTTAGATTGGAAGACAGCGGCGTCAGACAGTGCCGTGTACAAGTTATGTAACAGCATTGAGTGCAATGATTTAATCGACGTTTGTAACCTGCTGAAAGAATTAGAAAGCTGCTTGGCAGATATAATAAAAGAATGCCTAGAGAAATTCCAAAATCTCCTCTTGCTCAACTCCAGGAAATGGGCCCTACACAGTGACGAGAAGAGGATGGCGAAAGCACTGTATACAGCTGGGAAAGTCAAGGTAATCATGAAAAACTTGTATGGGGGATCCAGTTACTAATAGTTTCTTATCACTGATTGATTGTTGTCTTCTTTGCTGGTGCCTTCATTCTTATTCATGTACCGCTTTCTATTTCTTGTCTTGACTTTCAAGAGATGTAAATTCACCGAAGGCTGTTTATTGTTATTTGCGTAATTCACATGGTAGATACTAGCAATGGCACTTGGGTGTGCAATGGGTACGCCGAAGAGTTGTGAAAGGTCAATTAGGGAGAGGTTTTTTTTTTTTCGTTTTTGCAAATTATACCTTTTTGTTTAAATTTGGATAGAAAGTATTGACTGTAGAGTTCATGACGAGAGGGAATTTGGAGACAGAATTGCACCCCACGGGTAATTCAGTGAGCTTCAGGGAGATATTGAACATTGCAATCAATGTTATCCATGGATCAGAATATCTGCAGCATGACTGCTTTCTAAAAGTTGTAAAATAAAAATATACGTACATATAATTTTATATTGGTGTAACCAAAAGCTCTGTGGGCATCAATGTGGTGTTACATGTGAAGGGCAGGAACGTTGAGGAAAGTTCCTAGAATGTAGTGTTTAATTTAATATTCACTATTTTGAATTTTCCATTTTGAGCTAAATTAGAATCTATTTTGTAGGTTGTGCTTGCTGTGCAAATTGGTAAGATGAGTTTTTTGTATTCAACTGCATGTAACTTTCCTTCTTAAATAAAATTTTATGCAATGGAGTTCAGAAATTCTTTATTTAAAGTTTGAGTCTGAAACTGCCATAGGTCAATTAGGATAAATTTTGGTCTTTTTCTTTTGCAGGTACTCTCTAAAAACTATGAAGGCGCCAGCAGACTTCAAATCCCATAATTACATGGACTTTAAGCCCAAATCAGAAACAATAAATGTTAAATATCAGATGTATCCCATCTTAAACACTCTCTATTTCAGAGAAAAATCAACTGCAGATGATCATTTCACATGTTGTAACAAGGTAGATCGTTATCTTTTCTTAAAGTACCTACCATGTTTTGTCTAAGCTAATCACCATATTCTTTCCAGGTTAATGGTTGCACAAGGATAACCGAATTACAAAGTGATCCAACTGTTTCAGCGTACTATCATGCATATAAGATTTAAACATAAACACCATTGCTCTCAAAAAAAATCCATAATTGTAGACAGAAACTACTGTCTAGATAGATATTTTCTAAACCCATCGATAGATATTTTCCAAGTATGCTTTCAGCATATAGCATTAAAGAAGAAGGAACAATGTGCAAATAATTGACTTCTCACTGCTGCCTTGTTGGAAACTCAATGTAATAATGTTACAGTGTCAGTATTGAAATTCCAAATCACAAAAGATACAGTACTCCATTAAGACAAGCAAGCTGGTAATTGGATTTTGTATGCAAGGCAACAATTTTTATTTTGTACAAATGCATCCCATATTGACAATCGTCAGACTATCATGCTAGTGACATTAATTTTGAAAACTCAAAAAATTGCATTTGAATATTTAAAAATTACAAGATGCAACTGGAAAACCAGTTTCTGTCAATGACTTCATTGAACAGATAACAACACAATTGTTTTAGAATTTAAAAATACACAAATACGGGTGGTACAGGTTTCCTTAAAAACTCATTGACACCAAGGCAAGTGACTTACCTTAAAAATATGAACAAATTGTGTTTGTATGTCAACAATGCTGAGGAGAAAAATGTGCAGAGTTTGTAGGAACAATATTATGAAGCCCAAAACGAACGGATTCCAATCTGTGTACAAATAACAAGACAATTATTTTAGAATAAAATAAAGCTTAAGGAAACATGAAAGAAATATTGAACAAATGTCACTGTATACCCTGGTAGAAGTGACAAACCCCTCAGACTTGGCCTGTAGAGGAAGAGATGTTTGCAATATGTATTGCAGCATCTTCGTTGTGTTTCTTCAAGCATCCAAGAGAAAACTAAATTCTTCTTGATGGGTTTCTTGAATTCTTCCCATTATACATACAGGGGATATGACAAAATTAAATTCATCACCACCCGGGGCAAAATTTCACAAGGTTTGGCTTTCATGGCTCTGCAGAGGATGACAATTTTCTGCGTAGGGCTTTCCTATGTTTCTCATATTTATTCTTCACTTTGTGAGTTTTGCGAACCAACATCCTTAGAAAAAGAGCTCTGAATTGGCAATTGCTTCATGTCTGGCTGAAACTGTACAGAGAAATAGTTTTAAAAGCAACCTAGAAAGAGTACAGAGCACCGAAGTTATGGAAGTAGCATATCATTGACCTATTTCTGAAGAGCCAAACTGCCTAAGAGTCTATATGGAAGTTTCAAAGTGTTGACCTATTTCTAAAATTAACTGTCTGGGAAGGCGGGGGTCCCATGCATTGTTGAAATTTCATTTTATATGGGTTTTGTTTACTGCTGCATATTCCTCCATCCTTTGCTCAAAAATTCAGACGTGAGATTGGAATGGGACGGAATGGGGTTTTGCAAGGCCCTAAGAGAATTACAGCAACTGGCCCACGGTAATCTGCATCAATAACCCCAGCACCAACATCTATGGAATGCTTCCAAGCTAGCCCAGACCGAGGAGCTGCAAAGAACCAAACCCACTTCCTCAAGAAAAACAAACCCTCTCTGTTGAACCCTAAGGGAGCCTTGGAATAAAAAAACCCAATGCCAGTTTCCATATATCAATTAGATACCAGGTTGAAAACGCCCTAGGTTAATTTAAATTAAAATAGTGGAGGACAAGTAAAGGTAAATGAATAACTACCAACTCGAGCATAGGTCCCTTCTGGTATGGCAATGGGCAAGTCAGTTGGCACCATAGCCTTACCAAGGGTCGTAACCACACATGCAGCAACACTGAAGACATGAATACCAAAGAAATCCATAAGTTTTTCAAATTACAATTGGCATTAGGCTGTGTAGTCTACATGCTCCTCCTGAGCCAGTGACAGCTGAGGAAGAATCAATATGGCTCTAAAAATTGGATTTATTGAAAGGAACTCTTTCTATTTAAGTAGACTGAGAAATACTACGATTGCAGAAGCCCTAATCAGGAGCTCTTGGGTTGCCATGCCAGAGCCCTAGGCTATTGCCACTGAATAAACCCAAATCACAAACAATGACCCGGCTGTATATTTCTGATAGCAATGAGACCCTCTACCATGAAAGGCGTTTCCAGTTTAGCAGTAGTAACCTAAACTTGGGAAGGGAGTCATACCTGGAAAGATCATAACCGACAGACAGAGGAGAAGCCCTGCTTGGCATGACAACAATGCAAGAAAACTTCTTTACACGCAGTAATGCCCCTGAGCTGTTGTTCAAATCAGCAGAACGTATCTCACGATTCTGCACAAATATCTCTTGATGTAGCTGATAAAAAACAAGGTAAGGGAGAGGGCCCTATTGTGGGTAGGGTAACTTTGACCCCCTGCTCCATGTCATCAACGTTCAAGTCGGATTTTTTTTTTGGCCACGTCCCTTGACTGTCGAATTGGCAGTATGTAAAAAACTTTTGGGGAAAATTCGAGCACGTTTTCCGAGGTTTTGGGGGTGTTTTTCAAAAACCACAAAAAAAGAGCCAAAAAAAGTGATGCACCGATAGTGGGTAACTAAGTCATGTAATATTGGTATGCTGATGTGGCGTTACATGATTGGTCAATTTGTGTATTTTTTGAATTGAAGGGATTGGTAGTTGGATATGAAGTGTACATTTTTTGACACTTTTATTGCCCAACAGTGGTCCACAGACTGTCCAAAGTTGGCCCCCAGGCTGTCCATAGCTATACCTGCAATTGGGCCCTGTCCCACGATTGGGTCCTCTCCCTTAACCAAACTAATGTAGATATTAAGAGGGCAGATATTTTGGAAGGAGTTAATGCGACATTAAACACAGATATTTTGTGTACACAACTCCTGTATGGAGATGAAGGAAGGCAGTGATAGTTATTGCGTAGCTACCTTGCCAAACAGAGATATTTTTGTCGACACAACTGTCGTATGGAGAGGAAGGAAGATAGTTATTGCGTAGCTACTTTTCCAGTGAAAGGATCAACGGTTGTGCATAGATGGAGAACCTTGGTGAGACCCTCTGTGCTTTCCAACCGTCGACTGTAAAAATGAGCTTCAAAAGCTCAATGAGGGACACGCCTTCAATGTAACAAGCTATGATGTATATCAATCTAATAGGATGAGATTCCTAAATATATTATGTTTATTACATCTAAGGTGTTCCCTCATTGAGGTTTCCAAACGTATTTTGTCTATCAACAGTCTAAAATGGGCGAGAGGGCATGCACCATGATTGGACAAATCTCAGCCGTTCATCATTTTTCACCCTTTTTTCCGCTATTTTCACCTTTTTTTGCCTTTTTTTTTGGCTATTTTTCACCGTTTTTTGTTGCTTTCCCCGCCACTATTGGTTACCATATCCTGGACAACACAACACTGGAAAGAACATAGGCAGAGCTTTGGGGCACTTGCGAGGCGATAACAATTTCCACTCCTCTGTCGTCTGAAGATGTGCGTTATTTGAAGTCGTCGGCATTGAAGGCGATAATGATTTCTGCCCCTCCCTCGTCTGAAGATTTGCGTTATTTGAGTTTCTCGAGACCATAATGTTGTTCATGGGCAACCAGCCAGAAAAAGGCTACTTTGCTTGAATAGATTGAAGCAACAGCTATAGGAAGACTGTTTTTGGTTCGCGTCATTTAAAAATAATTTTGTTGTAGGGTTTTGTACTTTTATTGCAAGCTTTGCCTGTTTTTTATCCTGCATCTTCGATTTGTGCAGAATTTTTTAGGTAAATTGCTTGCCATGGTTTCAATGAATTTTATTTTTTAGAATCTTTAGGCTGCCGGATCATTTTTGTTGTGTTTTATTTCATTTTAACACAATTATGTTGCTATCTATTAAATGAAGGGATTGGTTCTCCGAAAAGTTGTCTCATGTTGGGAAAAACAACTTTTAGGCAGTTGAAACATTCCTCACTCCATGCCTGAAAACAAGCTTTAACTATGCAACCAATATTTTTGTTTAAAAGCCTACAATTTTTTTGTCTTGAACTCAAGAATATCGAGTAGCGCTAAAACTTTGATATTTTCATATGCTTAATTATGTGTGCGTACAAAACTTGGGTGCATTGACATGTACTATCCCCTGTATTTTAAGGTTTGTTTTTGTTAGGGTTTGAAATTACAGAGCTAAAACTCCAATATTTTTATATGCTTAATTATGTGTGCATACAAAACTTGGGCGCATCGACATGTCCTACCTGTCCCCTGTATTTTAAGGTTTGTTTATATTAGGTTTGAAATTATAGGGATTGAAATCCAATGGTTTGAAATTTTTATGATTTGAGGAATTCTAATGATTTTTTCTGACTGCATGAGCTTGTACCCGCCCGAGGACGGGTAGATGGACTTAGATTTCCTGCAATCCACCCATTTCAAGTTACCCTGGGAGAAGCTCCGTACACCGCCGCAAAATCCTGTTCTGAAATCTCAGGCCCAAGTTCCATTTTACCTCGGCATATTCCACAATGGTCTTTCATTGAAGTACCCCATATTTGCATAGTACATAGTAAAGTCATGAAATTCTTATGCACCGCCGCTTCAAGGACTCTGCTCGTCTAAGTTGAGCACCGCATGGTTGCTGAGTATTTTGTGCCAGCCAAGGGCGTGGGAATTCAGAGTTCTCATGGAGGATGGGCGTGGAGGGATTATTGGTTGCCAGAGGAATTCCTTGGGCTTATTCTGGATACGATATGCTTAATTGTTTTAGGACAAAGATCTCATCTTTCCTTTAAATGCCTTTAGAGTGAAGGATAGGCAAGGGCACTGATATATTTTGGTACTTGGATGTAGTAAAAATTATTCATGGGGGCCAATTGAATATGTCTTTGTGATCTATGTGTATGGTATTGTTTCTCTTTGATTCAATCCACAAAGTTACTATGTTCAAAACTTGGTGGTAGGGAAGAGCTAATAGGCTCAGTGATGGGTTGGGTTTTAATATTATGGCCTAGATGTAGTCCCCAGAGAAATCATCAACAAGCAGCCAAATGGGTTTTGTAGTTAGATTTGCAATTTATGACACTGCCATATCACAATTTGAAATCCTATAGCTTCTTGCTTAAGGCAACCACAGCCGATGAAAGTAGGAGGCAAAGCCTGGCGTGAGCAGGTCCCTACCAGCAAAGTCTGGCTAGGGAGAGCGGTGGTATGGAACAGAGAAGCAATGCACTTCCTTGCGCAAGTTTGGACACAAAACTGCCTATGGACTCTTGGTGAGGGCAGAGAAAAAAAGAGATACTCAGAATCTAGCTAGAAAACCTCAACATGATTTTCCCTCATGAATTTGAATCAGGAATCCTTTTGTATATTTGAGGTTTTCATTTGCATATAGATGTGAGTTGAAAGCCAATTTACTGAAATACTTGATTCACAAAATGCGATATAATGATTTCTATAATTATTTACACCAACACCAATTAGAAGTTTGTGTAAAATCGCATGCTCAAATTTTCACTTATAAGAATAGCTAGAGTTAATGTGGGTTCGTTGAGAACTTCACAGAGTAAAGTAGCAACTTGGAGTTTTGAATGTCTATAATCGGGGAATGGTGGGTGCTGCTGTATCATTGCATGCTCAATTTAATCTTGGGTGTCGATGTAATCCATAGGCATTGTGACCATTCTTGAGGCTCAATCACCTCTATCTAGATTTCTGCATATTATACATACATATCAATTATTTCTAATCACACTAGTTGTGTTACAAATGAATACTTGCACCAAATTGCATCAATGAAATGTGGTCTCGGGCTTAAAATGGGTGCTAGATATGCTCACTATGTATTTGTTGAAAAGGCTTTAGAAATTTCCAAAAAACAAGTGTAACAGGTATAGTAAAATTAGTTAACTTCATCTACACATAGATGCTAGCAGAGAAGTCGCTACATACCTTTCTCTCTTTTAGCCAAATTGATGCTTATGACTACAACTAAAACAAGAATCAATGAGTTACTGCTAAATCTTTGTGGCACAGTGAAAATGCCCTAAACTCTTTAGCAATATTGTCTCACTAGTCAAAGTAACCACATCATATTGGCAAAACGATAGAAAAAGGGGGGTTGCCACATGCTCAATTTCCCAGATACAAACTCTAATATGCTTTTTATGTCAAACTTTGCATTTACTATCAACCATAGAAGTGGAAGGAGACATGGAAGGGCTGCATTGTCAACAATATGGATTTGCAGAATGAAAAGTAGGTGACTGATGAACACTTGCTAATGGTAATTTTCATGAGGAGCATATGCCATCTTAAAAATTGATTATTGCAGCTCCTTTGGGCAAAGAAGTGTAGTTTGGTTTTAAACCAAATTGTGCAATAGAAAGTTTGGGAGTGGAGGCACCAATTTTAGATAAGACACTGCATATATAAATAGAGGTGCCAATAAACATAAAGCTTAAATATATGTGCAAGATGCAAGGAAATTGTGCTTTATCATTTGGTCCAACAAAATTGTAACTGTGAATGACAAACATATAACCCAAGCTTTGTAATGTGGACTGAGGTGGTTGATTAGCAGTAACCAGAACAAAATAGAGTAGCTCTAACCAACATGGATGTCTAGAGAATCATAGAGGTTTTGGATAGTGTGAGACACTCAACTTCTACAAGCTTCATCTTCTGAGCTTGAATTTTGAAAGTCAGAGAGGATGACAACTCCACATTTAATATCTACAACAAGTAGATCGAAGACATCAAAGATTTGTTTGCAAAGTAACCATATAGGATAGATCAAACAAGTATTAGTTTCAATTTCATAGTCAGGTTCAACAATACTAATGCAAATCCTCGTGCATCTCCAGTTTCTCTATCTGTAATTAGCTGCAAAAAAAATAGATTGTACGATGCAAGAGATTTAATCACAAAAGATAGACAAACACTAAACAATTTCAAACACGTATACAGAAATATTGTCCAAGACACTTTTTTAAGATGCACATATGACTTTTAATTTATAATTTTATACCATTTTTAAAACCATGAATATAACACGGCTGACAAATACACATAGATCCCCCACAAGAGTCTATAAGATGGCAAGAGACATCAAGTCTCTCCACTGTTTTGCTCATAACAGGCCCTTAGTTGCATACCAGTAATAGATAATATCTATCATAGTGGATTTATTTGTGAAGCGTTCAAGAAAACTATATAAGTAATTGATGTAGACATGTAAGAAATACAGTTCCAATAGCATTAAATGTCACTTACAAGAGAAACAAAACTTCAACAGCCACATGAAAAATGATTGGAATTCGCATGATTCCAAGGGTGTGCAAAATGATATCAGCACAAAACTGGCTAAAGTACATACCAAATACATTTGATCAATATCATTGTCAAGAATGCATGAGGGGCCAAGCAGTTATATATCTCTATTGACCATAAACTCTCTTTTCACGTCTCAGCTTGTTCATTGTTGGTTGGATGTCCTTCAAAACATGTCTATTCAACCTGCATTTGAAGTAAAGAAAACTAAATGCTTTGACATAAAATTGACAAAAAACCCCACTTGTATATAACATGATGTAAGCTAATAAGATATCATCATTACCTCTGCTTTCAAGCCCATAACCAGGGCTAGAAACACCAAAATTATCAATACAGAGTTCATCTTCCCCATCTTCATATTCTTCTAGTCAAGAAAATAGATGGGTAGAATTGAGGAGCCTAGGAGGAAGCAACGTTGTTCTCATAGTCATATAACCTGTTTATGCACTTATTAATGATGATTAAAATTAATGGGACTGATATTAGTTTAGTGTGGAGACTACGACATTGAAGTTTAATACTGATGGAGTGGCATCTACTATAGGCTCCATCTCCACAGACAAATGAAAAGCTAACAAAAAACCAAAATGTCGCAGCCTCGACACTAAACTTAGAAAATTGGAGAAATTAGCCCAAGTTGCATTTTAATAATGAAAATGTTATCATGGATGTTTGGGAAAAATATATCAAAGAATAATAGTAAGCAATAGCAAAGACAAGGCAGTGAACCATTTTGGAAATATGCCTCAAAGAAATGTGGTCTCATGATACTTGTCTACCAAAGCATTTTATCAAACAATTCACTGCCAAGATCGTACTCTATTTATAGAATGAAAGGATGTCATCCAATACAGGAAGAAGACATATAGCTTTTAAAGAGTTGTTTACATGTAATTTGTTTGAGCTGCTAGAGTTCTATGATTACAAATTAATCAATCAAATGTTAATCTTAAATTCTTGCGTAGATAGGAATGACAACTGAATAACTGGACTGATTGAATATTGTTAGATCAGATGTAAATGGAAACCCGACTACCGGGAAGGATGCTTTGAGTAAGAGATTTTCAATAGCTAAGATACCAATTTGAAGAGAAAGACTTTGTAGTGATGCATGAATATGAATAATCACTCTTCTTGGGGCCAAGGCTTAATTGTAGTGTATGAGGATCACCTTTTCATGGCAGAGGACATCACTGTGTAGGCTTGTAGCCTCGAATGTAGGTTCAACATTCAAAGAGGAATAGTGGCAGTCTAGAAAGCATAATGCAAATCCATTTTTATGAGAAATTGTTGTAGACTATGTGATGCATTGAACATTTGAACCCTGACCTCCAAAAGGTATTTTCAACCTTGGGCAGACTCATTTACTTGTGACTAGGATAACAAGGCCATTACTATTTATATACCTCACTTCTAGGGGACCAACAATCAACTGTTTTAGGTTTCATGCAAAGATGTGGGTTACAATTGTCATTTTGCAACCAAAACTGGCCTTCACTTTATTGCGTTCAATTTAATTTTCTATTTTTTCACCCCTCTCCGCTCACATGCATGTATGTTGTAAAAAAGGGCAATACAGCTAAAAGAATGAATCTCTTTCTATCTTGCCATGCACAAACAAAAAAGTTTATAACTTTATTATAAAATGGGAAATATTGTAAACAAATGTATTTGATATGTTTTGAGGAAATTCTTTGCAGGGAAGCACAAGACAAGCCTCATAAAATATAGAAGTAGAAAAAATTTCAAAATTGGATCTCAGATCCCCAGATGTAGATCAAATAATCTACCTGGTGGTCAGTATTTCCAGAGGAAGCGAATTTTGAAAAGAAACACAAATAAATCAAAATTTGGTTTAGATGGAATGAATTTTGAAAAGAAACACAAATAAATCAGAACTTGGTTTAGATGGAATGCTACAAAATAGGAATAGTGGTAAGCTCAAATCCTCGTTCGTTGGACTCAAAGTGCTATGGTAGTAGCCATTAAGAGGTGGGGTTGACCTTCTCATGATGCAGGGGAATATAGATTAAGATTGGTGTTCAGTTGAGATCTAATTTTTAGAATAAGGGTAGATGATAGGAATGAGAGAAAAACCTGCAATTATGGTGGTGTTTGTTTCTAGATAACTAGTTTTATGTAAGGATGCTAAGAGGATGACATGATTATGGTGTTGGACCTGATTTGGGTAGATGGATTGGTGTAAAATCAGAATAGTGGTAAGTTTGAATCCTTTATCACAAGGAACTAGAGCTCTATTGTTAGCTATGGTTGAGGATATCATTTGTGAAACTATTGTCATGCAGGTTAATATAAATTTAGATTAGTGTCAAGTTCAAAATCTTTTTTTTTTTTCAAAATAAGATTAAAGGTTAGGAATGAGAATAAAACTTCTAACTTATAGTGGTGTTTAATTTCAGGAAAATTATTTTACAAAAGGATGCTAGAATGATGAGATGATACGAATTTTAGATCTTGATTTGTGTTCATAGATTGGTGTGGAATGAGAAAAGTAGTAAGCCTGAAATGTGTTTTTCTGAGTTTGCTTAACCAATGTTCTTATTTGAACTTTGAGGGCTTCTATGACATATTTTGTATTTTTGAACATTGTCAAGGCCTTTGACCTAATACTAGAGATTTTTGTTTATGTGACATGCCTATAGACCATAGGTGACGACAAAAGGGGAGTGCATTGTGATAGAAGGGAATAGAAAGAATTGGAATGTGATCATTAATATGTCTATTCAATTTTTCCAAATGGATACATTATAAATTTTACTAACAATGAAAGAACACCTCAAATACAATCTATCATGAATGCAAGTCCAAACATGGTCAACATTCATACAACCTAGACAGTTATCATGCAAAGATTGCACCTGCTCTAATTACAATGAAGACATACCTAACAAGAGCAATGATTGTTAGTGTCCAGAACACCATGGCCAAAAATCCCAACAAATCTAGTAGAAACTATACCTCCTTCATGTTGTGTAGCACCTAAGTCAGAACCTGTAACATATTATGCTGTTAAAATATAAATGAGCTATCTACAAGATAAAAATGCATGTTTAGAGTCTGAATTGCAAATACCTATGGATGTAAGACAATTCATATAGTCTGCTGCAATAAGCAATCGTAAAGATAATGTTCCTAGACATATGATTAGTAAAAACTGTACCTGCTTCAGAGAAATAGAAATGAGTAAATATATATATAGCAATGATAACTGACAAGAATAAAGATTAAATAAATAAATAATGAGAGATTGCATTTGCAGCTATCAATTGCATTTTTTCCTCTAGATATTTGTACCAAGTATGACAAAGGTTGGCATCATAAAGTCAGTAAAACAGTTCCATGTAATTGTGATGGTGGAAGTATTAAAAAAAATGTAACTAATTAAAACTCAAGACTTGAGTTAGATTTAACTGGGATAATGATTTGGATGATGGAATGTTTGCCACTTGTCTTGTAGGAAACCTTCCTTACTTCATGGATCTAGTTAAAAGGGACTTTACTTCCTATTTTCAGGACATTTTACTGTTTGACTTCTATTATGAGTTGCATGATTTTTTGAAAAAAATACTGATTTGAAATATCAAAGGTACCTTCCTCCTGTTTGTTACTGCTGGGCATCTGAGTTTTATGAATTGTATATAACGTTTAGCAATCTTGCATTCTCTCAAATCTCTATCACATTTCATTCTCGAATTCTATTTGCAATCATTATGTATTTTGGAAGCTTAATAGTGCAATGTTGCTTGTGATACTTGAGAGATTATAGTTTGTGTTAGTCCAGTTAGAATGTAAGTGTGAACTGAGGAGCTAAATCAAAGGTTTGAGAGAACTTGGGTGTTTCCTAGTGATGGATTGTGGAGAGCCACTCAAGGGATGTCATGAATAGAGCTGAAGAAACTTGGTAGAGGGTAGCGAATTCCAAGAGTTTTCCAGTGGGATTGTTAATCTTGTAGAGAATGAGAGAACTTATCCACTTGCCAAGATTTATATTTTAAATGATTTGTCTTATGAATGAGCTCGTAATCACGTCATTAATCCTGCATGAAATTTTCTTCAATGCTTATATTATGATCCTAGAATCTTAAACTGCAACTTCCATTTTTAAATTGATTACTGGTCTAGTTTGAAAATTATTCTATAAAAGGATGTTGTTAATCTGTGTACTGGGCTTAGCAAAACATGAGATTCTCTTGCAAGGAGCCTGCAAATGGGAACATTCTGCATTGAGGGTTGGTGTAGTCCCGGATTTGAGGCCTGACAACATATTTAATGAAAGAACATTGTTTGTCCCAAGCATTGTTATGACACTCACTAACGACTAAAAAAGTTCCTTGGCTTTAATTCCAAGTAGGCTAAAATGAGGCTTGCCAGCTCGATTTTCTTGACATACAGAGTTTTCTGATAGACTTGTCGATTTTCTGTAGACCTGCAAACCCTAATTTAAATTCTTGCCCCTGCATTAAAAACACAAAAAAACTTTTTAAAAAAAAAATTCCTAAAAGCAAACACAAACACCTAGGAAAGACAGCAGGCATTCACTCTCACTCACAGCAGCGAGTATCAAGCAGTGAGACTTCTTTGGACTTTGATGGGATTTGGTAGAAAGTAAAAACATCAGCATCAACAATTTGAAGGGGTTTCTAGCTTTTCCAAAGGGAACTTAATTTGTAGCAGCCACAATGATTTTTAAGAGGTATGTTACACTTACACTTACTATTTCTTTTCCTTTTTGATTCATCTAGCTCTGCTCTAATTCAAGAAAAGGTGCTTTCCCTCTTTTCTTAGCAGTTTTTGCATATTAATTTTGCTATAGTTTGAGTTTCTAATTTAATAATATGAAAGTGCAACAAAAATCAATTTTTTGATGCATAACTTGAAATTGAAATGAAATTATGATAAGTATCCTTGTTTGAATTAAGTGCTTCATTGAATTTTGTACACCAACTTTCCAAATAGAAATAGGAGGAAATGGAGCGTAGAGGAAGAATGTAGGGAGATCTATGACTTTGGTAAGGAAATGAAAATACATAAAGCACTTGAAATTTACAGGCAAGGAGAAACAGGGAATTAAGGGCATGAGATGTTGAGTTGTTAATGTATACAATCAATTAAGGAAAAGGCACTCACTGAAGAATGAAGACTTGAATAACCTATACAATTTATTGAGTTTTCAATGAAGGTTCTGTCAGAAATTAGTACAGAGGATGCCTCCAAAAATGCAAGATTCTATTCAATTGCGGCCATGTGTACGAGCCATATAGACACAAAACATTACACAACAAGGATACTGTAGTCTGCAAACGAAAAGATACCTGAAGAACAAAAACTAGAAATTTGAACAGAGACATATAATAAATGAAATTTGTAAATGAATAAGAGGAAAAACAACTTGAATCTTTGAGAGATATGATACAGACTATTGCTGAAAAAATTACCACAAATTTTAAAATGTGTTGGACATTGGACAAAAACAAAAATACATTGGCAATGGAAATAGGGGCTCAAAATAGCTGGCAAATTAACCTTGCAGCTCTCCTGCAATGGAAATTTCATCCCTGTCATGTAATCCCCATTGAAGAGATGCAACCCTGGAATATAGTGCAGGATATTCACAACATGGTCTTGTTTCCCTGATTTTCTCCTAGCCAGACCACTACAAAACATAACAAGCAACAAACGAAGAAAGAGAGACAAATTGAAAACCTAGTTGAAGATTGGGGTTGAAGAGGGGGCCTAAAGCCATCTGTCCCTACGTGGATGTAGGCATGTATGAAAAATGGGGAAGGAGAGACAAGGCATGTAAACTGTTTTACAAATGCCACCTAAAAACATAAAAAAAGATAATATCCATGTTCCCTTCTCGGAAAAAACAACAAAACATCAGGGAAACAAGCGGAATAATTTGCCCTCTCTAGATGATTGGACAGTCTATTTAAAATTATTGCTTTAAAATATAAACCCCCAGGAAATTAGGCACCTGCCAATGCAAATAAAAATATATAATATTTTTTTTTTCCGGCAAAATAAATGGAAAATCGAAACTTCGGATTAGCATCTCATTGTATCCGGCGCTCGATTCCCAACACACAAATAAAATGACTGTTTGCTCAATCGAAAACATTAGTCTCTTGCTATAAAGGCAGGGACTAATAATCACATCCTTATCATTAACTACTCCCAAAATATTATTTGTATATCCTTTATGTAACACATATTAAAGAACATTTGACATTGAAAATATAATGATATTCTTTTCCTCCTTTGACAATCTTGTTCCATAATCTTTAAAGAACAAATGCAAGCTATTCAAATCTGCTAAGGTTCTATTCATATTGTGTAAGACTCCCCACAATGGAAGAAAATTAGGCTACTATAAGAAAGACTTGAATTGCTAGTGTGCAATTGGATGAGGTAGTTTAATATATATTCTAGACTTTTTAGATCTTACATCTTAATTAACTTATTAATTGTCTTTTCCCACATTACAATACATTTTTTTTCATTGACCAAAGCTGCACCAAATTTTTTAAAGTTAGTAACACCACTAGTCATACCATAATTAATATGAAATAATCAATATAATATATTTTACTCTTGTTTACTAAGGTAGACAATTGAATTAGAAGCGAACAAATAAATAATTTATTAAAGATAATCTTCACAAATCTATAATCACATGGGAAAATTGTGACCCGAATTTAAACAAGAGAACATTTTTTTGTAAGTATCTGTTGTAATTTTGTGGGTTGTTAGTTTTGCTATCTTGAAAAACTGTTTAGTAAAATTATTTGAGGTAATACTTTATTTAATAAATGGAAAATATTTAGTAATGATTATAAGAATTAATATGTAATAAATAAATAAGTTTCAAATAAAAATTCTATATTGATAAAATATTTTAATTTAAATATCTTCATTTAAAAGGCTCCCCAAGAGACAATTTTGGAAAGGTATTTATGAGTAAAAATTTGTTATAAAAGATAAATATTGCATCTTTAAATAAATATGTTTTAAAATATTTCAGTGCTAATCTCAAAATGCATATTGTCATATATCATTATTTATAATTATTATAAATTGAAATTCATATAATTATATGAACAATAGTTTAAAATTAATTTAGATTAATATATATTTTTTTTCTCAATATTTTATATAAATATTATTTTTTACTTGATTCACAAATAAATAAGTAAATAAATGTAAAACATAATAGCTTTAAGCTTAATTTTACTGTATTGCCTTTGCCTTTTATATATTACATTTTATTGTACCTTTGGCTTATCTTTTACTAATAAATGTAAATTAGTTCTCAAAGCGTGGGTTGGTATATAGCTGGATAAAAGGAATCTGATCTAGGTTTGTGATGTTCTGGAAGTTTAACTCCTTTGTCTTAGGGACTAGTCTTGCCTTGATTGTGGTTAAATGTCTTGGTTGGGTCGTGAGGAAACCCAAACAATAAAAATAGTAATATTATAATACATCATAAAAGTTACCATGCATAACTTTGATGGCTCAGCCAAACGTAACCTGGGTCGGGCAAGTGGGATGCTTAGTCATTCATGATCATAATGGGAAAATGATTCTAGCTTATGCAGTGAATCTTGGCATTCAATTGTCCATCTTTGTTGAGGTGGCAAAAACATTCTATGGTATTCAAATTGCCATGAATGCTGGCTTTTCCAACCTAGGCATTGAAGGGGACTCCCCGTAAAAACACCATCCTTTTGCTTTCACCGGGATGGATAACCCTCATTGGTCCCTTCCATGACCAAGGTTCTAATATCCTCAGAATCTCCATGATTACCTTTGGGAGTAGAAAATCTCGTTCACATGAAGGTGAAATGGCAAAATGCAGCGATGCTACCTTGCTAACCTTGGCGCTTACAATTCAAATTTAGCTATCTGGGGATAATAAATCTTTTATATCCCTAGTATAATACGTGTGAGTTAATAATGATGTCAAAGTACTACAAAAAAGAGATTGACCTAAATCTCTTGTTAGCTCCCTTCATCATTTTCCATGACTTATCTTTATGGAAAATTACCCTTTCTAAGTATTTTTTTCATAAGCCTTTCTATTCCTGGTGTTGGTATTCTTCTTGAAACTTCTATAGAAATCTCTCTCTTGTTTTGTAGCCTATGAATTTTTCAATAGGGTGTGAGGTGGTTCAAGATGAACTTGATTGTGAGGTTTGGAAGCATGATAGGGAGGTTTGGCCTATTATTCAACGAGGTAAATTTCCCAAGTTGTTTGTTGTGTTCATAGTTAACTCCATTGGAATGGTGGCACCATCACCATTGGCGGGTGCTCCTTTCTTGTGAATGCTGAGTTGATTGTTGAGGTGATGGGGGATTCATTGGATGATGTATGCATCCTTTGTAAGCCTAAGGGGCACTACCAAAAAGATAAG
>VDFB02270651.1:665603522-666172378 GCA_007258455.2 Sequoia sempervirens
CTTTATCCTCTTTTCAAGTCCCCAACAGAAAAAGGGGCTAACCAACATGAATTTCACACGATGAGAATTGAAAAAGCGAAGACTTTATTGCTCACACTTTTCTTCGTTAAATTCATGCTCAAATACAATGAATTCCCAATACGTCCCACTTTACAATCCAAATTGTCAACCTTCGAGGAATACATTGAAACGAAAACCCCCGAAACATCCAAAAGCCAAAAGACAGCAAATGCATGACATCATTAAAGAAAAAAAAAAAATTTCACCAGTTAGGCGATTGAAAATGGGTTGAGATTTGCAGTTAAGTTACGTAAAAAATATTTGCAAGTTGGTTTGAAATAAATAGATGATTTGTCTGTTGGTGGGAATATTGGGCGAGCGTGTACATGCATCTGGTCGATTTGGTCCATGGACCCAGAAGCAGCGCTGGATCATATCCGCATCTGCTGTTTTTAATATTCTGATTTGACGTTAAACTGTTTACTAGGAATAATGCCTTTGGACCGGCGTGGCCTCGTGGGATTCGAACCGGTGACCAGTGGACGCTAAGTTTTTGATTTACATACAGTACTGCTTTTTGTGATATAATTCAAGAGGACGTTCCTTCACATGGGCGTTATTCCATTTATGCAGAATATTTGCTGCTCTGCAAAACTGGGCGCTTTGCATTTTTATCAAACCACCTGCAGGTATTTGTCTATGGATATGTTTTATCACGAGATAAACTTTATTCTTTTTCCAAGGTCAAATGGTGTGGGTTTTTGCGTGTTTAGAAGAGTATTTATGTGAATGTCTAGTTTTAAGATGCGCAGTTTCGATTATATTTATTTAGAATTTCATGTACCGGGTTATGATCTGGGTAATTGTGAGTGGGTTGCTATTTCTCTATTCACTATTTGTTGGGTTTTTAATTTTTCCCTCCTTTTTGGGCATGAAGATCTGGTGTAGATTTATATACTTTAGAAGGTTCGGGGGGTGGCGATTGCCTTGTTTGAGTCATGAAGGCATTATGAGGTTTTATTTATTTATCTTTCATAAATTCTGTTTATTTATTTTTGGTGTAGCGGGAAAAAAGGTCTTGTATCATGATGCCTCTGGTTTGATTCTTGTGGATTCTTTGGGTTAAAATTGAGAAGTTAGCAATTGGGTTGGGTTTGACGGTTCCTGCTTATTGCCTTGTTTGAGCCAAATGAGTTGCAAAATGATTCCCATTTGTAACAGTTTGTTGAGCACTCATCAGGTTGTATTGTGGTAGGCGGGGCTTGCAAAATGGTCTTTATTTTAACGCTTTTGTAGAGCACTTTATCAGTTTTTTTGCTATTGTGAAAAGAAGGGGCTGGTTCCCGGTTTGAGTCTTATACATTCCGAGGCAAATTATTTAGTAAAACAAGCATTCATTGTTTCATTTACTGTATAGCCATGGTAGCTGCCAGAAGAATTGTACGTCCATTTCTTACGTTCTTGCTTGGAAATTCTTCTCTCTGGATGAAAGAACCTACCTATGACTGTTGTGGCTGCTCTGCCACATTTTTTACCATCATCAATAGGGGGCTAATGATTGGATTTATTTCTTACTAGGATTGACACAGTTGAGTCATGTGACAGCATAGCAGACTATTGTAGATTTTCACATTACACATCATTGGTCTAGCCATTGTGATTTGTGATAGTATGCTTTTCTGGATTAATCTGCGTTAGTTTTTTTAGCATCAAAGCATACTATCATAGTTATGGACCGTGGAAATCTAATGCCTTTGATTGTGATTTGTACTAATTGGCAACTGAGAGCTTCCAAGATGCCCTTCTCCAAGGCCTCTTCAGATCCCTAATCTTATGCTTCCAACTTATAATTTTCTGGTACAGTCAGGCCACTACAATGAGGCATCTGATTGTACCTGAATCATGCTTCTCCTAGGCCACATCAGACCAATTAGACACCATTGATCTAACCATTGTGATTTGTACTAATTGGCAACTGAGAATTTCCAAGATATCCTTCTCCAAGGCCCCTTAAGACCAATTATGAAAATTATTGTAATTCTAGTGTGCTTTATGGTTGAATGTATTTTGGTAAGTATTTTGGAATCTGGGAAATACTGGATATATGACACACCGAGGAAGCTGATATTCTATTGCATTAAAGGTAGACAAGTTTGCTGAATCCCTGAATGGATCAACAGTTTTGGGAGAGCAATGCAAAAGAGTTAAAATTACATTGGGTGTGAAACAAAATCAATACTGATTGGTTTGGAATCCTAGAAATGAATTATCATATGATGATTCTATAAGCCGAGTCTAAAAGAATATTGGCCAGGAAACTTGAAAAAACAAATTGAACCTAAAACCTGTAAAACAATTTTACAACACTGAAAACATAAAGGAGAGGTATGTAAATGTAAATCAAGAAACTTGAGATCTAAGATTTAACTGCAGAAAGCAGAGTCATAGATAGCGTTTCTTTGGTGGTTATGCTTGACATGCCTTTGCAGTTTTCATTTCTGTGGTCCTTCAATAATTTGTTGTGGATGGCAGAGGACTTCCTCCAAATAACATAGTTAGAAGTCTGAAGAGCAATTCTTTGTTGTTTTTTATGTGATTGATGTATGCATGTTCACTAGCAAATATTGTGCCTATAAATCAAGTTTATATTTTTTGATGGGTAAAGAGGGATTTTACAAGGGACCCCACCCAAAACAATAAAATTAGCTACATAAAGTGTCCATGTGGACATTTACCTGGATGCGCGTGGCTGTAGACAAAAAAGTAATATTCTTATACAAAGAATATTACACAATTTTTACCAGAAGCTCACTAATTCATTTACAATTGACTCTGGAAAACTCATGTCTCTAAGTAACAGTTTTCTGTACAAAGGGAAGAATTGCATATTATATCTCCAATATCACCTTATCCACTAGCAAAATGAGGCACTGGGCAACAAAAGAATAAAAAAAATGCTGTAAACAAACATGCTTTGACCTAAGAACCATCTTTATTTGTCAAGGTGGGGTGCGGCTAGATCCACCACTACCATGGAGGATGGCACACATTCATTGTCAGCTGTAGAAGGCTTGTATAAGAAATTCCAATTGTTATGCCAACAGAAGGATTAATCAGTTCCAGATTATTCAAATGAGTTTTATGAGCTCTATGCACATCTGAATTTTTGCAAGCCTCTCTTGCACAAAAATCTGAGATACATTAGTGGGCATCATTCATACATTCAAGTCACGATTAAGTTTTTCCTTGTGAATCATTGGGGGAATGTTATTGATAAGCTGTCAATATTGAGGAATGAGCAAGAAGGATTTATAAAAGCTTAGTCTCATTCTCTGGCCGTCCTCTAAAGAAAATATGTTCATGAAGTCAACATGTGCACACTACACAAAAACAACTTTGCAGTGGCCAACATTCATTGAATCTCAGGTGACTACTCAACCAAATGGTATAGCTGTCACAAGGTTGACAGCTATGGCAACTAATAATGTTGTGCATAAAAAAACAGATACAAGAAAGAACAAGATACAAGTATTGGCATTCTAACCAGCTAGATTGTTAATGTTTAGCCTACAGCAGTTGATATTGAAGAAAGAGAGCATCTTTTCTGTACCAAGCGTTGGCTCCAAGGACATCTTCTCCATGCCATCATTAACACTAAAAGTTTGAATAACATAATTGCATTTTACATTGCAAATAATCTAGGTTTGGCAATGGAATCACACTCTCAACTTATTCACTTGGCTGGTTTTAGTAGGGTTGTGATATCAAAATTACTGCTCAATGCACCTTCAATTATATGTAATCTCATCCTTGCAAGATTTTTTTACTTGGGATGTTGCACCATTGAAAGTTTATGTATTCTTCTTGGTTAGTCATATTTGTAGATCAGGATGCAACCTACAAAGCTAAGCCACAACATTGGTTTTTCAAGATTAATAATTGCATCTATCATATTCCAAAGTCCCATCCGAAGACCACCATCACTTTAATATTTGCAAATCAATGAAGAAAGGTTTCCTATGCACAAAATTTCATCCTACGTATGGTGTATTGAGAGTTAGTGCAAAACATATCCAAGAAGAGAACATTCGCAGTAAAGCCAATTGAGTTAGCAGCTCAACAACTACTTGATAGTCTCTTGCAATGATATGGTGATGTCTTTGAAAGCTCAAGGTATTCACATACATCTCTTTATCAAGTGTCAAATTCATTTCATTTTGGAATTATTACTTACTAGCACTTGCACCTATAGGAGGTTCAAGGATAAGCCGATAGGAAATTAAAGATAAAATCTAAATGTGTTTTAATATTACTTTAAATGAAGTACTATACTTATTGTACCAGGCAGAAAGTTTTGTCCCTCTGCAGATGGAATAGTTGATCTCTTACCAACAGTGTGGTGTCTTCTAGAGAAGAAACAAGTGATGGCACAAATAAAATAGTTAAGATTTTTTTAGAAAATTCAAAAATTATTGACAAAGATGTTGGGCTTTCTTCAAATAACAACTTTGGAGAATCACAAGAAGCAGAGCTCATGGGAAGATTTGCATGAGAACTCTTGTTCATGATTCACTGTTAAGATAAACACAATCTAATATTTGCTAATAAGATGACAAGCAAGTGTAGTGTGTTATGTAAGACTGTAAGATCCACTGTATGGGGGGGACTTGAAAACTTAAGGGAAGGTCTAAAGAAAACAGAAATAGCATTTAAATCTGAACTATCATGTTTAGATACTGAATTTGGTGAAAGAAAAATTGTTGGCGAGGTAATCCACAATCAACAGGTGAAAAAAAGAGGGAGTGGTGTGAGATGGCAAGGCCCTGAGACAAATCTGGAACATCACTAATTCACGGGTGAGATCTTCCACAATTAGTAGCTGCAGAAATTTTACAAAAGAGAAGAATGATGAACCAGAAAGAGGTGGTCTACAGGGTCCAAGATTTGTACTAGAATTCAGAGGATCAGATGAAGTCATGTTAATGTGCCTTTTATCATTGAAACCCTTCTCAATTAGATAGATGATAGTAACCTCATTTGAATTTCAATCAAAGCATCATGGAGGGAGTATTTTTATCAGGTATTAGGGTAGACATGCTTGCAAAATGTGGAAGCATAGAAAAGGCACATGAACTATTTGACAGAATGGCTCAAAGAAAGGTTATCTCATGGAATGCAATGATTGCAGGAAATGCAGAAAATAGATTTTTTTAAAAATCTTTTGGAACTTTCAAGCAAATGCAATTTGCAGGTGTAAAGATTAGAAGTGATTGGCATTGTTGTAAACAAGGTAAAGCCCATAGTTTGAAGGTTGTAGTAGCTAAACTGTATTTGTATGTATAAATAGTGTAAACTTTGGGGAGGTTGTTTGAGTTTGTGTACTTGAACAGTGGATCATGATGTTTGCAAAGCATGATATGCATGTCACCACTCATGTACTGTACAGTGGCCAACATCAGTTATATTGATTTGACAATAGTCCATTCACCTATTATACCATGTACATTGTTGTCCAATAAGTCTTATGGCTCATTAAATTTGTGCACCGTACGAAGAAAAAATGAGAATCACTGTTAATCACCAAGGTTGAAAGCATCAGGAATGGCTCTGTGGAGAAATTGGCATTTTCCGCTACTCAAACAAAGGAAAGTATATGACTTCTAATGATGTTACTCCCAAATCACTTTGACAGTGAGCAACTGCATTGTGGGTAAATGACGAATATGTAAACCAGGGGTCATGGAAATCATGGTCAAGGCTTGTAGCAATTAAAAATGAGGTCCTAGATCAACAAGACCGTGATTCACTGTTAATTCTAAAGGAGTTTTCCTACTTATTGAGGTCTACTCATCTCAAATGGCCGGAAACAAACGGGCCAAGCCAGGTGCAACATATCCTCCAGAACACACATCTAAGTGAAAGGGAGATTCCCCTGAGGTGAATTCCCCCAAGCATCCAACAATAGTGAGGGGAAAAAAAACAACACTCCCAAATACATAAGACAGGCCTTTAATATAAATGGTTCATCAAACAAGAGGAGGAAAAACGACATTACCGAAGTGAATAATATTTGACCTGGCACAAATATTCAAGTAGATTAATAAAACACGGTGAAATGTATAGTCCTGCTGGACTAATAAACTGGATACCAAATTATTCTAAAATCGCATTCTGGTTGTAATATTTTCTTTAGAACACTAGTGGAAGTAGACAATGCATGTAAAAGAAACCATTGTATAGTAATGTTTGACTATACTTAATTGTGTAAAATAATTTAAGACACATTCCTGCATAAAGTTAGAATTTTGAATTTTCAAATATTTTTATTTATGATATTTAAATAGTATAACCTGTTAGATGGTTCTACAAGAAACATGCCATGAAACTGGGGCAAATTTTGATAATCTTTTGCAGACAATCAAGGGCAGGAAGAGGGAAATATAATATATTATATTTTTGTGCGTCTCTGTGTGTGGTAATTAAGGACAACATATCTCGCTCACCAATGCTAGATGCAATAATAATTTGACGGGAAACAAAATAAGGGATGATACATACAGAAGTCTAATGCATTATTAATAATGTTTAGTGGAGGAATCTTAGAGTTGACAGTAATAGCTTCCAGGAAATTGCATTTCCACCAACTATATCATCTATTCATGCCTTAAACAAAATGATAATATCAATATTGGACACCCTACATGGGAAAGGATGTCTACCTTCGAAGTACAAAGGATATCAAACCAGGGCACAATCAACAATGACATAATTTGACAACTTACAAATCATTCGGGCACACAATCGGTTCTTATATTTTCTTCAAAACAATTAAGGAGAGTGTATAGTTGCATGTAGAAGTACCCATTTCATTGTCATACTTGACTGTAGTTATGACAAAAGAAATGAAGGTGCATTCCTGCCTTTGCATTGTACTAATCTGAAATATTTTTAATATTTTTTATGTAAAATCCTTTCGGAAGGTTCTACAAGCAACATAGCTTGAAACCAAGAGAAAATTTTATCTCCTATTGCACACTTCCAATAGATTAAGGTATAACAGAAACATGGAAATCATGGACAATCTATGTGGGTGGTCAATGCCTTATGCAGTCAAAAATTGACTATCAATTAAATAACAACTTATCAAGCATACCTAACATACAAGTCTCAAATATTAATAGATTCTGAATATTTAGTGGAGACATCTTAGAGTTGACAGTATAATTTACAGTAAATTGCATTTCTTCCAAATGTATCATTTATTCATACCTCAGATAAAATGACTATATCTAATTTAGACTTTGACAATGGGCAAGGATGTCTAGTTTCAAAGTACGGCAGATATCATGCCTGGGAACAATCAACAGTGACATAATTTGGCCTAAAAATTATTTAGATAAAATGCAGGAACACTCTCAATTCTTCTGATATTTTCTTCAAAACACAGATGGCAATTATAGACAATATATCTGGTTGCTAGATGTTCAATGTAAGCAGATTTGACCTGCAATTAAGTAACAATTTATGGGCAATGGTAAACACATGATTCTAAAGCATTAATACATGCCTGAATATTTAGTGAGGGAAGCTCAGAGTTTGAAAGTAATATTTTACAGTAAATTGCATTTCTAACAAATAGAACTTACAATCCAAGTCATGAAATCATTGTGCTTATCACATAAATGAAAACTTAGAAAGTTATCCCGTGTACACACCATCTATTACAAAGAAATGGGTTGAATAACAAAGTAGTTTCAAATTATCCTGGCCCTACTTTAGGAATGTCATAATGTTCACTAAAATTGGCTAAATATTGGTTGAAATCTTCAATTTGGTCTCTGTGTGATTTGTTTGCCAGCCTTGCCAGCCTTCTGACATCTAGTTTTTCTCTTTGTTCATCATATCATTTTTGAGCTGCTGTGCAGTGATCCTCATAAATAGATTGGTGTGTTTCAACACCTTCATTTTTAGATGCACCAGTCATCTGGGGATCAGATACTGTATCCTCTGTACCTCCCAAAGACTTCTCTATCTTCAGCAATGTCAAATCATGTTCGTATTGATTCTTTTGTTTCTTCTTTTTCTTAATGCCTCCTGCTTTCACATCCAGGGCTTTGCCTTTCAGCTTAAGTTTCCCCCCTATCAAGATAAAACTCACTGAAACCAAGGAAAGTGATTTACCTCCAGATTAAATTGTGTCATGCTGCAAACGATGTCAAAGAGAAAAAATGGCCAGAGTTTCATTAGCCTTTCAATATGGATTGCAAATATATTAGTACCCAAATGATTCATTCTGGACAACCAGGTCTCTATAACAATTAAGTTGAAGATTTTCACCCAGAAAATTAATAACCTCGCACAGCATTAACTGTTCATTATGAAATGCAAATATTTTAATCTACCCAAGTGATTCATTTGGCAGACCCCTTAATCCGTCAAGTTCAAGATTTTTGTCAAGAACAATTAAAAAAGTTCCTCCCTCGTCTTCTTACAATTTGCAATACATATATATTAGTAAAGAGCAATAATTGTTTTATTTTGCAGAATCTGCCTCCCCAATTTGTCAATCCGAAGCGTTTCACTTACCTATTTCACAAGAGCTTCTGGCCCACAGCCAGCTTCTAAGAGCTCATTTCACGAAGGCTTGTTTGTGAGCGAGAGATAAATCACATGTAATCGGATGGATTGCACTGTGACCAATACTCCATGACAAGCTTTGCAAACGAGGACAATTTGTTTTCCAAAAGCATTGTGGGCTCATCATATTTTGCAAGTACGCCTACAAACAAACCACCCATAAAGAGTATTATGACAGGCGTTTACGAGTTGAAACAAAAGATAAAGAAAACTCCAAAATATTGAACATACCATCTGAGAGTGCCAGAACCATATCACTGTCAATAACAGTGGGTACCCTGTGGGCAACCGATACCACTGTGCATCTTTGAAATTCCCGTCTAATAACTTTTTGAAGGATGGCATATGCTGCAGAGTTAATAGAGGCAGTTGCCTCATCTAGAACTAGAATCCGGTTGCGCTTCAGGAGAACACGACCCAAATACAAGAGCTGCCTTTGGCGTGAGACAAAAGACTATTTGGGCGACGTACTTTCAATCTCTGCCCCCACGATTCTAGCTGCTTGTGCCCATCTTGGGATAATCGAAGTTGGGAGCCAAAATTGAAGTTTTGTAGAGGCGTGTAAGGGAAGCTAAGTGTTCATTAAAGTGATCAGTGATAGCTTGAAACAGGCGCCGTACTCTGCCATTTCTAAGAAACCATTCCTGTCAAAAATATGATCACACAATAAATTTGAATAATTGACTCCCGTTGGGCTCTTAGATTTCATGTGAATGAGTAGGCGATCAAGTGGTTTACTGGGCTAAATCAAGTGGTTTATCAGGCCATAAAATGGTTTGTAGGGCATGTGAGACAGGTTTAGATGCATTCATTGCAAGATTTTATAGATTTTATCTTTCGATGCATTCACTTTATCAGTATTGAGACTTGTTTTCCAAGACATGTATGATGGTGTGAGACTGTTATGACAAAATACGATTTGAAATGAAATCCGATTTGATGGCGAATCTATCATGCTGAGATTTGTTTCCAAACTTCAAGCGAATTAGTCAGAGACCATTGACGGCAATCTGAAAATGGTTTATCTGCAAACAAAGAATGGTTTATGGGCGTGTGAGACAAGTATGCCGGGCTCTTGTGGACTGGTGAGTCCACAATAAGAAGCCTATCGGCTAAACTAGTGTTCCACAAGGATCCACCACTTCTATCTAAGTGACATCCTAAGGACTGGAGGACATGGAGGGTATCCCCTCTTTCTTAGAATTTTTTTGGGAGGTCCCTCGTTTTTAGAAAGTTTTTGGGGACACCCCTCTTTTTTTGGTCTTTTTGGGTACTTCCTAGTGTCCCTTAGCCATTCCCTCGACGTTTTAATGACCCCTTGCAGTCCTCAAGTCTTTAGGGTGTCTCACTTATCAAACACATAAAGAAAGCAAAAAAAAAAAAAACAAAAGAAACATTTGAAAACAAATAAAACTTGAATAGTGGGGCACACCAATGCCCTTGAACCTTTTTTTTTTAAAGCACATGGCCATTGCTATTTTGCATTCACCAAAAGGGAAGAGGACAACAAATGAAGGTGAGTAGTTTCTAGATATCAATTGTATGATGACTCTGATGTTTGAGCTTGTTGCTCAATGTACTATGCATGAGGCAACATATCTTCTTTTGGCTTCTCTCAATATGATTCATGTTTCATGTTATATGTCCATGCTAAGTTATTGATCTTGGTATTGGTTTAGGTTTAGTTTTGGGGGTTCAATTTGTAGATTTGGTGGAATTTTGTTTCAGGGTTGGGTTCACCCATACAAAAATTTATAAAAATAATAAATACATACATATTTGCAGCAATAATTAAGTTTAGAACACTCCATAGCATCATATAATAAACAAAACAACCATAAAAAAATACTACAGTGTCAATTAGTTAAACTCAAATATTATGATATATATTCATTTTTCAAACTTCAATATTAAATATGAAAAATGATAATGTCGACAATCAATCATTATGCTTCAATGTCATACAGGGCTTAAAAAATATTATCATCACCATCAATATTAATGTAGCTATATTAGAAGAACCACAAGTAGTGCCATTGACATTTGCATGCTAGCTAATTGGCTTATCCTCAACTTCAAGTGCAACAAATTGGGAAGTGGATGCAGTCAAGCTAGTAGGCCTTGGCTTGATATCCCACTTACTCATGTCCCCTTTCTTGTAGCTAGTTTGTTTGTGTGAAAGGAGGTGCGGGTTGGAATGCACAAACACTAAGTCCTCTAACCTTCTTGATAGTAATTGGTCACACTTTAGTGAGTGGATGAAGGAGTATATGCTCCAATTCCTCTCATGTGTAGATGAATTAGCAACCTTTTAAAAGTTAGAGAGTTAGAATCATAATTTGAAAATTATGAATTTTCATTCAAAGATATTTATTTTTTTATTTTTATAAAAATTAGTGATTAAATTTTGATCACAAGAGATTACAGGTATGGGAATGCTTGGCTATGAAGTGCCCACCAACAATGAGCATCAACCTTAAAACTGTCATGAAGAGCTTCAATACTTTGACTTTTGGAGTGTACAAAAACCATGAGTTCCATCCTAACAACATCTTGGAAATCAAGATTAGGGAAGAATCTATGAATTGTTGTCTTTTACCCTTTGTTGACTTCAAAATATTTATATGGGGTGTGTACATATAAATATGAGCATATATAAGAACTCATTAAAGCACTCAATTAACTAATTTAACCCACAAATATGCAACACTCAAGTTAAGACAAAAGAAAACCAAAACATATGTTTTCCATAGAATTTTGAGTGATTTGATTGGTTTGTTCATACAAGTGTAGGGTACACCGGTTGTTAATTAGTTGTTGTGGGTGCTATAGTATGGCGTGGTTCATGTTAGCCCACGACAAGTTTGGGGGGCCAAAGTCATTGGTCACACTTAACCAAAGGGGGCTAGAGATGCTAGATTGTCACTACATAGCACTACCTCCAACAATTGTAGTAGCCACCATGCTCCATCACTAGCCAATGCCATGATCCATGGTCATCACTTTGCTTGGGTGGCCCTTCTAGTTGTGCTACTCCCTCTACCACCATCGCTTGGATCACACAAGTGGCCCCACCATTGCATCACCCCAATCGCGATGGGCTATTTTTTTGAGCCATTAAGGGACAATATTTTTTGGGAAGCATAACTTTCACCCATGGAGTCTATTTTTCAACTTATTATAGGCATTGTAAAGGTATTTTGAAGCACTTAACAACCATCCACTTGGTTTTTCCAGATTTTGCACCAAATACTTGCTATTTCAATTTAAAGTTAGATATTGTTCTTTGGTTTCGATTTTGGAAAAAGTGCTTATAAGTGGTCGTTTGTTCATGCTCAGTTGGGTTGATTGCTTGAGTTAAAAGGAGGTTACACTAGTCATTTCTTTTTGCTGCATTACTCGCTCTTTGCATCATGGATCAAAGTCTAGTTCGTTTTCTTACACCATACAACTATTATAGGTGGAAATCCACAATGGAGATCTACTTGAGATTATTGGGATTATACCAAATCGCTATGGGTATAGAAGGTGAACCATTACTTATTGCAACAAAATCAAAGTGGTGTAACAAGTGTGATGAAGCTTGTGGAACATTGTGCATGTTAGTGTTTGCTGATCTTCACTTTCACATTGTACAACATCACCCAATCAGATCTGGACTACATTAGAGGGTTTGCTTGGCAAGCAAGATGCATTGAGAGTTATAAGTTGGAGAATGAGCTCGTTAGGTTGAATCCTACTGATTTTGACACCATCCAAGTCTTTTTAACCAAGCTCAAATCATTGTGATTGCAGTTGAAACATTATGGTATTGAGAAATAGTATTCCTAGTCGATTCTTTCCATTCTTGCAAAGCTTGTTCATGATTATTCAATTTTTGTTTCTACATTTCATGCTATTAAGGATGCTCTTGGAATTACATGGACCATGGCATCGCTTGATGATTTTGCTATCTTGCTATCTAGGGAATAGGCTGAGCTTGTGTCGATGGGTACCATGAAGTCTACAAATTCACATTCTCTTATTGCTAATCAAGGCACAAAAGAACAAAAGGCTTCAAATAGAAAGGAAAAGAAACAAACAAACAAGGACAATTAGAATAATGAGCAGGACAAGGAGCATAAATTCAAAGCAACCCTTGAGTCCCCCTCCCCTTTCAAAGGGGAATCATCTAAGAAGGAGAGATCCAAATGTGCATATTGCAAGAAACTTGGGCATGATGAACATCAGTGTCAAAATAGGTTGATGAGTTGAGGTATATTCTACAACAACATAATATCAGATTGCCTTCAACTATGTTGGTTCATTTTATTCTTTTGCATCTTTATAGTTAGAGAACATGAAGGGTAAGGCACTTGTTGTAGTTGCAAATTTTGATTTAGGGAGATGAATTCTTGATTTTAGAGCTTTACATCATATGGCTTTATCATAGGTTATTTTCACTTCATTTGAGTTTTGGTCATCACCACACACCTTAATGGGTAACAACACATATGTGTGTTTGTGGGAGAGGATCTATTGACATGGGTGAGGGATCTTTCAATTATGTCCTTTGCATACCATCATTGTCAACCAATCTCCTTTCTATCATATTAGATCACACAATGTGGGATAGGGAAGAGTGTTGAGTTCAAATCAAATCCTGCAATCATCTAGGATTTAGCAAAGACACTGTTGTAGTTAGTGTTAGAAATATTGTCATTGATGTCAAGAAGGAACTTAATCAACCGATCAAAATTATAGATTAATAAGGGAAGACAGATAAATCAGATTGAGTTTAGAAGACAGCTAAATCATGACATAGATCGACATATCTGGAAATGATGACCAGTTTTAATTAACTTATGATTAATCAGGTTTCTAAAAGAGACGTATTCAAAACTCATCAACAGAACGGGTTTCCCACGCAGCTATCCAATTCACAGCATACGAGGAAGCTCGCAAGTTTGTAATTACATTGAGAAACAAGCAATCCAAGGATGGAAATATTCGTGGAGATGAAGTATTGTCTAATACAGATTGGTTGAGCAAATTAATCATGAACTGAAGATAACATCGATGCAAGTTAGAACTTTCAGAATTGCCTATTATATTACTGAAGATCAGATATGAAATAAAGACAAGGAAGATCAACGTAAGTAAATGCTGCTGTTTTTTAATTCTTCAGATCAGATTATAGAAGCAGAAGTAATCGCTCTTGACTATAAAAGAATTGTTAAACAGAAATAGCATATAAGAAAAGAAACACGCACACAAAGAAACAAAATTAAAAAAAGACAAATTAAGAAAAGGACAAAAACTAATAAGACAAATTAAAGAAGTTACAAAAGTGCCACGATTTCATAAAATATAACTAAAGGTTGCTTATACTTGAAAAGGCACGATTTTTCAAAGAAATTAATAAAGTGCCACGACTTTTTGAAGAGACTGAGATCTGAAGTAATACGTTTCTCCAGATTTATTAATGAACCAAAGACAAAGACAAATAAAGTGCTGCGACTCCTAAAAGAGATGCGACCTTTTGCTGAAGCGGTTTATTCTTGGAAAAGTACGATCCTTCTTAAACAGTGAAACTAAAGAAATTTCATAGTAAAAAAAAAAAAAAATTAATTATGAAAAATAAGATTTCATGGTAAAACTCAGATCTATAAATCAATTATACATTGAAGAGGTGCAATTATGAGAAATTAAATCAGATTTTCTAAAAGGTGCAAGAACAGATTTTTGAATGGTGCAATCTCTTACCAAAGATTGCAATGGTTGATCAGCATATTTATATGTGATTCAAATCAGATTTGCCATGATGTGGTTGTGAAAATAAAAGACTTGCAGATCAGTCAGATTCCTACCTCCTTGTGTGGGCTGAAGGTGATATTTTGGATCACATAGAGCAGATTGGAGAGTTGGGCTTGTGCAGATCAGATTGAGGGCAGTCTCACTTCCATCAAGTCAAGGTTTGGTGCCTTGCATTAGGGGTTGGTGCTCCTTGTAGGCAGGTGTCTACTAAATTCTGGAGAGGTCTAGGTGTTCCTTGTGGAAATTATTCTACTAAATCATCTCATTGTAAATTTGTAGGTTGGTGCCTACTTGAAAAAGAAATTACTTCAATTAAATTGTATCAACTTGTGGAAATTGGATCATATCAAAAAGTTGATTGTAATAAAGATTGAAAAGTTTTAAAAATAAAAGTTTGAGATTGATTTACTGATTCACCCCCCCCCTCTCAGTAAATCTTTTGTGCTCTTCAATTGGTATCAGAGCAAGGTCCTTCTTTATAGCTTAATCGCTTGAAGGAGATCCTTAAGAGCACTTATGGCAAATCAAAGCAACATGGTGAAAGCACCCATCTTTGATGGGACTAATTATGCATTCTGGAATATCAAGATGGAAGCATACTTGAATGCACTTGGGTTTGATGTGTGGCAATCTGTTGTAGATGGGTATTCACCTCCAGCTACCCCTCCAACGGATCAAGCAGGAAAGAAGAGAAGTGAAGACAATGCAAAAGCTAAGCATGCTCTTCTTTGCAGCCTAACAGATTCTGAATTTACAAAAGTCATGAGGTGCAAATCAGCAAAAGAGATTTGGGACAAGCTTCAAAATATCTATGAAGGAGATGCAAAAGTTAAGAAAGCAAAGTTGCAAACTCATAGAAGAAAGTTGGAAACTCTCAAAATGGAGGATGATGAAGACATTGCTTCATACTTTCTTCGTGTTGATGAATTAGTGAATATCATGAGGGGACTTGGTGAAGAAATCAAGGATGAATTCATTATTGACAAAATTCTAAGATCTCTTTCTACAAAATTTGAGGCCAAAGTTGCAGCATTGGAAGAACTAACAAATCTAGACCAGCTGAAGAAGGATGAATTACATGGTATTCTTGCAGCCTATGAGATGAGGATTGAAGGTAAATCACCACAAAAGGAAGTCTCATTCAAAGCAACCAAAAAGGGCAAGAACAAGCATGAAGAAAAGGATGAAAAATCAAGTGATGAAGCTGAATCTTACTTCATGGGAAAACTTAAGAAAGGAAAAGGAAAATACAAAGGAAAATTTCCTTTTAAATGCTTCAATTGTGGAAAAGTTGGACATTATGCTTCAAAATGCCCTCAAAATGAAAGCAGTTCTAGTGAAGAAGAAAAGGAAATCAGCAATAAGAAAAAGGGAAAGAAGAATTTCAACTCAAAGAAGAAATTTCAAAAACATAAAAAGAGTTTTTATTCAAAGAAAGATAGCAGCTCCTCTGAAGAACAAAGTGAAGATAGCTCAAGCAATGAGGAAGATGAAATATTGTTTATGGCTGAATGTGAAGAACAAAAAGTTGAACAAGAATGTGAAGAAGAAGAAGAAATAGATCAAGATGAAGGAGAGGAAGTAGATCTTGAGGAAGAATTGCACTATGCTTACAAGAAGAATGAAGACTTGAAGAAGAAGGCTGCCAAGTACAAGTTGAAGATCAAGGAAATGACAAATGATTTGGAGAATTCAAGCAAAACCATTGAAGATTTGAGAGCTCAAATCATGGAAGCTGAAAGAAATGAAGATGAATTGAAAAACAAACTCAATACAAAGGAGATGAAATGTAACAAGCTGGAGCAAGAGATAGCAATGCTAAAGTTGGAATTGGAGAAAGCAAAGGATCAACACTCAAAGATTGATGAAGAATCCAGCAAGCTGATTGAGTTAATGAAGGCTCAAGATCTTCTTCAAAGCAAAATGGGAAGCAGTTTTGAAGAAAAATCCAAGAAGGTCACTAACTCCAAAGAAGATTTCAAGACTCTCTCAAAACAAGGAGAAGAAGATTGGATAAGTGCTGACTCTAAAAGAAGATTGAATAGTAGGCACTTCTATGCATTTAATGGTTATTGTTTTGTATGTAACAAATTTGGGCACAAAGCCTTAAATTGTAAAAATAAAGTGAAAAATAGTTCTAGCTACCTTAGGAGAGATAATAATCCTTTCACACCTTTAATAGACTATAATGATCTATGCTACAAATGTAAGAATCTTGGGCACAAAGCTCAAGCTTGTAGGTCAGTTTTTAATAACTCTCCAAAACAAAACAAGAAGGTAGATAAGTCTATTAAGAGGAAAGAAATACCTATCAAAGTATGGAGGAAAAAGGAGAAATCAATGTTCATCCAAACTGCCTTACATGCTGAAAGTAAGAAGGATAGATGGTACATTGATAGTGGGTGCTCAAAGCACATGACAGGTGACAAGAGCAAATTCATCTCTCTTGAACCTACTGATGAAGGAACAGTAAGATTTGGTGATAATTCAAGAAAACAAATAAAAGGAAAAGGAACACTCAGTCTAGATAATGGAAGAACAAAAACAGAAAATGTTTTGTATGTTAAGGGCCTAAAAGAAAATCTTCTAAGTGTAAGTCAACTTTGTGATCAAGGACATAGTATCACATTTCTTTCTAATACATGTGATATTAAGAAAGATGGAAAGCTGGTTGCTCAAGCTGAAAGGAAACAAAATTTGTATGTCCTAAAAGAGATAAGTTGTGAAAGTTGCAATTTAGTACAAGAGGATGAGAGTTGGTTGTGGCACAAAAGGCTAGGCCATCTAAACTTTGATAATATTGTCAAAGTTAGCAAATCAAATGCTGTGAGAGATATGCCAAGGATAACAAAACCTTCTAATATCATTTGTAGAGAGTGTCAGCTTGGAAAGCAAACAAAGTCAAGCTTTAAGTCTAAGGAGCATACTTCATCAAAACCATTAGAACTCATACATACAGATCTTTGTGGGCCAACAAAATCCAAAAGCATGAATGGAGAAAGATACTTTATGTTGCTGATTGATGACTTCTCAAGGATGACTTGGGTTGCATTCTTGAAAGAAAAATCTGAAGCTTTTGACAAATTCAAAGCTTTCAAGGAGTTGGTTGAAAATGAGGCAAATTGCAAGATAAAATGCCTTAGATCAGACCGAGGAGGAGAATTCACATCAAAAGAATTTGAAAATTTCTGCATAGAACATGGAATTAAAAGGCAATTTTCTGCAGCAAGAACCCCTCAACAAAATGGGGTTGTAGAAAGGAGAAATAGGACAGTTCAAGAAATGGCAAAAGCAATGCTAAATAAAAACAAGATAGTAGATTCCTTTTGGAAAGAAGCAATTCATACATCAGTTTACATTCTGAATCGTGCACAAATAAGAGTGAACAATGAGAAGACACCCTATGAACTTTGGAAAGGAAGACCAGCAACTGTCAAGTACTTCAAGATTTTTGGAAGCACTTGCTACATTCGAAGAGATGAAGAAGATTTGAGCAAATTTGACACAAGAGCAGATGAGGGAATCTTTCTTGGCTACTCATCAAAAAGTAAGGCATATAGATGCTACAACAAAAGAACTCACAAAATTGTTGAAAGTGCTAATGTAAGAGTTGATGAAGGAAAGCAATTCAAAGAAGTTGGACAAAGTGATCACCATGTTCAAACTATGAATGAAGAAGACAAAGATGATGAGGACTCTCAAGAGGAAGAAAAGGAGGAAGAGGCAAAAGAAGGAGAATCTTCACAAAAGACTCCCATGAAGACACAAAGACACCTTCCAAGTTTGTTCAAAAGAACCATCCTGAAGATTTGATTCTTCAAGATAGATGTAGATCTACAAGGAGAATGGTGAATTACAATGAAGATTGTCATGCAGCTTTTCTATCTCAAGTTGAGCCCAAAACTTTTGAAGAAGCAAGCAAAGACAAAAGTTGGATTGATGCAATGAATGAAGAGTTGGATCAAATAGAGAAAAATGAAACTTGGGAAATTGTTCCAAGACCAAAAGATAAGAATGTAATTGGCACAAAATGGGTTTTTAGAAACAAATTAAATGAAGATGGTAAAGTCACAAGGAACAAAGCAAGGTTAGTGTGCAAAGGCTATGCACAAGTTGAAGGAGTAGACTTTGAGGAAACCTTCGCACCAGTTGCAAGGATTGAAGCAATTAGAATGTTTTTATCCTATGCAAGTCACAAAAAGTTTAAGGTTTATCAAATGGACGTCAAATCTGCTTTTCTTAATGGAGATTTAGAAGAGGAAGTTTATATTGAACAACCTGAAGGCTTCCTACTATCAGAAGACATGGATTATGTGTGCAAGTTAAAGAAAGCTCTCTATGGGCTTAAACAAGCTCCTAGAGCTTGGTATTCTAGACTTGACAAATATCTCAAAGAGCAAGGTTTCAAAAGAGGAGATGTAGACAGCAATCTATACATCAAAGAAGAGGATGGACACTTATTGATTGTAGTGGTCTATGTAGATGACATCATTTTTGGTGGAGACAAGGACAGAATGTGCAAAGAATTTTCATCATGTATGCAAAAAGAATTTGAGATGTCAATGTTGGGAGAATTATCCTTCTTCCTTGGGCTGCAAATTTCACAATTAAGCAAAGGTATTTTCATCTCCCAAACCAAATATGTGAAAGAAATGTTAAAAAGGTTTAGGATGGAAGATTGCAATCCTGTTAGCACTCCTATGGTTACAGGTTGCAAACTAAGTAAAGATGATGAATCCCAAGATGTGAATCAAACACTTTATAGATCAATGATTGGAAGTTTGTTGTATCTAACTTCCACAAGACCAGACATAATGCAAGCTGTTGGAGTTGTGGCCAGATTTCAAGCAGCACCAAAAGAAACACATGTTCATGCAGTAAAGCGTATATTCAAATATTTGAAAGGCACAATGGATTATGGTCTATGGTACCCTAGCAGCAATGATTTCACTCTTGAAGCATACACAGATGCTGATTGGGCTGGTAATGTAGATGATAGAAAAAGTACAAGTGGAGGAGCCTTTTTTCTTGGAGGAAATCTAGTGTCTTGGATAAGTAAAAAACAAGAATCAGTCTCTCTATCTACTGCAGAAGCTGAATATATTGCAGCAGCAGCTTGTTGCACTCAACTTTTGTGGATGAGGCAAACTTTAAAAGACATTAAGGTGGAATATGATCATCCCTGCACTATCTATTGTGATAATACTAGTGCAATCAATATCTCCAAGAATCCAGTGATGCACTCAAGAACCAAGCATATACCTATTAAGTATCACTTTCTGAGAGAACAAGTAGGAGAAGGACAAGTGTGTTTAGAATACATAACTACAAAAGAGCAAACTGCTGATATATTTACTAAACCACTTCCAAGAGATACATTTGAATATCTAAGGGACAAATTGAGAGTTGTTCCACATCCATCAAGTTAATTGATGGAAGCATGCATTCAGGGGGAGCTACGCACAAAATCTAGTAGCTTCATGGAGCTGAAATACTGTTAGAAGACCCCTTGCCATTGATGTCAAAGGGGGAGAAGTTGGACACAGGGGGAGCAAAAAGGAGAATCAAGTTGCCATCAATGACAAAGGGGGAGATTGTTAGAAATATTGTCATTGATGTCAAGAAGGAACTTAATCAACCGATCAAAATTATAGATTAATAAGGGAAGACAGATAAATCAGATCGAGTTTAGAAGACAGCTAAATCATGACATAGATCGACATATCTGGAAATGATGACCAGTTTTAATTAACTTATGATTAATCAGGTTTCTAAAAGAGACGTATTCAAAACTCATCAACAGAACGGGTTTCCCACGCAGCTATCCAATTCACAGCATACGAGGAAGCTCGCAAGTTTGTAATTACATTGAGAAACAAGCAATCCAAGGATGGAAATATTCGTGGAGATGAAGTATTGTCTAATACAGATTGGTTGAGCAAATTAATCATGAACTGAAGATAACATCGATGCAAGTTAGAACTTTCAGAATTGCCTATTATATTACTGAAGATCAGATATGAAATAAAGACAAGGAAGATCAACGTAAGTAAATGCTGCTGTTTTTTAATTCTTCAGATCAGATTATAGAAGCAGAAGTAATCGCTCTTGACTATAAAAGAATTGTTAAACAGAAATAGCATATAAGAAAAGAAACACGCACACAAAGAAACAAAATTAAAAAAAGACAAATTAAGAAAAGGACAAAAACTAATAAGACAAATTAAAGAAGTTACAAAAGTGCCACGATTTCATAAAATATAACTAAAGGTTGCTTATACTTGAAAAGGCACGATTTTTCAAAGAAATTAATAAAGTGCCACGACTTTTTGAAGAGACTGAGATCTGAAGTAATACGTTTCTCCAGATTTATTAATGAACCAAAGACAAAGACAAATAAAGTGCTGCGACTCCTAAAAGAGATGCGACCTTTTGCTGAAGCGGTTTATTCTTGGAAAAGTACGATCCTTCTTAAACAGTGAAACTAAAGAAATTTCATAGTAAAAAAAAAAAAAATTAATTATGAAAAATAAGATTTCATGGTAAAACTCAGATCTATAAATCAATTATACATTGAAGAGGTGCAATTATGAGAAATTAAATCAGATTTTCTAAAAGGTGCAAGAACAGATTTTTGAATGGTGCAATCTCTTACCAAAGATTGCAATGGTTGATCAGCATATTTATATGTGATTCAAATCAGATTTGCCATGATGTGGTTGTGAAAATAAAAGACTTGCAGATCAGTCAGATTCCTACCTCCTTGTGTGGGCTGAAGGTGATATTTTGGATCACATAGAGCAGATTGGAGAGTTGGGCTTGTGCAGATCAGATTGAGGGCAGTCTCACTTCCATCAAGTCAAGGTTTGGTGCCTTGCATTAGGGGTTGGTGCTCCTTGTAGGCAGGTGTCTACTAAATTCTGGAGAGGTCTAGGTGTTCCTTGTGGAAATTATTCTACTAAATCATCTCATTGTAAATTTGTAGGTTGGTGCCTACTTGAAAAAGAAATTACTTCAATTAAATTGTATCAACTTGTGGAAATTGGATCATATCAAAAAGTTGATTGTAATAAAGATTGAAAAGTTTTAAAAATAAAAGTTTGAGATTGATTTACTGATTCACCCCCCGCCCCCCCCCTCTCAGTAAATCTTTTGTGCTCTTCAGTTAGTGAGGCACATGATTGGTCTAGTTTGTACACCTTCTCACATTTTGCCCTCAATGACCCTTTAATTGCTATTCACATTTAGGCATCTAGCGTAGATAGTTTTTAGGAGGTGTAGTATGGTCATTTGAACCTTGGTATCCTTTTATCAATTGAGGTTCTAGAGATGTGTTGACATTCCATCTCCTACATCTCTTGCTTTTTAGAGTCTAGTGTTACCACATCCACGACTTCTAGTGACTTAGCACAGTATGATCTTCATATTAGTCATCTAGACACAACTTCTTGGGATGAGTGCTTGATATGTATATTAGGTTCATTTTGTAAGTCTCATTTTGCAGATTTGGCAAACACCATTGAGGATATTTATCTCCTCTTTGATGATAGCTCCTATAGAGTTATATCATCTTCTTCAAATGTCATGAGGACACATTCTAAACCTTCTTGTTCTTTCTCCACCTTTCATTTGTCACACTTTGCCATTGGCTTGGAGATTCTTGAGCAATAATTGGAGTATTCATTATCATCTTTGTATCTTGTTCTTCCTTGATTTTTAGATGGTCTTGGCTTGTCGCCTTCTTCATCAATTAGGCTTGGAGTTTTAGATTTGATTTTGACATCCTTTAGCATTGACAAGGTGACACTCGAGCAACTTTTAGAGACATGCATTTATAGTTTTCTTCTCTCATATTCCTTCACGGAATGGAAAGCTCTTTTGCATATATCTATGGATTTTGTTTCTTCCTAAGGGGAGAAATGTTGTTTAGTGGTTCTGGATCATCTAGAGCATTCAATGTCGAGCATCTACCATTAGTGCAAGAGATTCTACATTGAAGAAGGGCTGCATAGTCTCTCTTCTTCTCCCTTATGGGGGGGACTTTTTCTTGACATAGGGTTTTATTCTTCTCATACTTTAGAGAGCATCTTTTGTACATTGGTGAAGGAATTTGTCTTTGGAGGGACATCTTGAATCCTTCCTTTGTTTCACTTCTCTCATCTTTTCTCTCTTTTGGACCCATAGATTTTTCTCTATTTGTGAGAGATTCTTTTGTACATGGGCACCTCATTAGACCTTGTCGTCAAGACCCATGTTTGCATGTTTTTTCATTCTCCCCTAAGTTGCACTTAAGAGTGGGTGTTGGTGTGAATGGGGTTTTCTACCTTTTCATTTTTTTTAGGACTTTTTCGCACTAGTCAAGTTTACTTAGGGAATTTAAATATATCCCAAGCAAAATTTGTATGCAAATTTTTTTCAATTTCACATCTTCATGTGAACAGACATTTTGTCAAACAATTGTCACTTTGCTGTTCTGAACTTGTTTTCAGTTTGGATTTAATATTTGATAGATGTTTAATGAAGTACTTTCATTTTTTATGGATTTCCAGCATTTCATTGCAATGAACACATATAAATTTCAAGCACAGAATGATATTTACCAGGAACACCAATGATATAATCTTACTTTTCAGAAATTTGACATAAATCTTTATCTTGCAAACGCTATAACTGGAAAATAATAATTTTATAGTTCTGACCTGAGGTCCCAAAAGGTATATTTTTTATATCGCAAGCTCCTCAAACAGTATGGTGCGCTTCCTTCTCTTCGTACGACATTGACTATTTACTATGGCGCCTTCCTTCCATATGTACGAACCATGAAAAAGCCTGTGGCTGCAGCAATGTGAAATGGTGTGACTTATACTATTCGCCCTTTCTTGTTGACTCTTCAAACCTTCCATGTCACCTTGGAAAATCTGTATGACAACTCCCTTCAAGCATTCAACTCATTCCAAAGCTACAATAGTAAAATGGGAATATTCAAACCTTCCAAAATAACATCGCCTCCTTTATCTGCAGCCGTTGGGAGTATAAAATAACTCTCCTCAGATATTTGGAGTGGTTCAGCTGGAATTGACAATAATATAATATTATTGTATTAACACCATATTTCTGCAATTTGGTCCAAATCTTGAAATTTGTCTCTATAAGAGACTTCACAAATTTTGTTATTTCCACTTGTAGAATCACTGTGAGAAATTTGAGCAATCTCTCCAACAAATTGGTTAGGGTAGAATTGTTGCACCACCAAATTACTCGTAGGGTTTTCATCCTAGGGTTTCGAGCTCCAAGAACTTTTCTAGAATCCACACAATAGAAAAATATTCAAGCATAAGCAAAATGAGCTTTCAAAAGCACTTTTGTATCTCTCTCTTCGATGACCTTTCAAATTCCCACTTTTAATATTTTAATTAAACCATAAGAAATAAAGTGACTTTTTAAACTTCATTAAATAACCCCCTTAAAGTCACTTTATAAACTTTATTAAATTAATTAAATAATATTACCCTTAAGATATTTTTTTGGTAAGATAATATTAAATATATTCCCTGATCTTTGATTTTATCCTACAGGAATAAGATAGGCTAATCGGTCACTCCTCGGAAGGGGACATTACAACGTCTTATTTTATAAGGTTTAGACACATGTCATCATCTGAGTTTGTCCTATATCTCACCCTTGCCTATTTATGGAAGTGTTCCCTCATTGTACATGAATTATCAAATGCTTATAAAAGGTTATCCTATATTTTTCTTTAGTAAATATTGGATAATCATTGCTTCTCTCTTGTGTGTGTTGGTGTGTAGAGTTGTATGTTTCCAAATCCCTAAAGCTTGGTTGTTTTTTGAGTTGTCAAACTTAGATTTATCGACCTCTAACTTATGTTCAAGTAGGGCAACACTAGACCAATTTATTGGGAGTGGGTAATCTCTCCTTCACTTCAGTCTTAGCTATAAGACCCAAGGGGGGGCTTTCCTAGAGGCATTCTTAACATGATTGATCACAATTGAAAATGTGCAAATAGACAAACATATAGTAGTACCCAATGTATGCTTGGTCACAAAAGCTATCACTAGACCAAAGACTAATGTACTATGCATAATGCATAAGACCTTTTATTAAGTTGATAAGCACATCATTGTAGAATTGTAGGTTGTGGGCATGCATAACATGATTCTCCAAGATGATAACACATCATTGTAGAATTGTAGGTTGTGGGCATGCATAACATGATTCTCCAAGATGATAACAGTTATGGATTGTCGAAGATACTTCCATGGTTGTAAAACTAAATCACGAAGTGCATATAAACTACCTCCTCCTAATCTGTTGGTGAATGATGTTTTTAGTTTGAGTGCATGTTAGATCATTACTTCCAAGACTGGTGCATATTCATTGGGTTGGAGAGGCACAACACAACATGAGAAACAACACAAAGAAATCATAAGGACTATGAGTTGTGCAAATACATACACCACAAATAATGATATCAAGCAACTGAACATTCTTAGTTATCCAAAACTTGTAACAAATTAGATTGTTGTGACATCAAATCTTTAATTACATTCATACTAGTAGGTGTGGCAAGGGGAAACCCAAAGCTAAAACTTCTCAAAAATTTACAAATAGAATCGTGGAGACATTTAGCTACAAGAATTATTTATAGTATTAACCTTCTTGAGATTTACAAAAGCTTTTGCTCTAATGGTCACTAGATTTGTAGGAATTGAAACCCTAGAAGCTCCTTCGCACTCATAGTCATGTGGAAGAGATAAAATGACCAATTTTTGGAAAATGAATTGGCATGTATAGTGCTTTGTTGGTCTCCCTATCACTTTGGGAATTGAGGAGGATTAATAGGTCGTGAATATGTTGTGCAAGGCGAGCTTACGTTCTACGAAATCCACTAAATGAGTGATTTGGAATAGGCGCGAGGACCATTGAGAGCCATAAACCATTGCATTAATGATAGTATGGCTGTTGTCATCCTCTATTATTTGAAATACATTTGAATCTGTGCCCTTAAGTTGGACAATTGTTTTTGGGCGGGAAGATCTTGAATGGGTAGTTGCAAGGGTAAAATCCGACATTAATGGTGTCCTAGGAGGTTCAAGGAAGTGGTTGGGGTGAACAAGAAGGAATGCAAAAGTTGGAAGTAGAACATGATATGAGAAATGGACATGTTGGACTTTGGGTTAGGATTGGAGGTTGGGTTTGGATGGGAGAATGTAAGTCTTGAAGTACAAAGGAAACTTTGCAAAAATGGTGGAATGAAGGAAGCACTAGGGAGGAATATGGGAAAAGGATGTGGGATTGGACATTGGGATGAGATGTCTAGGTGGAATGAAGGATATTCAGAAGTCATTTTGAAGCTTGCACAAGAAGAAATAGAAGGCAAAAGGCTATTGGAGCTTTTGCGGAATTTGAATGCGAAAGTGGATGATGGAAGTGAACAAGAGGAGTGATGTGTAGGGAAACCCCACAAAAAGGGAAGAAATGGAAGACTTGCGAGAATGCGGGAATGGAAGGAAGGTTGGAAGGTAGAAGGGAGTGGGGGATGTCCAAATGGACACCAAGAGTTTACAAGGTAGTGGGAAAGGGACATGCAGGGGAACTTTGTGGAAATGGATGCAAGAAGTGGATGAGGTGGAAGAAATGTTTGGATCCACAATGAGATCCCACAAAGGGAGGAAGTGAAGGAAAAGGGGAATGAAGGGATGCATTGGGAGCTAGGGATTAAGGATACCAAAAAAATCATGGCACAAGGCATCCAGGCAAGAGGATGATTGAAACTCTAGCTCCGAAAGATAACATACTTCTAAGTGTCGAAGTGCAGGGGTCGAAAGAAAGGCATGCTAGTAAGAGTAAGTTTGGAACTCCAATAGGGACAAGGGAAAGAGTAGGGTTGGGGAAAAAGGTACATTGGAATGGGAAGGTTCGATATCTTGACAAGGACAAAGGAAAAGGTAGGGTTTAGAGGAAAGGTATGCCAGGAGGGGAAATTTCAAACCTTCACAAAAACATATGGAAATGATCAAAACATATCCAAACTTAGAATACTTTTGGGTTTTGCAAATTCCTACAATTGATAGGGATATGAAGGATGAAAAGGAGCAACACTTGTGCAAACTTGACTAAACGAGACCTATTGGGAATTATCTTAGGATGGTTATAAATGATGCGCAAAATGCATCAAATGCACAAAAAGGGGCTCAAACCAAGCAAATTAGACATTGTGAAATTGGGTGCCAATATTGTGGAAGGTAATTGGTGTTGTAGGTAATCCTTAGCTCCTGTGAATCCTTGTGGTTTCTCTTGCAAACCATCGGTTTTTCTTGGCTTATGCATCTATGGTTTAAAAAAGCAAGAAGGGTTTAGGAATCATTTGACATTGCTATTGAAGTGTTAAAGATAGGGTAGGAGTAATTTAGTGAATCTTTAGTGCTGATCAATAAAGAAAGAAAACAATTTTTATAGCAACATCAATAGCATATTAATACAAGAAAAATAAGTTCCAAATAGTGACCAATTTCACTAAATGAATTTGCTTCTTCCCTTGAGCATTGAAACGTGTAGTGAGCAACCTAGGAGATATGCAAATTGAATGGGTTTGGATCTCAAAGGTTTGTATATATGCTAGTCAAGCAACTACAAAGAGACATTGTGTTAGAAATCTAAAATAGATTGAATAACCAAGATCTTTTGAGAGAGTAAGCTATAAAATTGTAAATGAAATAACACAATTACACACCAGAGATTCCAAGAGATGTGCAAATGTCAAGATGACAAGATTGCATTAGGAGCTCAAAGCAAATCTGTAGAATAATGATTGCATGCATCAAGGTGCATGTATGTCAAAGTATGTAACAATGCAAGAGAATGAATGAAAATACAAGCTAGGTATTGAGTTTATATAGAACTAAGGAGATGATGGAGGTGGCAAATCCAACCAATAGGAATTAACCATCAAAAGTGGATATGGACCACCAAAGGTGGAGATGGCCACCAAAAGTGGAAAGTGTTCCACCCTTTAAGGAAGGGGATACCACATTACTTATCTCCTAGTTAATAAATGCTAAACTCACTTTATTATCCTAAGCAAGCTTAATAAAAGTGTAGGAAAAACCTAGGACTAAGGGAAAATAAATTAACCCACTGGGAAAATAAAAACTTACACCAACACCCCCCCCTTAAGCATAGCTTAGGTGGATGCAATTTTGACGAGTCCTAGCAAATGAAGCCATGTTAAGCACTCATGTACATATAAAATTTCCCCTCAAAGAAGAAGCCCCATCCCACAAAGATGAAGTGGAAGGACAAAGAAACCCCTCGCCCTCACCCCCACCCCTCCACCGCCCCAAAGAGATCCAATGGTAGATGCTCGAAACTGGATGTAGAAGATGGTCCACAATCATTGAACATTCCTCCCTTTAGGAAGAAACAAAACCAAAGGTGTATGCAAGCTATCTCCCCACTCTTGAAAGGAATGTGTAGGAAGAAAACTCAAGATGTATGGAGTCTTTGAACTCAGCTCAAGTGTCTCCATGTCGATGCTGAAGGCTTCCGCAATTAAATCAGGCGTTCTAGGCCACACTATTGAAAGTGAAAACTTGGAATCTCCTAAAGAGTGATGTAGAATGCAAGCCAAAGACTCAAGTATCTCCTTTGAAGATGTCTCCTCCAAATGATGATTCAAAGTATCCACACTCATGTCAAATTGTGATGAATGATCATGTAGAGAATGAACAAGAGGGTCAAAGTGTTCCCTCACAACAACTGAAGAAGAATCAACTCCATCAAAGAGAAGACGAATACAATCAGTAGTGTCTCCCAAATTTGCAATATGGGTCTCCATAAACAAGTCTGAAATACCTGTCAAGAGATCATCCCAAGTTGAAGCTGAAAGACAATGTATGTTTTGCTGCAAAGAATCATTGGAAGCTTTCGAAAAAGCAACATTGAACTTTGAAGTAGCATAGTATGTGGAGGAGATGGAATGCAAGATTCAAGAATTGGATCACTTGTGAGAATACCCAACTTCAAGTAACCAAAATTCTCCTCAAAATCAAAATCCACACTAGATGTGTGCTCATCATCCAAAGGATCAAAGCCATCATTAGGAACAAAATCTGAAAAGGTGTACAACCGAGATGCATGATCAACCACCCCAGTAGCAATTATCTCTCTGATCTCCAAATCTCTGATGAGAACTGAATCAAGAGTAAATTCTAGTCTTCCCTGCTCCACTATGAGTAATCTGATAGATGGAAAGAAGATTATTGGACAAATGAGGTACGCACAATACATCATTGAAAGTACCTTCCCCTATATCAACATATCCCTTCCCAATTACATTCATATATGTATTGTTACCCATCAAAATAGGCGGCATAACACGAGGCTCAAAAGAAGAGAAAATCGACTGTGAAGAAGCCATATGATGAGAAACTCTTGAATCTAGAAGCCATTTCCCTGATCCAATACTCATAGAAGCACACAAAGCTTTTCCTTTATTTGCTTGGCCTTTTTCCTTTTTCTTAGTATATTCTTGGTTTGATGAAGATGGAGATTCAATGACCCCTTATACTCTTCTCAAAAAGATGTGTGAGGTGATCAATCTGTTTCTTCATACATTTGTATTCATCATGACCAAGTTTCTTACAATAAGCACATTTTACCTTCTCCTTCTTAGATTTGAAGAAAGTTTATTGTTACATTAGAAGTAGATGAAGATACATCTGAAGCATTCTCTCCTTGATTCTTTTGTTTCTTACTTTGTTTGCCATTATCTTTTTGATCTTTAGTGCCTTGACTTGCAACCAAAGCATGAGACTTAGAAGATTTGATAGTGCCCATTTGAACCAACTTGTCCTATTCTTTTGTGAGTTCATTAGCAAACACATTGAGAGAAGGCATTTTTGAGGAAGCTCCTAAGGCACTTTTAGTGGCATAGAATGTAGAAACAAAGATTGAATAATCTGGACCAAGTTTAGAGAGAATACTTAAGATCAATTGTTTATCATCTTTCTCAATTCCACACTGTTTCAATTGTAATCTTATGGCCTTTAGTTTGGTGAAGAAATCTTGTATTGTATCAAAACTTGAAGGACTTAACCCTATTAGCTCATTCTCCAATTGATGACCCCTTAATTCATCTTGCGCACCAAAGAGTTTTTCCAATGTTGTTCAAACTTCATTTGGTGTAGACAAAGATTCAACATGAAAGAGAAAATCTGGAGATACAAACATACATAAGGTTCCAAATGCTTCATCACATTATTAAACCATTTTGTCTTTTCTGCATCAGTTGTTGGTTCAGTTTCTAGTCCCATTGTTACCCTATGCAATCCATACTTTTTCAAGTGGATTAACATTTTACTTTTCCAATCAAAATAGTTGTAGGGTGTTAATATAGGAACTGTTGGTGGATCCATTTTAGGCAGAAAAGAAGATTGTTTGTGAGTGCACGAAAAGAGAAAGAAAACTGCAAAAGAGACACTCCCCTTTCCACTAGTCTCAGAAATTACCCCGCAAGATATTACAATGTTGGCACTTTATGATTAGTGCATTTACAAAGCTTTTTCCAAGATACAATGCTTAAGAGGCCAACAATGACCAAACTTACAAATTTTGATACAAAATGAGCAAAAGTTATGGCCTACCCCCCTTTCCACTAGTCTTAGAAATTACCCCCAAGATATTACAATGTTGGCACTTCATGATTATTGCGTTTTCAAAGCTTTTCCAAGATACAATGCTTAATAGGCCAACAATGACCAAACTTACAAATTTTGAGACAAAATGAGTGAAAGTTATGGCCTATTAAGAAAAAATGCAACAATAGCTTCAATCTGCAATATCTGGTAGAAAATGGATTTTTTTTTTCAATACCTCTATGGATAGAAAGTGCTCATCTCTAGCTTTCCATCGATATCTCGTTTGCCAAAAACGGACACTGTGGCAAAAAGTTATTATTATTATTTTTAAATGGCCGAATTTAGCCTTTAGTGATGACCCCCCTAGCAAAATAAAAAATTGCTAAAAATCAAATTCGTCTAAAATAGACAAATTTTATATGAGAATAGGGGTTTTTTTTGGTCATCTGAGCACAATGGCAAGGTCTGTTTGGGCTGAAAAAAGTTGTTCACTAGATCTGAGCTTCAAACCTTTGTTTGCTACTATGTCATATAGTGGCCAAATTGAGTGAAACAAAAGCCAAAATTGACTTTCTTGAGCCTCCTGGACGCAATGGAACAGTAAACAATGCTCCTACTAGCTAGAATAGTTGCAATCACCAAAAACACATGTGCAAATATAGGATTAACAGATCTTTATAATTCCTTTTTGATTCTCTAGATCGTATTGAAACACAAGAGAACAACATACGGGAATTTACAAGATCATACAAAAACTCCAATCTCTTAATCAGGAACCCAAGTTCTTGAAACTCTCAAAATCTAAACTTTGATACCATGTTAGAAATTTGAAATAGATTGATTCTTGAATAACCAAGATCTTCTATGAGAGAGATAAGCTATAAAATTGTAAATGAAATAACACAATTACATACCAAAGATTCCAAGAGATGTGCAAATGTCAAGATGACAAGATTGCATTAGGAGCTCAAAGAAAATCTGTAGAATAATGACTGCATGCATCAAGGTGCATGCATGTCAAAGTATGCGATAATGCAAGAGAATGAAAGAAAATACAAGCTAGGTATTGAGTTTATATAAAAAAAAAGGAGATGATGGAGGTGGCAAATCTAACCAAGAGGAATTAACCACCAAATGTGGAAAGTGTTTCCCCCTTTAAGGAAAGGGACACCACATCACTTATCTCCTAGTTAATAAATGATAAACTCACTTTATTATCCTAAGCAAGCTTAATAAAAGTGTAGGAAAAGCCTAGGATTAAGGGGAAAAAAATTAACCCACTAGGAAAATAAAAACCTACAACACACTGCACCAATCTTTGAAACACCAGTTGAGGCCTTATTAATCTCTGCATTTCTCCTTTTTGTTATTGTTTAATTTACACTACAATTCTTGTGGTCTATCTTTTGATTAATTTGCATGTATTTCCCTTTTTGGAGATCTTGACCAAGTACTTTGTTTTGAGAAGCTTTATTTTTGTTGTTTTCCAACAATACATGGGCCCTTGTAATATTTCCCCATAACCATGTGCTTCAAAGGGGTTTTTGTAACTCTTATTAATATTAATATTAATATATTTTCTTTTTCATTATCCAAAAAAGAGCACAAGAAGCTTAAAGACAACAAAGCAACAAATTGGATGCGTTGACCTAAAATCACTTATTTGCTCACAATGCTTGATTACTTGAGACCACAACATAGTGGATTGGATTATGTAGTACTTTAATGATCCAAATTTTTAACTTATATTTCCTTTTCTACACGGAAATTGGTTGAAAATGTATACCTACATTATACTTACAAATAAGGTTTTTTACAAGCTTCTGTATGGTTGTACTTCTTTAAGTATACCTCATGTAAGGCTCATTTGGGAGGTATAGTACAATTCAGTTGGTCATTTGGACTTATGAAAACATTGGTAGGACTTCAAGGACATTTATATTGGCCATAGCTGTTCAAAGGCATTGAGGCTCACATCAAGCCTTGTGTTCCTTGAGGCATTGTCGAGCTATCAAATTGCAAATTGGACTTGTACACACCTCTTCCATTCAAGCAAGAGGAATCCATCAACGTGAATTTCCTATTTGGTCTCTTGACTATTAAAAATCATCACAACTTATTTTCCTTGTTTTGGATTGTCTTTGTAAGATTATAGTCATTGTTCCTTGTTAGAAGATCATTAGTGCACTTGAATCAACTAAGCTATTCTTGCAATAGTTTTGGTTACAGTTTGGAGATTCTCCATTGTGCTTGATCAAAGAAAAGTGAGGAGCCTAAACAAAATTGAGGTGCCTAAACAAAATTGAGGAGCCTAAACAATCGAAGGAGCCAACTGATTTATAATTTCACCAACAATTTTACATGTGAACAAATAATGGATATCTTAGTTTTACTCACTATCACTTAAATTCATTTCTATTTGTAGCGGTTTAAGAGCTCATTGGAAAAGTAGAATGTGCTTTAGTGTGAGTAAGTCAAATTGCAATCTATATGCAACTAGAAGGAACAAAAACAAACTAAATAACATGTGGTTTTAAGTTGGAAACCTTAGTCTTAGGAAAACTAGCTAGATTGGGAATTGTTACTAGCTTGATTGGGAATTGTCAAACTTTCTTTCCTTTAGCAACATGGCAAATACAAAGAGCTTATTGAGACAAAAAAAATTCTCATTTTAAATTTATGAAGTAACCCTTGTTCTCTCCTAAAAATTAGTATTAAAAGTAGAGTTAGATGTAGTTTTAAGAATGAATGGCTTATTTTAGATAGAATATAGAGTATATTTGGTTTACTTTTTAGAAGTTTATTGCAATCTAATTGTTAACATTTTCTAATATTTCTTAAAAAATAGATTGCAATATGTTTTGAGTATGATGTGGCATTAGCTCCAAAGTGTTTCAACTTTATTCTAGCCAGCATTGGAGCATTCCAAATTATTGTAAAATCAAATCGAGTATTTGAGAACTATTCCAACTAGCTTTAGAGTATTCTAGATTGCTACAAAATTGACTCTAGAGTATTCTATATTCAAGAGTATTTTAGCATGTCCCCAAATGACTTAGTCAACTCTTGAAAATGTGGCAAGGTAACTATAAGCACTTTTATGACATGGCACAACTCTGGAGAAAACTCAAGGTCAGCATGTGGAGTACATCATACTTGCAAGAAAGGACTGTTAGTGTTTTGTAGCTTCGGGAGCTATTTTCTCTTAAATAAAATCATCTCAAGACAGGTCAGCCTTTTGCTTCATAAATAAAATTATATCTTTCTAGAGTCAACCTAGAGAGGAGGTTGCCCAACTTTGTATTTAAAGAGGATGAAGTCCTTTCATTTGATCAACAATTCATTCACTCTCCAATTCGTATCTTCTAGTAGCAGCAGCAGTTCGCCTCCTAGCAGCAGATCAAACTTTGAAGAAGTGTTATCATTAGTGCATTTAAGGTTCACTTCAAGGAGAAGTACTATTTCTCATTGTATGAGACTCGGCCTATTCTAGGGCCTGATTTTGTATGCAGTTTCTGCACTTATTCTTTTGATATATAAGACCACATTTTTTGCTGGGCTTTTCTCCCTCGAGTAGGAGGGTTTTCCCAGGGTAATCATTGTGTTCATAGTCTATTGTGTTGTATTTTTCTGTTTGTTTACATTTCTGGTCTAAAAACTAACATGGTATCAGAGCGGGTTTAGAAAAGATCTGATTAGATTTTTTTAAGTAATCAAGACAACTCTTCATCTAGGGCAGATCTTTGAAGGTGAATTTGTGCAGAAAAAGAAGATGGTGACCGGTGTCAAGGCAAAAGATAGGCTTGATGGAGCATCAAACTTCAACTCTTGGAAACCTAGGGTACTCATTACATTAGAGGAGAATGATCTTCTTGAATTTGTGGAAAATGATATGCTCGAGCCATCTGAAGACAGAGAAAATCCAGTGGAAGAAAAATGGCATGAAGGCTAGAAAGATCATGATAGACTTCGTGATGGATCACCTAGTACCGATCATCTCAGAGATGAAGACAACTAAAGAAATGTTTGATACTCTAAAAGGATTGTATGAGATCAAGAATACTAGCAGAGCCCTTGCTTTGAGACAACAACTTCATCATGTAAAAATGGCTAAAGAAGATTCAGGTATCCCTCTTCATTTGAGTGATGTATTGTTCATACCTGGGATCAAAAGGAACCTTGTCTCCATTTCAGCCTTGGAGGACAAAGGGTACAAGGTTGCCTTCTCTGAAGGAAAGGTTCTTGCATGGTCGAAGAACTCCAACATAAATTCAGCTCGTGTGATTGTCACTCGTCAGGAGAACCTATACAGATTATCATTGCGATCAGTTTCTTCGAAGAGGAGGAAATGACATTCAAAGGGAGTCTGACAAACCAATAGAGGCAATCTTGGACGAGGAGGTCAGAAGGTTGATGTGGGTACTTGGAGCTTTAGAGGGAGTCACATCATCATGAAGATTTGTTGTAATGTATATTTCTCCGAGACGGAGAAATATGAGGTGAAAAGCCCTTGTAATGTATATTTCTCTGAGATGGAGAAATATGAGGTGAAAGCCCTTGTAGTGTATATTTCTTTGAGATGGAGAAATATGAGGTGCAAGCCCTTGTTCATCTCTGAGACTGAGATGAGACATCATGTTGAGAGACTCCATGATGAGGATATCCTGTACATCTCTGAGACTGAGATGAGACGTTATGTTGAGAGACTCCATGACGAGGATATCTTGTACATCTCTGAGACTGAGATGTGTTTCTTTCCACAAATGGGAGTAGCCATTGTGGATGTCATGTTGAGAGACTCCATGACAAACCATTGTACATCTCTGAGACTAAGATGTGTTTTCCACAAATGGGTGTAGCCATTGTGGACATCATATTGAGAGACTCCATGGTGAACTCTTGTACATCTCTGAGACTGAGATGTGTTTTTCTTCACAAATGGGTGTAGCCATTGTGGGCGTTATGTTGAGAGACTCCATGACAAGGATATTTGAAAATACCTCCTTAGCTAAGAGGGAATGTTAGTGTTTTGTAGCATCAGGAGCTATTTTCTCTTAAATAAAATCATCTCAAGGCAGGTCGGCCTTTTGCTTCATAAATAAAATTATATCTTTCTAGAGCCGACCTAGAGAGGAGGTCGCCCAGCTTTGTAAAATTTAAAGAGGATGAAGTCCTCTCATTTAATCAACAATTCATTCACTCTCCAATTCGCATCTTCTAGCAGCAGCAACAGTTCTTCTCCTAGCAGCAGATCAGACTTTGAAGAAGTATTATCATTAGTGCATTTAAGGTTTGCTTCAAGGAGAAGTACTATTTCTCATTGTATGAGACTCGGCCTATTCTAGGGCCTGATTTTGTATGCAGTTTCTGCACTTATTCTTTTGATATATAAGAGAACATTTTTTGCTGGGTTTTTCTCCCTCAAGTAGGAGGGTTTTCCCAGGGTAATCACTATGTTCATAGTCTATTGTGTTGTATTTTCTGCTTGTTTACATTTTTGGTCTAAAAACTAACAAGGACAATGGCAACCTTGAGTTTTGATGGTCTCAAATGAACAAGTAGAAGTGTGATTTGATCAGGTCCATGAATTTAACAATCTCTTAACATTTTTTTCTAAAAGGTTGAAGATGAATTGTTGTATTTAAAATTGACAAAAACAATAAAAGCAGTAAAGGAATAAGAAGATACCCAACCTTTTATTGTAAAAGGTTGTGGATGAGTTGTCATTTTATAGTGAGAGAATAAAATATGTTGTTCCTTTAGCATAGGAGTAGTGTAGAGAATAAAAGAAGTTGTTTCTTTCACATAGGAGTAGGAGAGATAAGTGTAGAGAATAAAGGAAGTTGTTCCTTTATGATAGGAATAAGAAAGACAAGTGTACACCTTGTATAGTGAGATGCTTTCCAAAAAATTGGTGAGTTGGTTGAGATCTTCCATGTATAAATAAACCTCTCAACTCCACCCATAAGAGAGTTTTTAGACTATAAATAAAATACAGCAGTTTTAGAATATAAATAGTAGAACAACAGTTTTTAGAAGTTGCAATGTTTTGTTGAAGTAATTAAATTTGGAGCATTGAACCCAACAGTTGGGTGATTGATTCTAGTCTGATTCCAAGTGAGGAGCAGACCACTTATCCCAAGGAAGAGGACAACATATGTTTATATATTTGTTTCTATTTTTTCAGTTTTACATAATTCAATTTGCAGTATTTTTATTTATTTTAATGTATGTTAAATTGGATCCATAGTGCAAAGGTTGTTTAGTTTCATTTCTACAATTCTAATTCATGCAAGTGTGTTTCAATTCAACAATTAGATTAATTTAGTTTTCTGTTTTCATTATAAAGAACTGTTAGCCAAATGCTCTTTAGGTTCCAATTGCAAATAGCCTTTGAACACCACTTCAGGTTGATATAATATAAATGAAGAGGATTACAATGACCCTCATCAAATCTCTAAGGAGCATTACATCTCCTAATCTTTGTTTTCTTTTATGTTCTTATTGTCTCAATGGAAATATTGCAAGAATCATTGAATAAGGAATCAACCATAAATGACTTACTGCTCACTGCTATTCATTTGCACCAAAAGATCTCCCCAATTGCCCTAAATGATAAGAGATATCATATTCTGTTTTTAATGACTTCTGTGTTTGAATCAAATGAAACTGCCATGTGTGAAATTGCCATGACAACACAAAAGTCATCATGATATTTCAAAACTGCCATCCCAACAACATAAATGCCATCTTGATGTATCTTTTGCTCATTGATTCTTTTTTTGCCGATTATGATGTGTTCTTGAAGCTAAATAGAGTTTGATGTTTTTCCTAGATCCTTATGGATCATCCTTTTCAGTTGGATTTTATCCCACAACAAGTTAGTTGTTTACAAGATGCGGAAAGGTCTATGTCTTTACCTCATAGAAACTTTTGTACGGTTTTTGGTGTTTTGAGCTTGACCTAAACTTGCTTGTTGTTTGAGCACTTACTTTGTTTTCTTTGAAGTATTCCTACAAAACATCTCTTCCTTACACCTTCCTCACTCATCCCAAGGTGATTTTCCTGCATTGCTTGCTTACCCCAAGATAAAATATTTAAGGTAGTGTTGGCAAGACAGAGCCAAATCTCTCCCTTAGGTTGACAATTTGGTAGAGTGGCCTAATGGAAGATGGTGAAAACCTGCAAGGGTGCCAAAGGTTGGTGGTAGATAGACAAACTAAACAGAGCAAGCTAAACCTACCTCAAGTCAAGTGTGACACATCCAGCCTATCTGCAACAAACCTAAAAGGCATATCAAGGGTGAGGGACATGTCCCTCTATGTGATTATATACATATGAGTAGAAGTTAAGAGAGATAAGATAGAGATAAAACAGATGTGTACTAGAGGGAAGAGATTAGGAAAGATACAAAGTGTAAGGAATGAAATTTAATGAGAAGTTTGGAATTGAGATAAATGATATGGAAATAGAGACATTTATATACTGCATAAAGATATATTGAGTATATGATGAGTTATGCTATGTGATGTAAAGTTGAAACAATTTGTGAATATATGTTTTTCTTAATTATGCATGTTCTATCCTACCGCATGTTTTTGTAATATACTGCATAAGCCCGCAAACCTTATTTTACCCCTTTTATTGGGGGGTATAAATACAACTCTCAAGATATATTGAGTATATGATGAGTTATGTTGTGTGATGTAAAGTTAAAACAATTTGTGAATACATGTTTTTCTTATTTATTTGCACACATGCTTTGGCTTCTTTGAGCTTTTCCTACAAAACATCTCTTCGTTACCCTTTCCCCACTCATTCCAAGGTGATCTAACCACTTTGCTTGTTCATCCCAAGATAAAGTATGTAAGGTAGTAATTTGATTGCTCTCTTCATGTAACATGAAAGCTTCTTAAAGATATGTACATCCCTGAGAAATCATAATTGATACATGCACCTGTGCCTCCTTGTAGAAAAGTGCCAGCCAATTCTTCCTCCTATGGGAGAGTGAATTGATTCGCCTCCCATAGAGATGGCTGTTCCAACCTTCTTGCCTTGTTGTAGTTAGATTGTTTTTGTGGTCACAGCAGAATCCTTTCTCAAATGGTGTCTGCTCATAGCTGTCCCTTGATGCCTTCTCTGATCCAATAGGATAGTGAGCTATGACAATGTGTTGTAGGTCCTCTTATTGACATTTTGATGATGCCTAATGAGCTTGGAGCCATGTTTGCAGCTTCCTCCCTCTGGGGGAAATAGTGATGAGATGTGCTTCTTTCTTCTATTCTTGTCTCTCCAGTAGAAAATCTGCCAAAAACGGAATGTATGAGCTACATGTTTTAGCTGAAATATGTATATTACAACTTCCTTTGGATATCAATCAATGTACTGTTGTAGCTGCCATTTTCAATTTACATTTATTCTTCCTATAACAACTCATTAACATACATTGCAAATTTGCACAACTTATCTTTACATGGCTCTCTTGAATCTCTCAGTGGAAATTTGCATCATTTCAATATAATGCATCATGCACTATTATAAATTATTTCAATGAAGGTGTGTGTGCCAAGTACACCCATGAGTATGATGTTAGCAGTCTTTGAAGTGCTTACACAACCTTAACCATTGGCCATGCATTATGATTTTATGTTTTTAGATGCTGCTAATCATGTGCAGTATATACTGATGTCTTTCAAAATCTAGCTTTGAGACCTGTTGCAACCATATCCAATGTGCATAGAACTGAATTATGGATGCTCCATATAGCCATATCTACTAGGGCTCCTCATGTGTATGCTACTTATACTGATAATAGTTTATTACGATTACTCTGATGCCCATATACATACTACAACCACTGCATTAAAACTAGTCCCATTTATCAATAATAGAATCTTTGAAGTGCCCATATGCATGCTACAATTACTCATTGATGCTGAAGCAAACACTTCCTCATGTTACAGTCATCTGCCCTATTTGCATATAACAATGACTTTTATGAGAGAGATTGTACAAACTAAAACAATGGGAAAGATCCAAATCAGTTTGCTACCCACTGAGTGATGCTTCTTATTGCTAGAAGTTTCCTAACCCCATGCCTTAGGTGCTTCCTCTCTCTTTTGAGTGCCTCTCTCTTCTTTCCTTGCTATGCACAAGTGGCTAGTAAATGAAAATGGTAATGGCTGAAAACACACAACTTTTTGATGGTGTTGGCTGCCCTCATTTGTTCTATTTAATTGGATTTCCTTCTCCAAGCTCTCCTTTGATGTGCAAAAGGCCACCTATGCTTGCCCATACAGATGATGTTGGTTTAAGTTTGCTCTACCAACAAAACAAACCATTCAACAATTTGAAGATGCATTCGGAGTGCTTCTCAATGTAGGTGATGCTCATACATGTGAGTGCAACTGAACCTCCTCTTTGCAAATCATCCAAGTGCTCCATCTAAGAGTCAAAAGACACATCTTTACATTTACTTGCTAGAATTGGTGATGAAGTTAAGTTTGAGAGTTGTTCTCTTCTTGGTTTTGGCACACTTGTAGGCCCTTCTTCCATTCTTGCTTGCGGTTGCCTATTCTTGTTTTTGCCTATCTATGGGTGAAGATTTGGATGTAGTTTCAAATTCATACAATTTCAATGCATGCCAACCTTGTAATGAGTACAAAAATGACTAGATTTTCACATATTCATCAAGTGGCATCTTACCTCCTTCGAGTATGCTTCAAGCTTCCTCTTATTGACTTAAAGAGTGGAATCTTCATTTCTCATCTTTGCTAAAGAGTTCAGGATCCTCAGTGAAGGATATATTATTTATTTGCATATTGCCACCCAATGGATAGGCTTTACATGATATCTACAAAAAGTAATAAATTGACATTTCGTTAGAAGACAAAGGTTGAGAGAATTTTGTGGCACACCCTCCATTGTGTGTCTATCGTATTTTTTAACATATGAGGAGGTTTAATTGGTGGTTCTACTTATGTAATTTACGTTTTTAGACAATTAATGTGCGTTATTTCATCATTATTTTAAGCAATAAATGCCTGTGTATATGGTGTTTTAACATTATGTTATATCTAATAACCCCCCTCCCCCCTTAAGACTAAATTGTAGACAACTTCAATTTTGTGTCTTGAAGTTTGACAATGAGAATAAAACCAAGAGGTATAGTCATTTAGATCAACAATTGGCTCTTGAGATGTGCAGTAGAATAGAGAAACATCTCCAAGATCAACTAGTTGAATATAGTGACAATGAACCTGAATGATGTTTGGTGCAAGCATGATAAACTCATTTTTTTGCCAATTTCAGAACACTCTGATTGTCACAAAAAAAGTGGAGTCGCCATAGTCTCAAGAAGTTTGAGATCACATAAATCTCATTGCAGCACAACTAACAACTGATCAATTGCTAGGTTAGTTGTGCAATTGCTAGGTACTTGAAATCCTTTATGTTGCACCATGTAGACCTCCTTGATAGAATTCCTATTCAAGAAGATGCATTTCACATCCATTTGATACACGCTCTAACCAAACTAGGTGGAGAGAAGCACAACTGAAATATAACCATGTTTGCTATGGGAGCAAAAATCTCTTTATGGTCTATCCCTTCTTGTTGGGAATAACATTTGGCAACAAGATGAGCTCTGTATTTGTTCAAAGTCCCATTAGATTTACATTTGGTTTTGTATACGCATTTGCAGCCTATGGGTGTTTTAGTCAGAAATAATTCTGCCTACCCCTAGGTATGGTTCTTCATGAAGGCATCATGCTCAATTTGTTTGGCAGCCTCCCATTCAGGTTTTCCCTTCATTTTCAAATATCACTGTGGTTTAGGAGCCTTGAAATAGTTATAAGAGAGCAAAATGAATGTCTTCATACAACTTGTTTTACAGCTTGTTAGGTTCAAGCATTAGACACATATTATGGTCAGTATAATAGTATCACTTTGGTCTCTACTATTGTGGGACTTAAGTTTTTGTTGCTGATAACCATTTAAATAAAATTATAAAAGACATTGGTGGTTGGGATGGAGTACAAGAATAACCAGAGCCCTCTTCTTTCAAAGAAACCACAACACTAGTTCTTGATTGATCGCTGACAACATATTGGTTAGGATTACAACTAAAGAAAGGTTTAATTTCTTTTGCATCAACATCTCAACTAATGATGATTGTGAATAGTGGAATTATCAATGAGTCTATATGCCTTAGATTGTTCACTATGCCCAGCAAAGAAATATCTAATGCTGTTATAATCTAGCTTACTCCTTTTACTATCAAGAACTAATGCATTTGTATTGGAACTAAAAACATGAAATGTGTTACTTGAGTTTTGGGAATGGAATTGTTTAGGAGATAAACCATTGTGTTTATTGCTTCACCCAACTATTTATAAGACATGTGAATGGAATTGTTTAGGAGATAAACCATTGTGTTTATTGCTTCACCCAACTATTTATAAGACATGTCTCTTTTACACATCATGCATCTCACCATTTCCATAATTGTTTTGTTTTCCCTATTGATCGTCCTATTTTTTTGAGGGTGTATGTGGTTTTCAATTGTCTTTGAATTGTTTATTCTTGCAATGGTCTTGGAATTGCTTGGGAGTGAGTCCACCCTGCTGTTGGATCGCAAAGTTTTGATTTGTATAATTGTTTAATTCTCAACTTATGCTTCGAAGTTGACAAATGAACCAAAGCAATTAGATTTGTTCTCCAGAAATTAGACCTATATTTTCTTAGAGAACTCATCAATGGACCAAAGAAAATACCTTGAACCAAGAATTGTGCATAACTTCTATGATAACTTACACAAATTTGTATTGATGAGAAACAATCCCTTTTGCATGTAATGCTTTTTTAGTAGAATGTTTACTTGCCAACCATCCAACACATATATTGTCCTTCTAGATAGATGGCAATCCTTGAACCATGTTTGGATTTGTGTGGTTTGGCCAAATATTGAATGTTGAGATGTTACAATGCACTTTTTACCATGAAAATCTACAAAAGTGTTTTGATAATTTGTAAGTTCACTAATAGATAACAAGTATTTGTTCATTTTTGGAACGTATCTAACATTTGTAACTACGAATTTTGTAGAATCACTCGACATGGTTCTTACATTCCCAATCCCCTCTATTGCATGTGATCTTCCATCACTTAGTGAAATGGAATTTGTAGAATTGAACAGTAGTAAATATGGTATACTAGTCTCAATGGCAAGTGAAACAATGTAGTACACTATAATCAAAGGACCAACAAATGGTTACATTACTGCTGTTTAGAAAAGATGTCATAAAAGTGTACTCTTTGATCAATCTCACACATAGTTGGAAAACTCAGATTTCGGACTCGGCAAATCCCATAAAAAAATTATCACAAAAAAATCATAATTACACGAAAAAACAAAAATTAATGCATTTAGCGAACACATAGTCTATTTCCAAAATCACAATATGGGGTCATGAACTATGGTAGAAAGGAGCTTGTATCACTCAACCCAACATTGCTAGATCTATGTGGAGTTATGCACTTGTATCTCAAACAAGTCTACAAATGTTACTACATCCATAGGGGCATTACTTAGGATAGAGATTGACTCAACAAACCAGAAATATAAATTCAATTCAATTACTTGGGATTTAATTAGAAAAAAGTCAAAAGAATAAAATAATGTTGCTTTTCTGTCCAACATGGCCCAAAATGTTTTTTATTTTTTTCTTTTTAAAATTAGAACAGGGGTTTGGGGGCAGTGCTCAAATTGAAGCCCTCAAGACTAGATAGACCTTCATGGCATATGCCATTTTTTTATAATTTTATTGCTTTTAACCAACCTTAAAGAATCCTTCAAACGAGAAGAATGCTTGACTTTCATGCTCTTGCATTTGAGTGCCTTCATTTTTTATTTTTATTTTCCTAATTTTCATTGACTTGGCTGAGTCTTCCTGGTAGGACTAGTCAAGTTTGGCGAGTTTTGCAAGCTTAGTGAGTCTGTTTAGACTTGTTGGGTACTTGAGTCACGTGTCCTTAGGCCTCATTTGGGTTTGCTTGCCTTGAAATTTGTTGAGTCTAGGCGAGTCATTAGGCAGGTCTTGTAACACTAATTTTAACCTATAGATTTATCCTCTTATAGGAATTCTTGGAAAAATTACAAGTCGTCATGCCCTGGTTTCCCTTGCTATGCCATGCTTCCATGTAGCTTCTCTCTCGCCACTAGCTTGCATTGAACTTGTTTTTATTTTGTACATAGAAAAATAATAGTAGAGTGTTGAATTAGTGGTTTTTAACACAATTTTAGGGTGATTTAAACCCTCACAACATCCCTTTGTAGACATGCAAATATTATGACGCGTTTTTGGTGTGATTTTGGCTTATAAAAACTTTGCAGTCGACCTTAAAATGGTTTGTAGGATGAAGTTTTGTGTGGTTTCAAAGGCCTTAATTTGGGCTTGGTGGTGGGGGTGCTGTCCCTAGACCCATGAGGGGTGTTGCCCCTCAACCTCGCTAGGGGCATTGCCCCTAGACCCGGGGTGCTGCCCCTTGACCTCGCTGGGGGCAACGCGCTGCCCCTCGATCCCATTGGAGTCGTTGCCCCTAGACCCCCATTAGTGGTGCTGCCCCTCGAATCCGCTAGGGGCATTGCCCCCATGAGGGGCGCTGCCCCCAGACCCTTGCACCCCACTGGGGGTGTTTCCCCCCAAATCCTCACCAAACTCATTTGATTCATCTTGTAGCTATATTTTGCATAAAGTTTATTATTTTTTCAAAAAACTATATATTTTTTTTAAATTTAAGTGTTTTTTAAGGTGCCGAGTTTTGTCGAGTACTCTCCAAGTCTTTTTTTTTTGGCTTGACGAGTACTCTTTGAATCATTTTTTTTTGGCTTGCTGAGTACTCTCTGAGTCCGAGTTTGCAAACTATGATTGTAAGTATAATTTTGGAGCTGGCACGTTAGAAAGGACAAATTTTAGATCTGACCTCCATAATATCTATTACCTGGTGCAACTATTGACCAGTCTGATTGCCATATCACTTGCTACCTGGGTGTCTAGGGTCCAGATCTGCAGTTAACAACTGTCCTAAACATCATAGGAAGTATGAGGAAACAACAATATCCTCTAGGGCTGATCACACCACTGCAGGGCAGCATTTGGGTAGCTGATCGGGGTGGAACTCCTAACCCTTGGATGGCAGAAATAGATCAACCTTCACACAGGGCAACTGTAGACCTATACACCTACAGTCACCTACAACCGCAAGCTATTCGGGAAACCCTAACCAGGGGTTTGTGTTGGTATGTGGGGCAGTCAAACATAGACTCATTCTCAATCTATGCTATCATTTATATGTTTCCCTACTGCACTTTGCTGTTAAATAAAATTGTGAAAAGTTGTTGGATTTCCTTTAGATATAGGAATGTGATGTAATTAGGGTTATGGCATAGCTACAAAGTGGTGTTCATAACCTTAGGCTACTTATGGGTTAATTTTTTTATTCCAAGTGTTATCAGATTCTAAGCTATGTAAAAAGAGGTAAAGGTTATGTGTTGGGTAATGGCCAAGCTACAAGTCAATTTGGCTGGCGAATGAGACATCCATGTGGAAGCCCACAAGTTGGTTTCTTTACATTTACCTTATATTGTTCAAATTTTGTACCCTTGGGTTTTAATCACATTGCCAAGTTTAGGAGTAAACTAAACCTTGCCAATCAACTTCATTCGGAATCCGGAATGAGCAAAGGAAAAGGTACAAGCATTGACTATTCTTGGGTAGTTGTGGAAATTAAAATCTAAGTTAAATTAATTAAAATTAAATTGAAGTTGGAGTACTCTTATATACACCCACTTCAGTTCATTATCATTGTTTGAGGTTTTGATTTGTATCTAATTTCTCATTGAGGGACCTTTTGTAGTGTGTCTTTCCTTGAGGATTATTCTATGGTAAGTTTTTTCTTTTTTTGAAAAAGGGGTAAAAATTTATTAAATCAGAAAGTCAACCATACAAGAGAAAAGGGTCCAAAAAGGCACCCAGATAAAACCAGAACCACATCCACCATGTTAGTGTTTTATAGCTGCGGGAGGCATTTCCCTAAGAGAAATTAATCAAAGGCAAGTCGACCTTTCTTTTTGTAAAACAAATATTATATTTTCTAGGTCGGCCCTAGAAGAGAGCTCGCCTAGCTTGCTATATAAAGGAGAACGTGTCTCCACTTTAATCATCAATTCATTCCATTCCAATTCGAATTTCTTCAGCAGTAGGCTCACTATCAAGAGCAGCAGATTTGCTTCAAGGAGAAGTGGTATTATTTTGTGTATTCAAGGAAATCGCACTATATTCAAGTGCACATTCATTGTATGAGATTCGGCCTTGCCAGGGCCTGATTTTGAGTGCTATTTCTGCACTTATTTATTCTGATTTATAAGAGAATATTTTGCTAGGTTTTTCTCCCTCGAGTAGGAGGGTTTTCCCAGGGTAAATTCAGTGTTCATTGTTCTCTGTGTTTTATCTTCTGCTTATTTACATTTCTGATCCTAAAATTAACACACCAAACACCCAAACCCAAGAAGGGCAAACTGCAAGCACCAACTTCAGCCCACCATATCCTCTGCAGTAATCCTCTCTAACTCGCGGTAATAATCCGGAGGGAGCTGCTCCCAGCCTCCGACCTGCCAGCTACCATCCTATTCCGAAGCCCACTTGGCCAAGCAGTCAGCAACCCTATTCCACTCCCGAGGTATGTGAGTAAAGAGCACAAAATCCATCATAGAGCATATCCTTAAAATATGCCTAACAACCAAGGCAAGTTGCCAGTTCACCCCCTCCAAATTATGCCCATTCAACAAATTAACCAGGATTTGAGAATCAGATTCACAAATGATCTTGCGACAACTAAGAGCACAAGCTTGCTCCAAAGCCCAAAGAATCGCCGCTCCCTCCATAAGGTTATTATTAGTTTGGAACCCCTTATGGTGAGAAAATAAGAAGATAACATAGCCCAAACAATCTCTACCCACACTGCCAATCCCAGCAGCTCCAGGATTACCTCTAGAAGAGCCATCAGTATTAATCTTAAGAACATCCAACGGAGGGGGAGACCAACCTCCATCCCGCTAAACCTTGTTCTTAGCATTTCTCCCTCTTTGCACACAAAAGGAACAAAAAACATGACTCCGAAGGCCCAGAATGTTCACAATATCCTCATCGCTCCTCCCCAAAGGGAAAGAAACAACACATTTGGCTTCCATCGTCTCCCGAATCATACAAACAACACGCTGCCAAACCTGTTGGATCATCAACTTCGCCCCACGAAAAATCTTGCGATTCCTTTCCAACCAGATTTTCCAAAGGGTGAAAGCAGGACCAATATCCCTCACAATTTGAAGGAACAAAGCCTTAGTTGGAGGTCGCCCCAAGCTATTCTAGAAATTAATCAGAGAAGAGGCATGAACACAAGGGTGTTTCCAAATACCCCACCAAAAATGCCAAAGAAGCATAGAAAAGGAACACCGAAAGAATAGGTGAGTCGAGTCCTCATTGCGGCCACAAAGAACACAAATAGAAGGGCCATGGAAACCTCTCTTCTGAAGATTATCCCAAGTTAAGCATCTGTTCCAAGCCAGAGTCCACAAAAAACAATTACACTTAGGCCAGGAAAATTTATTCCAAACATGCCTCCACTAAGGAATCTCCATCCCACCATACCGTTGAAAGATCAACTCCTGATAACCACTAACCACAGTGAACACCCCCTTAGGGTCCAGATACCAAGCCAAAATATCCCTCTCCCTGAAAGAACTGCACTCTCTACCAACAAGAATATTTCTAAGCTCCATGTGATCCCCTTCCAAACCACTAGCGGGCCACTCACTCGGGTCCTTCCATCTAAACACTTCCACATGCCCATAGAGATAAGAAGTTTTGAAATCCACCACTCGAGAAAAAACAACCTCTAGAAATTGCTGACATGGGTTCCGCAAATGAGGGTACTTTCCCATGATCGGACGAAACCCATCCCAAGAATCAAACCAAAAGAGAGCATTGACCCCCTTATTACAAATCCAGAATAGGTCATCCTTGATCAACTTAGCACCTTTTTTAGGTGTGCTCCAAATCACCGAACCTTTTCCCACAAGCGGATACTGAGGAACCTCATCCTTAGGAACACCTCTTAGATATTTATTCGTAATAATCTTAACCCAAACATGATCTTGTTCAGTGCACCACCTCCAATACAATTTAGTAGATAAGGACAACCCAACAAAAGTGGACTGCCGAAGCCCAAGACCACCAAGATGTTTAGGCCTGCAAACCATATCCCATTTCACCAAACTCCACTTCGAAGAAGACAAACATCTAGCCCATAAAAATTGTTTGGCTAGAGAATCCAGCTCCTTAACAAAACCAACGGGGGCCACCTAAAGCATACATTTATAATTGGGAAGAGCCTGCACCACCAACTTAAGAAGCTATACCCTACCAGCGGAGGAAAGCACCTATGCGTCCAGTGGTTCACCCTCACTCAAAACTTATCCAAAATGTTTTGCCACAAACCCCTAGGTAGAGTACCAGTAGAGATAGGAATGTCAAGATAAGTCAAAGGTAGATGACCTATATGGAATCTCAGAATACGAGCAATTCGTTGTTGAATGAACTCAGGTGTATTAAAGAAAAAAATAGAAGATTTATCCTCATTAATCAATTGACCTGAAGTAGCAAGATAGATGTCCAGAGCCTTGCGCAGATTAGTAGCCTCACGAATCTTGGCCATGCCCATCAGCGCAGTATCATCAACAAATTGCAAGTGAGACTGAGGAGGCAAACCATTACCCCAAGCCCAACCCTGGATCAGACCTTGATCAAAATGGCTCTTAATGAGCCTGCCCAAACCTTTAACCAACAAAATAAAAAGATAAAGGAGAGAGGGGATCCCCCTGACGAAGACCCCTAGGCACTCCAAATAGAGAAGACGGTTCTCCATTAACCAAAATCGAGAAGGAAGTGGTCGAAACACAACTCATGGCCCACTCAACCCATTTAGCAGCAAAACCAACAACAAAGAGCATTTTCTACAAGAAGGACCACTTAACTCTATCGTAAGCCTTTGCCATATCCAACTTAACGAGCATATCCTTTTCTTTTGAAGACGCCATAGAGTGAATAGTCTTAGTAGCAATCACAACGCCATCAAGAATTTGCCTATCAGCCACAAAGCCACCCTGTTCCTTTGAGATCAACTTGTCTAAACACCTCTTCAATCTCTCAACAATCAATTTAGACAAAATCTTATAGACAACATTACAAAGAGCAATGGGCCGCTACATATTCAACCTATCAACACCATCACACTTAGGGATAAGTGCCAAGAAAGTGGAATTCATAGCCCTCAACATCTGCTTGTTCCTCTGAGATTCCTGCACCACCTCAAGCAAATCCAACTTAATAATGTCCCAGAACTCTTGAAAGAATTCAATTGGAAAGCCATCTGGACAAGGGGCTTTCCCTTTCTTCATCTGAAAAACAATTACCTCTAACTCCTCTAGGGAAATACAACAAAGGAGATGCTCATTCATTTCTTTAGACACCAAAGAGGGGATACAAGACATAATATGGTTTTCCTCCACCTACGCGTCCAAAGAGTCCTCCCTAAACAAATAGGAAAAGAAAAGAGAAGCCTCCCTAGAAATACCTTCCAAAGAGGCCACATGATCACCCCTATCATTCACAAGAGAAGGAATAGAGTTCCCAAATCTTCTAGCTTTCACAGAGTTAAAGAAGGTGGTTTTCCTATCCCCCTCCTATAACCAATCCACTAGCACCTTCTGCTTCCAATTGATCTCCCACAACTCACATTCCTCAAGAGCTTTTAAAGCCCTTCCTTCCTCAGCAAGAGACTCCTCAGAAAGGCCAAAGTCTCTAATCTCTCGAATAATAGCATCCAAACGAGCCTGAGCAACACCCTTAGCATGGAAGATGTTGCCAAAACATTGCTTGTTCCACTTTTTCAGTTGGTATTTCACATATTGCAATTGCTTGACAAAAGAATACATCGATGTACCAAAAGGAGGTCTACCATGGTGCCACCACTTAGTCATGAGGCCCTGCAAAGAAGTATTTCGTAGCCACATAAGTTGAAACTTGAAAGAGGGGAAGCGAGTCACTCAAGCCACAGAAGCAGAAAGCTTGATAGGCCAATGATTAAACCCCCTCCAATCTAGAATCTTAGAACAAGTAGACCATGATCCACCAACCCAGAAGGAGGAGACTAGGAACTTGTCCAGTCTTTCAGCAATACAGTCTTCCCCTACTCATCTATTATTCCAAGTAAATTGACCATTACTGGGCTTGATATCCACTAGATTTAAGGTAAATATATTATCTAGAAGGAGAAAGGCCGAGGGCTCCAACCTCAGAACACCTCCCCTCTTTTCAGCCATGTTAGTAATAGCATTAAAATCACCAGCTACAATCCAAGGAAAAAGAAGAGCAGTGTTGCGAATGAACTGAAGATGGGACCAAAGACATTGCTTACTGGGAAGATTAGTAGGGGCATAAATATTGGACAAGAGGACAATTTCCCCAATTTCCAAACTTGAGGCAACAACCGAAATAGACAACTTACTAGACATCCACCAAAGAGGGCAAAACTTCAGAGGATTCCAAAGACAGGCCAAACCTCCAACATTACCTTGGGCTCCAATGCACTGGCATTGACCACGCCCCCAAATCCTAGGCACTACACCACACATATTCTCAATTGAAAGTTTAGTTTCCTGAATGAAGAGCTTATCAGGAGAATGCTTACAAACCAAATCTTGAACAACTTTTTGTTGGGGACCACTACTCAAGCCCCTCACATTCCATGAGAGAATGATCATTTTTGGGAACTAGAGAAGTGGGAGTCTAGAGTTTTAACAAAACCAGACTCCACCAAAGTTTTCCCCATCATCTTGATTTTCTCCAAATCCTTATTTCTTCCTACTTTGGATGGTTTCTCCATAGCCCCCTTCTTGGGGATATTTTGATGAAGCCCTAAGGGAGGGGTAACCTTATTTCCCTTAACAACACCTGCCACCACCTACTCCACAGGAGGAGAGGGGTCACCCTCAGTCATAGCTGGAACACCAGAAGCCCCAGAGACCCCTGAGACCACTAGATTGAGATTCGTGTCCATATGAGCAAGAGCTAACCCTTCATCAGGAATACTCTGCAAAGCACTTGGAGAAGGGACCTCATGACCTGCCCCCAAAACCCCTGATTCCAAGGCCAACAAACCTGGATTTACCTCCTGCTGGCTGAGGTCATCTAACACATCAAAGTGATTAAAGGTTTCCTCTTCATGTCTCTCCTTGAAGGTTCTTTTCATACCTCGGTTCTTGTTACAGGCCTTAGCAGGAATAAAACCCTCAACGTCTGACCCAACACCAAAGATAGGAGCCTTCCACTTGTCCTCCCTACCAGGCTTGCGCGGAGGAGGAGCGGGGCGAGGTTCAGAAGAATAAAACTTCAGACATCCTCATTGTAGATGACCATATTCATGACATAGCCGACAGTGGAAGGGAAGAGTCTCATAATCAAGCTACTGTACCCAAGAGCTCGAACCAATACGAATCTCCATAGAATCTAGAAGGGGTTTACTCAAATCAATTTCCACACAGATGTGAGCATAAGTCATTACTCTTCGATCCTGCATCCGCTATGAGGGACCCATTGGTTTTCCCAACAAAAGTGCAACCATATGCAAAATATCATTTTTCCAAAATTCCACTGGAAACCAAGGAAGGCGGACCCAAACCGAGACTCAGCTCGGAAGCTCCTCTGAAGGATTGAATCTAAAGTGCCATGGCTTCAAGAACAATCCAATCTGATTATGAAAATATGGGCCTCCTTCAAAAACCCTATGACGATCTGCCATACAGTTGAAAACAACCATAAAGAAACTATTAGCCAATAACATCACCTCAAACTCCCCTTTAGGGTTCCAAGATCTTCTGATCCACGAGTCCAAGAACGGGAGCAAAACTCTCATTCCCAAAAATTTACAAATCAAAGCATGGTTTGTATAGTATTCGACATCCTCAGCAATAGATTCCGGTTGCAGCACTAGAATCGGCCTATCTGGGCAATGCTCCAAACACCCATTAATCTTCGGAATACGAGGGCCACCAAACGAGGCCGACCCTTCAAACCCCACATTGTTAAACAAAGACTTGAACTTAGCATGTCGATTGGATGAAGACGAAGAAGAATTGTGCAAGGAAGCACGGTAATCCATGTTTTGCTTGAAGCTAGGAGCTTCTCCTAAAGCCATTTGCACAGAGCACAAAAAGGACGAGGCACCTGCTGCCTTCCAAACACAGCGCACGAAAACCTCAAACACCCAACCGCACCTGCAAAAAAATCAGAACTGAAAAACCTCCCCCCCCGAATACAAAAATACCCCACCCCTGACACACTGCAACTTGCTCACACCACCCACGGGCACTAAACTTGCATGCACGCACTGAAGATAGCATGTAGGCCGCGCCTATGAGGCCACGGGCTTGCACCTCGTCACCTTCCTCACCCACGCGATAGCCATCATACTCCTGTAGTCAAATCTTCAATTGTTCTTCTATGGTCTAAGTTTGTAACCCTACCTTAAGGCTATTTCTTTTTGTTGGACATTTTGATAGATTGGTACATTCCGTATATCTCGTGTGTACTTTTTAAAGCATATTTACAATTCTGTTATTTTGTTTCATTACATGTCATATGGAGTGATGATTTGTTCGAGTGGATTTGTATTAGACACTTGTTTTTGTCCGCAAGCTATTTGGCAATATTTTGGGCTGACATGACTTGTTCTGTAACTAAAACATCTTTATGTTGGAGCACCAATTTAGGGATAGATCAATATAGTTTGAGGTAGAATATTGTGCCATCTCATAAATGATAAAAGTTGTCATAATAGCTATTCTAGGCAGCATTGCAGGAGCTATGACCTTAGAGAGTTATATGTCTTTTTGGTTTAAACTAGTCTCTCTTGCGATGTAGTTTTTTCTCAATAAGGTATTGGATTGGTGGTGTCTTTATTGCTGCTTGAAGGAGAATTTCTTCTTGTCTCTAGAAAATGGTCATAATAGAGATTTTGAGAAATATCAATGGTGATACAGCCATTTCAAGGTGGCCTTCTATCAGCCTTAAATCCTTACTAGAAAGGGAAAAAAATTACAACTTGCTATTAGGGTAAGCAAATGATTATTATTTTTTTAATAATATTTGTGGTTTGAAGGAAAAAATTCTAGATCTACCATTTGTAGGGGTTCATAATTAATTTTTAATCAGGAAAGGAGATACATTGGATGCATGTTTGCTTTTTGAATAAAATTTCAACTCAGTGGAAATGGGGCTCAAATTGGACTGGGTTTTTAGCATTATAGGTAAAGCTAAGCTTTGACTTTTTCCAAAGTAGGTTTTAGTAAATATAGGTTAAGTTGAGGATGGGAGGATAACCTTTAAGGAAGTAATTACTTCTCTTGGAAGAAATTGAAGTCTTCATAGTATATGAGAAAGGAAATAAGAAAACATGAGAATCGAAGTAAGGAAAAGGAGAGGAGCATGGGATTAATGGAGAAGAAATTGAGGAAGCTCTATATTTGGATCAAGCAAACCATAAGGATGAAATTGGTTGAAACATTTTGTTTCTTGCTGATGAAGCTTCAGTATTGCAAATTTGAGGAAACATTTAAAGGAGAGCATCCTTGTATTGATGGTTCCTAGCAGTAGATATAATTTTGTAATATTGACTTGGAAAAGTAATTGCATAATATATGAGAGAAGATCAATGAAACATGTTTATGGTGAGAAGGGTATAGTATATGCAAATTTAAAACTCGCTATCACAAATGTTTTGTATGGTGATGTTTATGCTTTATCAATGAACGGCCTAGTTCTTGTTCTTGGTTTATATTTATTTGAAACTTTGGGAATTGTCAATTTTAATGCGCAAAAGATCATGAAGCTTTCATACAAGGAAATGAAAGTAACTGTGTAAGGTGTTATATATCACGAGGAATCAGTCGGTAAAGAATTACATTGTTGTGTTTACACAAATCTTCTGTATGCTAAATAATCCAAAGAAGAGCACAAAGAGGACTTGTGTACATATGAAGGAAGCTTGACCCTTTGTCCACTTGAAAAACTGAGGATGTTTTGGTCGCACGTGAAGGAAGCTGAAACCCTTAATCTGCTTTAGAGCCAAAGGAACAAGTGGAAGAGAAGGTTGAAAATTAAAAGAAAGTATAGAGGAGTTAAGTCTGCAAAGGTTGAAGCATATTAACATCCACTCTACTGCAATGGAAGCATAGTGTGGAGCAACAAAACAAATAAGCAACAACTATTGGAGTACACTATGTTAGAGGAGTGACAACAATGGGCATACATGGAATCATAGGAGCACCAACCACAAAACATGGCACCACCAAAGCCCATCACCTGGGAAGATCACATGTAGATGGATTGACTACCAAATCATGACTTAAAATTTCATTTACAGTAGTAGTGCATCGGTTTCAGATCAATATATCACCCATTCTACAACATAGGGCAGTGTTGACATCATCTTTTTTCTGTAGCCAACAGTCCGGTTATCATTTTATTTAGTATTCAGTTTACATGACAACTATTTGACAGAATGTTACTTTATCAATTTTTGGTCATAGGTTAAAAATAGTAGTAATTGTTGTATTTTGGCTTGTAAATCAGTCATGGAATATATATATATATATGAATGTAAATCAAATATTTAGTGTAAGAGATCAGCAATGGCATATGCTTGCAAACTGTTTGTTAAAATTCCTATGCATTGTTCAATGCATGCCCATTGTTTGTAAATTTTTTATGATTATGAAAGCAGAAAGATAGTTGCAGTTGGTTTCTAAGCACAAACCTCAGAAAATTGAATGGTTTAATGGCCGCTAACTATTTGATGAATTGTCACTGAGTGGGATATCAGTAAATTTGCAAGTTGGTTGAAATATTTTGGTAGGGACATTACATGTTTGCACTGAGCTTGTTGCTTAATCTTGTTGAAAGTTTGATGCCCAGAGACAATGGAAATATGTAAAACAACTCCACGGTCTGGATCATGGACTCCCATCACTTTAGGAACATCAATACACAGCTGGTGATTGCCAGTCTTAGAAATGATGCCCACCCTTTCAGGTATTCTATTGATAGTCCCAAAAATGTATCCTTGTTAAGTCCTGACAGCCATATGTAGCATGTCATGCATGTCACAATGTTAAAGTTTGTCCACATGGCAACCAGGATGCCATAGACAAGACCCACACTTCTTGAGACCATGAGTGGAAGGGTGGAGCTCTGAGTTAGGCAATCCTTGATGAATGAAGAAATGACTGTGATGAGATCGTGCCCTCAAAAATCTGCTTTTGCCCTCAAATATCTATGTGCTGTCATACCGAGCAGTGAATCCAGGGTGCTTGGGCTGTACCCTGGGCAAACCTAGGCCCATCCTAACCCTGGATCTGGACCTGAATTGAACACATGCAATTTCAATTTGCCATCCGTTTGTGCCAAATGTAGCTTCATAGCAATCATTCTTTCTCAGACCCATGGAAGAAAAGTAGCTGTACTTCATGTTCTTAGCGGTTATATTCCCTTGTTTTCCTTGTTGGGACGGCTCAAAATATCAACTTGAATGGTCATACACATCTCCTACATGGAGTCTCCTTTTTCTGAGCTTTTAGATTATGTATAATCTAAATAGCTCAGGAGTTGGGGATTGAAGGATTCCGCATTATGAACTTAAGAGATAAATTCTTTATGCAAATTGTAACCTTTTTTCTTCAGTGGACCAGTACTGCCAGATAATGTGATATGTAGGTTTGGATCCACTCTTTTCCCTGTCTGGATTTTTCAGATTTGTTTGGAAGACAATGGATCACAGATCAACAAGATCACGTTTCAGGTCCTAACTTTCCCAGTGATGTTATGGCATACTTAAGGAGTGAGGACAATCATGTATAGCTATCCAAGCTGAATCTATTTTCCACTGCTCCCCAAGAATCATATATTTCACTCCTAATGTTTGTTTTGGGCAAATTGTATGTCATTTTTTAGTTTCTTTTGGTTGTATTAGATCAATCTCAGATTTCTTTTGAGGCTGTAGGCTTACCAATGTTGATCTTTTGGTTGGGACTGCTTTCTTGTATGGCATAGATTACCCATACATAATCTGTATGTAATGAAGGTGGCCATACACAAATATGGATTATTTATCAAGACTAACAAATGAGAAGGATCCTGTTTTCTTACTTCCAAAGACAATAGAGTGATCTACAATTCTAATGAAAGAGGGTTCTTGATACAAATGTCCAAATAATATGATCCAAATTACAAACTTGCAAGTTCATCTTCTTGCAAATTTTTAAATGTGGTTCAAGCATGTTCTGTATTCTGTACAAGTTTACAGTATTATCCAGATTCCAGATACCTGATATTATGTTTTCCCTTGAAAATCTAAAATCTTTAATGTTCTGAATCTGCATCAGGAAAGTTGGAGATACAGAATTCTGTTGGGAAATTCATGTTAGTGTTCACATGTGAGTTAAAGTAATAACTCACGTAGTAATTATGAGTGTTAGGAATATTAAGTATTTGTTAGGTTAGTTAGTCATATGTTTGAATTATCTTGTTGTACGTGTGAGTTTATTTGTTTGTATTTGGATTTGTTCAAACAACTCATTGTAATTAGGAAATTTTAGAGAATTTCCTATAAAATAGGATGTTAGAATCCTATAAATATGTAATATGCATTAAACAAGGGGGTATGAATTAAAACTATTATTTTTGTGTGCTGCTCTGAAAGTTAATATGGTATCAGAGCATTGCTTTCCCTGAGTGCCTGTGTCGATCTCGTCAAAATTTCATTGTAGCATTTTGATATACGTGCAAGGCATTTAAACATAGGGTAGGCATTTCTTTTTATGTGATTCCTTTCTTAGGGTCGTAGAGTGAAGGTCTGTGCCTTGCACAGATGTATTATCTTTGTCGATAAATACTTCTGAACAGAAACACTTACTGCTTATCTGAAGACAGAGGAGATTGATTCCTGAATTGCGAATCATCTGCATTAGCATTGACGGGAGTCACAACATCATCAATCATTACAGTGGCACTGCAACATATTAGGTCTAGCAAAGTTCAAGCTATCATTGTGGATTAGAATTGCTGGAAATATTAATCAAAGCTATTGCAGATCGGGTGCGATTGAACGAGGGGCATCACGCATCTTAAGCAGTGGCACGGCGGAAGTGTGTCTCTTTGTATTGATTCACATCTTTATTGGTTTTTATTGGCTCAGACCCCCAATAGCACTTCTTAGTGCTCCATGCATATGTTGCAAATGATTTGCTCACGGTGATCTTCAGCGGCCTCATATATTCAGCTACCCAACCAAAACAACTTGGATCCTTTTTTTTTGTGTGCCTTCATATATTGATCAACAGGTTATGTTTTGATCAACAGGTTATGTTTTGTGTCATAATTTAGAAGTTAAGTAACATTATTATTATTTTTGAATAGAGTCCTTTCACACAAGTCATTAGTACTGTCTTAGATTTACTGTTTAATGATAAGCTTTTTCGATTAAAAAACAATTTTTCTTGTGTCAAAAGTGTTATAGTCAAGGTGCATTATCGGTTGAGCCCGACACCTTTGATTAAAAGAGTAGTCATGGATAAATTAAGTTTCATCGAGAAATTCGATGGTAGAGACTTTCATACATGGCAGATACAGATGTAGCTACACTTGATAGAAAAGGATCTTTGGGATGTTGTCAAACCGAGTTTAGTCACACCAACTGATGCATATGAACTAGCTAAGTAGAATATCAAAAATCAGAAAACCTTGGGAACTATTGGTCTCGGCTTATCAAAAGCATATTTACATCATGTGGATTTTGCAAAGTCAGCAAAAGAGATTTGGGAATCATTGAACAAGCTCTTCAGATCTGAAGTAGAAAGTGCCAAGACAACATTGAAGCAGAGATTGTATGGATTGAAGATAGAACAAGGTACAAAAATGGCAGATCATATCAATAAGTTTCACTCTCTCCTAAATCAGCTAGCTGGCATTAATAAAAAAGTAAAAGATGATGATGCCAAAGCAATACTTTTGAATAGTTTGCCTAAGCATATGTCTGGAATGGTGTTCACATTAAGCAAGGTAAGCATTAGTCTTGAAGGAGTAATCTCTACTCTATTTGACAATAATGAAGACTCAGAATTTGAAGAAGTCTTGTTTGTAGAAAACAAATCAAGAAAAGGAAAGTACAAATCCAAGAATATTTCTTCAAAAGGAAAAATCAAATGCTCCTATTGTAATGAAATAGGACATGTAATTTTGAATTGTACAAAGAGGGCACAAGATCTACTAGATAATAAACTAGATCATCATGCTTCCTTAGCTGAAGAAACTGACTGGGAAAAACATACTAATGATGAAGAGCTATCATGTCCTAGTGATGAGGAATATGTGCTTTAGATAAATTCAAGGTTGGAGGTAGGAGACAAAGGAGGAAGGAGGACAATCAATGTCCTCTCATTAGTCACCAACGACGGGGCCACTTATCAGCTCTAGTGGAATTTCATTTTCTATGTGTGAGTTATTTTCTTATATAATCCCTAGTGTAAAATATTGTAATGAACAAAAGCACAAGTGTGATGCAGTTCATGGGTCTTGAAAGGGTTTGTGGGAGGATCAGAAAACCACACGAGGCGGATAGTTGGTGGGTTCCTGTTCATGTCCAGGTTTTTGATAAGCCTATATGAAAACCATGAAAGGTTGATGGGATGTGCCTTTCATTTTGAATCAAGATCATGAAGTCACAAGAGTTGGGCTTACTGCAGATGTAGGGCGTGAGTTCTTACCATGTTCACACTAAGGGGGGGAATGTTGGGAAATTCATGTTAGTGTTCACATGTGAGTTAAAGTATCGCGTAGTAATTATGAGTGTTAAGAATATTAAGTATTTGTTAGGTTAGTTAGTCATATGTGTGAATTATCTTGTTGTACGTGTGAGTTTGTTTGTTTGTATTTGGATTTGTTAAAACAACTCATTGTAATTAGGAAATTCGTTTAGAGAATTTCCTATAAAATAGGATGTTAGAATCCTATAAATATGTAAAATTCATCAATAAAGGACGTGTGCCAACAAGTCTATGTAGCCTCATCTACTTTCTTACATCTCTTCAAGGACATAAATTATACATTGGTCTATAGTTATGTACGTCACATGAAAAGAGGTACAATAATTTCTTAGATATCATCTGAAATGATATATATATTATAAATAACTGTTGTACAAAAGTCTCATAAATTCTATGTTCCATGGTGTTTTGGGGTTGGGGACGGGGACGGGGGATGGTAGGGGACGTGTTTCTAGGACGTTTCCTAGGGGGCCATTTTTAGGGGACGGTAGGGGACGGCAATATATATATATATATTTCAAAATTTATTAATATATGAGAGAGAGAGAGAGAGAGAGAGAGAGAGAGAGAGAGAGAGATGTAAATAATTGATCACAACAATATCAATATGTAAATAAATCACGAGAGCAGTAGTATTACAGCATAATCAATGTCATTAAAGCATTGTAAAATTTATAACAGCAGTCTCAAACATCAATAAAACCATGGTCTATCAATATCCAAATGTCTCAAACATGTATCCAGAAGTCTCAAAGTTCAAACACGGAAATCAAAATACTAAATGCAATAGTCTATGAAATTAAGCCTCATTCGGGCTTGAATATCCAAAAAGAAATTTAAAAAAAAACTGAGTTTTTTTTGTTTTTTTTAATGCTGGAAGTGTCCTTGACCGTGGGGGATGGCTTGTCATCCCGCTATGACGAGGGACGCTTCCCATGTCCCCCAGCCATACCGGGGGCGGGGAGCTGTCCCCAAACGGTCAGGGACGTTTCCTACTGTTTCCTGCTCTTTGGCTTGTTTCAGGGTCGGCAAGGGGACATCCCCTTTGCGTTCCCCCATCCCGGGGACGGCTGGGGATGGGGACAGTGCATTTTGGGGCAGGGGATGCGTCCCCATGTAACATAGCATAAATTACTATGAATGAGGGAAAATAAGATGTTACATAAATCAGGGTAGATCTGAAGGCCTTTCCATCTATTACCCTAGCGATGGGATATCATTCTCAATACATTGAATTTTATGGTGAAAATATTGCTTCCTTCAATATCACTTTATAAGCTGCTTCAAAAACACGACATTGATCAATAAGAAGAAAAGAAGAGATCATTGAGAAAAGAGATTTTAATTGTTAAAGCACTATACTTGCTAATGCTACTGACACTTCTCCTCTCCATCCTCACTGCACTTGTGACTGCCAAAGGGTGTTCAACCAAAGATGTCGATGCCATTGGTTATCCAAAACAAGCATAAATGAGCTTTGAGTATGATCTATTATGACTACAAGAATACATATCATACATCCATTCATTGTTGATAGAAGGAGGAGATATAATCAAGGATTCAAGAGGTTTGGTCTCTTAAATTAGTGGGGCAATCCTGATTGCAAGGGCCTTTAGGACTTGACTATTTGAAGAGCAAGGGGCTTGAGGGGTATTAGCACTCAGCTGATTGGAATATTGAGTGCATAAATATTGCTTGAGTGCATTAGTCTCCATGCTCTATCGTGATTTTCATTTCTTCTGATCTGAAGTTTTTTTTTGAACATTATCTAAAAAATGATATACAACAAACAAGTTATAATCCTTTAGATTCTTTAACATCATTCTACTGAGACACTGTTTTTAAGATTTACCCTTTTTCAGAAAGACATACGATTATATAAAATCCCTATAGTATATCTCTTGTCATCTGAACTACTGGACACAAATAGAGCAAGCTATTACTAACTTGTTGGTTCCTTTGTCATGGGGTTTGTTTATCATGGTGGTAAACTGAATTTTCAGATTGTGTTGGAGGGCGATTGGTTCCAATTAGATGATTGCTAATTTTGACTTTTAGATTTGCTGACATATATCAGACAAAAGTTAAAACCAACAGTTTTCTGTTGTTTTTCTTGAACCCTGTCATTTAGCTTCTGCTTGAGTAACCCACACTCTGCTCTCTGGGTATGGAAGCTTAAGTTTCAAAATGTTCTTTCCTGTCAATATTTCATCAAATGTTTTTGCTTTTCTGTTTCCCCATTTTTACTCTGCCCTGGAATAACATACAGCTCACAATTTTGGCAATCAATGTGCTTGTATTCTTTCTAAGCCTGATCTAGAAGACAACTTTTAATGGCCATGCTAAATCAGAAGTAGACATTAAGATTTACACTCTTCTGCATTTTGTCAATGTTATATCATGATAGGCTAACTAATCTTAGCTGTCTTTTGACATGTTGGTCCCTGATTGTATACGATTTTGATATTGGACATCTGGCCTCAATTTTATACATCCAACTTCGTTAAATACTTGTCAAATTGTCATCCCTTGTAACCAGGCTGCACAAGTTTAGAGTCACTTTCTACCATACTTCAACATTCCAGTTAATAAAGATTATTTTCTTTAATTATTTCTTCTAAGACTACTTAATTATTTGATTTTTTCCCAAGTCTTCTCCATCATTCATTATCACTTTTCTATACGTAATCTGTCACCACACTACCATATCCATTTTTTTCTGGGTTACCTCTCGAGGATTAATTGAAATTTAGCTTTGCTAATGTTGCTTAAGGTGGCTCCCAAAATGGGCTGTCTATCAAGAGCCTTAAAGCTGCTTCCTTAAGTAGGGATGCCTGCGTCATGGAATCTCTGTTTATTAAGGAATTATGATCTTGTTGCTGAGAGTTTCTGGATTTGATTGTGTTAGAATTTTTGTATCAATGTTTTGGATCACACTCTGTGATTCTACTCCTTATGCTCTCTTCTATCCTGATAATGGATCATGGAGTGTGATCCAAGATGTTGATACAAAAATTCAAACACAATCGAATCCAGAAACTCTCAGCAACAACTTCATGGATTGTGGAAATCTATTATCACTAATTATGATCTTGTTGGTTCTGTTGAGAGCTGCTACAGATTCAGATTGCAGCCCTACTGCAACTATAAATCTATATAACTGTGAGCCAGGTGTCTTGAAAAGTTATTTTCTTTCTGTCTGTATATGTCATCAGACAAGAAAGGTCCACTGTATCATATGTTTTAGCTTTGTTAAAGAAAGGTGTTTATTAGGCTTGCCAGCAAGGAATGCCAAGAGCATGAGATTAGGACTCATTCCTCTTACGGTTAGGGTTCCTCTTCACCAGAAAGATTCTTGGGTTAAAATTTTCCTTTCACTGCCAGCTGAACTTAATCTGTAATGTCCATCTCTGCATACCTTTTCCAAATTAATTGCTATTTATTATCCTTGTTCAGGGTGAGAGGTCTGTAAACACATTTGATGTGGCTCTGAGCAGGGTGTTTTGTATGTACTATGGGCTAAATTATCACAAAAATAAAAATAAAATTATTTGCCAATCAACAATAAAAAGACAATGCAGAGGTTCAGTATAAGATGTACAAAAACATAATAGATTTGCCAAAATTTACAAATATAATGAATGCATCCTATGCTATTTCTCAAATATTAGCTTATAAATATCATACCTTAAAATTTCCTTGGCCTTGTGTTTTTATAAAATTACCTTTCTATACCTCATATTGGATTCTTCAAGACGATGATCAGAAAGTTATTCTTTGCTACATTTTTTCAGCTAAGGGTGGGGAATGGTCTATGAACTTGGAGATTTTTTCCTTATATTTGGCTTTAGTGCTTGGTGGTACCAAAGAATCTTATTCCTCAGGAGTTGGATATCTTTTGCCATCTTAATTTTTGATGGATTTGCTTAAATTGTGCTACAACTCAAGAGCAGTAAGGTGGTTATGGTTATCCTGACATATTTGCTTTTGCTCCTATTTCTGAAAATAAGTGCCTGTAATATTTTTTTCTAAAACAATGGTTTTCAAGTTGCCGATCGTCCAGGTTGTTATCTGAATCTAATTCTCTTGTCTATTGAGAAATTTTATAGATACTTGTAACTTCATGCTACATAGCATGTTGTAAACATACGTCTGTTTTTAATCTTCACAGTTAGCTGCTGTTTGATTATTGAGTGCACACGTTCAATATTGTGATGGATTATATACATGTATTACTTATAAATTAAAGCTTTTTCCATTTTAGTAGGACCACACAGACAAATATCTTAAATTTTATTTATTGATGTTATTGGGCAGTTTTATCTGGGAATGGTTTCTTTAATCAATCATGTCAAGATTTGATGATGGGTGATTGCTGTCTTGAGTATGGGTGATTTGCTGTTTTGAGCATTTTCTCCTTTCTTTTTAAGAATAGGTTGCTGCTTACATTTTGATATCTGAATCGTGACTGTGTCTAACAAACAGTAATGCAATGTTCTGGAGTTCAGAAAGAACAAGTCAAGGATAAATCTAAATGCTAGCTGTTTTTCCTATGCTACTTTGAAGGTTTTATAGACTTGTCAGACACCTAAATTATGCACTACATTATATCCACATTTTCCAATCTCATACTGTCTCTGAAAAAAATTCATGCATTGACACAATGTTATTTGTTGAAATGAAGGGACTTGCATGGTATGTGTTGAAAGAACGCTATCACAATCTCTTAGGCTGGGAAAGCGAGGAAAGAAAGTTGTTAGGACTAAACTATCCAAAATAATGGAAGGATCCCATGACGAGGATGAAGAGATGTGTCTTAACGATAAAAATTTCCATGAATCCTTACCACCAGTCACACAAGTGAATCCTCAACAGTCCAGGTTTCCTTGTTGTGTGGTATGGACACCACTGCCAATAGTTTCATGGTTGGCACCATTCATTGGTCATGTAGGTATCTGCAGGGAGGATGGTGTCATTTTGGACTTTGCTGGATCAAATTTTGTGAGTGTTGATAACTTCACATTTGGTGCAGTTGCCAGATATATCCAACTTAGCAAGCAACAGGTTTGCATTTTCCATTAAACTTATTAAACTGGTTTTTTAACATATATAACCCTCTTTTTGGTTACTTAAATATGCGTCTGTTAAGTTTTGTTGGCCGATTTATACAACTTTGATATGATTCTGTTCTTTGTACTCATGATAAATATCTTAGAAATGGGCATGTTCCTTTTAGTTCCACGATATGGGAAAGTAAACTGTTTATGTTTCTGTAAATGTTTTGCAGTGCTGCTTTCCTTTGCATTTATCTGGACATACTTGTAAAAGTGGATATAGGCATACAGAGATTGGCACGTCACTTTCATGGGATGATGCTCTCCATAGCTGTACGCAACATTACCAGCATAAATCATATAACTTGTTCACATGCAATTGTCACTCCTTTGTGGCTTCATGTCTAAATCGTTTTTGTTATCGAGGATCCATTGGGTGGAATGTCATCACTGTGGTTCTTCTTGTTATTTTGAAGGGCCAGTGGGTGAACAAAATGGCAATTGTCAGGTCATTTGCTCCTTTTACTATAGTAGTATGCATGGGCTTATTTATGGCTAGTTGGCCCTTTTTAGTTGGGTTGGCTCTCTTTTCTTTCCTGTTGGTAGGATGGTTTCTCATTGGAACTTACTGCATTAAGAGTCTTATTGAATGCTGAATATAGTTTTTTTCTCAAAGTTTTGGTCAAATAAGCTTTCGACTGAAGGGATCTGAGAACAGGCACTCAAATATTAGCAGAGGTTCTGTTTTCTATAAGAGAGTGAGGTATAAGCATCCTTCGTTTTTGTGATTCACAAAATTGGTGTGTTGCAGATCGATACAAATGAACATTCTAAGCAAAGTAATTGACTCCCAGCTTTCAGTAATCTCTATTCTATTTACTTGATAAATCATGGGAATTGTTTCAGTTTGAAATGCTGATCTTTATTCCAGACAAATAAAACTTGTGTAGAGAAGTATTATGCCACCTTTTATAGGAGTCAAGAATGATGGATAGTAACAGTAATGCTTGCTGGAAGGTATTGAATTGTTTGACAGCTTGTCATTCATTCGAAATATTAATGATGTTGATTATTTTAAATTCTGGTACAAAAGTTGGGAGACTAGTTTAAGGAATCTAGGAACGATGGATGGTCAACTGTAATGCATCTTGGAAGGTGTTGAATTATTTGACAGATATTAATTTGTTCCAGATTTTATTAATGCTCATTGTTCTAAATTGTGGTAGAGCAGTTTGGAAACTAGTGGTAGGACATTTTTATTTCTAGCTGCAACATTTTTCTCATATTACACTATGGAAACCCCAATTAATTACAATTAACAAAATGGTGGGTTGTGATATTCCCCGCTGATTATTATTGGGAAATTAAGGGAGGTTTCTAAGGTATTACATGCATCTAAATACTGCCAATTGGGAAAGAAGCTAGAGGGTGAAAAGTTATAAGCAATTGATTTTTTGATTATCACTGTTCCTCCCCCATGCTAACAAATGCTTAGAGGTGCTTGTGTGCTTTGTGGGTCCCTTGCTTTGTGGTTTATTAGCACATTTTCAGAGTAAAGTCAGAAAATAATAACTGCTCATGGAAAATTGTAATTTCAATCGGAGGACTTGAGTATGAAATTACCGATAGACTGAAAAATCTCACAAAATTGAAATATGTAAATATCTCATTCACTTGAACTTATTTTTGAGAATGTGTACAATGTCATGCAAGTTTTGTGTGGAAACTACAGGTTGGCATGAATGTTACTGGTGTTTGAATCATGGACTTAGTGTATTACTTATATACATGCTATGATTTTCTTTATGGATTATATTGATCTTGTTAAGAAGCTATTAAGGATATGCGCCAGCATTGCTGGATATAGTTGGTAGTTGTGTATAGTGATCTGAAATTCTCAATCTTGTACCTAAGTTGTTGATAAGAGGGCTATGGAGAATGCTTGAAGGTGGTAGGTTGGCACATAATTCAAACTTCTCATGCACTTGCATTATGGTGGGCACAAGGGGCACAAAATTTCCTGCATCTGCACAAGCTGCTCTACAACTAAGACATTACCAGGAATTCAATGCCTTCTTTCGGAAAGGTAGTTTGGATGTCAGACACATTTTAAATTAGGGAATCGACTTTTTATGGTATACTGACAATTTGAATTCTCTTAATTGCAAGTAAAAGCTAGCTGCAATATAAAATTTTTTTGGAAGTGAATTCTACTTTTATTAAGCCTGTTAGCTATTGAAAATATATTTCTTTAGCCTTTAAGTGAAGATGCTCATGCAGTCTCTTCTATAAAATTAGCAGAGAAAGATGTGAAACTCACAATTTTACTCGGACGGTACAAAACTTGAAGCTGATAATTAGTTTTGATTAATCTCACATAACAGATCTTTGCAAAACTTTTAACCTCCTCGCAGGTACAACATGTAACTTTTGAATAGTCTGTGTTGCTGTTTCTTTAATTTTCTATGGTCTGACAAGACCCATTAAGGATGTGTTTTGTTGGCAGGGTTAAACTCCCAAGGAATATATTGGGGTTTTATGGGAGATTATAGTAGCTCCTTGTTCATGTCAACAAGAGCTAAAATTAATTCTGTCAAAATGAGGTACATTAAGTTTGCTGAGGCACATTTATTGCGTCTAACAAATGAAGATAAGTGGATGGGAACATGTCATAGATAGTTGAGGAACCATGTTATACTTGGTAATGGAAGTTTGGATACATCATGCTATTGTTTTCGGTGAATATTCATTCAATGCTAAGTGTAATTAAATTGACTTCTTTCTGCTGGATATGCCAAAAACATGAAATATCTTAGACAGATTTTTATGCATGCCACTTAAATAGTGATGTCATATCCTAAACGATCCAAGGGCATGTTCTCAAACTGGATGTTCTAAGACATTTTTTTCCATTGGTGACAAGAGTGGGGGAGCTACAACCATGTGGGCCTCTGAGTAGTTTAAAAGGATGAATGGAATAGATGTGGGCTGGGTAACTAAAAGGTGATGTTGCCATCTAAGTGAAATGTGATGTATGGATTGAACAGACATGGGCAATGACAATGGCTAAAAATGGGAACAAACATGAATAACAAAAATATGGTTGCCAATTGCAGACAAAAGTTAAACAATGAAGGTTTATGGGGTGACAATTAAGCATAAGAAGCATCAATTAAGCATAAGAAGCATGATCGAAGGCTTTTGACGGTAGATGCATTCAGCTATGAAGCATAACAGCATTCCATTTACATGACAAATTGAAAATGTTTATTGAATTCAATTACTTTTTCGTTTGCAAAACCAAAACATATTAGAAGCCCAAAATGTATTTCATTCACAATAAAAAACAAATCGAATTATTGAAAGCAAAAACAAAATTCATTATATGAAAAGACTAAAGCTTATTGCAAATTATTAATTTATAATTCAATACACGGTTTCAAAGTCTTATTTGAAACTAAAAGACATGCACCAGAAAAAAACTGATTACCTTTTTGGCACACTGACAACTTCACTATAGTTGTGAGTTACCTTTCTGCATAGGTAAAAATGTTGCGATACATTTCGCTGCATTATCCACTCTTTATGATGCTTGACGAGTACCTGACATCCTATCTTTCTTTGAAGATATGAACTGTCGTTTCTATGGTGGGGCTCTAAATTTACGACATTATACTCTGGTAACTTTGCTAATTACCATTTGAAGTGACTAAAGCTCTGCCACCTGTAATCCCAGAATAGGTTATATTTCAACGTGTTTGACTCGGGAATATGTTTCCAATAGGCCTACATGAGACTCTTTCTTGCACGCTATTTTCTGGAACAACAAAAACGTGGAGTGGTAGGATTAGTTAAAAAATTACCATTAAAATATATAATTAATTGATTCAAATGTCAAAGTAAAATAAAAAATTCTAAACCCTAACCTAACTGTAAATTAATTTTTAGTTGGTTTATGTTGTAGAGTTTCAATCCTAAGAGTTAAGAGTTTAAATTTTGTAGTTTAAACCCAAATCAAAACTCCAATGTATAAAAATAATAAAGGAATTTAGTACTGTGCAAGAGCATCCTTAACCCATCTACAATTTTTCATTATCCAAAAATATTTTGTATTTTTTTTGTATTCCTTTTTTTTAAAGGTTTCTAGTGCATCTTAAGAAAGAGTTTGTACTTTCTCTTATGTGCTTCCAAAAGCTTCAAGATGATTGTGTAGTGTGAAGGGGTTTCATTGTAGCATATGATTGCCACACTTATTCACAAAAGATTTTTCTACTTCTCATCTTGTAGGGGAGAGGACCTAGTAGTTGAACATGTTTCAATAGTTGTGATAGTAGTTGTTTATATAATGCCCAATAGTTGTAATTGACTACCGATAATTAAACAAAATGTATTCCTTTGATCTAAAAAGCAACCAGTCATGTGATGCCACATCAACGCTCAACTACCCATGATGTGAATCTACAAGTATTGGTCTCACTTTTTTTTGGGGCCTTTTTGGACACCTTGACAAAAAGCATACTGATGTGGCCCTAAAACGAAAGTTATAAGCAGGGGACTTGCCAAGTAAGCTGCTGTAAAAAATTGGGAGTGATTTGAAATTTCCACGTAGGATTTTGAGAAGCGCGAAGTTAGGGTGTACAACTACTGGGTCCTCTCCCCTAATGCACGAGTTATGTGTTCTCAATTTGGGACCTTTCCAAGTCCTAGTAATGTCTTTGTTATTATTGGGTAGTATTTGAAAGATTCATTTATTTGGGAATTTAGGATCTCACTAAAATATTGTGCCAACTATTGTTTTTCAAATGTGCCAAGCATAATGATTTTTGCATATATGGAACCTTACATTGTTGTTCATGTTGGGTTTTAGAAATTTAGCTTGCTAGCTGGACTAATGGGGCATAGCATGGTTGACGCTAATAGCTTTGGAATCAATCCGAAGTATCCACACTTACATTGATCCATCCTAAATGCACAAAATTTAGAGGACCATTCTTGATCCTTAGGAGAATGCATTTGGTTCTAATTTGGGAACTAATCATTGTAATCATCTCACTTTAGAAACTTTTGGAACTCATAAAGTCGCAAATAGATCATTGTGATTTATTATTCTTTTGACCCTTTGCCTTGATGTTTGAATCTAATTTTTGAGATTCAATAGAGATGTGTTGTTCCATTCATCTCCTTCAGTGTTGTGTTTTGATTTTGAGTCAAGTTTCTTGGCTTGACAACCCTTCATTGGGTTCTCATATCTTCCTCTACATTTCGTGATATACGAGCAATGTTTGTTCCATGGAGTAAGATCTTTGAGGATCCATGAAGGTTTGTTCTATACATGGTGTGATCTATGGTCACATATAAAATCTTAATCCAAAGTTGACAATGTTACCTAAAAGAGTTGTTGGTAGGGATGTAGTTGAAATGACCAATGTGGTTATAGGATTGGAAAAGGCAATAGAGTTATGTCTGATGCAAAGGAAAATATACTAATGGAAGAACACCATAGAGGGTTTGTACAAATAAGAGATCCTATTGATTTAGAGAATGAGGAGAGAGGTGAGGGCAAAGAGAACAAGGGTAAGCAAAGTGTTGAATGTTAATGTAAGAGAGTGGATATTTTTGTGAGTAATCTCTAGTATTGGTAAATGTGTTGTAATCATGCATAGAGGGTTTAGTTTAGAACTATTCAACCATGTAGTCAACACAATAAACATTTAATAGATTCATACGACAAAATGATAATAACACTTGAGATATGAACAAAACAATGATTTGATTGATTCACAACTTGCATTACATCAATAGTTTTTTTTGCAAGGGTTGGCAACAAATTGAGACCTTAGTCTTCATTACAATGAATTACAAGCACAATTAGTGTGCAGTTGTTCAATTACAATCTTTTGAGTTATATGTAATATATGATGCTCTTGGTTGTGATTGAACTTGGGCTAGTGCTAAGTTGACTTCCTGTTTCTAATTTACTCTCTTTGTGATGTAGGATGGTTTTTTGTAACAAGTGCAAACAAGAAAATATGTTATGATGCCAACCCACGATACAATACAATGTTCAATGCACATGGAAACATGTGGCGGAACTTGCCTTGTCAAGATGCAAGCATTAGAACTCAACGTTAGTCTAGTCCTTGTCCCGCCCCGCCCCGAAGAATGTTTGTCAGTATCCTCTTACCACAAAATTAATCCTCTTACAATGTATCAACGACTACAATATTTTGGTTTCATGAACCTCCATGGGACCAATACATTTGTATATGCCTTAAAATGTTAGTGTGCAATTCAAACGTTTGGCGCACAATTCAATTAGGTCCTCTTTAAGGAATTCAACAAGTCACATCATGTTAATTAATGATCAAAACATTTGGCAATGGTGTGCCATGATGGAATATGATTTGTGGGAGCTATGATAGTAATTTGGAGGCTTTCCAAGCTATAAAAATTATCACACTAAGAATAATATTTGGGTGTTGATAAGTTGATGTGTTTAAATGTTGATTGTAGAAAGATCTAAATTTCATGATAAGAACCGATCTCTTAGTTTTATTACCTTATTCAGATTATTTTTGTGTACCGTCTCAAATGGTGTTCTTTCTGTACTTCTATTCACTGAAGTACTCTATGCAAGTTTTTATTGTGCTAATGCTTTGTCTCAATTACTTGTTATATCACTCGACAGACATCTCAATGAGTTACTTAGACCCTATTCACTATTTCAATCTATCCATTAGTCTATGGGTGATATATTAATCTAAATTTCAAGTCTATCTTGGTCTTTTCCCACAATGTCTTTTAGAATTAATAAGAAACCCTAGTATACCTATAAGAAACTATACTTCTTGGCAACTCATGTAATCTTGCATTCTCCTTAACAAAAAGATCAGCTACATTTATTACATCATTTGCTTTCTTGCATGTTATGGGATGTGCCATATTAAAAAATATTTCAACTACAATAAAAAAATGAATCATGACCTCATTTTATTATCAACAAAGAACCCAATGTTTTGACTACTACCTTTTTCATCTTGACAAATTTTGTAATTTTGAACATAGCTTTTTACATCCTTATACACACTTACCAGCCTTGTCCACACTAAAATATCTAGCTAGTCCAGAACTATACTTTTCTTTCACCGAAATTTCCCTTATTGAACTTCTAGGAATACATCATTCATTTCCTCTTAACAACATATCATAATAAACCAAGTAATCAAGCCAATTAGTTTTATCCACATTTAGTGATTCTTTATATACTTTCTATTTTATAACAAAATCAACAACATTTTCATATAAATGTTTTACTTCCTAAAATCCAACTGCTTCAACTCTCATTTCAATTAGCAAATTATGTTTCCTACTCAACACATCAATAACTCTAATTGAATTTTCACTCTTATATTTCTATACAAAAGAATAATTTTGCATAGACTTTGCCAATCTTATATTCCCTTGATTCACTTTACCTTGACTATTCAAATATAATAGTGCATGATGCTGTATATACAACTGATGGCCCGCTAAGACACTCCTCCCTCCAAAATACTCAATTCCAAATTACTTACACCCACACAGGCACTGTTTCAATTTCTTATCTTATTGCCGATGTAAACTTTTTTTTTGACAATCTCATTTGTCAAATAAAAGAAAAATCAATCTCAATCTTATGCCGATGAATAGTGACAAATTCAATTAATTTCAATCTATAAAAACAATTCACGGGCATACAATTTCAAATTCGAAAATAACATCAGAATCTAAGACCACAGGTTATAGGCACTGAATTAATTACAATTCATTGATCTCCAATTGTACTTGTTCTGCAATCGATCCTTTCTGATAATTCATCTATTCCTAGACTCACTTATGCTCTTATTCCCATGCCAATTTTAGTTCTGCATTCTTAATCTTTCCACACATGCCACGGTCTGCTTACATTTTCAGGAATCAATGTGTTCACTTTCAAGTTTTGATAGCCAATGAATATGCTTTCTTTTGCCCAAATTACAACCTTCCTTTACTGTTTGTGTGGCAAATCTGCCTCTACCTTCCACGACCTTTTCACTCTCTACCTGGCAATGTTATTGCTGTTCTTGGCTATGTTAATTCTACAAGGCAACGCCTATTTTCCTCTTCTTGGCCTGCTTCGACTCTACCTTCAGCACAATCCTTCAACTTATCCTGTGCACCCTCCTTTCCTTTCTTTTAGTGCAGTCTTTCTTCACCTGTACGCCCCCTCTTGACCTCTGAATTTCTTTTTGTTCACGAGCAACCTCTACTTTTCTTATCCTGCCGCCCCTCTCTCCCTCTTCAGGTTTTCAAGAAATCAAATATGCACACATGGGCACAGCCTTTTTTCTCTTTTGATTTGGTCTGCAAAATCATTATAATTTTCCAGGTTTCCTACACCAATCTCTCTTTTTTGTCCTTTGGCGGCTGTCTTCTCTCTTTCTTTCTTCCTCCGGGCAGTTGCTTTGTGCTATAACCGTCTCCATTTTCCTCCTCCACAAGGCCAGCTTATGAGAAATAGACGCAGACACTCTCTTCGGAAGATAAACAGGGTGGGGAGGTGGAGTCCTCCGCAGGGCATTCTTAAAATCAACACATCTTCTCGAGAAACCTAGGGCCTGCAGGAATTGGTGGAGTTGGTAGAGATAGCTTGGGGATTGTTTAGTTTATGTTTTCTATTTATAAAGGGCATCATACTAACAATTTGATGGAGGCCATTGCTATTTTGTATGCTGTGGAGCGTGCTTGTGCTCTTGGATGGAACAGGCTCATTTGTGAATCTGATTCGCAGGTGGTGGTGCATCTGTTGAATCGGCAACATTCTGAGGATGTTAGTTAGAAATTAGTTTTGGTTGTTAACCAGATTCTTAGTTTGTGTACTTCTTTGGACTCTGTTACTTTCACTCGTATCCCCAGGGAGTGGAACAGAGTAGTGGATTGTCTGGCCAAATGGGCTTCTGATCACATGCAACATTGGAACATTGTGGATAAGGGTCAATTATCTCTGGGTTTGTCTCAACAGTTAGACCACTTAGTGGATCTTGATAGGGCTGTTTGATGCCCGTACTCTGTACTTCTTGTTTGAATAAATTTTAACCGCTCTTTTATTTAAAAAAAAAAACTTCTAATTGCCCATAAATTGTTCGTTGCCATCTTATCTAACTCTTTGCTTGTCACTGTTTCTTGTCTTCTAAGCCACGTGGGTGCATTTTGGTTTTATTTATTCATTTGTCTTTTTCCACACGTTAGCTCCCTCCTCCTCAACTAGAGGTATCTCTTTAGGTTTTGATTTTTAAATGCACATACAATATGCCTTTCACACATGGAGTCTCTTAACAAGAAAGAGCCACGCCAACATGGAAAAATATGCCCCCTTAATTATCAAACTCAGACCAAAATTGGACAACCAAAAACAAAATATCGAACAAAGATTAAAAAGAAAGCCAAAATTGGCCTTCTAATCACAAACCAAAAATTGCAAAACAATGATCCTGCATTAGACTTTCCACGAGACAAAAGAAAGCATGTGCTCCTGCACATGAGGTCATCGTTAGAATTATTCCTCACTGTTTTTTTTCTTCCGCTTCTTCCAACATCGTTCTAGAACAAATATCATCCTTCTCTAGCATCGTTGCACACCTTCCGTCTTTACACTCATGGATTTACAACCGTCATTTACCATCCTCCTTCAAGGTCTTCTTTCCCAATCATCGATAGAAACAATTGTATGGAAATTAAAGATTTCCATATCTTTAAACTCATTCACCCTGTCCATTTGTCTTTTAGCTGCATCAAAATCTTTCATAACTTTATATAAATCTACACTTACTATTTCATGTTCGTTGTCACATTCTACAACTTCATCAGTCATTTGTTCCAACCTCTCTCCTTCATAGGCCAACATCTTCATCAAAAAACTATCTTGGACTCCACCATTCACACCACAACCTTTATTAAAATATGCATATACAATTTCGTACTTTTACTCTTTTGCTATAACAACTTCTTGATTGTTAGCTACAAACCTCATATTTGTATCCTTCGCTGTCCCATTTCTCTTCCTATCTTCACTAACAAGTTTCTCCATCCATTCCTTGTCTATTTGTAAAAAGTGCTGCCACAAATCTTACTCACGGTCATTATTTGCTGCACTTCCTTCATATTTCATCTCTACAACTTCATCATCAGGTACTTTTTCGCCTTCATCTCTTTCAACCATCGCTGCTCCAACATCTGCTTCTTCATTTTCATCTGCATCTTCTTTTTCCTCCACTGTCCAGGTCTTCAGATTCATGCCATGCTTTCACTACCCACTCTTTCTTTCTATTATTCTTATCCAATTCCTTCTTATATTTGTGCATTCTGATTTTCTTGTGTTGCTTTTGTTTGTTTTCCTTTTTCTTCTTGTATCTACTCCTCGTACTTTTCCAATCTGCAAGCCTCCAAAACTCCATCTCATGTTCACACATGTTATCATCACTAATCATTTTTTCCTGCCTTTCATCTTCAACAATTTCATTTGAAAATTCAAAAGCGTTTAAATCATCAGCTTGCTTACCTTTCACCTTGTATGTGGTCTCCTCAAGCTTTTCCCAAGCTGCTCCAGAAAGTATGTCACTCTTTTCTTCGATTTTTCCTCATCTTCATCATCTGTTTCCTTCTTGACAGATTCTCCTGCATGTTCCTGACCAACACATTCCTTTCCATATTCCCTTTTCTTTTTCGCTTTCTCTGCTTCAAGTTCTATTGTCATATTAGCTTCTTCTCATTTCTTGTATTCCTCTTCATCATGTCTTATAACACCACTTTTGTTGCCGGCTGTCCTATCCTTAACCTTCCACACTTTATTTCCCATAGCTGTGGGTTGATGTTTGCTTATTGCTGCACTTGTTCTCCATAAGCCAAGGTCTAATTTCTGCCTTAAAACATTTTCTTTATGCTTCCTCTTATGACATTTTACCCTATGTTCTTGGTTCTTCTTGAACTCTTTCATGACTTTCATCTTTTGTACCAGTTTGTTGTCATAAAATTCTTCATATGCACCCTCTTGCTTACATTTTGTATGTTGCCCCTCAATAACTGGTTTCTTTTGCCAACTTGGCACTTTGTATCCATGATCCTTGAAAATATTTGAAATCTCTAGATTTCTCTTCTCCCTATTAACTTGCATTTCTACATTCATATTTCCACATGTATGATTAAAATTAACATTTATACCTCCATATACCTGTGCAATACTTTGTTGTTTGGATTTTCCCTCATCCTTGACTTCTTTGCTTGCCAACTCTTCCCCTTTGTGGGTTTCCTTTCCTTCTTTTGCAATACTTCCTAATGCATCATGAAATTCTAAAGCATCCTCTACATCTTTGCTATCATTCAGTAAAATCTCAACACCATTCTTATCTTCATGTTTAAGTACCTTTTCCTAATGGACTGCTGCAAATTGCCCTTGAATACCTTCTTCATAAACTATTTATTCCTAGGCATCTATTCTTCACTTTTCTCTATTTTTTGTCATAATAAATTGCATATTAGATCTAAAAAAATAATTTAGGACTTTATGTAACGCTATATTACTCATATATTAGGTTGAAAATTAGGTACAATATCATACATTCCATTGTCACTTAGCTATTGGGTCCTGTTTCCTTCATTTTGACTATTTTTTATTCTAATTGTGCATGTACAATAGTATAATAGGTTCATTTTATGTTGTTCAAGTTCTTGGAGTTTATATTAAAAAAACTCCTTAACATCATATTGGTTTTATTTTCTAAGTGGATCAAGAGATATTTATATTTTAGGATGTTTCCATCATATTTCTAAAACTTGTCAACATGTTTCAACATGTTTTAGTGATGTTTATAGCATCTTAGACTTCCCATTCCAATTCCCAAGGAAAATATTGTGAGATATATTGGAATGGAAGTAATTAATACCATGCTATGTTAATGGTTGTGTGGGCCATTTCTCTTTTCCACCACTATATTTGAATCCATGCCTTTATGACCAGTTGTTGTTTTTGGGTGGAAAAAATATGATTGATCAATTTCAGGGCCTCAAAAGATTATTAATGATGCTTTGGGTTTGTAAGAATGGTGTAATTCACTAAATATTACTTTGGTTGTTCTATAATTTTTATAAAAATTTAATGGCACAACCCATTAGATGCCAACGAAGAGATATGCTATACACTTTGATGAGTAGGATAATTATTTTTTGGGGGCTGATTAACATGTGACCCAATAATATCATAGAATTTTTCCATGCATATTGACAACTAAGCCACTATATGTGTGTGCATGAAATATTGTGCAAAGTTGGCCAATTTAAACACCTAAATAGATTAGACACAACAAACAAACAAACACTCAGATTAGGCGTTAGGAAATCCAATAAACATGAAATCAATTAAATAATTTATATTAGATCACCTAGTTACCTGAAAATGGTTGTTCCCTTTCATTAATTTGATGTGTGCTCTTCAATTCTGCAACATAATCTTGCATTCCAAAGTGTGATGTTTTTGCATGGGTTAAAGAGAAATTTATAGGTTTTTGATGAGCGAGATCAATGGTGAGGATTGATTGGAGAGATCAAAGGCTAAGATTTAATGGAATATCTCAAGCCATGAGATTGTGCCAAGTGGCACAATGTGGTAGCTTGAGAAGACATTGGTACTTGTGAGGGTACCTTGGAGTATGGGAAGATCATGTCATAAAGGCAAGGTTTGTCCTACACTCCAAAGGGGAGGGGATGAGAAGAATAAATGAACTTTTAATTCCTTTGGTGTACTTGGGGTGTAATTTTGGGATAAGGATCCATGTGGGGTTCCTTCCCAAAAGAGGAAAGCCTTTAAGGCTAGGGTACAAGGATGGTGAGTAATAAATGGAAAGGGTTTGAACCCCTTCCTAATCATGGATTAGGATTGTGGACATGTTTAGGGGTGGGATTAGGTGGGTGATTAGGATTATAATTAGAGGGCAAGTGGAAGAGTTGGACGATGTAACATGTGAGGGAAAAATTAAATAAATTAAATTTATTTATTTAATTTATGAGAAGGGGTAAGGTAGGATAGGTGAATAATTAATTATTTACCTTAGGTTGGGACTTTGGGAGATAGATGAAATGCAAGGAATATTGATTAAATAGAACACATTATTTAACATTAATATAGAAGATGGGATTTAGATGAAAATAGGAAAAATAGGAAATATTAATTAAATAAATATGACTTTATTTAATTAATATGTGTGATTGGGAACTTATGAACTAGGGATAAATTGACCAAATGTAATGGTCAATTTTATGTGTCTAGATTTTTCCCCTCTTTGAAATGGTGTTAAAATAAAGTTATTTCAAAGAAATTATAAAATATAGGTGACATGATGAAGGACTGGGTAAAAACTTTTCCTAGTGCGGAGAGAATGGAAGAATGAGATAGGTATACATGATGCACCTTCAAGAGGGTAGGTGGGAAAAAGGGGCTTGAATAGCCTCTCAAAATATGAAAATGGTAAAAAGGGTGAAAAATGGATGAAAAGTGAGGTTGAGAGAAGAAGGAAAAGGGAAAAACAGGGTTAGGATGAAGAAAATGTGGAAAAATGAGGGCTTAGAGGTAAATAATTAGGCCATGGAGGATAAAAACTCTTCATTTTACCATTTGCAATAGTGAAAGTGAGAGCTTAGGATTGAGGAGATGGCAAAAATTCCATGTGGAGAGCATCATGCAGAGTGGGTGAGGGCCTACTTGTGGCTAGGTGGAGTGGGTCCATAGGTAAGTCACTTTTTTACCCTAGACTTGTACTTGTTTTTGAGTTTTTGGGGATAGGATATGAGGTAGAACAAGGCTGCCCAAGAGGGAAAATCACGTTTGGAAGACCTCATAGGAAGGTGGTGTGGCCTTGTGAGAAAAGGGGTGGCCTCATGAGAGACGAGGCAACCTCATCATATGAGCTAGCCTAGTAAGGAGGTGGGGCGACCTCATGAGAAACAGGGTGGGTAGATAGGAAGGTGGGGTGGCCTCGTGAGAAACAAGGAGACTTGGTGGGAAGATGGGAAAACCTCATTAAACGAGGTGAACTGGTAGGAAGATGGGGCAACCTCGTTAATCGAGGTGCCTGGTAAGTGAATGAGTTAGGGAGAAAAAGTAGAAGCCATGGAGATGAGGGAGGGTGATGAGAGGATTAAGGGATGTAACGAGAGAGTTTAGGGAGGCAGAGAGAGGGTTTAAGAATGAGGCATTATGGTTTAGGGATATTATGAGGGGGGGTTTAGGGATGAGGCGAGAGGGTTTAGGGATGTGATGAGAGGGTTTAGGGATGACTGAGATGGTTTAGGGATGAGGCAAGATAGTTTAGGAATATGATGAGGGGGTTTATGGATGCAAAGAGAGGGTTTAGGGATGAGGCGAGAGGGTTTAGAGATGAGGCGAGGGGGTTTAAGGATGAGGTGAGAGGGTTTAGGGATGTGATGAGAGGGTTTAGGGATGAGGTGAGAGGGTTTAGGTATGTGTTGAGAGGGTTTATCTATGAGGTGAGATGGTTTAGTGATGAGGTGAGAGGGGTAGAATAAGAAAAATGTAGAATAGGTAACTGAGTGTGTAGATGAAATTGATTAGGTGGATGGTATGATATGTAAGAGTATTTAGAGGTATTGGAGACCTGGGAGCAACAATCAGGGGTGCCAAGAATGATAGAGCAATTGATTGAGGTAGGGAGGGTGACTTTGTAGGCTTCATGGTTATATTATATGGTACAAATGCCATTGATCCATGCACACAGGGTGATGCTAACAACCTTAGTAGAGTGATGGAACTGAGAGACAAGTACCTTCCATCTCTTGATAGGGGAGATGATCGTGACTTTAGAGGATTCTTGGAGGATTTGGCCAGTATTGATTAGTATCTGTTTGGTGTATATGTCGAAAACAACACCTGAGGTAACATTACATAGTATTTTTATGAGTGACCTACTGAGGAGGGGGATGGAATTGTACCTAGACACTTGCAGTGGGATAGTTCTACTATTTCCCTTAGTGATAGTAGATCTTGTTAGTGACATTTTATTGCCAAACAAGAGTGGGAATACTTTCCATATTGGTTTGGCTGAGTGTGTGAAAGAGATGGTGGAGAGAGGTCAACGGTTTGCATGGGGAGCTTGCATATTAGCTCACATATACAAGGATTTTCACATAGTGACATTCAGGGGTGGATGGAATCAAGGGCATACCACACTTCTACATGTATGGGTGTTGGCGCATATTGTTGTGCTTCAATCGATTGGAGATAGAATAGGTATTAATTATAAATACCCTTATGTATCTGGCTGGGAGAGGGCCATATGGTATAGACGAATGGGAGATATGGAGCATTGACGACAAGTGTTGGATGAGTTAGCTGAGGGAGAAATAGTGTGGAGGCCCTATTAGAGGGGGAGACATGGTAGGATAATCAATGTTACTTGAAATATGTGGTTTCATAGTGCTACCTGATAGGGAAATATCACTATATTGTTGATATCGATATTGTCTAGACATGGTACTATGATAGTTTGGTCTACAACAGGGAGTGCCAAAGGGGCCTCACTATTTTATGAGACATGCATGGGAGACAATAGAGTGGGGGCCATAGGTTAGCATAAATGATTCCTTGAACAATTGGGTAGATATGGCAAGGGCAGAGTCAGATGATCAGGAGAATGTAGTTGATGCAGGTACTACTACCACATATAGGAGATGGTGGGTGACATAGAGGCCACTGAGATTGACACCACCAGAGCGGAGGAGTGTCTATGAGCGACTAAGGGAGGTTGCAAGAGAGGTGATGAGGAGGATTACTGGGAGGCATGGTGAGGGGGGTGAGGAGGAGGATCTATTGAGATGGGGCACCAGAGCCAAGGTACTGAGAGAGGAGGCAAAATAGGAGTGGTCCAACTATGTGGAGATGGATATTTATAATAGAGATGATGAGGAGAGGGGGGAGGAGGTGATAGGAGGAGGGAATGAGGAGGCAAGTAGGGGGGGACTATGGAGAGTAGCAACAAGCACCGTGATAGTGACTCAGGTTTGTCATCAAAAAGCAAAGAGGATGAGGTACATGATTCACTAGAGGTGGAGATGCAAGATTCACCACAAGGGGGGATACATGGATCACTATAGGAGGAGGTACATGGATCACCATAGGTAGATGCATAGGAGGGTGATGATGGTGAGAGTCCTTAAAGATGTGACTAACATAGGCATTGAGTGAGCAAGATGTGATTCAAAGGAGGTTGGAGGAGGTAGAGGCAGAGTGGGATGTCTTTAGGAGCAAGAGAGATGGATTTTGGAGATAGTTGTAGGGAGCTGAGGTGGAGATCACTCAGTTAAGAGACCTCCTAGGGCCACAAGGGATGGCTCATGAATTTGTAGAGGTATCATGGGATTTATGGGGGAAAGCTATTGTTGATCATTATATGAGCAGGCAGTTCTCACAAATTAGAGAGCTTTGAGCTATGCAAAGCATTTGAGGATTGGGGTATCTAGGTCAACTGGAGCAGTGAGGTCGAGGAGGTTAGTGACCATGGGGCCACCATAAGGATCATCACCAAGACCATCACTAAGGGACGGGGCTAGCCAGAGCTAGCATGTGATGGGGATGTAGTAGACATATGTCCTAGGGTACATTTTTTATTACACTCTAGTGAGCTGATGTATTATGATGAGACCTTGAGGTCTATTTTGATGTACTACAGACTTTGATGTATTATTCTATGATATATAGTGATGTGATGACTAGTGTATATGCATATATGTTTTATGATATGTTTATGAGGATGATTATGTATGGTTTTTTTATTTATGTCTATGATATCTAGATTTTAATGATGATGTTACATGATGTTTGTGATTTATGTAGATGATTACGATATATGCATATGGAGTATGAATGTTAATATAGATATGCATGTTTTTATGATGCATATGGATAAATGAATCTAGAATGTACCTAATGAGGCATGCATGAGTTATGAGAAATGTATGTTTTATGAGAATAACAACTAAATTAATGCAATGAAGATGATAAACACCTATACACGAGTTCTATGATGATGGAAAGATGCTTAGGATGGTAAATATAATCATCTAAAGTGAATACAATGATGATGGCAAGATGCTTATAATAACAAATATAAACACCTAAATGAATGCAAATTTGATGATGACAAGATGCTTAAAATAACAAATCTAAACACCTAAAATAAATGCAATGATGATGAAAAGATTCTTATAATAACAAATATAAACACCTAAAATTAATGCCATCATGATGACATGATGCTTAGAATAACAAATCTAACACCTAAAATGAATGAGATGATGATGAAAAGTTGCTTAGAATAACAAATCTAAACTCCTAAAATGAATGCGATGATGATGACAAGATGCTTAAAATAAAAAATTTAAACACCTAAAATGAATGCAATGATGATGATAATAATCTAGAATAACAAATATAAACACCTAAAATGAATGCAATGATGATGACAAGATGTTTAGAATAAAAAATCTAAACACCTAAAATGAATGTGATGATGATGACACGATTCTTAGAATTACAAATCTAAACACCTAAAATAAATGCAATGACGATGACAATACTCTTAGAACAACAAATATAATCACCTAAAATGAATCTAATGATGATAAAAATATGCTTATAATAATAAATCTAAATACCTAAAAATGAATGTAATGATGATGTGGGATGTAAGGATATGAATGCAAGGGTGACACCATAATACATTGGACATATGGACATAATGGGTAGATGAAGGGGGATAAAAGAAGAAAGTTCCAAGGGATTAATTTGCAAGTTACACCCATAATTATGAAGGGATGAAATGATGGTTAGGATAGATATATGGAGGAAGGGATGGGATAGAGGGATTTAGAATGCGATAATTGAATTACAATACATAGAGAGAAATTAATTTGATATAGCATGAAACACTATGCACTAGGGTATAATGAACCAAGGTGAATTCATATCACATGCATAGGAAAAACTCAACAAATAAGAAGGTTAGTCCAATTTATCATAAATTCACTAAGGACTTTGGTGGGCATGATGTTGGAAAACCACAAATAGAAGGAATGCCTACCCCAACTTAAAACAAGATCACAAAGGATCTTGGTGGGAACAATGCGGGACAACCATGAAAAAAAAACACACAAAATCCAAGATCGCACCCCTAGTTTTACCATTCAAATCACTCCATGGTATCAGGGATTGTGGCGACATTGAGTAAGTAATGTAGGGAGCTCAAAATAAAGATAAAAAAAGATTCCAAAAATAACCAAAGAAATAATAAATATCTCAAATACTTTTTCCATAGCGATGGTAGATGGGACAAATATGGTTTGATTTGAGGAATGATATATCCTACAAAGACCAAGGATGGATAGGTAAGATCTATGATGCACATGCCAAGGGGTGATCAAGATACCTAAAATTCTTAGAAGCTAATAGATTTTGTTGAAGTACCAACATGATAAGGATACATGCTTGATTAGGAAACAAACATAAGGATAGGACCCAATGACAACTATATACAAAGATGATCCTAAATGGTGACACAAGCATGACCTTATATACAAGACACACAATATGTATAGGATGGACAATATATACAGGAAATGATAAGTGAAATCCTACTTGTAGGATTTTTATAATATGAGGATCTTGTAGGACACGTCTAGAACTAGTGGATGAAGCTCAAGAATTCGGATAGTAATCCAACTTGTCTAATGCTCAGCTATCCGATAATGGATGAAAGACTAATATATACAATGAGGTTCATGTGATAGCAATATAAAAGTTGGACGAGGATGAGTGGGATAATGGAGCTTCCACTTACGTATAGCACTTGTTGCCAAGTTTTTACCACATCCACTTATCCAAGGTGCCACCAAAGGTGGTTTTCACCATATGACTGCTTTTTTCTTTTTACTATATATATATATATATATTTTTTTTTTTCTTTCAATATTTACCTTTTTTGTATTTTTCCAAAATTTGAAAGGTAAGATAACTTAGCTGATTTAGGTATAAAACCTTTTGAGATGGATGATGTTTATGGGTTCATCTAAAGGTTATCCTTCTAATATAGCCAATTGATATGCTCTTGAACCATACTTTGCAGTGATATCATAAGGACCCAACCAATTAGGCTCAAATTTACCTCTTTTCTCAATCCTGTTGGTTTCATTGATTCTCTTTGAGTACAAGATCACCTAGTTAAAATTGGTGAGTCTTGATCTTCTTGTTGTAACTTCTTCTTAGCCTATTATGATATGCTTGGAGATGATTTTAGGCATTGAGGCACCACTCATTAAGAAGCTCTAGTTAACTTAGGCACACAACCCTATAATCCTCATAATTGATAATGTTTTTCAATAAAATGTGCAAGGATGGGAGCTCCACCTCTATCAACAAGATAACTTCAACACAAAAAATAAGGAATATGGAGTGGCACTAGTAGGGGTACATATACTTGTATGATAATCCCAAAGGGTAGGGTTTAGATGGAGGTTCCAATCATGACTAGTTTAATTGACAACCTTCTTGAGGTTTTTTATTAAGGTCTTATTGGTTTCCTCTGCTTGACCATTATTGAGGGTAATAGGGGGTAGACCAATGGTGTTGGATATGTAATTTTTTGCCAAGGTTATGAACATCTTGATTCTTAAAGGGTCTACCATTGTCGATGATGATGGTGGAGGGAATACCATACCTATAGATGATATGACATAGGATGAATTTTAAAATTTAGAGGTTGATAATGAGAGTGAAGAGAATAGCTTCCACCCACTTGGTGAAGTATTTGGTTGTGGTTATAATTAACTTGTGTCCATTAGAGGATGAGGGATGTATCTTTTCAACTAGATCAAGAACCCATTGAGAAAAGAGACACAAAGAAGTAATGGGTTGCAAGGCCTGGGATGGTACACGTATCAAGTCTCCATGTTGCTGACATGGGAGACACTTCTTAACATACTAACAAGTGTAATGCTCCATGGTGGGCCAATAGTAGCCCGTTCAAAGAAGCTTCTTAAAAAGGACCATTCCATTGGTATGAGACCCACAAATACCACTATGCACTTCTTGTAACACAAGATTGGATTTTGTTGTGTTTAAAAATCACAATTTATATCTATGATAGCTATGATGATATAGGGTGTCACCTAAGATAGTGTAGTGGGATGATTGTTGGATAAATGATTGGTGTTGATTGTGTGTAAGGTTAGGTGGAAAGGCGTTATCATGGAGGTAGGTTTATATGTCATGGTACTAAGGGATTTAGGACCAAAAATTTCACACTATCTTCATATTAGGGATATCGTATGCGGGAATGAGAAGCTATTCAACTAAGAATTTACATTTATGGCTATTGTGAGGTATGTCCAACAAGGATCCAATGGTAGCCATTGCATCTACAGCCTTATTATGGAGATGAGGCCCTACTCTAGGTGGATGTGGAAAACGTACTTCTTGAAATAATCAACCATACACTTATAAGGAAGCAATTTGTCATATTTAGTTTGGAATTCATTATTGACCTGTTTGATGATGAGTTGGGAATCATTGTAAACTTGTAGCCAACTACTATTCCACTGAACTATGATTCTCAATCTTGTGATTAGGGCTTTATACTCTACTATACTATTTATGCACAAAAAATATAATCTAAATGATTTAGAAATTAAATCACCTTGAGGGGTGATGAAGAGAATACCCACACTAAATCCATGTTGTGTAAAGGAACCATCAAAATACAATTGTCATTATACTTGTTCTGTGATGGTGAAGATGGACTCATAAGGGAAACCTATAACAATGGATAAGAATCAACACGAGGAGCCTTGAATAATTGATCTACAATGACTTGGTCTTTAATAACTTTCCTGTCTATATACTCAATATCAAACTCAGTTAAAATCATGACCCACTTAGCCATATGAATTGTTAAGGATGTCCTTGATAGAAGATATTGGAGTGGATCAACCTTTGATACAAGCTTGACATATTGACTAAGCATATAGTGCCTAATGTTTTGAGAACTGACTACCACTATAAGCCATGCTTTTTCCACGGGAGTTTAATTTAGCTCATAGCCAAAAAAAGTATGACTGATTTAGTATACAACTCTTTCCTTCTCATGCTCATCATGTTGAGCTAGAAGTGCCCCCAGCGCAATTGAAGTATCTGATATTTATAGTAATAATGGTTTTCCATATGGAGGAGGCATGAGAATAGGTGGGTTAGCCAAATATTACTCGATCTTATTGAAGCCCTATTGATAAGAAGAATCCCATTTAAATGTGGTATCCTTGTGAAGTAAATCGTTGAAAGGTTGGAACTTATCCACAAGATGAGGTTTAAATCTTCAATTGGATTGTAATTTTTTTGTGGAGGCTCCTCAACTATTTGAGTGTCTTAGGAGGAGGCATGCCCATAATAGCTTTGACTTTAGCAAGGTCAACTTCAATGCCTCTTCTCTAGACATGATAAAACCTAGGAGTGTACCTGATGTTACACCAAATACGTAGTTCTTGGGATTTAATCTCAATTGATATTGCTCTAATTGGGAAAATATACACTTAAGGATAGTTGAATGCTCTTCTTTGGTCTTCAATTTTCCTAGCAAGTCATCCACATAGTCCTCCATGCCGATGTGAATGCTGTCTTGAAAGATAACCATCATTGCTCTTTGATAGGTAGCACTAGTATTCTTCAAGCCAAAAGGCATGACTTGATGACAAAAGGTACCCCATGGGATTGTGAAATTGGTTTTATGTTGATCTTATACCATGATATGGATTTGATTATACCCCGAGAAATTGTCCATGAGGGACAACATAACGTGAACCACCATAAGAAAATCAATGTTGGGGAGCAAGAAATCATCCTTTGGACAAAATTTGTTCATGTCTTTGAAGTTTATGCAAATATAAATGACCCTAATTAGTTTAACAATGAGGACTATATTAGAAATCCATTCAAGGTATCAATAGGACAAATAAAGTCATCTTCAAGTAGCTTCTCTAGCTCAACTTTGACAAATAATGAAACTTGGGGATATATCTTACAAAGTTTCTTCTTGATATGTTTAGCATCAGGATGAACATACATGTGATGTACAACAGGAGTGGGATCAAGCCCCAAAACATCTTTTTATCTTTTATCAAATCAAATGCACAATAATGTTATGCACTCAATTTGAAGGCACCATATTTTATATCTCATTAATGACTTTATGTTGTTACATGCTTGTATACATCACTAGGTCTAGAACTTAGTCACAACTCCATTATTTTCTTATACATCATCATTTTATTATTAGCTTTACATGATTGATTGTTATCTTGTATATCATCTTATTTTTAGCTTCACATGGCTTTATACTTTAATAGGGGCCAACTAGGTCATAATTCCATAATTGCCACTTACATTAGCACTCGATTTTGTTATCTTAGTTTTTGAATACTTTAGGCTACTTAAATCATGGGGACCAACTTAGTCACCACTTCGTAATTCGCTCATGCATCATGATTCCTTTTCACACCTTGTGCCATGTGCATAGCTTGTGGGGCCCAACTTAGTCACAAATCCAACTATTTTATATACTATCATAAACTTCATAATACACATCATAAGATGTCTTTAAACAATACTCAATTTCGCTCCTGAATCAATATTTACGACCATATATTTTTCTACCACTAATACAGTTATTTTGTAGGTACAACTAATAACTTGTTTGTAAATTTGGAAGATTTTTTTATAGGTAAATGAATTATAAGACATTATCCATAAACAATATTCTAATTTTGTTTGTTATTCTATTTTCTACATATTTAACTTTGACAAACATAATTTATGTAGTTTCATATGCATACCAAAGTTGGTGGAAATATAATGGATAAAAGTGAATACCCTATTTTCTACTCTTTCATTTTGAACTTACCTTTGACAACATCATAATTTCATTATTACAGTTCATTATTGTAGTGTTTCAACTTATCTTGAAAATCAATTTGATCTCATATAACTTTAGTCTTTGAGATTGAGCCACATATACATCTCTATAATTTGAACTTAACCACACACAACTCTTATCCCTTAAAATAAGTTATGTGACAATCTAATTCTCTCATTGTTTACTCCCAATATTGATGACTCCTCCAAACTTTTTAAGTGTTACTTTGAATTAACTCTATTTCAAATAGATCAAAAAAATATTCGAAGAAAAGAAAAAAGAAAACAAAAAAAACCCTAAAATCATATATTTAAAAACATTCCTAGAAAACCATAGAACATTTCATAAGTACCGTAAAAAAAACATTCCTAGAAAATCATTAAAAACATCCCCAGAACATTATATCAGCATGGCATCAGTCAAGTATATGTTCTAAGCATTACATCATCTGGTTGACGTGTTTCATATTTGTTATCATCTGAAAGAGGATTGAGCCCCATCAGTAAAGGATACATCTGTAGGAGGAGGACCGGATCACGCAGCAAAAGAATCCCAAAACCAAGCAGCAAGCACAGCCTAGTCCTGGTCACTCCAGCATTTGTCACAAGGTTTCGCATTGCAGACCCACTTGTAGATTCGCAATTTCAATAGTCAATTACAGTGACAACAAATAAAAAAAGAGCTAAACACCTGTAAACCCTTTTCAATTTATTATTATTACATTCACTGTCACAACTTCAGTGGTCTATTCTTAGAAGATTTTTGTATCTGATTTTATTAAAAAAACATTCCTACATAGCTCAGGACTCTGCAAGTCTCACAGGTATTCAGAGAGTCTCAATACTAAGCATTGAGCCGATACCCACAAACAAATAAACATGTATAAACATGTTTTGTGAAAAAGAACAAATTTCCTCGTAGGATAATTAGAAGCCCGAAGTTAGGGTGTACAACTACTGGATCCTCTCACCTAAACAAAAGTCTTATGAAAGTGCAAAACTCAAGATACTCCGTAAAGAAAGTGCAATGGTGTGTCGGAAGATAGCTGGATGAGAAATCAGCTTGTACATCAGTGGAAATCCCATTTTCTTTCGTCATTCACACCGTTTCTACAATATAAGACAAAAGCCCAAAAGAATTTGGTTTGCAAAACAATGGTTCGATGTAAAAACGGCTGAATAAAAAGAAAAATTCAGTGAATACAGAAAACGAAATAGTAGCAAATAAAAGCGAGAAAATGACAAGGGCTCAAGCCAGGAACTCGGAGTCTGCTGGTCACTCCTTTAATAAATTTGAGACCCAGAAGATGGCCCTAACCGCTAACCAACCAACCCATTCACCATAAAAAAAGAAAGAAGAAATGGTTCAAGTTAGCAGCTGAGCTCTTCATCATTCTCTTCGTCCTCGCTCTCTTCTGTACACAGGAAAATGTCTAATCTGATTCTCCATTAGAGACAGAGAAAAGGATAGACGTGGAGATATTAAAAGGCAAAGAAACATTACGTGTGGCAAATGTGAAGACACGTGAATCGCTTCCCCGCCACATAACATAGGTAAACCAACCTTTCGTTGAAAGTTTTGCCATTTAACTCATTTGCGGTACCCAATCACTTTGTACGAAATGCTTATCCACAACGCACTTAACGATCCCTCTTGACGACGTACGACTCCGGTTTCGTATGACGAAAATAATAGATAATATGATTTTAAAAGGCATGAGCTTTCCAAGGCACTCCCAATAAAGTTTCCTATAGTAGACGTTTCTGAATTTAATTGTATGATATTTTGAATTGAGGTTTTGGGATTTAATTGTGTACGATATTTTTGAATTGAGGTTTCGTATTACATTCAGTGGTTCATTATCAGGGAAAGGATAAACCACTGACTGAGTGTTGTTCGAAATGTCAATTCAAAATAACATACACAGTGAAATTGAGAAACGTCTATATTATTCATGGTCTATGGAAAATTGTATACACAACTATTGAAATGAGAAATGCTAGCTTGAAGACAACCATCCCTATAAAGAAATTCACACAACTGGTATTTTAAGGTTTTATTTTGATATAATTTTAGGTTTTTTATTTTATTTGGCAGCTTTTAGAATTATTCAAGAAAAATGTAAAGGTTAAAAATCAACTTCATCAAATTAAAGATCAAGTTAAATAGTTTCAAGACAACAATTTTGGTCAATGTCATAGAATATTTGAGTTTATATATTGACTCTTTGTTACCTCTGGTTTTAGTCCTCTTTATCATTATATTGTAATCCTAATTAGAGTTTATGTTTTTAGGTCTTGATTAGCTACTTGTTGGTAGCTCTTATTCTTTGTATTTTTGCTTTGTTCGATATTAAAACAAAGAGAGAAATGAGATTGCCAAATAAATATATGCACAATTAATTTTCATTTGAGAAATAATCTTGATAAAAGTTTTAAAAGAGTGGTAAATGTAGGAGAAAATTAGGAAAAGGAGTTTGTTAATGAATCAGAGTTAATGGATCTAATAATTAAAATAGAGGAGCAAACATGATAGATAAGGAAAATAAGATTGGAAAAGATGTTGGTAGGTTTAAAGATAAGATTACAAAAAATAAACATGCTAGTGGGAAACAAAATAATGATAAAAAAGCCACTCAATGATAAATAGGGTACAAAACCTTAGAATTATTGCTTCTTGATGATGTTAGGGGTGTCATTTCTAAAAGTCAAAACCATTTTTTTTTTCTAAGAGGCATACCTACTTAAAAAGATTTATAAATAGGTTTATTTGAACTAGGAAATAGGGATTGTAAATTGAATTTTTAATAAGTCTAGGGAAATGTTAATTATCTTGTATGTTCAATTCAATTGATCATGCTCAAGTAGTGTTACAATATGGTATGTAGGTGATTTTTGTGCAAGTATATTACCTTTAGGCCTAAAATTTTGATTTCCATCTTGAATGCCCTTCTTGCTCTCACTACCTCATGTGGATAGAGTTTCCCAACCTTAATCTATCTTTTAAACCATTCATGATGGATATTGTGGCTCAACTTGACAGTGTTATTTAGTGCAAACATAACTATAACAAATACTCTAGTTTAAGAGTTCACCCTAGGGTTTACATGAAAGTGGATTTGAACAAACCATTGCTTGAGGATATTAAATTAATTGGATAACCTAATGTGTTTAAGAGTCTATTTGAATAACCTAATGTGTTTTTTTTGCCAAAAAGAAGGCCACTTGATTCAATATTGTTCTATTAAGAAAATATATTTGACCAACTATCTTTGTCTCCTAACCATCCTATGCACCACCATATTTGGTCTTCTGAGGTCCTTGTATTGTCTCCTTTTCTCCTCCTTCATCCTATAGAACTAATAACTTAGCCTCTTCTTCCTCTTCCCATAGCATTCTACCTAAAGCTATTTTCAATCCTTCCATATCTTATAATGATGTGACCATGATGGATGGATGGAAAATGGTTAGGATGAAAGAACCATATGGTTATCTTCTCTTCCTAATGGGTGTTGGCAAGAAGTTGAGTCCACTTTTTGGCCATCTAGTGGAAATGTTTTCCTTGATTTTTAGAATTCGACACATTTGACCTTAAAATTTGAAGCATTTAAAGATGGAATCTTGAAAAAAGTCAATAATCATAAAATGTAGTACTCAGAGTCTAGTTTCCAAATATGTAATTTATTTTAATATCCAGACCATACAAATTGATTTTCAATAGGCGTTTCTAAAAACCACTGTTTAAAAGTAATTTTTTTACCATACTATGCATGTGTACGTCATCCTTGTTTTGACCTAAATAATCATATTTTTCTAAATCCTTTTGGGAAAATATTTGTAACTCACTGAAGCACACTTTCCATATTTCTTTGTAATTTTTTATTGAATTTTTTTTGTTAATTTTTTATTGGCCATATTTGGTGTTTTGAAAAATCACCATGTATGCCACGCATAATATGACCTAAACTTATTATTTTTGAATTTTTTTAAATTTAAAAGAATTGTTTGAAGTATGCTTTCGTACAATTCGTTTGTCAAAAAATTATGTTAATAAAAAGTTATTAAAATACTAAAAAACCTTGATAATTTAAATTTATGGACCTGTTTCATAAGAAATTAAATGAAAAATAAAAAAATTAATCCAATTGTAAAAAAATTACATATTTGGAATCTACACTGTCTCATCTATAATGGGTTTTAATTTTGTCAAAAAATCTGCAAAAAATGTCTTCAGACATATGCCCAGAGTCACTATTTTCTTATGACATTGGTAGGACCTTCAACTTACAGGTCAAACTAGGTCCAAGGCCTAGGTTCGGATCCCCAAACCTTTTCTTGAACCAAAAAACAAAGCACAAACCTGACCAAAAATTCATATTTTTAAAAACGGGATCTTGTTTCATAAAAAAATATTTTTTTATGCTTTTATGAAATGGGATCCCATTTTGAAAAGTTGTCAAAAATTGAAACATTCCATTTTTGGAAAGTTTTCAAAACGGGATCCATTTTGAAAACTTTCCAAAAATGGAAAATTTTCAAAACGAGATCCCATTTTTTATAAAGTAGGATCTCGTTTTTAGATTTTAGGCTTGGGATCCCGAACCTAAACGGTATCTTGTTTATTAAAAAATGGGATCCCGTTTTCTTGAAGCCAATTTCGAGTTTTTGTCTAAGGAAAAAACTTCCACATTTCGTGGACTCGTCTTCTTGCATTTACCCTAATCTATAGTCTCCATCTTAGGATTGATTCCCCCTACTTCCCACACCCTTATGATGCCTCTTGTTCATGCATATATTTTCCCTCCAAATTCATGTCAAAAATCTAGGTCTCCTTTTGTAGCCTCAAAAGATTGACTAAGAAATCTACAATTAATTTTTCTTGCCAATAGTTTTAGTGTTGCCTCAAGAAGATGATATTATCTTTTCTTCATCAAGAATTATATTATACTTTCTTGGAATTTGACATGTGTCCTCATCTCTTGAGACACCTATTGCATTCATACTTGCCACTTTCTCACACACTTGTCAAGTGAGCTCATAAGTGTAGCACCTTTAGAGGGGTAGTTAGTCATTTGGTCCTACCTTCTTACCTCCTCTACCGTTCCTATATAAGAAAGTCTCTTGTTGTATTTTATACATCATTCTTGTAGCTTCTTTTGCAAAAATTCTTAATGAAATTCTATTATATTAACAATCTCTCAAAATTGTTGGTTTTCTTTTATGCATTTACAATTTGTAGCTTAAAATATCTCTTAAAAAGTTCCTAGTTATTCATCTATTTTTATATTTCTAACAGGAACACCATAAATATTATAGCTACATTAGCCATTATAAACTCAACAATGAAGAGTTTAATGATTGGGTGTATTGTTGGAACTCCCTAAGTTTAGTTGACAACATCCATGATAAATTCATTAATCATGCTCATAATTGGTTTACATGGTCCAAATATAGATTAGGAGATGATAGGAAATTAAGCAAGTAGGTTTTCTATATCACATAATCTATGATTGGTTCATGATCCTTCTAGCACTTGTATACAACTGGACTACTCTACTATACTTCCATTTCATTTCCCAATTTTTTGTGCTATATCTCAATATTTGAAAATCCTAGCATTTCTTCCCCACTCCCTTACAAGTTCAATATTTCACACTTAAATAATTTTTATTGCATGGAAACTTGAGTGGGAGTCTAGAATTCTACACCCAAACCACATGAAGGGGATTTATGGATATGGTGGTGTGTTGCAATTTCACAATGTACTCATTTTCTACACTCCTTTGGAAAAAGAATTATTGGCAATATAAGAACAAGGAAAAATCCCTCCAAGGGAAATTAGAACATGAAAGGAAACAAATCAATGATAATTCAACTAACATTAGGCTACAAACTTCTATTGTTGCTACTAAGACCATATAACTGCATAAACTCAATAATTGCAAAGGACAAGGGGCTAAAAGAGGAGTTAGATTATAATGGATCAAATAAGGAAATAGGGGCTCCAATTTTTTTTTTTAAATTATGTAAATAAAATAAAAGAGAAAATTGGTGCCATAGTGTATGAACTTGGTCTCTTACAAATGGACTCTTCATGAAGCAAGAGCACCTAGGCACATGCATGATCCACATCGACCAAAAATATTTCTGGTTTGTTTTCTTCAGTTTTGGTTTGGTTTGGTGGTTTTGACATTCCACGACAATGGATGTGATTGGCACAATCAGATTGCATTTTGAACTCTCGACTGATGTCACGGTGGAGTGTTAGAGATCTTACCCATTACTTGTATTCAAACATTATATAAGTATATGGAAAGGACGCCTATATATATATACATTATATAAGTATATGGAAATGACGCCTAAAGAGATATATATATATTCTCCAATTCAAAACATGACAGGAAATTTAGAGCAATGAAAAGTTTGAAAGTTTTATTTACATATGTGACAAGCCGATTTGATTCGTTATGACATAGTTTCTATTGTGATACATGTACAGTCCAAGTTTTAAAACTCATAAGTGTTAAAGTTCCATGTTCAAATCTAACTTGAAAAGATTATCATTTAAAAATCGTGATGGAAGAAGAAAAGGAAACAAAGATGGGTGCCATACATTGGAAGATAATACATGAAAAAAAAGATGAGGGGGAGATGCATATGGTAAAACCTCAATAAATAAAATGCTTTTGACTGCATTGAACAAGATCTCTAGGTAGGTAGCGTGGAGGAGAGTTGAAGCATCGTGGAAGGTAGAAAAAGGAACGCTATGACAAATCTTCAAAAAAAAAATAAAAATATAGAAAAAGAAAGGGGAAGAGAGATTGACGCTTGGAAGAAATGACTCGATGGGAATGAAAGGGCTTTGGAAATTTTTGGTTGACATTTTTAATTACAAGCTTTAAGAAAAGAGTGGGGTGACACATAAAAAAGGAAGAGCCCGTGAGAAGAAAGGGAAGGGTTGCACACATATTTGAAGGTGGGCTACGTGAGTAAGAGAAGGCATGCACCAGTGAATAGAGGAGTTTGTGAAGAGATTTCAGTAGGGGTACCAGGATAGAGAGGAAGATAGGTGGTGCTAATACTTGTGGAAAACATGAACAAATCACTAAAGTGTGCAAAAAAGCTTAGAAAGGTCGCGCCTCAGCCATAGTCAAAAGGAAAGAAGAAAAAGCATTTGGTTCTTGGAAAAATTTGCAAGAAAGAGGAAAGAGAGGGGTTGTCTATGAGTAGAGGAGTTTTCAGAACTAAAATAAAATAGGAGAATAAATACAAAAGGCAGGTGTTTAATCTTTGAAGATCAATTTGTAAATTGTTTGAAATAATTGAATTAGTTTGAGGAAAGATGTATGACAAATTTTGTTTTGAATAAAGTTAATTTGGAAAAGGTTATTGTGAGTAAATAGTGTTATGTTGCAATCTTGTTGTGAGTTTTGTGTTTGCTAAGAGAGGGAGTGAGTTTTCTTATCGAGGGGGAAAACTCTCTGCATTAATTGGTATCAGAGTGGGTAGTCCTGAGAGTGGAGAGGATCCACCAAGACCTGTGAGTGTTGTGTGAGTAGATCACCAATGAGGAGGAAATTCACACCGAGAGGAAAGTGTGTGAAGCGGTAGTGAAGAAGTTAGTGAGAGTTGTTTCAGGTGTGTGAGGAATCTTGGAAGTGAGAGAAGGAGCTTGAAGCTACAACACAATGTGTTTGTAGAGTGAGTGATTGCAACAAGAAAAATGGGTTGGGTCGTGAAGAGGCCTGTGCAGATATTGTTTTGGGAGCAATATTGGGATAAACTAGAGGATGAGATGATTGAAAAGATGAGATAGATAGTTTGTGAAGAAGTAGGAAAGATCAAGGTGATGCTCGAAAAGTTGGAAAAAAAAATAGGAAAGAGTGAGAGGAAAGTGGTAAAGAGTAGTGAGAAGAAGAATAAGGATAGCAACATGAGACGAAAAGAAGATGTAGCCCCTACCGAAGAAATTGCAGTGAAGACATGTTAAGAAGAAGGCATGGAAAAAATGAAGAAAAGAAAGAAGTGAGCAGCGAAGAGGATTTGTTCTTGATGATTAGGGAAGAATGGATGACAAAGCTCATTGATGTAGTGAAGAGAGAAGAATGAGAAGTTGCAGCTGGTGAGGAGGTGGAAGATGTCTTAGAAAAATTCAATAGTACAGCTACAAATGAAGATGAGTAAATTAAATTTGTGATGTTATTGAGTTTTCAGATGAGATGATAAAAGAAAAGAGGGATAAGGATCTAGAGTATGTGGTAGATGTTCCATATTTTCTTGTGGAGAAAGTGGAAGATGTTGCAAGTTAGTTTTGGTGGAGGTGGACAGTTAGAGGTGGGTTTGAACCCGTGGAGAAAGAGAGGAGTGAAGGAAGCATTTGGAAAAGGAGGTCGGGATTTGGTGGATATGAGTCCAAGATGGGAAAAAGGAGGGAGCTGCAGTGTTGCTGGAGAGAGGTGGTCTATGTTCCAAAGAGATGCTGGAAAAGGTGGAAGAAAAAATATTTTTTAGCATTTTCACAGTGAAAGAGTTCGCTGCAGGGTGATGTCAACCTGAAAGAGTGATTCCATCACTCAATTCCATCATTGTGAGCCAATTCTCACAATATTTCTACTCAGCGTGTCTAATGTAGGAGAACCTAGGAACACATGCGATCCACATTGACCAAAAATATTTCTAGTTTTTTTTCTTCAGTTTTGGTTTGGTTTGGTGGTTTTGACATTTCGCAACAATGGATGCGATTGACACAATGCATTTCGAGCTCTTGACTGATGTCACAATGGAGTGTTAGAGATCTTATCCATTACATATATTCAAACATTATATAAGTATATGGAAAGGACGCTTGGATATATATATGTTCTTCTCCAATTCAAAAAATGATAGGCAATTTAGAGCAATGGAAATTTTGAAAGTTTTAAATTTACATATGTGACAAGCCGATTTGATTGATTATGACGTAGTTTCTATTGTGATATGTATAGTCCAAGTTTTAAAACTCATAAGTGTTAAAGTTCCATGTTCAAATCTAACTTGAAAATATTATCATTTGAAAATCGTGATGGAAGAAGAAAAGGCAACGAAGATGGGTGTCATGTACAGTGGAAGATAATACGCACAAAAAAAGATGAGGGGGAGATGCATATGGTAGAAACCTCAATAAATAAAATGCTTGTGACTATGTTGAACAAGATCTCTAGGTAGGCAGTGTGGAGGAGAGTTGAAGCATTGTGGAAGGTAGAAAAAGGCATGCTATGAGAAGTCTTCAAAAACAATTAAAAATGCATAAAAAAGAAAGGGGAAGAGAGATTGACGCCTAGAAGAAATGACTCGATGAGAATGAAAGGGCGTTGGAAATTTCTAGTCGATATTTTTAATTACAATATTTAAGACAAGAGTGGGGTGATGCATAAAAAAAGAAGAGCCTATGAGAAGAAAGGGAAGGGATGCACATAGATTTGAAGGGGGTTGCATGAGTAAGAGAAGGCATGCACTAGTGAATAGAGGAGTATGTGAAGAGATTTCAATAGGGGCACCAGGATAGAGAGGGAGATAGGTGGCATTAATCCTTGTGGAAAACATGAACAAATCAATAAAGTGTGCAAAAAAGCTTAGAAAGGTCGTGCCTCAACCATAGTCAAAAGGAAAGAAGACAAATCATTTTGTTCTTGGAAAAATTTGCAAGAAAGAGGAAAGAGAGGGGCTGTGTATGAGAAAAATAGTTTTCAAAACTAAAATAAAATAGGAGAATAAATGTAGAAGGTAGGTGTTTGATCTTTGAAGATCAATTTGTAAATTGTTTGAAATAATTGAATTAGTTTGAGGAAAGATGTATTACAAATTTCAATGTTTTGAATAAAGTTAATTTGGAAAAGGTTATTGTGAGTAAATATATTATGTTGCAATCTTGTTGTGAGTTTTGTGTTTGCTAAGAGAGGGAGTGATTTTTTTGATCGAGGGGGAAAACTCTCTGCATCACTTCTAATATAACTATGTTCCAAAGATTCTATGAGAATTTTTTCAAAGAAAATCCTTAATGGAAGGATATTCAACAAACTCTTGGAGAGATTGTTAAAGAATAATTTCATGGCTATAGAGATCATGATGATGGATTGGAAGAAAGAAATGATGAATTTTATGGTGATCAAGAAGATATATTATTCATGGCTATAGAGATCAAGGATAACCTTGAGAACTAAGAGGATAAAAAGGAAGTGGAAGATAAGAAAAATGAGGTTGATGAAGATGTGGATCTTGAGGAAGAAATATATCTTGCATATAACGAGATTCATGAACACTTAAAAGAAATGTTACCCCAAGTTTCCAGGACAGGGACAAGAAGATGAGTCCCCAAGTTTTTAATTTTTTAGGCCAAATTTGGGGATGGCAGGGGACAACTATATAAAAATATAGGGAAATTTTAAATATTCATATGATAACATGGATAAGGCATGCATAATATACATTATAGTACCTTAACATATAACATTTGTGTTCAACATTATGCCAATACTCAATACACATTCAAAATTAACATACACAAATCATGAAACAACCTCCAAGTTATAACTTATAAACTTATATCAAAATGCCCAAAGGCTACATTGCTGCCAGATAGTTTTCAAGTTTGCTATGAAAATCAAAATACAATATCATATGTCAATAATGAATAAACAAAGATCATTGTTGCCCCTAATCATCTCTCATAACCGCATCAAAATCAGAGTCATCCTCTGAGTCACTACCATTGTGATGGTCCTCCTCAACCAACAGAGATTAGGAGTTTCTTGTGATCTAGGCTCAATACTAAGGCATCATTTAGGTGTGACAAGATCCAATACTTTCTTGGTTTGGGTTCTTTCCATCCTTGCACAAGGAAAATATGTCATCTCCTTGACTCAAGTTCACTACCAACCAGTTTGATTGCAACAAAAGCATTCTTTTGGAGGTCTAGTAACTAGTCATCTATTGCTGGTAGCTCATTATGTACTGTAGTTGTGTTCTAGGTGCAAATAATGAAAGATATTGTCATAAGAACACTTATTTCCCAACATATATCTAATTTTTTTAATCAAAGTTACAAAATTTAATAGTGATTGGATTTCATTTTTATCTAAGTGCATTTGATGAGTGAAGTTGCATAATCTAATTGCCCTTTCTAGATCTGCAGTTTCTGATTATTATCGACCAATGTTTTATCAATGAATTGCAATTTTTATTTTGAGTTTAAAAGCACTTTAGATGTGGAGGATGACCAACCATCCTTGGGATGGTCGAGGGATGGCTCAGCCGTCCCCTGGCCATCCCTGGGACCAGCCAGTCATCCCCCATCCGGTCAACAACGCCCCCCCATTTTAGGGACAATTCCCTAGTTTTTGGTAGAAAAGGGGATGGTCCCCTGGGATCCCCCAGCCATTGCCCTATACCCAGGACATCCTGGGGATAGGGACAAGGCATTTCAGGGGGGGATGCCTCCCTGGGTTTCCTTGCTTAAAGAAGAAATGCATGTTTAAAATAAAAAATTCAAGATGGAAGTGAATCTAAAGAAAAGGTATCAAAATATCTTGAAGAAGTTGAGAAGAAAATCATGGATGTAAAAATACAGTATGAAGAAGAAAAAAGGAATGAAAACGAGTCTAAGAGAATCATCTTAGATCTAAAAATTAAACAAGAAGAGGCAAAAATAATAAAAAAATGAAATAAAAGGCAAGTTAAAAGAAAGGGAAGAAAGTTGTGAAAAGTTAGAATTTGAGATTTTATCACTAAGGAAGGTGTTGGAAAATATCATTGTGCAATTAAATTTAGAATTGAAGAATGTGAAAAGGTCAAAAAAAATGGATAAGATCATAAATACCCAAAAGCTCACATGTGAAAATAGTGGGATTGGATTTGAAGAAGGCCATTTAGTTCAAAAGTGAATCAACCATCTAAAGATGCAAATAAAGAAAAGAAGAAAACCTACTCACAAATGGTTCAAGACTCCATCAAAGGTGAAACCTACGAAAAGGAAGAAAATCATTGACAACCCATAAGAAGACCATTCAAAAAATGAATGGAAAACCATGAAGAGAATCAATGAAAAACCATGAAGAGAATCAATGGAAAACCATGGAGACAGGTACATACAAACGAGTTATATCTTTCTTTCCAAGGCTATTATTTTGTTTGCAATCAAGTTGGGCATAAATAAATAAATTGTAGATTGAATGCTAAAAATAAGTATAGACATAAAACTATGAATTATGGAGCACATTTTTGAGCTAAGCCCGTAGGAAACAAGATTGGAAATTTTAGGATAATGAATATAAATATCAACTCATTCACTCCACTCATGAATCCTAACATATAAATATATCATAAGTGCAATAATTTTGGACATTTGACAAAGTTTTACAAAAGAAGTTTCTTGGTACCTCTTGTACTATTGTAAATTGTCACCCTTGATAATTTCACACTATGTTTTGTTCCTCCTAAATTATTGAGCCTAATTGGCCCCTAATTTCTTAAATAATGCATTTTATAGCCCATTTGTACCACTTTCTAAGAAATTACAAGCATTGAAATAATGCATCCAATTGTTATTTTTCCCCCGACACTAAATGTCCTATAAAATAGGACTAGGAACCATTTTCCCTAGGGCGTATGGGTCCCCTTATGTTTCTAACTCGAACCAATTTTGGATATGTCGATGTCAATATTTTAACATTCAAAATTCAAGTTGCAAATATCAGCTATCAGGATTTAATTCTTAGTTATTAGAGAAATGCCTATAACTACCTAGTTATTGCATCATTTGAAATCCATATAGCATTTAGTGAAATTATATTGGTGAACTTATGATCAAGAGCACTATCAAGCAAGTGAAGAGTGACATTTTAAGAGCTTTATTGCAGAAATTTAAGATCTAACATCATGTCAAAGTTTATGTGATTTTATGTGTATTCATGTTACCATTATTTTGTGAAGGCTAACTTTTGTTGTAGGTCTCTAAAGCATTCAAGAAAGATCAAGTGAGCAAGATTCAAGACCTTGAGGTGATGTGTACGACTTTAGTCCTTCAAGGAAGCCATTGAAGGGTGGTGAGTTGTAGAAATTTTTGATTTCATCATTCCTTCATTTCATTTATCTATTTATCATTGATATTACCATTCTAGTAGTGGAAACACTAACACATGGTTTGACTAAGGCAAGCCCCTAAAATGACATGCAACATTTCCTCTCTTTGTGAGTGTACAAATCTTAGGTATTTTGAAGATCAAAGGAAGTTTGAAGACACTTTATTCATTGTTGCATTTGAAACCCTAGGCCTTGATAACTCATAGAAGTTCTCAATTACAAAAATGTCTAACAGTGATTCAACAAGTTTACAGACAAGAAACAAAAGTTCAGATCTGACATTAGAGGACTACAAAACAGATCTAAAAAATACCTAGTAGGATAGTGGAAACCCTAGAGGAAACGTCCTAAAAAATTAGGTTAAAATTTGTACCACATGTACACAATGTCTTTCCCTATCTATTTCTGCTATTTGATTTTCTCTGTGACATCTCATATTTTCTGTATTTGCATCATTAGGAGAATTAGATCATTGTATTTCATTATTATGGAATTTATAGATTTGTTTAAGGGATTGTTGACTCACCTATCATGTTGTCAGTCAATCACATACATTGTCCAAATCCAATCAAACCCACATTCCATCTTTGAATCCCCACCCATAAGATCTCCCCTTTATTTAATGAAATCACTAGGGAAAGGTGTCAAACCGTAAGGTAAAAAATCAAATGCTTCCCTTTCCCGATATTTCACCTCCGAAGAAAAACAAGGAGGTAGAACAAAAGAGAAGAAAATTCTAATGTATAGAAGAAGAGAGAAAAATCCATGATAGTTCAAATAGCCCTACATGTCAAAAATGAAATTGATCAATGATATATAGACAATGGATGTTCAAGACATATGATAGGTGATAATATCAAGTTCATCACTTTAAAAAGAGTCAATGGTAGAATTATAAGATTTGGTGATAATGCATTGACAAGAATTTCAAGAAGAGGATCCCTTAGTTTGGATAATGGGAGAACAAGAATAGAGAATGCACTATATGTGGAAGGATTTGAGAATAACTTGTTAAGTGTGATTTAGTTGTTTGACCAAGGGTACATCCTCATATTTGAAGCCAAAGCTTATGAGATAAGTAAGGAAGGGAGGAAAGTCACAAAAGCTAGCTGAATAGGAAATAATATTTATGTTCTAATTGACATCCAAGGTGAGAAATTTTGTATAGGAAAAGAAGATGATAGTTGGATATGGCATAAAAGAATGGGGCATATAAATTTTGACAACCTTTTCAAAATTAGTCAAAGAGAAGCAATGAGAGATATGCCTTTGATATCAAAGCTTGCAAAGCTCATTTGTAAGCAATGATAGTTGAGTAAGCAAACCAAAGAAAGTTTTAAATCAAAGGTACTTTGCATCACAACCCCTAGATCTTATTCACACAGATTTGTGTGGACCCACTTGGACAAGGAGTATACAAGGTGAAAGAGACTTCATGTTATTAATTGACGACTTTTCTAGAATGGCATGGGTTACCTTTTTGAAGTTAAAATTTGAAGCATTGGAAAAATTTAAGATATTCAATTATGCCTTAGTAGAAAATGAGACAAGCATGACTATTAAATACCTTAAATGGGATAGAGGAGGTGAATTCACCTAAAAAAAAATTAAATATTTTTGCGAACATGGGATACAAAAATAATACTCCACATCTAGAACTACACAACAAAATTGAGTAGTGGAAAGAAAGAATAGAATTGTCCAAGGGATGGCTAGATGTGGTTCACACAACAATTTATATCCTTAATCGAGCCAAAATCAGAGTAAATCATAGTAAGAAATCATATGAGCTATGGTAGGGAAGGCCTATATCCATGAAATACATAAAGTGTTTAAAGTCCTTATTATATTAGAAGAGATGAAGAATATTTAGGGAAATTTGATGCAAGGACAGATGAAGGAATATTTTTGGGCTACTCTTCAAGGAGTAAAGCATGCAAATGTTTCAATAAGGGATTACATAAAATGGTTGAAAGCACAAATGTGAAGATAAATGAAGAGAAATACTATCAAGTTGAACACAAGAAGATAAATATCCTTATGAAGAAAGATACAAGGAAGATGTAGAAAAGAGAGAAGATGAAATAATTGAACCAAGGAACAAAAAGGCACCAACAAAAACACCATCTAAGTTTTTTTAAAGGAACCATCTAGAAGATTTGATAATAGGAGATGAGGGGGTCAAAACAACAATAAGAATGGTAAGAGATCCGGAAACTAAAAATGTGGCATTACTATCTATGATTTAAAAAATTCAAAGAAGCAAGTGAAGATAATAATTGGATAGAAGCTATGAATGAAGAACTTAATTGAATTGAGAAGAATGATACTTGGGAACTTGTATCAAGACCCAAGGATAAAAATGTTATTGGCACTAAGCGGGTGTTCAAAAATTAGTTGAATGAAGATGGTCAAGTTATGAGAAACAAAGAAAGATTGGTATGTATAGGGTATGATCAAATATAAGGTGTTGAGTTTGAAGAGACTCTTACTTTGGTTGCTTGGATGGAAGCCATAAGGATGTTCTTGGCTTATGCTAGTTTTGAGAACTTCAAAGTATACCAAATGGATGTTAAACAATCCTTCCTAAATGGAGATCTAGAAGAAGAATTCTAAATTGAACAACCATAAGGGTTCACAAGTTGTCAAAAATAAAGACTATGTATGTAGATTGAAGAAAGAACTTTATGAGTTGAAAAAGCACCCAAAGCATGGTATGCTAGACTTGAAAACAAAATACAACAACAACAAGGGTTCAAGAAGGGAGTTGTGGAAAACAACTTATATATTAAGATCAAAGGTAATGCTCAATTAACTGTGATGGTCTATGTAGATGATATAATTTTTGGAGAAAGCAATGAAAACATGTAGCAAGGATTTGCAATGGAGATGTAGAGGGAATCTAAAATGTCCATGCTAGTTGAACTATCTTTCTTTGTTGGTTTGAAAATATCACAATAAAAAAGAGAATATTTATCTCACAAACCAATTATATAAAAGAGATGTTGAAAAGGTTCAAAATGAAAGATTGTAATCCTATAAGTACCCCCATGGTAATAGGATGCAAGTTAAGTAAAGATGATAAGACACCTAAAGCAAATCAAAAGATTTCTAGATCAATGATTAGAAGTCTGTTATATTTGAATGCTTCAAGGCCGTATATTATGCAAGAAGTGGGCATGGTAGCAAGATTTCAAGCTACACCAAAAGAAACACATGTTCAAGAAATGAAACAAATACTTGAAAGGAACATTATATTTTGGTCTATGGTATCCAAGTGGAAATTATTTTACTCTAGTAGCATATAGAAATATAGATTGAGCGGGAAGCTTCGACGATAGGAAGAGTATGTAAGTGGAGGAATTTTCTTCCTTGGGAACAATCTTGTATCATGGATGAGTAAGAAATAAGCCTCATTTTCCCTATCTACCACAGAGGAAAAGTATATTGCAACAAAATCATGTTACACTCATGTGTTATGGATGAGACAAACCTTGAAAGATATCAAAGTAGAATATGACCATCACATGACTATATTTTGTGATAATACAAGTGCAATTAACATCTCAAAGAATCCTATGATGCATTCAAGGAACAAGAGAATTCCCATAAAGTATCACTTTTTGAGAGAGCAAGTGGCAAAGGAATATGTTAAGTTAGAATATATTTAGATACAAAGGAATAGATTTATGACATATTTACAAAGCCAATTCCAAAGGATACATTTGAGTACTTAAGGGAAAGGTTGGGAGTATTCCCACATTAATACAATTAAATGGAAGTATATATTTATGGGAAGCTACTCATAACATTATCTTGTAGCTCCATGGAAGATAAAGATTTGAGATAGATCTGGAAGATCCTTTGCTATTGATGTCAAAGGGGGAGAGTTAGAGCAAAAGGATGCCTGAGAAAGGGGGAGTAGTATAGTCAAGAAGAGAAATATAAAAAAAAAAGAGTTATATTCAAGATTAGGTTGTCATCAATGATAAAGGGGGAGATTTTTGAAAATATTGTCATTTATGTCAAAGGCGTATGATAACAAGATCATTGTCATTCATGTCATAGATGTGTAATTGTCATTATAAAGGCCACACATATTCAAAAGATAAAAAGGGCATGGTTATTTCAAGTTATCTACCCTCTTTTACAAAATAAAATAAAATCTAAAATATGATAATGAAAATTTAATTTTAAAGGAAGAAAATTTAATTAATGAAGAAGAGCACAAAAGTTGGTCAATGATTTAAAGGAAAAAGAACATAAAATACTTAATCCCATCGCAACTATCAAAGGAAGTAAGAAACAATAAACTAAAGAAGAAGGTTGACCCATATTATTTTTTGACACCCAAGTCAAAGGAAATCAAACTTAAAATGTTTTGAGCCAACCAAAAGATGACTAATATAAAAGAAGCGAATTACTTTAAAAGACATTAAAAAATTATTTTTTAAAAGGAAACAATGATATTAATATGATTAAAGGCTAACAAAAGTAGTGACCCATTAAAACTTGGTAGCATTTTAAAAGGATGGAATTTATTAAGGAAAGGCATCAAATGGTCTTGGAAGGACACATCTATTTGAATAGACATACCCCTCATAAAAGACACATCCTTTGACAAAAAAATATTGATATAAGTAAAGGTTGAAAGGGGAATCAAAAGCAATAATTTTTCCAATGAATATTTTTTTGAATAAAGAGAAAAATAAGAAGCAAAAATATGAAGAACAAATTAGATGTATAGTGAAGACATTTGCATGAAAAAATAAAAGAATTATACTATTGAGATGAATTAATACTATTCAAATTTAAAAGGAACAAGATATGTGAATTTGAATAAAATTTGTGAGAATCTTGAAGGATCTATAATTTGAATTAGATTTGTGAATATTGAAAATATTTAGAGTTTTCATACTTGTGAAGATTGTGAAAATATTTAGAGGTTGATCAAATTTGAGTGAAAGAGAATATCATATCAGAAATTGAAAGACTAATAGGTTGGAGCCTGTCCATTAAGAGGTTGTGGCCTCTAGCTAGTTTGGAGCTTAGTTGGTGTGAGAGATTGAAGTTTGATTGGGGAGGTTGAAGCCTCCAATAGGTTGGAGCCTATATTTTGGTCAAGCAGAGATTGGAGTCTCTAATAGGTTGGATCCTACAAGAAAAGGAAGTTATTTATATATATAATTAAAATCGTGTCGTGGTTTTCCCTCTAAAGGGTTTTCATATAAATCATGTGTTCACATTATGTAGTTTAATTGTTAAATATTTCATGTAAGTAATTGATATAATTATTTTGATTTTGAAAGGTAAGATATTAATAGATATCGATCACCCCCCTCTTAGTATCATAGTGTGCTAAATAATGCACTAAAACTTGGATCACTAGTTTTCTTGTCTATCTTTGAGATCAATTTTAATTTCTATTGTCAATTATTTTTCTTATTATTTAGTTGATCATTTTGATTTAATTAGACTATTTTGGGTCTATTTCTCCTTATAATTACAATAATTTTTTCAACTATAACTAACTATGAGAATTCTTGATCAAATCTTTCAACTTGTCATCCAATTTCTTGTCCCAAACCTTCTTCATATTCTATTTGAGTGTGATCTTCCCCATCATGTGAGATAGTACACCAACCTCATAAATTATATTAAAAAGAGTACCAAAATATAACCTATCATCCACAATATAATTACATTTAATCTTTTTGATTTTTTCCAAATAAGAAGTGTTCTTGTCTTCCCCCTCTTAGGTTAAGAATGTATCAACTCAAAGTGCAATTTTTAACAACTATGTTAAACCTTCCCATCTATACCACAATGGATGAAATGCATATTTTCCTCACCATTGACCCTTTTAGATGTATCATTCAACTTTTTCTTTCCCTTGCTAACATCTCCATCATTTTCATTACAATTTTTCTCTTTACCTTACCTTTCTACTTGCAGAAATAGTTCCCTTCTTATTCAACTCAAGAAAATGGTATTGACACAAACTTAATCAAAATCCTCAAATTTTTCCTTAAGGATAGGTCTCTTAAGGTTCCTGTTGATGACAATTTTACTCGCAACAACAAAGTAAATAAATTCTTCACAAATAAACCGTAAAGAGCCTATCCTTCTTGAAAGATATGGAACAAAGAAAATCTAAAAGGGGATTATGCTTTAATAGGAAAATATTGGCTTCAGTTCAATCCCAAGTCTCCGGTAATCAGGTCTTGATTGTACTAGGTTCGCTCTTGGGTATAATGTGATTTTTCTGTTAATCTCAAAGGGAATATGGTTACCTTCGATTTCATTAAGGATCATAGGCGTTTTACACAAGATTTCCAATTCATTCATAAAAATAACATCATGAAATCAAAAAATTTGAAATACTATTTCATGAACATCAACAATTTCTTTGCTATCACTTAAGTAGATTCAGCATTAAGCATTCAACAATTTTATAGGAAATGAAATATTTTCAACAAATTTTCATCCATCCATTTATTTTTTGGAACATTTTCAAGGAATTTAAACATCTATTCTAAAAGAAAGCATGAAAATACTGAAAATTAAAATTTTCTCTCAGTTATTCTCCATGCATGCCCCATGAAGAATTAACTAAAATAGAACAAACTACTCTATACTTCACCAGATTGCTTCACAACTACATATAAAATAGTGTGAGCTTTTAAAGAGAGGGGTTTTAGTTTGGATATCGAGTAGGTTCTACATGCACCCTTAAACAACGCAACACACAGTCTTGTTTGGCCAAACTAACAAAACCTACTACAAAAGATTCATGAGATAGGTAGCTATCTAATTGGCTTTGATATTAATCAATGTCTTTGTGCATACAAAGTTTTACACCAAAATGATTCAAAAATCAGGAAAAAAGAAAAAAACTCAAAGAAGTTTTAGCTCTTCCAACATCCACAAATTCTGAACTTAAAATGAAAATAAAGTAACTTAAACGACCTTTTATAGGAACAAGGCCTCAAGGGTTCAAACTTAAAGTCTATCTAGAGAATCAGAAATGTTATCACGGAATCTAGCAGCGCTCGTTCCACGGATAACCCCCCTACGAAACTTGTCCGTTTCCTAGGATTCGTGAAGTTCAAGCACGCATAATGAAGTGATTTTCAAGCCACCTCAAAATGCGTTCCCAAGTCTCGAATAGTCAATTCGAGCATTCCCCCTTGTTCGCCTCGCAAAGACCTTCGAAACGAGATCTTTCGCAACGTTTCACTGTTCATACTTTGCAGATTGCGAAAAATGCAGTGGCACTGAAAAAGTGCGCTCCTGCCTTGAAGCAAATTTGGATAAGTCTGAAAAGTGCAGTGGCGCTAAAATTTAGCGCCCCTGCATGAAAGTGAATTTTCTAAAAAATGTAATAGCTCTAAATTTTAGCGCCATTACACTTTTTTCTGACACTTAAACTTTTTCTGGCCCTGGCACGTTTCTTCATCTTTTTCGCATTTTTCGTCAATCGTGCCACTTTTCGTGCCTAAATTTATTGCACAACTTGAGTTAGGTTTTCGATTTTCTCTTTCACTTAAAAGTGTTTTATTTCATCATTTTCATTGTTTATGGTCTTTGTTCTTCTTTTCTTCTTGCTGGGCGAGTTTTCTTCAAACTGCAAATACATTTTTTGAGTTTTTCAACATCCCTCTCCAGCGTTTTTCGCGTTTCATCTTTGTAAGTTGTTACCCTTGCTTTCTCTTTATTCTCCAATTTTGATTGCAACTCTATGCAGACAAACACTTTGCAAACCTCGAGCGCTATTTTCATTCACCATTACATCCATTTTCCAAAACCATGTTTCAGATGCAGAGGCGTTGAAAAAGTGCGCCCTTGCATTTTGAGATATTTTTCTAACACTGAGATGCAGGAGCGCTATTTTTTAGCGCCCCTACATCAAAGTCTGGATTCCCAAAAATGCAGAAGCGCTAAATTTTAGCGCCCTGACATGCTGAATATGTAAAAATTTTCCTAACACTGAAAGATGTAAGGGCGCCAAAATTTAGCGCCCTTGCATCAAAAGTGAAATTTCCAGAATGTAAGGGCGCTGAATTTTGGCGCCCTTACACTTTTTCCAATTTTCTATAATCTTTTCCAGTTGAACTTCAAACTTGCTTGATTTACTCCTGAACTTCTTTCCCTCCATTTTGTGCATCGTTTTGCGTGCCTTGTCATCTGCTCCACGCTTTCCCATCATTGTTGCTCGCTTCACGCTTCCCAATGCTACTTTTTCTGCTAACGCTTGTTGATTCACCATCCTTGCAGTTTCTCTCCAGATCTCGTCAAGTGATCCCGAAGGTGATGTCCTTTGATCTTGGTTCTTCCAAATAAAAAGTTCATGCAGGAGACCAGGAAGAAGTATGAAGACTCCGCGCCCAAGCAAAGAAACATGAAGAAGCTTCCTGTTCTCCAGTGTTAGACATTTCCGGTGCATCCCATTATGCATCTTGTAAATATTTCGACATTTTGAATGTCTTATTGTAAATTGTAATTACACCAAGTCCAAAGATAATATTTTGAAAACAAATTACACTTTGACTTTGGTCAAGTTAGTGAGATCTCTAAAATCGCTCACCTAACTTCCTGATTTCAAATCTCTTTCCTTCTTTTGCTCATCCCTCTTTCTATATAATGTGAGGGATTTTCATTGTAAAATATCTTTTAGCCTTTTGCAACGAAGTGCTGCCCTTTTGTAAGCAAACTTGTGAAACTTTGCGTTCATATTTTGTGAATGAGATTCAATCAATAAAGGAAAGGATTGCAAGCCAAACTTTGTGTTGGATTCGATACTTTTGTAAGTTGATTTGATTTGGTAGTGATTAGTTCGAGGAATCTGAAAGACTCTAAGTGGTTGATGTAAACTTTGTGTTACATCTATTATTTAGATTGCATTGTTATTTTGTTTATCATTGGTTGAGTGATCTATAAGACTTTGCGCTTATAATCATTCATGCTCATGCATGTTCTTGTTGGATAATCTATAAGACTTTGTGCTTATAATTATTCATTCTCTTGGATACTTTGTCGAAAGATCTACAAGACTTTGTGCTTGTAATCGTTCATGCTGTTCAAGAATTGTTGCGTCTAAGAAGACTTTGTGCTTCTAACGTAGCAAACGGTACGTTATGCAGATCCAACATTGATAAAGCTACGGAACGACTTTGTGCCTTCGTGAGCTTTCCCTTTTTTATTTTCTTTTGTTTGTTGTTAATTACTTCTGGTATCTCTACGCTTCGCTTTGATGAGATAGAGATATTGGCATTACTGCTGGTTGTTAGTTTTTAGTTATCAAGAATTCGGAACTTCCAACACGTGAAACATTGTAAACATCTTCTCTGAAAAAAGAGAGAAGGATGAATGTAACACACCCCCCCACTCCGTGACTTTCGTGTACATTGTGTAATTAATTTTGTGATTTACTATTGTTTCTCTTAGCAGGTGAAGAAGGGCGCCCTTTCCGAGAGGAGAGAGATTACATCTCACATAGCTGTGGTCAAGTCCAAGTTGTGTAATCTGTCGAAAGTTGATTACATAATTTTCACCCAACAGTTTTTTGGCGACTACTGGGGACACGATACATTCTAAAGCCTCATGCTTTCGTTTGAAGTATACCTGTGTCATTTTCTATTGTAATTGTTTCTTGTAAGTTTTTCAAGATTTCACCAAGGACATGTAAATGGCTGCTCAAGGTCCTTGGGGAAATGCTTTTGGTCCGTTGAGCCTAGTTCTACCCCTACATGCTCTTCCTGAAGGCTCACGGAAGAACTTTCCCAAGTTTTTTGGTGATGGACAACATCCTGACGAGCACGTTGCTGCTTTCTACATTGCTTGTGGGGTTCATGGTGTTGAATACGAAGATGTATCTGTAAGGATGTTTGTGGAGACTCTCCAAGGCGTTGCTGCAGATTGGTTTTATCATTTGGCACCAAGTACCATCACAAACTGGGCAACTCTCATAGCCAAGTTTGAAGAAAGGTTCAAGCCTCCTGAAGATGCTCATGCTTTGTTGGCTCAGCTCACCCAGTTGAAGAAGGAATCTCACATGCCCATGCGCGAGTTCATCGCTCACTTCAACAAGTTGACACGAAGAATTCCAATTGTTGCTCAACCTACAGCTGAGAACTTGAAATGTTTCTTTGTAAATGCTCAAGTGCCTAAGGTTGGTTTCCTATTGAGAAGAGCACCTCCAGCTACTCTTGCAGTTGTGCAGACCTTGGCGACAAAAATTGAAGATGATCTCATTCTTGCTGGGCAAATAAAAATTGACTCAGATGAATCTGAAGAAAGCTCTTCTTTGGAGTTATTTTCTTCCATCACAAGGAGGGATCCTATGGTACAAAGGTTGGCAAATGAGCTGTTTGACCTCAAAAAGCAGTTAGCTCAAGGCATGTTTTCTGTGCCTTGCAAAGACATACCAAGGAGGTCCATTTCAAATACTGCTCATAATTTTGCTGTTGGTAATCAACACAAGTTATCTTCACCTCCAAAGTGGCTTGCTCTTGAGGTACCATTAGTAAAAGGAGCAGTGAAGCATCCTGATTCTGATCCAAGTGATCTCGCTATTCTCTTCCAGGAAAAGGAAGCATACATAGCTAGCGACTCCCAATTCTGGTTTATGCAGTCTCAGAAAGCCATTGATGAAAAGCAGGACGATGAAAGTTATTTTGTTGAAATTCAAGTAAATGAAGACGATCTTGTCTTGAGATCTCAAAAGATGGACATGCATGAAGGTCTCAGTCAAGTTGAAAAGAATGCATATGTGTTTCAAGATCATGAACTTGAACAGATGTTGCATAAAAGAACTTCCCCAAGGCATGATGAGGACCTTCTTATAAATTATTCAGATTTTTCCAAGTCTGAAGATGGTGAACATCATATTGAGGTATGCAATGCAGTCATATCTTCATTTGAGTCACATGAAGGTGATCATCCCAATCAGCATGAGGTTGCCATGGTTGATGAATCAGTTGTTGAGGTAGCAACTGGCAAGAAGCATTCAATCTTTGATCGATCAAGGGAATGTCCCATAAGACATCTTGCTTGGTTGGAGGCCAGTGGGAAGACAGAGGTTCCACTTGCACCTGAGCATGAAGATAAACTTGAGGATGCAGCTAAAGATATATTTGTAGATGCACATGAGCAGCCTGCATTCAATGATTTATTTTGGAGCAGCAATATATCCATAATATTTTCAAAGGTAGCTGAACCTGTTCATCTCCTTCATGAAGCAATGCTTCAACCTCATCTACATGTAGCTACTAATGATCATGGAAGGCCTTGCAAGCTACTGAAGAAAGACAGATATTTTGTTGAACCTGTGAATGGTTTCATTTGAGAAGATTTCATTGATGGCTAGTTTTAATTAGGTAGGTTTTTCCCTTTTCAATAAGTGCATTTGCATAAGTTTGCGTCTTGTTTTCATAAATTCGTTTTTCGTCGTTGTCACCTGACCAGAGCCCAATGGATAAAGGCACTTGAATTCGGAGTTCTTCTCCCTTCATTCGTTTCAAAGAATGGTTGAAGGAAGATCCCCAACAGGAGCCAGCTGTTATCACGGAATCTAGCAGCGCTCGTTCCACGGATAACCCCCTACGAAACTTGTCCGTTTCCTAGGATTCGTGAAGTTCAAGCACGCATAACGAAGTGATTTTCAAGCCACCTCAAAATGCGTTCCCAAGTCTCGAATAGTCAATTCGAGCATTCCCCCTTGTTCGCCTCGCAAAGACCTTCGAAACGAGATCTTTCGCGACGTTTCACTGTTCATACTTTGGACGAAAAATGCAGTGGCACTGAAAAAGCGCTCCTGCCTTGAAGCAAATTTGGCTAAGTCTGAAAAGTGCAGTGGCGCTAAAATTTAGCGCCCCTGCATGAAAGTGAATTTTCTAAAAAATGTAATAGCTCTAAATTTTAGCGCCATTACACTTTTTCTGACACTTAAACTTTTTCTGGCCCTGGCGCGTTTCTTCATCTTTTTCGCATTTTTCGTCAATCGTGCCACTTTTCGTGCCTAAATTTATTGCACGACTTGAGTTAGGTTTTTGATTTTCACTTAAAAGTGTTTTATTTCGTCATTTTCATTGTTTATGGTCTTTGTTCTTCTTTTCTTCTTGCTGGGCGAGTTTTCTTCAAACTGCAAATACATTTTTTGAGTTTTTCAACATCCCTCTCCAGCGTTTTTCGCGTTTCATCTTTGTAAGTTGTTACCCTTGCTTTCTCTTTATTCTCCAATTTCGATTGCAACTCTATGCAGACAAACACTTTGCAAACCTCGAGCGCCGTTTTCATTCACCATTACATCCATTTTCCAAAACCATGTTTCAGATGCAGAGGCGCTGAAAAAGTGCGCCCTTGCATTTTGAGATATTTTTCTAACACTGAGATGCAGGAGCGCTATTTTTTAGCGCCCCTACATCAAAGTCTGGATTCCCAAAAATGCAGAAGCGCTAAATTTTAGCGCCCTGACATGCTGAATATGTAAAAATTTTCCTAACACTGAAAGATGTAAGGGCGCCAAAATTTAGCGCCCTTGCATCAAAAGTGAAATTTCCAGAATGTAAGGGCGCTGAATTTTGGCGCCCTTACACTTTTTCCAATTTTCTATAATCTTTTCCAGTTGAACTTCAAACTTGCTTAATTTACTCCTGAACTTCTTTCCCTCCATTTTGTGCATCGTTTTGCGTGCCTTGTCATCTGCTCCACGCTTTCCCATCATTGTTGCTCGCTTCACGCTTCCCAATGCTACTTTTTCTGCTAACGCTTGTTGATTCACCATCCTTGCAGTTTCTCTCCAGATCTCGTCAAGTGATCCCGAAGGTGATGTCCTTTGATCTTGGTTCATCCAAATAAAAAGTTCATGCAGGAGACCAGGAAGAAGTATGAAGACTCCGCGCCCAAGCAAAGAAACATGAAGAAGCTTCCTGTTCTCCAGTGTTAGACATTTCCGGTGCATCCCATTATGCATCTTGTAAATATTTCTCGACATTTTCGAATGTCTTATTGTAAATTGTAATTACACCAAGTCCAAAGATGTAATATTTTGAAAACAAATTACACTTTGACTTTGGTCAAAGTTAGGTGAGATCTCCTAAAATCGCTCACCTAACTCTCGATTTTCTCAATCTCTTTCCTTCTTTTGCTCATCCCTCTTTCTATATAATGTGAGGGATTTTCATTGTAAATATCTTTTAGCCTTTTGCAACGAAGTGCTGCCCTTTTGTAAGCAAACTTGTGAAACTTTGCGTTCATATTTTGTGAATGAGATTCAATCAATAAAGGAAAGGATTGCAAGCCAAACTTTGTGTTGGATTCGATACTTTTGTAAGTTGATTTGATTTGGTAGTGATTAGTTCGAGGAATCTGAAAGACTCTAAGTGGTTGATGTAAACTTTGTGTTACATCTATTATTTAGATTGCATTGTTATTTTGTTTATCATTGGTTGAGTGATCTATAAGACTTTGCGCTTATAATCATTCATGCTCATGCATGTTCTTGTTGGATAATCTATAAGACTTTGTGCTTATAATTATTCATTCTCTTGGATACTTTGTCGAAAGATCTACAAGACTTTGTGCTTGTAATCGTTCGTGCTCGTTGACATTTTGGTTGGATGATCTACAAGACTTTGTGCTTGTAATCGTTCATGCTGTTCGAAGAATTGTTGCGTCTAAGAAGACTTTGTGCTTCTAACGTAGCAAACGGTACGTTTATGCAGATCCGACATTGATAAAGCTACGGAACGACTTTGTGCCTTCGTGAGCTTTCCCATTTTATTTTCTTTTGTTTGTTGTTAATTACTTCTGGTATCTCTACGCTTCGCTTTGACGAGATAGAGATATTGGCATTACTGCTGGTTGTTAGTTTTTAGTTATCAAGAATTCGGAACTTCCAACACGTGAAACATTGTAAACATCTTCTCTGAAAAAAGAGAGAAGGATGAATGTAACACACCCCCCCCACTCCGTGACTTTCGTGTACATTGTGTAATTACTTTTGTGATTTACTATTGTTTCTCTTAGCAGTAAGAAGGGCGCCTCCCCTTTCCGAGAGGAGAGATTCACATCTCACATAGCTGTGGCTGAAGTCCAAGTTGTGTAATCTGTCGAAAGTTGATTACATAATTTTCACCCAACAGGAAATAATAAATTAAAATGTAGCACGTGGCACATGCCAACTATCATTAGAATATTCCAGATGAAGTCAAAGCTTTGAATTCATCAACAACAACACTTTTCACTTCGTACTCCGGCTCACTAGACTTCACATAAATCAAGGTTATCAACACTCATTAAAATACCAGACAGGGAACATCTACCGGGACTGGGAACAACCTACAAAACTCAAAACTTGAACAAATATCTTTATAACTCCTCCAGTATCCGGTATTCGGTTCTTTCTTTCATCATTTAGGGCTCGGGCTCCAGGATCTTTTCTTCGCCTTTCTCTAACTAATATTCTCAGAAAGCATTCAATGCTTGATGCATATGATCTTTTTAAATCCCTTGCACCACCTTCCATGTGAGCTTTACACTCTTCTTTAGATACCTGGAGTATAATACTATTCCTTTGCACTTTGTCAATCTCATATCTAGCTATAGTGTTCTTGCATTGTATAATATCGTCAATGACCTCCCAAGTGAGTAATTGAACAGGGTCTTTGTTTATTCTCTCAATCCATTCTTTGAAGGATTTAGCTTCTTTACCATCATGTCCTAGCATTTGGGGATGACAACCTTGATGTGCTAACATTTCAATAAAGTCTTGATCTTTATCAAGTACTTTTCTACATTTCACGGTGACTTTTTCAAATCCTTCAATGCACCGCATAAGCATGTCACCTTCCCATTTCAACTATTTTTTCCACTTTTCAAGCAATAAAATTTCTTGCTTTGAAATTATATTTCCTTGTATTAATTCTTGAACATCCATTTACATGAGAATTTCAATATTTCTCCTTTCATTATTAACTTGTTCCTAGCGAAGTCTGCATTCATTTTTAAATCTTTTGGATTTTTCTGACCTGCGGTATGCTTCCTTATGCTTCCCTATTGCATCTGAAATTAATTATTCTCCCTATCTCACCCAATATTCAATCCATTCTTCAAATACATTTATTTTATGGCAAATTGCTACAATTGCATCCACCTGTTCTTGTGACATTAATACTGGATGTTGGGGCAATTCAACCTATGCTTGACTAGATAGGGTTAGGGATTTTACAAAATGTTCTAAGGTAGCAACTTGTTCTTTCAATTCTCTTTTCTTCTTTTTATACTTTTGTACATTAGCAACAGTGGCATCCAGGTTCAACTTTATCTCCTCCAACTCTTGCCTCCAAGAAGAGTGTCCAAGATTAATACTTGTTATCTTATACTCCTTAGGCATTATTTCATGTCTTTTTTTGTCAGCTATGGGAGTAGCTATATGGATGATTTTTTTTCCATCTGCATTTCTCTATATGACATGTTTTGATCTAGCTCTGCACCTAGGTTTAGGAGTATCTACTTCCTATATGAAATTGTTAAGATCCAAAGGTAATATTTCTACTTCCATTGGGGAAGCTAATTCCTTGATCAGCCAATCAGGTGCATCTTCATCATGCTCTACCTCTGCAAAATTACTTTTTTCCTGGTTTCCACTTGATTTAGGAACCTCCTTTCTTACTTTTTTAGTCTTATCTGTCATGTCCTCTGAAATAGGAATTTCCTCAACAATTTCTGGCATAGATTCGGGATTACCAGGATTTGGTACTATCTCCTCTGTTTGGAGACTTACATTTTCTTGTCTATCTAGATGTTCAACTTCAGTTTCCTAGACGTTACTTTCTTTATTCTCTACTACACCAAGGTTTTCTTCATTTCTGACTTCATCACCTAAAACTTGTGTAGCTGCACCTTTCTCAATTTCAACTTCAACCTGGTTGTTTTCTATTTCTGTAAAGACCTGCAATTGTTCATTATCATTTGGAACATTCCCAAGTGAAGGTTGGGAATCAAAAGTGTCTTCAATAATTATTTTATCAATAGGATCCTACTCTACAATCTCCCTTGTTTCCATCTCAAGGATATCAAGATTCCTCACTTCTGAAGCAAGTGTTCCTTGTATAAATTCTTCTTCTTCAACATTTATAGGAGTGGACCCTATATCCAGAATCTCTTCTATCACTGGTTGTACCATGGGTTCATCTTTACATTTCTTTTCTTTTACTTTCTCCCATATGGCAACCCATTTATCCATCCGTTCTTTAATTCTAGCTTCATCTACCTCAAAAATCTCCTCCACAACCTTAGGAGTTCCTCCCAATGCTTGTTTCATACTAGCCATGTTAACAGAAGGAGGATAAGTGAATAGTGCTGCAACCCTTTGAGATGCAAACCTAGTGTGTGTGCCAACATTTTCTGTTACTCCTGCTTCTTCTTCAATAACCAGTTGAACCTTTGGTTTTGTTGTAGAGGAAGATGCGCCTTTGGGTCTTACTTTTGACTTATCCTTGCTTGATTTTGCATCTTTTTGCTTATCAGATGGCTTTATTGGAACTTCTTGTTTTGAAGCTTTACAAAAATATTTTATCTAGTGTTGAGTGTATAACATAACAGGTTTGGAGAACTCATCAATTGATGTCATTTCTTCACCTTCATAATATGGGTCTGGGATGGGTTCATCATACACTTTATCTTCGTTATAGGCTCTATTCAACACTTGTCCATCATCCTCTTCCAACTGATTTGGGATATCACAGAGCATGAGAATCTAAGTAGATTTTAAATATAATCTTTGATACTTTCTTATTCTTAGTCTGTGCTCATCTTCATAATTAAGCCAATAATCTTCTAGGTGTTGGACATGAGCATGGTAACCAACTATATTCTTGGAAATATTCCCCTTAGGGTCATAATATATTCTTTGAAGTGGAAAATTCTCAAAATTATATGTTCTCAATTCTTCTTCTCACAAGTTAGACATTCTGATTGCATTGTACTTATAATTTCCTATCACAATAGGGAATTTGAAAGAGGCCTTCTTGCGAGCATGACTATAAAGAGCTTGAGACAGTTTCAACTGTCTCACCAATTCTAATAAAATAATTTTTTTTGTTGGATACTTGTGCAACATGAAAGGATGTCCATCAAACCCTTCCATCCTAATGTAGGAGTAAGTGGGGAACTGAATATACCAGCCTCCCATTGGTTTGATGACACTTCTTGCCTCCAAGGACAATCTTTTGGTTTTATCACCTTCCATCATTCTAACTAGCTTCATGGAGAAAAAATCATTAAATCTCCTGTAACTCTCTTTGTAGTCGTGAATGGTGATATGGGGTAAATGAGCATATATCAAATTGTTTCCAACTTCCCTGCCTAGAGTACCAATCTTTTCCAACCCTTGTTTGCTTGCCCTCATGGAGCAAGAGTAAATCACAGATGAAGACATATAGAAACATTTGGTCTTGGGAAATGTCATTATCTGTTCATGTAATCTGTCACTAATAAAATTTCCCTAATGCATTTGCACGAGATTTTCCATCAGTCTCGATATTATTACAAACATCCAGGGTTTGAATTTGCTAGAATCTCGTAAACCAACCGTCCTGCTCAGTAGAGTTGTAATATCTTGAATCTCTTCATTGAACATAGACCTTTGAATTACTTTGGTCTGTGGTGTAATCAACTCTTAGCACCATTGGGTACTCATGATTTCTCTGTTACGAGCTTCAACACTCTGATATGTTTTGGCCTTTTCCTTCATGTTAACATTATACATTTGGGTAAAGGAAGGAATCCCAAATGTGTATGGAATTCCCTTCTATGAGAGGTCTGCATAGATTCTCCCTTTTTTTTCAACAACTCTTTTATCTAGGTTATAACAATTCATGCATTGCATAACCAATTCAGGGGCCTCCATTGCTAGCGAAAACCCTCCTGCTGAAAATAATCCATTTGCTATGACATTTCCTGTACAAGTGTGAGAAGCATTTTCTTGTCGTACCTGAGTGAGAATTTTGACATTAGAAGTCCATCCCATATGAGTTTTTGTAACTACCAAATTGATTGGTATGACTTGCAAATTGCAATATTTAAATTCATCTTCTGCCCTTGCATTAAAAGTACTCATTTTCGTTGGTGTGTTTTGCATTTTTCAAATGTGTGTCTTGTGTGAGAGTTAGGGTTAAATTTAAACCAATTTTCTTACAATTTATACAACTTTCAATTCACCTTTTAGCTAAAATCAAATCAAAGAATGAACAAAATTTCATTTTCTAAAGGGAAATACCATCTTTTTGAGATTTTCATGTATGAAAATAATTAACAAAAAATCACTTATTCAAAACATACCTGGTTCTAGTTGAAAAGGATAATATTCACATAATGGAACTCCAAAACCCTTGGTAGTTGTGTTCTCAGTTTCTCAAAATTTACCTCTCCTTGTGTGTCAATATTATCTCATTCTTTCAATGTCCTTTACAAATTTGTGACATGACGCGAAGTAGATTGTTACAAAAGCAACTGCATGCTTAAGGTGGTGCCAAGTACATCGAATTAGTTTGCCACCTTCATTAATTACCTATTATAAGGCATTAATTCCTTGAATAAAGGTGCAATCATTACAATTTAGGGTTCCAATTATGAACGCCTAGATTTTTGCACGAGCTCACTACTAGAGGAGAAAGATGGCACAATGATCATATGTGGAACTTGGGTGTCACACTAATCCTCTGTAAGACATGAGCCATTAAAGATACGCAATCAATTCGTGATCACCGAGATTAGAACCTTCGGTATCAACTTTTAGAAGAAATATCGGGATCTGGGACACTTACCTTTGAGCCTCAGAGAAAATTGAAACAAAAGAAAAGATCGGGATCCGAGTTCAAGAGAGATTACAACATTTCAAAACAGAACCTGTAGTTTCTGAGTTTTGAATAAAAAAGAAACTACCGAACTCCAATACAAGGAAAGAAAGAAGGTATCACCATGATTAACACTTCTGGTGGGTGACTTACCGGGCGGGGCTAGGACCAACTGAAGATACAATTCACTTTGATGCAACTGTACAACTCCAGGATTCTGGTTTCTGGTAATATATTAAACTTTGTGAAAAAACTGAAACACCGAATCTGGGAAAATAAATTATAAATAAATAAAACAAGGACCAAGCAAAATTGAAAATGAGACCAACAATTGACCAAGATGCAAAATGACACCAAAGAAAACGGAAGCGAAAAGGGAATAGGAAAAAAGGGGGTCCACATTTTTCCAAAGGGAAAAATGGGGCGTGTTGTGAAACTACACAACAGTTTCCAAACAACTCTCTTGTGTATGTCATCAATACCTCATGATCCATGACATCCTCCACAAATTGCATTGTTCTCTTCCAAAATTCATTTATATAATCTTAGACACTTTGGCCTTGCCTTTTCCTCAGCTAATCTTACTATTTTTAAGGAATGAAAACATGATACAACCTACCTAATATATAATAAAGAAGGATGAAATATATTTAATTCACTCTCATAATATAGTCATATAAGAATAAACTAGATATGAATCTTAATGAAGATTCCAAAATCTCCAATACTTACAAAAGAATTCACCTACTTAGTGAAGGATCATATAGCTCTACAACCACCACCAATGCATCAAGAATATAAGATAAAATTCCAGAAAGAAGATTTTAAATGGTTAATCCCTTCATATTCCATGATATGTTTTCACAATGATATTTTTTATTTCTTCCACTAACTTGTAACTATGTTTTCACAATTGCTTTTTTTGTTTCTTCCACAAACTAGTAACTAGTTTTTATTGAGATGATAATACATTGATTGTGGTATTTAGCATGACTCTTGTCATGTTTAAAAAAATATTTTTCATTTATTGCACAAATCGACACTTTCACTAAAGATTTTTTTTTTTAAAGTTTTGATGTCTAAAAATTTGTAGGGTCATTTCATGTTCTCAAACAATCTTTAGACATCACCACAACCCACCTTACAAATTAGCCCATTAAAAAATTGATAGAATACATGAAGTTAATGCATAAGAACAATGTAAGGACTAATAATGGTAAATATGATCCTTATGATCATTCAATTTGAACTAAGGTTTTGAGTCACCTTTATATAGAACCAATTGGAATGGGGCATCTAATGTCACTAATTATCTTTGATAATAATAATTATAATGATTGTATCATGGTTATGATAGCACTTTGGTGGCCAAAAATTTCTCTATCATGTTGGATCCATCATAAGCATACATCACTTGTTATGTAGGCTCTTTCACAACCATGCACTTTTTTTTAGGAGTCTTTGAAACCATATTGTATGCGAGATCCTTCATAGCCGTATTCTTTGAAGGCTTCTTAAGAGCTACAATTACTAATATTTTTGTTTCAAGATCCTCCATAATCATATTCACCATTTTTTGGCAAGAGCCTTTGTAATCATATTTATTACCTTTTTTTGTTGTAGGCTCCCTAACTTCCACGTTATCTTTTTATATGACTCCTTTATAGCTTGATGCCTTTTTCTTACTTTTTCAATTTTTTGTTGAGATTATTAGTTATGCATATCTCTTTCAATTTTTTTATCTAACACTACTAATGATATTTTGTGCTCGCAAGTGTAAAAATGGAGTCTTCATTACAAGGAGCACCCAAAATCTTCATCCACATATATATCACTTTACTAACTACTATTTTTTTACTTTCATATTGAAAGCTTGTTCACTTTGACATGCATGACTCATAGTATTTCACATGAAATTTGAATTAGTGGAAAAATGTAAGCATACAAATTGTGTGCCTTATATTTTTCTATTTTCTTTTGAGCTCACTTTAACCCGTTTGTCCCATATGTGATGAGAAGTGTATAAATGGCAAGTTTCCATTTAAAATTTGAGAAGTAATCATAGCCTTAACTAAACTTAACTCCACACACCATTCAGAGATAGATCTAATCTTATAGATTTCGTCTTCCTTAACTCATGTCAAATTTATAAGCATAGTTCTAGACCTAGTTTAAAACCACAGCTATGGTTTTGGCCTCTACATGTTCAAATTCAAATTATAAAATAGGCAATCTAACCCATTTTCAAGTAGTAATACTTGTTAAATTGAGAGTGAAATATTTAAACTTTTAGGACTCATTTGGGACATATCTATAGAGAGTTCAATTTCACATTGCAAGTATCACATGAGTATAGCACCAACATAGATACATTAATAAGGTCAAATTTGACATTTGCATGGTTACCTTAAGTGTCTTTCAAGTTGTAAGAAATGTTGAACAAATCCAAAGGCTTGACTAAGTCAAAAGGAGGGGAGCAAGTTGCCTTTTGCATCTAACACAACAAACTCTATAATGATTATCAACACCATCATGTTTAGATAATAAAGTCAAATAAAATCTCACAAAAATCATATCATAGATTTGAATCCACGTAAAATATCCAAGACTAGAAATGTAGAGATAAAATCTAAAACTTTAAAATTGACCCAAAAAAATATAATAAATTTTATAATCTATCAAAAAATCATTTAATATAATTTTGATTTTTAAATATCTAAATAAATTAGAAAATATAATCTACAAATAATATTTTTCATCAAATCCAAAAGTATTTATAAATTTAAAGATAGCGTTAGGATCACAAGAAATCCCAGAAAGAAATGAGCGTATCTAATTAGATGCAAAAACAAGTTCTAGCAAAAGACAATCAACCATCCATATTATGTTATATGTTTTGCTAAGATCAGACATGCACATATAGACATTGGAACGAATAGGCACGCCAAGAAATTATAAAATACTAGCTCAAATTCCGGAAAATCTAAATCAAATGACGTGTGAGATCAAGAGTAAATCTCTACAGTGGAAGGCTATTGACTCATAATATGTATATATCCATTACTTGGCTTTCTAAAATGAAATCAGGGCCTTCCTAACCAGTCTGCAATCTAGTTTCAATAACATCTTGCCCACAACTCTTATCTCAGTGGATTAATCACTTCATTGAAGTACTATCACCATGTCCACCATTACTAGTACCAACATGTTTTCTCAAGTTAATTCACCGATTAACATTATCATTATCGGCTCTAAAAGACAGCAGTCTAATAGATATCATCACTTGGGAAAGATAAAGCTGCAAAGGGCGCCCACTACTTTAACCATGGCTTCCTCCTCTTCTTCAGCAGTCACTTTGTATGATGTATTGTCAGTACCCAGATGCGCAGAATTGGGTGAATTGAAGAAAGCTTATAGAGACAAGGTGAGAATTTATCATCCAGATGTATGCCCACCTGGTGAGAAAGATAAGTCCTGTGAAATGTTTCTTCAAGTGCAGGAAGCTTATGAAACTCTGTCTGATCCCATTCTCAGGGCTGGCTATGATTTTAATCTACATTTGAATCCTTATATAATGCTCTTGCAAAGGACGAATGGCAGTGCTGAGGATAAGGCCAAGCAGCTGTGGGAACAACAAATTCATTGTCTTAGCAAAAGGTCGCGCAGTCACAGAGACAGCTGGGGAGCAAGAATGCGCAGCTTCAAAGAAGAAGCGGCCCATAAAAAAATATAGAAGTAATATTCAGAGGGTATTTGTGAATGCTTCTGAATATAATTTTATAGTTTTTTTAACATTAAAAGAAATATACAATTATGTTTAGAAACATTTACCAATGGTACCTTAGAAATTTGATGTCTCTTAGAGAGAATGATAAAATGTGCTCATTTAGACGATCTTTCCTATTGGAAATGTATTGTAATTTCAGACTCCAAACAGAGAATAGCAAAATATTTTGTTTAGGTTTAACTTCTTTTTGGCCTCAAAGATTTGCTTAGTGGGAGAACAAAGTGCTCGTTCTGGAATATTGTCAGCGAAATCTTTTACCATTTCATCAGATTGTCTCTACCATCAATATTAGTCTGTGAACTGCCTAAAGCAAACAAGAGTTGCAGTGGTTTACTCTTTTATAAGATAATAAAGGTAGCTTTTATGATAAGTTTAAAGCAGAACAAATATATTTTTAATAATTCAGATGGCAACGATAACCTTTGCAATATGCATAGCGGCTTCTTTACTGAAGATAATATATCAAGAGTTTTGAGCATGCTTTTATAAATTGAATTCAGAAAAAGATAAATAAAATGCTCTGCCAATGTCAAGCTGTAAAAGTGAGAAGACATTTAGGCATGGTCCTATACAGTGCAAATTATGATATTAACGTGAAATCCTAATATTATTGTAAATATTATGTAAACACAAATACAATTTTTCCTGATAATTTAAATGTGAATAGAACTTTCTTTGGGCTGGACAATAGATAAAATTCATTATGGCAAAATCGGATTAGGCAGAAGTTATTTTATTCTTACAAATGTAGGTGGGCAGAGGAAACAATATTTAACTGCAAATGTGCTGCTGCACACAAAATAGATTCTATTGTCTGATTAAATCAATTACATCTGTCTCATTATATAGAAGTCTTAGACAATGCGAGAGGTTGATAAACTAAAAGAAACTAATAGGTAAAAAGACTCATGCAAACAACAGAAAAACCTAACTAAATTCTAGTTATTTCTAGTTACAATAGATACTGCACATGCAAAATTACAGTCTCTCTTCATGCAATCAATGAGAGAAATTATTTGTTTATTCCAACAACAAATACAAGATATAAATAATGTCAAACTTAGCTGTAAGTTTGGACCACCTTGTTAACATCACTGTTCTTATTTTAACTTTTATTTGATTGGGAAAAGGATTAAGACTCCCTTCTCAATTGTTTTGGATTGGATAAAACATTACCTCAAGAACCACTTGGCTACAAATTTGTCGGGGAGAGTCAAAATGATGGATTAGAGCTTTAATCCAATGTTTATGGAGATGTGTTGTGATGATGTGTATGTGATTTTGAATGATTGATTTCTAAATGCAATGATCTAATTATGAAAACTATGAAAATGTAGTGATCTGTTATGATTTCTGACAAACTGATTGTAGACAAACAAATTTAAGTTCCAGAAATGAGAAGGACAAACACAGATGCATCTGATATTGAAATTTGAACTTGATCTTGCTAATCTAGGGCACAATACGCCCTAGACTGTCCTCCCTTTTTCTTAGATCTGAAAATGTGGGCTTTAGGATGCCAGTTTGTAGCTTCTACCTTTCGGGTGTTGTTGTTGGAACTTCAAGTCTATTGATGAAACAATATAGATTATATGACTTGTCAACTTGTAGGGTTTTAATGCACGAATAAACAAATATCCTTCAATCTTCCTCCAACTCACTTCAAATTTGTAACTTGCACACACAAAAGGAGGGGAAGGGTTGTGCCATATAGGAGCTTGCCTAAGTCAAACCTCATGTTAGTATTTCTACCTCCACAATGACAAATCATGATAAAAAAGAGTGTATGTTTGGATGGATAGAGGCAAAGTGACAAATAAGTAGTTAATTAACAACCTTGCTACAACTTACCACTTGAATCTAATCTCTTTGATGGACTGAAGTCTCACTCATCACCTTCAAGGATCAATTGTTGCTTGATTTGATTTGATGATCTACAAATGCTAGTACACATAAACAAAATGCATGTAAACATGAACACAAACTCACATAACATATGACATGTTGAATGCACAAGACAACTAAGAGGGGGGGTGAACCAATTGTATCTTAAAACTTCAAAACCCTTATACACATTTAGATCCACATTCATTAATAAACTATTAAATCTATTTTGATGATTTATCATGAAATGGAAATAATAGAAATTGAAACACAACAACACCATACACAAGAGAACACCAGATTTCTGTGGAAAACCCAAGATGGAAAAAACCTCAATGAGGATTAGCTCACATTATAAGTAATAACAACACTAATTACAAAGGCTTGTTTCGAAAGGACTCATTGCCCAAAAAATGAAAGGCTTACTGCCATAATAGAAAAGAAGATAGAGAAGAAATGTTACATAGAGAAAATTGTCTCAATGCAACAAAGAATCCACCACAATGTCGTCAACACCTTTGCAACCTGATTGAAGAATTGTAGACACCTTCTGCTCACTAATGACAACACATGTTTGTTGACATCAATGAAAACCCTAACCGCTCATACTTGCAACATGATGTATGATGCTTGAATGATGAAATGGTGTAATATTCTTGATAATTTTTTCTCTTTCAGACTGCTCTTGAATGCTCCTTTAAGACACTTGATTTGTTCAATTGAAGTATTAGGATTAAAATGGTGAAAATACTTTGTATTTATATGAAATTATTCTAATTTCCTTAAAATTAAATATCAATAGTCAATATTTGAAATTGAAAATTAAAATAATAAATTACTGACATCGACATATTCAAATTTGGGGCCACATTAAGCAGTCTACGCCCTAGACTAGATTCCTACTTTTTAGGAATCAAAAGTCTCTGGGGAAAAATATTAGATGTATAGTTTGATTTCCCATGTTTGATTTTTCAATAATGTATGAAAATGGGCAATTAATTCATAATAGGTCCAAGCACATAGGAGAGAGTAAAATCTAGTGTGAAATTGTCAAGGGTGAAAATTTTTAACACTACATTTAGCCTCCACTTTAGTGAGAGTATGAACTTATGCTTAAACTCACACTAAAGTATGGATATGCCAAGAGGGTTTCAATTATCCAAATATTGATGAGATAGGATGACATTGAATCTAGGGGAAGCAAAAGCCCCCAAGATGCAAGATCCTATGGCAAGACAACATGAGGACAAAGGAACACACATGTATGGAATGTACTGCAGAATGACATAAATGCATGATGAAAACACAACACTAAATGCAAAACAAACAAATGAAAATAAAAAAATAAGATGTAAACATGTAATGCAAACACAATGTAAGCTCCACAAAATTCTTACTAGGATCCATACCCAAGGCATTCATGACACAAACTAACAAAGTATGATATTTGATAGGTGAACCATGAACCAAAGCATCACAGGCTAGTGAAGTATGATATTCACTAGGTGAGCTTTCTAAATGTAATGAAATGGGAAACACACAAGGGCTAGTGATGATCAATTTTCACTAGGTGTGATCCCATGTCAACCATACCAAGAGTTATATTCCTAATAACTTTGATAAGGTGCTACACAAAATGATCAAAATTCCAATCCAATGCATCACCAAGTCCAACATGTGTGAACAAAGTGAATCACATAATGCAATGCATGCCCCCACCTTAAAGTAATTACTAAACTCCAACTATGAACAATTTATTTAAGGTAGTTCAAGTAGGATGATAAATGCAATCGTGAAAAATAAAGGCCATGAGAGCTTACTAGAAAACCCTATGTCAATGATATGTTCCCAATAGAGATTAATCATGAGAATGGATTTCCCCCAAGACAAAGTCACATAACAAGAAAACAAATGACACATGAGGGATCCACAGATTTGGGGTCAATATAGACCTTTGATAATATATAATATGATTGCTCATAATTGACATCATTACCCTAGATACTCATGGAACTACTAACATGATGGAAGAAAAACATATAGAGATGAAAAAACAAACCTTTTGGTTCAACATGGATGAGACCTAAATGCCTCAATTCCTTGCACTACCCCCAAAAGGAAAACACAAGACAACAACAAATTTTTATAACATAAAGAAGAATGGAGATACAAATAGATGGATTTTATAACAGATTCATTTTCTTTGTATCCTGGTGCCAACTAGAACAACAAGGGTCATCCAAAGAAAACTCACAAAAATAAGGACACACCAAGAATCACATCATGGGAGATCACATCACATGCAAGCAATCACAAATAAACACCCAAAACATACACAAAGGATATTGCACATGTGTGAGCCAATCTAAAGCGAATCATCTACATCTCAATATTGCTCATCATAAATAGAAGATGGATAATATGACAAAGGGACTACATCAAGTGTTGTACAAGGAGTGTCACTAGATTCAACACATGGTAGATCAATCTCATTAGGAGGATCATCATGGTTTCCCCCATCTAAATCCATAGATTTGGAGAATAAAAGAGATAATTTATTATGTACTTGTTCTATATTGGCTTCTTCATATTCACTATCCAAATTTATCACAATAGGTGGTTTAAGGATTATATGAGTCATATGACCTCATTTTTCATTCTTTATCTAGGTTGAGACATGTAAGGTTAAATTGCATGATTTGGCAAGGGTGGCAACATAGAATCAGGTGATGACATGGATGGTTGGGTAGGAGGTAATCCATCTAAGATGGTTTGGACTGTTGGTTGGTCATTCTTTTTCTTTTCAACAAGCTGGTGAGCTATGACATGACATATACGCTTACGCTCTTTTTAGGAAAATATTCTGAGTTTAATTTTCATACTTGGAAAATAAAAATGAAAATTCAAATAATATTAAATAAAATTTTATGGGGAATTATAGTAAAAGGGAATGAAAAACTGCCTACATATGCAAAGAAGTTATTAGATTGGCATAATAGAGATGATAAAGCCAAGGATATTATTGGTATAATTTCTCTTTCCAACTCTGAATTGCATCATGTATAGATTTGACAAATCAACAAAATTTTAGGATAATTTGAATAAAATGTTTGGAGCAAACGAAGTTAATGCAAAGTTTTCTGTAAAACTTCAACTATTCAAATTCAAAATGGAAGATAGAATCACTATGTCAAACTACATAAGTAATTTGAGGTCTTTGATTAGGAAACTATCAAAATTCAAGGCTCCAGTAGATAATGAAGATGCTAAAGCTAATTTTTTAAACACTTTGACTTCAAAATACAATAATGTTATTTTTACACTCAATCAAATAACTTTTCAAACCTTAGAAGATATGATTTTTATCCCTTTTATTAGAAGAAAAGAGAACAAGTGCAAAAGATATAGAAGTTGATTCTCAATAGGAGAATGCATTATCTTCATGAAGAAATAACAAAAGTTCAAGTCCAAACAAAGGGGAAATTAAGTGTTTTTAATGTAAGAAAAATGGCCACATAGCTTGGTCTTGTAGAACTCAATCTAGTGATAATTTCTTAAGGGAAAACTCAAAGATAGATCAAATGAAGTTAACTTAGCTTGTATTGAGGATGAGGATTTACTAGATGATGCTTTTTTGATGATTATTGTTTTGAAGATACTAAGAATAGATTCATACTTTGATCCTTCACAATTGGAGGTTGGAGGCATTAGAGGATGGAGATTTTTCCATCATCTCAAGTTATCTTCTCCCTTAGAGATGGTGCTTTGTATGAGAAGCCTATGTTTATTCTTTCCTTTTTTATGTTGATAAAATTAATGAGTGGATATATTGTGAAGTTTATTTTTTGAAGATAAGTAAGGTAAATATTGGTGAATTCAATATGGATTTTTATCTAGATAGTTCAAGAGTTATGATCTAGGGAATTAGACCCTTTTGAGGGTCATGATACAACGTAATGGAGAAATGTATTATTGTCTAATAATTTGGAGGATCTATCATTCAAGAGTTTGTGGAGGTGGTAATCTAGGAACTTGGGAATTCAAGTCGAGAGCAAAACCCTTCCGAGGGTTACAAGGTAGCTTGATGTCCAATTACACCTAATTCAATATTTGTTTCTTCAAAGAAAACTATTCTCAAGAATGTGTATTTTTTTGTGTAATCAACATGTTTTGTTATACGTTCTAGTTGTGTTAGGTAAACCTTAAGGGGAGGGTCTCTTGCCAAGGTGGAATTTGAGGTTTCAGGGGTACATTTGCAAGAACAAATATAATAAACCCAAGGGAATGTTAACGTATCATATTTCATTGTCCATCACTTAGTTTGGATAGTGGCTATGTAGTTATAGTTAAGATAACTATAATTATCCTCTCTCTCTATATATTTTTTATGTTCATCAAATACATCATTGAACATTTTACCTTTCATAATCTTGATCTTGCTAAAATTTCTATGGTTTTTCTGTATAAAATATTCTAACAAAAAAATAGAAGTAAATCAATCTATCTTCCTTAATTTTATTTCATTTATACTTGGTTAAGGGGTATGTGCAGGATTATCATGGAAAAAACATGCCTTAAATGGCAAAAAAATTAGAAAAATCAAAGTTAGGCAACTTGACATAAGAATTTGAATAAGTTCTTTATATTATTTCAAAAATATGTAAGAATAGAATCTGTAGCAAATTGAATGTAGCTTCTAAACTACTAGGTTTATTTTTTAAAAAATAAAATCTATTTGGTGAAAATTTTAAATTTCAATGTAGTAGTACTTAAATTTCAGGGAAAAAATAAGAAGTCGGTTTTTGTCTGACCACCCTAACCACAATAAAATGATAATATTTTTTATAACATTGTAGATATAAGTAGAGGACTCATGTCCTGATGTGATGCATATTTTTTGTAATTTTTTTCCAAGTAAATAATTAATTATAATTTTTTTATTACAACTTCTAAAAAATATAAAAACTCATATGTTTGACCACCTTAACTTGGTCAAAATTTCATGAAATTCAATATATATATTTTTAATCCTATAGTATGTGAAGCATAGAATGTAATGCATGTTTCAAATTAAAAAAATGTGATACCGTTTGAAAGCTATAGATGTTTTTCAACCATCCTATCAATTAGGACTTTAGTCGTAATTCAAATAGAAAATAAATAATAATAATTTATTAAATTCAAAGTAAAGCATAATTTATATTGGTGGAAAGCTAAGAATCTCCTTTCAAAACCATTTTCGTTTCATCAAGTTTGGGTAAAAAAAAATTGTCAGCCACATGGGCCATCATATCACTTACATATCGCCACTTTTTGGCCCATCATGATCCTGCACATACCCTAAGAGTAATATAAAATAATTTGATAAAAAATATATCATTAAAACAAGTTAAAAATATTATTTTTAATATGGGTGGGGATTGTGCTCTTAGTCCTTACGGATTTTTATCTTTTTATTTTAATAATTTTGGGATATTATGGGAGAATAAATTTGGGATATGGTACATAAGAATTATTTGATTCTAGAAAGGTTCTCAAAGCTATGAGTTCCACTTCTTGTACTTATTCTTAGAAAGAAAAATAATCCTTATGGATGTTTTAGGCCTATATCTTTGTGTAACACTATATGTAAGATCTTTTCTAAATTCGTTGCTAATCAATCATTACGATCCATTATGTGTTCCACTATTTGGAAATCTATGTAAAGACAATAGGAGCGTTTAAGCATTAAATATGTTCATTATTTTAGTGAATCCATTTTTGCAAAGTTGTGGAGATTTATCTTCTCTTCTCAAACCTCTTGGGTTCATATTTTATCATCCAAATATATTGATGGGTCCATCTATCTAGGAAGGAATGAAGGCCTCAAAAGTAATAATTGAGAAAAAAAATGAAAGCTCCATGATGGATTTTTTATTTATTTTTCAAAATATCATTTTTTAACAATATTCCTAAACATAGGAATCTCTCTACCTTATAAATTAGAAGAGATACAAATTTAAATTTTATTGGTAAGTTAATGTAGAGAAGTATGGGAAATCTAGATTGTAGAAATCTTTACCTTCTATTCTTGGCATTGATGAAAAGGATGGTAGTAAGTTTTCAAAAAATTTCCAAAAAAATCAACCTATATAGAATGACAAAAGAGAGGAATTATAATGGAATCTTTAAAGAAGTGGAAGCTATACAATCAATAATGAGTATAAGTAATTTTTCATTGAAATTAACCCAATTTCTAACTTGGCATAATATCTAGAGAGAAAAAGGGTTGTTAAAGGATTTTTTTCTTTCTATTATTGGATTATCATTAGAGGATTTTGAATTTGGAATAACTTAAATAAAGAGGTTTTAATGCTCTAGGTAGATGCCCTCTTTCTTTTAATTAAGGAAGAAAATAGTGGACAAGTATGTGAATATGGTAACAAAATATAAAATAATGTCATTGAATAATTTAATGCTAGATGGGTTCATTTTGGATACTTAAGTGAACAAATTAAACCTTGGGAATCCCCTACATTTTGGTCTTTCTTTTTGAATATGTCTTCACAAGGATGTAGATTCATGGGTAACGATTAGGGAGTTCATATATATTTCATATAGGCTCTTTAGGATATTGATACACTCTTGTTTAGTTAATGATTTTAGAAATAGTAATTTTTGTGTTGCAACTTTTTTTTGTGACTTTCTCATCCCTTTGTACCACTCTTGGTTGGTTGCTAATGTTTATATTTCTAGATCTAGATTGTCTTTCTTGCATAATATTGTTAGATTCTTTATTTGGCATTGTTGGTTCAAGAGCTACATGATGGTTCCTTCCTATTTCTTTAATGTGATGTGTACTTGTTGTTTTGTGTCCCTTTGGCTACGAGGTAGGTTCCTATGGAATATTTTTAAGTTTTGAACTTCCCTACTATGCCCCCTTTGTTTGGCTCAAGAATTCATAATACTAATGTAAATTCTATATAGGAGGAAGAGCTTAATCATGATTCCTAATACTTTTCTATTCTCTCTACTCTTTGTTTCACCATCTTGTTGGATAATTGGATTTTACCTAAAACCTCTTTGTTTTTATTTTTTTTATAAACAAAATTATGTAGTTAAATTTATATGATTAATGACTATCTATTTTTAATAATTTTATATTTATTTGAACCTAAAAAATTATGAAAATAAAAAATTTAAATAATTAAATATCTTGCTTAAAAATTAATTTTATTTTATAAAAATAAAAAATAACACTCAATTATATGTTGCATATGATAATGGTGGGAGGGCTTACAAATTAAGATGTTTACATTTGGATGTAAATGTGTGAGTAAATTAAATCTTAGAAATATTACACTTTAGTGAAATAACCTCTTGTTCTTTATGCTTTTTCATAAACACATGATTTTTTTCTTGAATGGTTTGGATAAGGCTTTTGAGGTTTAAATTTTTTTCGACAAGTATAAAGTTGGGATCTATAAAGTTGGGGTCTAGATTTGAGAAGGTGAATATATATTAGAGTTTAAAATAATTCTTGATCTTGTAAACTTTTTTTTATAAAAATACAATTTGACTTATAAAGATATGTAAGTGATAGAACTAATTAAAATAGAGGTGGTAATAGAATTAATTAAAATAGAGATGGCCTTTTGGATCTATGTGTACCTCAAACCTTTCTTATAGATTTTAATTTGTAATGAATTCTAATGCCTTTTCAAGTAAAAGTTAGGGTAGACATGATTTAACTTGTTTTGGAGGTTAACATTTAAGAAAACAAGGTTATATGACATGTCAGGGCTCAAATTAACAGTGTTGAATTGATTAATGAAATTAACTAAGGATGGGAACAAGTTGTCTCATGCACCTAACACAATAAACTTTATCAATGCTTATAGAATCATCATGTTTAAATAATAAAGGTGAATACAATTTTAAGAAAAATAGTTTATTTAAGTTAAATACTCTACAAAAAATGTTTATGATTGAAACTGTAGAAATAAAATCTATTGAATCAAAATGGATTAAAACATAATATAATAAATTTTATATTTGATAATTTTTTTTTTTAATAAATGTGTTTATTAAATACATCTATCCTCTTTATTAATTTTCGTACTAGTTGTTTTTAAATTAGTAAGGGTTTATTTAAACTAGTCCCATACTAGGAAAGGTTACAAGGGGGACCTCCTCCCCTTCAACATATTCAACTAATAAGTCACTTATTCAACTCTAATCAATTTGTAAGATACAATAGAAATCTAAGAACAACTACTTGAAATTTGAATTATATCTGTCATTTTAGAGATTCTAAAATGAATCTCTATCTTAATTATGAATTTTAACAATCCCATTGACATTAATTTCATACTTATTTATTACGTTGTAAAGTGTTCCATTGCAACACATTTTTTGTCGTATACACCGAAACTCTGAATTCCATTTTTTAGTGTATAGGAAAATGGTGGAGGCGGTGACAAAGCACATTAATTATGGTTGTTGATGGTTTTAAAAGCATATATCAAAATGTATTAAATACGTTATTCAACGGTAAAATTTTGTAAGGAGGATAGGTGATCTCGCAATACTGGTTTACAATTTTTGGCCAAACTAGACACTGAACTGATTTTTCCTAACTAAATATTCACTTTCGGGCACCTATAGCGGCTAAACCGTGAGAAATTTGAAGATGATGCAAACTAGTGATTTGTGAAATTTTGTCTGTAGATTCTAAATATATATATTTTTTAATTTTTGGAATTAGATTGCATTTATTTTTTCATCTCCTTCAAAAAATAGTTTTTTTCAGTAAACACCATTTTTAAGGAGTGACACTCACCGTATAACACATAACTTCTTTTCCATGAAGGATAAAATTCTAATTTTTTCAAATTTAGATTTGTAACTATGATTTCTAGTGCTTCCAATTGGTTTCATAGTGTTTTATTGAATATTTTTCCCTTAATCAAGTTTCGAATTCAAACCAATTATAATTTAGACATTGGCGGACTGTATAACACAACTTTTTTGTATGTATCAAAATTCAATTTTTTTTTTGTTGGATCAAGGACTTCAATATCTGGTGCACTCATATTTTTCAAAAAAAAATTGATAATCTTCTATTTTTACACATGTGCGGGTGAAGCCACAATAGTGGTTTAAAATTGAAGTGAGGAAGGAAAACTAAAAAAAAATGAATACATTGCAAAAAACTTGATTTTAGGGGTTTGTAGAACCTAGGTTCTGGTTCATCGAACCCTCTTAATAATTTCCTACCAAAAATCCATCAAAACCCCTTATAGAAGGGGGGTTCGAACGAACCCTAGGGGTTCGCTCGAACCCCCTTTATTCCTCATCCCCCCTGAGACATAAAAAACTTAAATTTTGGCACTTCGAGCTCGGTTTGAGGATGAAAATGGAGGAATATTCACAAACCCAACTGGAATCAAGTAGTCCTCGAATATCCAACGAATATAATTTTAATATGTTTTGGTTTTATTATGTATTTTTTTTAGTTTTATTAAACATAGATTTTCATAAAATGAAGGTCTTGTTCTACATGTGGAAAAATAGCAGATTATCAATTTTTTTGAAAAATATGAGTGCACCAGATATTGAAGTCCTTGATCCAATAAAAAAAAATTGAATTTTGATATATACAAAAAAAGTTATGCGTTATACGGTCGCGCTATGTCTGAATTGTAATTGGTTTGACTTTGAAACTTGATTAAAGCAAAAATATTCAATAAAAAACTATCTAACTAAGTGAAAGCACTAGATATCAGAGTTAAAAATCTAAATTTGAAAGAATTAGAATTTTATCCTTCATGGAAAAAATGTTATGTGTTGTACGGTGTGCGTCACTTTTTAAAAATGTTGTTTTTTGAAAAAAACCAATTTTTGTGGGAGATGGAAAAAGAAGTGGAATATAATTCCAATTTTTTTAATTTTTTTAGAATCTGAGACAAAATGTGATGAGACTCTAGTTTGCATCATCTTCAAATTCAATTTTAGCCTATAGGTGCTCGAATGTGAAGATTTAGTTTAAAAAATAATTTCAGTGTCCGGTTTGGCCAAAATTGTAAACCACTATTGTGGGATCACAGAAAACAAAAGAGCTTGAGTTTCGGTGAAAAACCTACATTCACAAAAATAAAAAATAAATATAATAATAAAATTAAATTTATTTAAAATTATACTTTTTGGGAAGTTTATAATAAGGACTACATACTTACAAAAAATAAATTTTAAATGAATTCATTTGATCCCCCAAAAGGTAAATCAAAAGTGGTTTTTTATCAGCATTTTGATACGTGTAAAGGAGACTCTATTATAAGTATGGTTTAAAACTAGGAGGGTTCTATCTAAAGGGGTTTGATCTAAGGTAGTTTGATCAAACTGTTGATGGTCAAAACAACACAACAGTTAAACAGAATATTGCTATTCTGTTTCTCCTGAAAGAGAAAGACAACACATGGATATCTTAGCTCCCAAGGTCTTGGTAGTTGGTTCTCAACTGTGCTGATGTTGCTTAATTGTTGATGTGAACTATAATGTTCAAGGGGTCTGCTAGTGTTGAGCTTCTGGATTGTTCTAAGATCAAACATGAATTTAAACCTACTTTAACTAGGGTTTTTAAAGAAACAGAAAAAAAAGATAGATCAAAGTTTTGGTGCTAGAAGGAATGATAATTCATCTAACTTAACCAGACTTGTTATATTTCAAGGGATTGTAAACTAAAACTAAAGAACAAAATTAACTCGTGATTAACACATAGTCTCATCCATTCACAATGTTGATTTCCACAACAAATTATAAGTTACCACTTTTAAATAAAACACAAATTAACACTTCATTCCTTGAAAGCTTTTCAAATCAAATGATTAACTCAAGATAAATACCATTCTAGAACACAACATGAAGTAGATTTTAATCTGGTTGCTTCTACTATTAGTGAAACAGATAAGCAACATTTACAAATCTGGCATAATCACCAGTGTACATAAAACCTATGTCTTCAGGTTGTTTCCACCTACACGAAGAGAACTTGAAAGATACATCTACTTTCTATGCTCCATCTAATTCCTACTCTACTGCTACTCTTCAGTTTCTCTACTGGTACTAATTTATGAAGAATCCCTTGCTACTTCTAAAACTCGTATATTTTTAAGGGAAAGAAAAATGCCATATATACAGAATGTATCAAAAAGAATGTGCTGGCCCCTATTTTAGGGTTTACAAAATATCTGTTAGTTGTAGGATGGGGTCAACACTAAGATCTTTTGTAGCTATAGTTAAAGCTGCATTTAATGTGAATCCCTGCTGTCCATGTCGATGAAAGATTGTCCCTAGGAGAAGACTTTAGATCTTTTGCAACTATAGCATTTACTTCTAGTCTCTGTGTCCACCTTTGAACTCCATCGGAGCCGCCTTGAATGCTCAAAAAGATTGCCATTAATACCAATCTGCCTCCTGTCAGTAAATACCACAGCTGTCCCTGAGACTCATGGTTCTTTCTTCCTTTTGGCCCCCCCTTCCCGCAAGTTGACCGTCTTTTGGAAGTGGCATCAGACTTCCCATTAGATCTAGACACCATTGTTCACTGAGCTACTCCATCGGCTCATTCACAGAACATATCCACACCAGTTGCATTCTATCGGTCTTCCTTATATAGGTGGTCAACCAATCAAACTATCATTGGTTTTCCCCCTGAGCTTCTTCTAATTGGTGGAACAAAAGCCACGCCAGATTCTCGGGTAGTCAAAAGTGGTCCACACCAAATCGCACGTTGGTGAGACACCAATCGTATCTCCCTAATGTGATTATGCATTTCTTAGCAGTTATCGGTGAAACATATGACAGTCGGCGAGACCTCATAGTGAGCGCTAAGAGTCATAGCGATATCCTTTTTCATTTGGCAGGTTCGTCGCTATCAGCAAGATTTTATTCCATCGGCAGACATCACATCGAACTTAAATCTTTTGGTGAGACTTTACTCGGTCGCCAGGACCTCCTGCCGAACTCAAACCACTATGCTAATACTGCCTCACCTCGACAAGAGTCCACCCTCTCGGTGAGACTTTAGCATGTTGGGGAGACATATGAAAACCCATGACGATTAAAATGTCACGGCGACCGGTGGATCCCAAATGAATAACACACTGCCAGTCAGCAAGATATCGTATAGGTCTTGTTGACTTTCTTCTCAGAGGAAATTTATGCCAAACTGGATTGGGGGATGCCTTCCAACTGAGTTCCCTAAGAAATATCCTAAGATGAATAATTCAATCCTGCAAAACAAATTCCTCCATTAGTCTTCAAAGCATGAAAAGTACATTACTTGCAGATGCATAGCAAAAAGAAACCCAACTCTGGCAGAGGCGGAACTAAATCCGAACCAGAAACGACACCCTCCTTCAAAACCGGTGGGGGCGGGGCCAAAAAGAAATCAAAACCGGGACAAAAAAACCAACAATGTGGAAACAGGACTGGAACCAAACGAAGAAACGAACCAGGCGGAACTGGGACAAAACAAACTAACAACACAGAAACAGGACCGGAACCAAATGAAGAAATGAACCAGGCGGAATCGGGAAAAAACAAACCAACAATGCGGAAATGGGACTGGAACCAAACGAAGAAATGAATGAGGTGGAACCAGGACAAAACAAACCAACAATGTGGAAACAGGATCGGAACCAAATGAAGAAATGAACCAGGCGGAACCAGGACCGGAACCAAATCCGGACCTGAAACTTTTGAAAGTTTCAGGTTTGGATTCCATTCCGGTCCCGCCTCCGACAACATCCAAAAAAGACGAGGAAAACAGACGAAGGAAGAAAAAAGGAAAGGGGGAAAACACCCCACAAAAAAAAAGGAATAAAAAGCAACAGAACCAGACACGTGGAACTAGGATCGAAATGAAACCCGAACCTGAAAATTTTGAAAGTTTCAGGGTTCGGTTCCAGTTCCGGTTGTAGGTCCGCTAGAACAAAAGATAGACTTAGGAGGAAAACAAAGGAGTTGTCAGGATCGGAACTAGGAACGAAACAAGACCAGACCCTGGACCTAATTTCCAAGCTCGATTTTGGTCCTGCTTCTGCACCTGATAGAACAAAGAAAAATGCCCAAGGCAGAAAAGAAAGGCAAAAAGAAAAGAACAAGGGCGATCCATTTTGTTCCAAAACAAAGTTGGGGGGGTTATGCAAGGCATAACAAATGGTGACTCAGCTGGAAAAATGGTTTAACCATTTTCAAGAAACTGAATAATTCAGCTACCTAGACCTCCTAGTTTATGAACATCACAACTCTAGTTGGGGTCAGTTTCAACAACCAAGGTTGAGCTAGAATCTCAAATGTAAGCCCACAATGACTAGCCCTGAATCTATGTGTGTGCTTGATGGTGCATCATCCTCTGATAAAGTTTTCCTCATCTTTTGAACAATAATGGGCAAGATTTGAACTACATGAGTTGATCCCCTTTGTGCAATGATATCCTAGGCATTGCTCTGCTGCTAGTTAGGCGTCCATAGCCCCGACAAAGATACCTCTAGTTTTCTCACAACATTGCTCTACTTCCAACCAGGCATCCATAGCCCCGGTAGAGATACTGGAATCACCCATTCATATTGAATCCTCTTTTCTCTTTAAATAGTTCTCCCCCTTTTTTTTTCTTGGAGTTTCAAATATTTCATTCAATTTTTATTTTTTTATGCCAGATGTTTAACATCTGTTATGGGTTGAAAACTACCATGGACCTCATAACAACACTTGGGAATATGATTTTTCACTCAAATATTACAACACCATAGTCCTAGGAAAAATATACCATTACAAAGGGAGATGATCTTTGACGATTTGTGATAGATTTAGAGTAGCTACTGAAGGTTATTTACTGTGCACCTTATTTTCAAGACTTTCCACAATTTGTATTGATAATGGGCATAAAACAATGAATTTAGGACAAAATCACCCAATTAGAAAACCTGAAAATATCTAAACCACTTCTCTCCTAATAACCAAAGTATGCTTTAGATAACAACCCACCATTTCAAAATGGAAAGAACATAGAAGCCTCCAAAGAACAAAACAAGACAGAAACCAAACAACAAAGGAAACGAAAGAACATGAAGAACAAACAAACAAACAAAAAAACTATTTACAAACAAAAAAGCAAATTATTTACAAATAGGAAACAAACAAATTATTTACATAAAGAACAACGAATTATTTACATGCAGAATAGAAAATTACCAAGCTTTACGACTCTAAGTAATGTTTAAGAAACTGTCCATTGACAGGCAATGGAACAGGTTCTCCCGTTAAACTGCTCAACCGGAAAGCATTTTCTCCTAAGATCTCTGCAATTTGATAAGGACCTAACCAGAGCTTATCAATTTTTGGTGACTGCCCTTCTTTTCACTAGCTTTATCCCATAGCAGCACAAGGTCTAATATTCTAAAAGCTTTGATTTTGGCTCTTTTGTCAAACCAACGTTTGACAACAGCCTAGTGTCTAAAGAATTGCTGCAAGGCGGCATCCCTCTGCTCTTCTAATTTCAACAAGGCAGCTAATCTTACTTCTATCCTATCATCACTAGAGTAGAATTTTTGCATGAACTCAAGTATAGGTATTTGCAGATGGATAGGGAATACAGGCTCCTAGTCGTATACCAACTTAAATGGTGAGGTCTTTAAAGCAACCTTAATCCTAGTCCTATCTGCCCATAACACAAATCTTAGCTGGGTATGCCAGTCCCTAGGGTTGTTCTCTAACAATTTTTTGATTACAATAAGAGATTCTTATTGGTTGATTATGCAAATCCATTGCCTTGTGGGTAATAGTTTGAAGAATATTTCAAGACAATTTTGTGATCATAAGCCCACGAAATGAACTCAGTAGAGGAAAAGGAAGAGCCATTGTCACATACCAATGTGAAGGGTACTCCAAACCTAGTGGTGATGCATTCGGTGAGGAACCTGATCACTACCTCTATTGTGCTATTCTTGCAAGGGATAGCCTCTGTCCATCTCGTGCAGTAATCAGTGGCAGTCAAAATAAATTTGTGTTCTACAGAAGAGTTTGGGTTAATTACCCCAATAAAATCCAGTGCCCATTGGGCAAATGACCTTACCTCGTAGATAGACTACAATGGCATGGCTGGATGGCATTCTTTTGATGCAAAAATATAACATATGTGACATGTTCTTACATGTTGATGGGCATCTTTGAACACACAAGGCCAGTAATAAACAGATCTAAGGATCTAGTGTGCCAATGAGTTTGCAGAACCATGACCTGTGCCGTGTTTCCCATGAAATTTAGTGATCACATGTTTAGCCTCCTGCTGATCAAGGCATCATAGGTACACTCCCTCTAAATTCTTCCTATATAGTAAACCTCCTTTGAGCATATAATACGAGCTCTTCATTCTCAGTGCCGTCCTTTGAGTTGTATTCATTCCCTGTGGGCACCGATTATTGAGCATGAAGCAAATGATATCGGAATACCAAGGGTCGTTTGAGAAGGACTGATTTGTGTATTGTTGGCAAATAATATTTTTACCAGCATCAGCCATGGATTTAAACAGGCCTGTACCTCTAACAAGTTTCATAGGGCATATCTCCATATCGAACTCTTACAAAATGGCCATCCACTTCCCTCTTCTTTCTCCCAGCTCACTCTGCATAAGTAGAGACTTTACAACAACATCAGGAACTACAACAATAATTTGACTTCGAAGAATGTAGTGCCTAAACTTCTTGACAGCTCAGACCAGCGCAAAATCTTGTTTTTCAAGAGGTGGGTACTTAACTTCAACATTTTTGAATGGAGAGATCATGAAAGCGATTGGCCTCTCCTCTGCCTCTCCTCTTCGTTGAGTTAGGACAGCTGCGTAGGAATGTTTAGAAGCAAAGGAATAAATATAGAATAGTTTTAAATAGTCAGGGCTGGTGAGGACTGGCGCATCTGAAATGGATCGCTTGATCTGTGAAAACACGACCTTCGCCTCCTCACTTCATTCTATTTTGGCATCTTTCTTCATCATTTTGTTCAATGGTTTTACAATTTCTGTAAAACCCGTGATGAATTTTCTCACAAAGTTGATCTTTCCAAAGAAAGATCTCATCCTTTTCTTGCTTCTTGACATAGTTATCTTCAGAATGGACTCAACTCGGTCTAGATTGATCGATATCCCTCTTTCTGAGATTATGTGTCCTAAGAGCTTCCCTTTAGAAACTCTAAACACGCACTTTTTAGGATTCAGAGAGACGCCATATCAGATACATCGTTCAAGAACCTTAGCCAAGTCTGCAGCATGGTTCAGTCTATCCCTGGAGAACACTGTTAGGTCATCCATGTAAACAATAATGCATTTACCAATTAGATCCTTGAATGCTATGTCCATGGCACACTGAAAAGTTGCTCCAACATTTATCAGACTGAATGGCATCCTTCTGTATGCAAATGTTCCCCACTTTGTAGTGAAGGTTGTTTTCATTCTATCTTCATAGTTAACCATTACCTAATTGTATCCAGAGTAACCATCCAAGAATGATATCATCTGAGATCCATTGACAGTCTGCAAGATCTCATCCAGAGAAGGAAGTGGGTAGTTATCTTTTTCTAAAGCTCTATTCAAATTTCTGAAGTCTACACATAGCCTAATCTCTCCGTTTTTTTTATGGACTGGGACCAAGTTATCCACCCGTGTTGAATGTTGCACAGGGAAGATTATCCTTGCAAAAAGCAATTTCTGAACTTCTTTAAGGATCAGTGGTTCAATCAGGGCGTTGACAGGGCGTTGCTTCTATCGGAATGGTTTAGCTTCGGGCTTCAGAGGGATGGTATGAGTTATTACAAAAGCATCAAATGTTTTTAAATCCTCATACCCCCAGGCTATCGCAGAAATATCTTTTTTCAGTACCCTCAGTATATCTTTTCTGATTATTTTAGGGCAAGCTTTCCCTATGTAAACATTTCTTTCAGGGCCAGAATCAGCTAGGTTAACAATTTCATATTCACCTCCTTTATCTTTAGTTGATATCTTCTCCTGAGCCCTTGGGTCCAAATCAAAAATTATTTCTAAGGCCACCATTCCCTTGGGGATGCTATTACTCTTTAAATTGATGACCCCCTATGTATCATCTCCAGGGTTCCAATCTCCTTGATCCCTATTGGACTCATCAATGATATGTCCTTCAAAAATATCTGAGCTTGCTAGGAAAGCAAGGATATGTCAATCATCATCAAAGACCTGAAAGTTCTTGATATTATCAGGAACAACTAGGGTGGATATCAATTCTACTGAGAATCTTTTAAGGTTGGAGCCTTGCATGGATTCCAGGCTACTTACAGGCTAATTCTCTTCCCTAGGGATTAAGCCAATCCCAAAGGCATCAAAATCTTCAATCAGGTTCTATACCCTATTTCTATATGTTGCCATCCTTTTATTGTGACATGTATATTGGATTTTCACTTGCTTGATAACTATTTCTGAATCTCCTTTAACCATCAAGGCAGTGACTTTCTTCTTATGTGCGAACATCAGCCCCCGAGTTAGAGCTTCATATTCTGCTACATTGTTAGTGCACCCAAACTGTAGCCTATAAGAAGCAAAGAAGGTTTTCCCTTTCGGGCTGGTTAGTTCAATCCCAACACCACAGCTTGTCTTGGATTTGGATCCATAAAACGTGAGGGTCCACAACTGATCATGAGCTGGGGTTGATTCTTTGGGGGTTATTGTGGGCATTTGGATAGAATGAGCCATAGGTGGGGCTGCTTGATCTTTTGCCTCAGATATTGGGAATAGGTGTTCAACAGGTTGATCATGTGTAATTTCCAATTCGTGCACAGATATATCATATAATCCGTGGCTATCATCCTGACAGTCACTTGCATCTTTAATTAATCCCTCAGGTTTCAACATACTTGTGAGTGTGGGGGTATCAAACAAACCTTGGGGTGGTTCTAGTATTGTAGCTAGGATAATTTCAATTTGAGAAGGAACTTCGTTTGGAGGTACCTTATCCCTGATTAACATTATTGATTCTTTGGCTTCAAATGGGAAGTGATCTGCAATGGTCTCAGGGTGACTTAAGCTAGTTTCCTCAAATTGAGAGACATAATTTAAAATACTGATACATGGTTGGTAGGTCAATTCAGAATGATTTTGGTAATGCACCCTACACCAATTGGGGAGTAGGAGACTTTGCAGATTGATATCTTCCCCTAAGACCAGCTAATCCTATTGCAACTTCTTGATCAATGCTTGTTGGTTTTCATTAATCATAGGATTAGGGAATTTTGGTATTGGCAGTTCTTTAGGATCAAAAATAGAAAAGGTTAAAATTTCATCTCTTTTGTAAACCCCTATCCCAGTTTTGAAATAGGCTACCTCATTGGGGCAATCATATTCAGTGATGATATGCTTGAGGCAGGGTTCACTTTCAATCCTAATCTGCGTGGGAATTCCCCTCCATGGTAACCACATATGTGAAAAGTCAAGGGAGAGATATCACCCTATACCTTTCATCAAATCTCTACTCAACAGCATACCATAGGTCTCAGGAATGTTTGCTACTTGAATGTTTATGTTGGTTTGAACCCTAGGGTCTAACCCTACTTGCATATGTATGTTTCTCAACTCTCCCACTACATTAACCTCTGTTTTGTCAAGTTGGATGACCTTCTTGTTTGTTTGAACAGGGTTCAATCCCAATTTCTTGCATATGGAAAATGGCATAACATTGCCTGAAGCCCCTGAATCTAACAAACAATTATGTAGGTTCTTCCCACAAATTCTTAAACTCAAAAGAAATGGTGGAGTACCTACCTTGCTTCTGTACAAGACTACGTTCATGTCTGTAGCAGGTGCCACTTTGTTTTTCCCTTTTGATTTATCAGCTTGCTCCAAAGCTTTCAGCACTATCTCCCGTTGAGCAGGTTACCACTTCAGGATGTCAAAATATGACAAAGAAGTTTTCTATTTTTGCATCTCAGAAACAATATCAAATTCTGTATTACAGCTTGCATTACCTTTGAAAACACCAGATGAATTACCTTTGTTATAGAAGTCGAGTGGCCCTTTTGGTGGAGGAGGGTTATTATCAGCACTTTGATTCAGAGGCACCATGTGATTAGGTGGTGTTGATGTGGTAAACAAACCCTTATTCTGATTTCTTAGGAAGTTTCCTCCCTTAGTCTGAAAAGCTTGGGCATCGTATGAATCTTCCTTTGGTTCATTCTCACTTTGCATTGGGAATGAGGGCTCTTCTTCAAAGAGGTCATAAGGCATAGCTGTATCCATTGAGTCACCTCCTTTGTTTGAGTTCCCTTGCAACGTTTGGGCATCTGCCTATGCCATCTTGACAAATTTCTCCATTTCAGGGTAGTTTACCTCAGAATGAGTGGCAGTATCGTGCAGCCTGCACTAATTAGTCATAAAATTAAGGTCAGCCACATTTGCAGCATGTGACCTTTCCTCATTAACTTGATAATGGTCAGAAACTCCACCATTGTTCGGCCCTGTATTCCATTGTCAGTTGTTATTTGGTCTCTGGTTGTATCCTCTATTTTGATTTTGATAGCCTTGGTTAGAGGAGTTTTGGCCTTGATAACCCCTTTGGTTGTAATTGTTATGATTTTGATAATTACCCTAATTTTGAGAAGGGTTCAATCTAAGCTGAGCCATGTCATTTGTAACTTGAGACAGTGTTTTCTTCAAGGTCTCTACCTCGTTTGTGAGTTGAACTATCTTTTCACTTTCAATAGGCTTAGCAACAAGTGGCTGATCAACATGACTTGGTGTTCCAATTTGGTTATGATGACCATGGGGACCTTGAGGGACCTGTGGTTGTTGAAAAAAGTCAGGAGTCCCACTAGCAAAGAATTGAATAGGAGGTTGAGTCTGCAACTCAGACATAGGTCCATAATGGGAAGGAGACATTCCCATGACAGTATTGAATAGAGGGGTTGGGCTATGCATCTGATATCCTATTGAAGGGAAACCTCCTCCCAAAATTCCTTGTTGAGAACTAATTTGTTGTTGCAGCTTGATAGCCAAATGATAAACTTTAGATAGAGAATCGTTATCTTCCGGTTGATAAGTCCTTTACAGGAATAAGTTGAGCAGGGGGTCTATAACTCTAAAGTAAGCTTGAATGGCACTATTTTCAGCAACTAAATAGGGGTCTTGCAGTCTCCTATACATTCATTGAAACCTGGTATTAAACAAGGGCAAAGGTTCACCTGGCTCCTTCCTAATAGTAGCAAATTGGTGGAACAGAATGGCTGGATCCACATAGATTCTGAACTAATTGATGAAAGCATTCTCCAGGTCTGTCCAGCTCAGAATAGAATGTTGAGGAAGATTAAGGTACCAATTGTACGCCATATCCCCTAAGGAGTAAGGGAACAACCTACAAACTACATCATGGTGAGCTATTTGAGCTCTGGTATAAGCATCCTTAAAAGCTTGTATGTGCTCTTCAACACTCCTTGATTCACTATGAATGTACTTGAAACAAAATCTCAGGGTTCTTAGGCATATCATGAAAACCTCCAGGAATAGTCCCCAGTGGAGAGGGATTATTCTTAAAGAACACCATTGGTGGGGGTGGTGGTTGAGCCAGCTGATAGATGGGTCGAACCAGCTGTGATGACAATTGAGATGGATTTGGTGGTGGATTGATAGGTATTCATTGGGGTATTGGTGAAAAGCTTGGTGGAGTGAGCAGAGCTGACAAGGGTGGTATGATGGTTGCCCCAGTTTTGTGAACCTTGTGTCTTGTTGGGGTCTTGATTTCTATCAAAGGTGATGGATTTTTAGCTGATCGAAGAACTCTGTGGGGCTTCTCTAGTGAGAAAAACCCAGTATTATCCAGTTTTCTCTTCTGGGCCCTCCTTCTAGCGCCAGTTTCTGTTGATGGTCAAAATAGCACAACAACAGTTAAACATAATATTGCTATTCTGTTTCTCCTGAAAGAGAAAGACAACACATGGATATCTTAGCTCCCAAGGTCTTGGTAGTTGGTTCTCAACTGTGCTGATGTTGCTCAATGGTTGATGTGAACTATAATGTTCAAGGGGCCTGCTAGTGTTGAGCTTCTAGATTTTTCTAAGATCAAGCATGAATTTAAACCTACTTTAACTAGGGTTTTTAAAGAAACAGAAAAAAAGATAGATCAAAGTTTTGGTGCTAAAGGGAATGATAATTCAACTAACTTAACCAGACTTGTTATATTTCAAGGGATTGTAAACTAAAACTGAAGAACAAAATTAACTCGTGATTAACACATAGTCGCATCCATTCACAATGCTGATTTCCACAAAAAATTATAAGTTACCACTTTTAAATAAAACACAAAATAACACTTCATTCCTTGAAAGCTTTTCAAATGAAATGATTAACTCAAGATAAATACCATTCTGGAACACAACATGAAGTAGATTTTAATCTGGTTTCTTCTACTATTAGTGAAACAGATAAGCAACATTTACAAATCTGGCACAATCACCAGTGTACGGAAAACCTATGTCTTCAGGTTGTTTCCACCTACATGAAGAGAACTTGAAAGATACATCTACTTTCTATGCTCCATCTAATTCCTACTCTATTGCTACTCTTCAGTTTCTCTACTGCTACTAATTTATGAAGAATCCCTTGCTGCTTCTAACACTCGTATATTTTTAAGGGCAAGAAAAATGCCATATATACAGAATGTATCAAAAAGAATGTGTTGGCCCCTATTTTAGGGTTTACATAATATCTGTTGGTTGCAAGAGGGTCGGCACTCAGATCTTTTGCAGCTATAGTTAATGTTGCATTTAATGTGAATCCATGTTGTCCATGTCGGTGAAAGATCATCCCTAGGAGAAAAATTTAGATCTTTTGCAACTATAGCATTTACTTTTGGCCTCCATGTCCACCTTTGAACTCCATGGAGCCACCTTGAATGCTCAAAAAAATTGCCATTAATACCAATCCGCCTCCTGTCAGTAAATACCACAGTTGTCCCTGAGACTCGTGGTTCTTTCTTCCTTTTGGCCCCCCCTTCCCGCAAGTTGACCGTCTTCTGGAAGCGGCATCGAACTTCCCGTTAGATTCAGACACCATTGTTCACTGAGCTACTCCATCGGCTCATTCACAGAACATATCCACACTAGTTGCATTCTGTCGGTCTTCCTTACAGAGGTGGTCAACCACTCAAACTGTCACTGGTCCGCCCCCTGAGCTTCTTCTAATTGGTGGAACAAAATCCATGCAAGATTCACGGGCAGTCAAAAGTGGTCCACACCAAATCGCACGTCAGTGAGACACCAATCGTGTCTCCCCAACGTGATTATGCATTTCTTAGCAACTATAGGCAAAACATATGACAGTCGGCGAGACCTCATAGCGAGCTCTAAGAGTCATAGCGATATCCTTTTTCATTTGGAAGGTTCATTGCTATCGGCAAGATTTTACTCCATCGGCAGACATCACGCCAAACTTAAATCTTTCAGTGAGAGTTTACTCGGTCGCCAAGACCTCCTGCCGAACTCAAACCACTACGCCGATACTGCCTCACCTCGACAAGATTCCACCTTGTCGGTGAGACTTTAGCATGTCGGGGAGACATATGAAAACCCACGGTGATTAAAATGTCACGGTGACTGGTGGATCCCAAATGAATAACACACTGCCAGTCGACAAGATATCTGATAGGTCTCATCGACTTTCTTCTCAAAGGAAATTTATGCCAAACTGGATTAGGGGATGCCTTCCAACTGAGTTCCCTAAGAAATATCCTCAGATGAATAATTCAATCCTGTAAAAGAAATGCCTCCATTAGTATTCAAAGCATGAAAATTACATTACTTACATATGCATAGCAAAAAGAAACCCAACTCTGGTGGAGGCGGAGCCAAATCCTAACCAGAAACGACACCCTCCTTCAAAACTGGTGGGGGCGGGGCCAAAAAGAAATTGAAACAAGGACAAAAAAAACCAACAACGCGGAAATGGAACCAAAACCAAACGAAGAAACAAACCAGGTGGAACACGGACAAAACAAATTAACAACGTGGAAATGGGACTGGAACCAAACGAAGAAACGAACCAAGCGGAATTGGGACAAAACAAACCAACAACGCGGAAACGAGACTGAAACCAAACGAAGAAATGAACCAAGTGGAACTGGGACAAAAAAAACCAACAACGCAGAAATGGGACTAGAACCAAATGAAGAAACGAACCAGGCAAAACTGAGACCGAAACCAAATCCAACCCCCAACTAGGCGAAACCGGGACTGGAACCAAATCCGATCCCCTGAAACTTTTGAAAGTTGAAACTTTTGAAAGTTTCAGGTCTAGATTCCATTCCTGTCCCGCCTCCGACAACATCCTAAAAAGACAACAAAAATAGACAAAGGAAGAAAAAAGGAAAGGGGGAAAACACCCCACAAAAAAAAAGAGGAATAAAAAGCAACAGAACTAGACATGTGGAACCGGGATCAGAACAGAACTCGAACCTGAAACTTTTGAAAGTTTCAGGGTTCAGTTCCAGTTCCGGTTTTGGGTCCGCTAGAACAAAAGACAGACTTAGGAGGAAAACAAAGGAGCTGTCGGGATTGGAACCGGGAACTGAACAAGACTAGACCCTAGACCTTATTTCCAAGCTCGATTTTGGTCTTGGTTCCGCACCTGACAGAACAAAGAAAAACACCCAAGGCAGAAAAGAAAGGCAAAAAGAAAAGAACAAGGGGGACCCATTTTATTCCAAAACAAAGCGGGTTATGCAAGGCATAACACAAACCCTCTTCAATTAGATTGCTTTAAATGGAACTTTTTAAGGCTTAAATCATTATATTTTTTATAAATATGTAATGTTAGAAAAAATCAAAATCTCCTAGAAATTGTAAACTAGCTTTGTGGGATCACTCAGATGTTTTATATTGTATATTGATAAGTGGAGGATAAGTGATGAGTGGTGAAAGTGGCATCCCACAGAAAATGATACGTGTTGTGTGTAAGAATTTCCATCACCAGCTATGTCATACATTTCTCATGGTATCTAACACACAGTAGACAAAAGAAAGATGAAGAGTAACAGAAGTGAAGAGAAAAATGGCAACAAGTCTATAGAAAAATTAGGATTTTAACTTGCGGTTTTTTCTAGGGCGAAGCAAAGGTAGGCATACATAGAAGGAGCAGATTGGGAGTGAAGGGTACCAAGAAATGGGACTCTGAAGAAAGCATTCCAATTGATGAATCCAAATTATCAGACATGTTCTTGAGTAAACACTGTGAATAGACTCACATCTATGTATATATGTATGTTGTAGTTTATGTGCTTGTGTTGTGTTGTGTATGTGTTTGAGAAGGTAGGCATACAGATGTAATAGTAATATTATGAGGCTTGGTAAAGTGGAGATATAGATAAATCCCTTCATCTATTTTGTATTGTATGCCTGTTAATCTTCTATCTCTATTTTATGTTCTGTTATATAACAACAATGAAGTGAATGTTTGTCATTTTTATTTTCTTGTACTAAATTGCTCACTATTCCAATTTTAGGATGATAAAGAACTTTTGAATGAGTAGAGGAAACTAAAGAAGAGTCTAGTGCGGCCCCACACCATCCTTCAAAGCCAAAGAGGAGAAAAAATGCCATTTTAGTGGCATACTATGGAGTTGGGTATCAAGGGATGCAGATGAATCCTAGGGCCAAAATAATCAAGGGTGATTTGGAGGAGGCCTTGTTCAAGGTTGGTGAAATCTTAGAAGAGCACTATGGGAATCCAAGGATGGTGGACTGGATGAGGTCTACAAGGACTCACAAGGGGGTTAGTGCTATGGACTAGGTGGTTTTTGGAAGGTTCATTATTGAGCCTCCAAGGTTCGTAAAATTTAGGAAGTATTTTTTTGTCCTCACCTCCCACATCCCCATCCCAAAAACTTAGAGAAACATTTGTAATATTTGATAGTAAGCATAATTCTGCTCTTGATTGTTGTATTTTGCATCTGTCTATCCCATAGGTTCATCTTTTTCCTTATTTTTATTCATGTGGTATGCTTTGCCTAGGGATGTTCACATGAATGTACCTACACGTCCTGAATTGGGATTGTTATTAGAGGAGAGCTTATTTCCTGCCTATAACCAGAAATGGCAAAGAACACATGAAGAGGTCTCTTTGAAGGGATTTGAGCAAAAAATATTGGATTTCAAGCAAAAATGCATACACAAACACATAGCATCCACTGAAGTTAAGGAGGGAGTAGTGGCCTTGTGGATGCATTCTCTTAGTCAGCAAAATTACCCTAATTTTATTGCTACAAAGGAATCGCAGAAGCTTCAAAATGGGACAGTGTCTATCATACCCAGCCCCGAGGAAAGCATGGATGACATAGAAGTGCTTGTAAATTAATTAGTACAAATGCTAATAGCATCATATCCCATCAATTGTTTTGTATTTTTTCCCTTATTAGTGTTTCTTGATTGAATTTCTCACATATAATTTTAGGTTTTCTGCATTCATATATGTAATCTCTCATTAGCACTATATGCTCATGCTTCTCTAATGACCACATTTGCATTTTCAAAGTAAATAAGCTTCTAGAAAACCCTTATTAGAATTAGTAATCCTTGTCCCATTTTCAACATTATATTTATCTTGCTCTCAATTTTATGCTTTCCATTTACAGTAGATTTGAGATTTTCACATGCAGATGGTGTTTTTGAGTTGACAAACACATTCTATTTGCTCACAGTTCTCCAATGAATGAGACTCAAATGAGAAAAATGAGTTTTGTGCTAGAGAGTGCATGTTAAGAATGTTAATGCATTTTAGTGATGTTCAAAATTTAATTCCATGGGCACTTCTCTATAACTCCTTGGCTGAAAGTTAGATCCACTGTGAGTGTTATTGCCAAGGTTCAAACATACAACCATTGTTCATGTCTATCAATGACTTAATTATTTGGCTTATACCCTTGGGTTTTCTTTGGCTCATCATAGGCCAAGTTAAAAATTTCCCTTCACCATGGCCTAGGGTAAGTAACATGGGTAATCCTTGAATTTACTCCATAATTGCTATACCACAATATCATCCTTCAAATTCATATATTTGTATCATTAATAAATTAATATGCATTGTAATGGTTACACAAAAACCTTACCATATATCCCATGAAGTTATGGGTCACCTTTTTGCTTTGAGAGGGATTTTGAACTTGAGTATCCCACACTGCAACTTTATAAAACATAACAGATTATCATTGTAGTTTGAATTGTTTATTGAGAAAAAATATGGAAACACCAATGGGGTGGCAACATATGGAGGTTGGAGAGTGTCAAAATTGTTCCTCTAATAAAGTCAACTTTCTTATAAATTTTTTCATGCAAACTCTTTTTATATCTTTAGAGTTCTTTGGTCAGTTCTCAATTATCTAGCCTATTCAAATTGTTATTTAATGATGCTTCTCTTTTATCAAAGGAGATTTGTACCAATGCTTGCTTAACTAATCACGATACTTTGTCACAAGAACCTCAAAATTTGGTCCTTGTAGCTTTATTTTTCATGACAAGTGAGCTCAAATATATTACGTCACAAATAATGTTGAAAATAACTTGGTAGATGTTGCCATTTAGGATATTGACATCTTCTCCAATTTTAATAAATCTAATGTTTTTTTTAGTTGTAGCAATTATTTGTCCATACATGGCAATGAGCTTGATCTTATGCACTAAAATAACATCAGTTGATGCCCAATGAGATCACTAGCCTTAAAAAGGTATGCCTTTAGCTTTTAGTTTGAACTTTGGAGCTATATTCTTTAATTGGTTTTTGTGCAGTACCATAGACATTTGGTTTTGTATGTCTCATACTGGGTCTATACAGGAAACTGAAAAAATCAAAGTAGTAATGATCTTACTATTAAAGACATTATATTTCATCAATCCATGAAAGTGTCATAATGCTTCTGACAGGTTGCAAGATTCTTGTATTAGTGTTGTAGATCACATTCCATGTTTGTCATCATAAATAGGATAAAAGATGATGGATGATGGATTCTTGCATTCTTTTCAATCCCTAGATTAATTTCAAGATGTATAAATAATCTTATAGTTTATGAGTGTTATCTAGAGTCTTGCATTCTCATACCTTAGTATTGTTGCCAAAAAATTTCTCAACCAAAGTAGTTTTATATATTTCATAGATTGTTTTAACTTGGTTTCTAGATAAGAGTCATAAATTGTGAGAATATTAAGTGATATCTTCCTAATTTTTTTCCCAGAATTATTGACATTTTGGGTTTAAAAGAGGATACAACATTGGTTATGAAGTAACTTAGTAAAGGCATGACAACCTCATTATTTTGCAAACTCGCATTGTCGATATCAAAATTTGGAGTTTTAGTTGTAACTTGTATTGGAAACACATATTGTGATCAATGGTTGTATCCAACTAAGGAATTATGTGGAACATAGAACTGACAACATACCATTTATGTCTATCTTTGGTCATCAAGAACCCTTATCTCTAGACATTCTGTAGAAATCACATTTATGAGACTGTTTTGTGCATACCTCGTGGAAGACAAAGAAAGATCCAAAAGAGTTCGGTTTGGCCAAGGATTTGAAATTATAGAAGATAATAATAATGTTGATTTGAAGATATTTAATTTTGAAAAAATTTCCTTTAGTTCCCCCGTCACAAAGAAAAAGTGAAAAAAAAGATATCTTAGAGTGTTAATTATATAGATTTTATATAAAGAGAAATATTTATCTTGTATATCTAAATGTCATTATTTATTATTACCAATATACATTAATCCAATACATATATATAAGGTAATTGTATTTCCTTACGATAGTAATTCCTTTTTAAAAGGGGTAAGGAGCAGGTGTACGAGTGCCTTAAAAAACACCCAGAATTGTAATAACAAGAAGTAAAAAGGTTAGGAGTATATACCCAATAAAATCCAATATCAAGTTCTAGTAAACAATGATCAAAAACCATTATTGATTATATCAAATATCCCTTTGATAAGACTCCCAAGATTTTTCTAAGATTAGACAATGCACAAATAGCCATTGGAAAGAATAACCATGCCAAGAAACTGTTAAATACTAAATGAATCCCTACAAATCTAAATTAAATGTTGTAGGAGATCGAGAGTAAATCTCTATAGTTGCAAGCCCTATTGACGCATAATATGTATATAACCACTGTTTGGCTTTCTAATGAAACTTAGGGCCTTACTAACCCTTTCAAAACTACTATGCAATAGCTTTTATAGCACCATGTCCACCAATACTAATACTTGTTGTCACAGGGATTTGCACTCGATGCCAAGTTGAAAACTTAACATAGGGCAACATGGGACTACTTTTAGGCTATTGGTATCCTATTGTGAAAGCAGACCTCCAGATTATGGGTTGGGTCCCCTTTAAATAACTTGGAAAAATTGAAATGATGACAAGGAAAAGAGTGAGAAAGATATGCTTATAACTTTAAAACCTATTACTAACAGGTGATACACCAAAGATAAACTTGACAATGCATCTAAGGCTCACAAGATCACTATAATAATGAAGCTATACTATCTCACAACTAAGCTACCATGTTTGTAAAAATGATTCTAATGAAATGTTTTAGGTTTTTTTGTTGTTCTTAAAAGGAAAACAATGATGTTTTCACAATTTCGATGCAATAGAATGGTCAACACATTCACAGACATGCACTATAACATGTTATTCTTTGCATTCAATATTGAAGGAAGTTGATAAAAATAAAGGAAAACACAATATTTTATCATGAAATTTACAATCAATACATGAATCAAAGAAGAATTGAGGAGGAAACAAGCTTCTTTTATTGAATAATAGGAACTTTCTACATCTCAATCTTGACAAAATACTGAATAAAATAACTTTAATTCTCATAACAAATGAGTTACAAAGTATGAGTATCCTGCTCCAGCAATCACCAAACTCATAATTGAAGAAAAGATAAGAAAATAATAAGACTTATACAAAAGGCTCCAAGAATTCAAAATTTGAATTTTGGCTCCAACTGTTTGATGTGTTGTCAAACTCCATCCTCTCCCTTAAATCAAGCATGTGACTAAAAGAAAACTCCTCCAAGAATGTATAAGGAATTGTGAATATGAAAACAACTCAAAGAGTTGTGTATAACTGAAAACCCCTCCAAAATAGGGTTCTAACTACAAGAAAGAATGAGTTGTGTGCCTCAAATTTCTCCTTGACTGAAACTCAACCAACTTGGACTCTTAACTGAAACTGAAATCTCAATTAAGTGACCAAAAACCCTGATTTTGCTCAATATGTTGGCCAATATTTTCAACCACCTCCTAGGTATATGCAAAACTTCAAAGCCTCATTTAACTCCTTTTTGAACTATCCATCATTTGAAAATTGTATATGGCATCTTTATTTTTGTATTTCAAATAACATTTATTTAAAATGATTTATATTTATCACTTAAATAAAGTTTTACAAATTTTGAATTTAAATGCAAAATAAAAAAGAGTTTTGATAAAGCCAAATAGAAAAAGGCTTAACTTGACTAAGTATTAAGAAGTGTTAAAAGAATTACAAGGCATAGAGAAATGTCACACATAGACTTATGTGTATAATTTTTTTCCAAAAAAATAAAAGCAAAAATTCCTTTTCTTACTATCGGCCTTCTTAGGATTTCCAAAAACCCCAAAACAAAAATGCTATGGAAAAATTCACTTTCATTTCATTTTATTCTTGTTGCTTTTGTGAGGCGTCACCACCATGGAAAACCCTAGGCCGAGCTTTGAAGATGAAAATTTTTGCCTTCTATGTCATTTTTTGAAGATTCCTTCAAGATATTCATAGGAAATGTAGAGGGTAAGTTTGATTTTGTCTTTGGAGCCATTTGAGAGCTTATTTGGACATTGCCAAAGCTATTACTGATAGTTTTTCATTCATATTTTCCTCTGTCGACTTTTGTATATTCAATGTCGCCATGGGAAACTCCATTTCGAGCTTTTCAAAGAGGAAAACTGGGAAGAAATCCGTGGGTATGAAACTTTCCAGATAGAAACTTAAGTAAGTTTCTTTGCTTTAAATCTGCATAAAACTTAGAAAGTGCTTTTATAAATGTCACAACCATACCTACATTTTTATTTCTCTACAAATGAAAGTTGAATTTGAGTGTGGAAATAAACAAAAAAGTGAACATTCTTTGTTCTTGCACATAGACTCTCATGAGTAGGCCGCAGCCAAAACAATTTCTTACTTTCTATTGGGGGTCTGTTCCTATTCAAGGAAAACTCAAACTTCTAAATCCCACTATGCATTTTGAATTTTTTGAAAGAACAAATAAACTCCTAGGCTGCCATTGAGGATGCCGACTTGGCCTCTGGTTGTAACTGGTTTTTTATTTCACCTATCTACTCATGTAAGGGTTTTTATAAAACCTAAATAGAAATATTGTTACTTATTTCTAAAAACAACATGATTCCATTAAAATGCATATGTAGCTTGTTCATCATAAATGTGTTCTTTGAAATATGAGTTGAACATCCCTTTATTTGTATTTTCTTTTGAAAATTCTTCAAAAACACTGTTGTATCATTACTACTATTAGTGGGCTTGGAACTGCTTGCATAATGTACTCAGTAAACTATGTATGGTTTGCTCATACCTATAGAAACTCAAAAATTTCCTTTATGGAAAAGGACCCAACTTAGTCTATATTTAAACAATCAATGCTATTTTTGTTATATGCCATCACCACTCATTGGCTCATGCTCCCTGATCTTGGTTTGATCACTCTTCAATGATTTTATTACATCCCATGGCTTCATTTTTTTATTGAAATAACAAAGATCTTGTTCCATACTCAAATTACAAGAAAGAGAAACCTTTATTTGTTGCTTCTGTGAATAAGTGATATCTCTCTTTCATGGTTTCCTTCTTATATTTGGCATTCAACATGTTGTGTACTTTTCCTTTGCATTGTGACTGAAAAGTAGTCAATTTGGCCTCCATCACTATGCATTTGATATCATATTACAAAGGCTTTGCAAATGACATAATGTTGTCCCTCATAGAAGATTATGTAAACAAAGCAAACATGAAAACTTCCTTCAGTAAAAGTATGATATTATCATTATTTTTGGTTTCTTCATTGTAAGTACTACTCATTATACTTTCTGATATGCCTTCATGTTCACTTTGCCCTTCTATAAAAGCATCTGCACTTTATACCTGTAGCTTGTCATTGTTCTATCATTATTATCATTTAAGCATTTTTCATTGAATACCATTGTTTCATTTAACTTTTGTAGCTGCTCCTTGAAGAAACACTTTGTGAACTTAATATGTATACCTGTTCAGTATCATTCCATGATCACGTTGATATGATGACTTTTAATATTGAATTTCCCTCTTAAATAAGCTCAATTGAGCTCATTATTTGATAAACTCAACATGTTGGGATCAACCCTTGTGGGAGCCACATTTCAACCCACATGTTGTAAACAGATGAAACAAAACAACATTACTTTTCCTATATTTGCACATGAAGCAAACAAGTTAGATAAAAATAGTGAATTTGATGATTCTCTGATGATTTGATCTGGCACTTTTGCGTTTTTATCTTTGATAATGGCTGCAAATTATATGTCTACTGATGAAACATGTAACTGGATTTCATGCCCCGAGCTCTAACAAAATCTCTCAATCAACTACAGGTGCATCTGGAACTCAAGAAGAAGAGGAGCTGAAGATATTGAAGATCAAGCTACAGACTAGAGAGTCAACCCTGCATCAGCCCTTAGGGAAATGATAGACATGACCTTCTCTTATGTGTTTTTTTCTTCTTTTAGTTGATCTTCATATGTATGGTTTACATTCATTGTTGAATTAAATCAACCTAGTCATTCCCACGACTTGTGTGGGATTAAAAAAACATTGCTTTTAATAAATCAACTATTTCATACCATGTAATTACTTGTGTATTTTGTTTTCAATTACACAATATGAGATAACTAAATAAAATTGATTGAATCATATGTTTTGTAGTCAAGATGAATGATAATTTCCACATACCTAGTTCCAGAACTGCAATTCCTTTCTGATAAACAGTAATAACAAACATTGCAAAAGATAGTTTAGCTTCACACCTCTGAATTTTTGTTTTCTTAATGAAGACTATTTGTTGCTTTGTCTGGATTGTTCAATAGTTTCATACAAATTGTTGCATAATTTTGATAAGTCAATTCTTTAAAACCCTTCATTCATAAAGCAAAGGTTCATTGGATGATCTATCCATCAAAAAGTTTATACCCCACCAAACAATTAACCATTAAAACTTCACTAATTTAAGCAAGAAGCTAAAAATTATTAACAATACCAACATGTTCTCTCAATTTATTTCACCAATTAACATTCTCAATATCGGCTCTACAAAACAACAGTCTAATAGATATCATCACTTGGGAAAGGTAAAGTTGCAAAGGGTTCCCATTACTTTAACCATGGCTTCCTCCTCTTCCTCAACTCTCACTTTGTATGATGTATTGTCAATACCTAGGAGTGCAGAATTGGGTGAAGTGAAAAAGGCTCATAGAGAGAAGCTGAGAATTTATCATCCAGATGTATGCCCACATGGTGGGGAAGATAAGTCTTGTGAAATGTTTCTTCAAGTGCAGGAAGCTTATGAGACTCTATCTGATCCCATGCTCAGGGTTGACTATGATTTCAATCTTCATTTGAATCCTCATCTAATGCTCTTGAAAAGGACAAATGACAGTGCTAAAGATAAGGCCAAGCAGCTGTGGGCACAAAATATTCATTGTCTTAGCCAAAGGTCGCATAGTCACAGGGACAACTGGGGAGGAAGAATGAGGCAGCTTCAAAGAAGCAACAACTCATCAAATTTTAAGCAATGTTTATAGAAAGTATTTGTGAATGTTTTTGGATATAACAGTGTAGTTTTTTATGTACAATTATATTTGATTTAACATTTTAAGAGATCATTGTAAATTTTAAAAAATTGATAATACTTAATGTATGGAGAGAATAATAAAATAGTTGATTTGTATGGGGACAGCTTAATCGACACACTCTAAGAGTTGACCGCTTAGGTGGTCGGGCCCACTCTTAACCCCACCCTTCCCTTCACCCACTCTTAACCCAACCTCTCTCATTCGTAGTGTTTCTAATACAGATTTGGCATTTCGAAAGTTTGAGAGATTTTGTTCCCGAGTGTTGTTTCCCGCTTCAAAATCAACGCTTAGAGTGTTTCATTAAGCCCCGCTGATATGCGTGACCAACATTCAATATGTGCATCAGTATGTTTGAAATGAGATGATTGATGCTCACTTGGTTATTCATTCTATGAACTCTTTTGTTTTGTCAGGGAGAAGAAAACAGATTAATATACTTGTCATGTACCAAAAGAATTATTTTTAAGAAACATTATATTATTTAATAATTTAAATTGTTTTTATAAAATGTATTAAAAAATATAAAATAAATTTAATAAAGTATTTTCAATCAACCATACCATTTGAACATTTTTTTTAGTTTTTTAATTGTTAAAGGATATTTATTATTTGTATAGTTACTCTTTTTTATGCATTTACATTTTTAATTTTCTAATTGTTAAAGGATATTTTGTATTTGTATAGGTTTTTTTTTTTATCCAATTATATTTAATAGAAAAACTATTTCTAATCAATAATAATGATTGATTTTTTAATTATGAAAGGAATATTTTGTGCTTATAAATTTGTACAACTTTTAAATATTTATACAAAATGGTTCTAGTGCAAAGGTTAGGCTTCTCAAAATACAAGTGAATCTTTAAAAATAAAATATAGAAATAATAAAATTGACTCTAATCTAAGAAATAATCTAGTTTGAAATATGTCTTACCAATATATAATTAGATCAAGTAATTAAATGAAATCAGATTATTGAAACAAACTCAAATACTTATAATTGCACAATGTAATGTAAGAAGCACAACACCTTTCAATAATACCAAAGTAATCACAAGCAACATTGCATTCCAATTTAAAATTCATAAATCCAATGCACTAGTATCCTTATTGTGCAACTAAAATGTAATTGTAAAAGTGCATGTGTGTGTGTGTTTTTTCTACTCCAATTAGCTAGTACAATTTTCTAAGTGTCAATAATAAATTGTCATCAATAATTTGACCAAAGGTCCAATAACGAATATGAGGAAGTAATAGAGCACAATTACAAAATATATAACAAGAACACCACACCATAGAATTTTTTATGGCATTTCTTTCTATAAAATAAAAGTGGCTTGGATCCCTAAAATTACAGTGGTCCAACATATGCAAATCTAGTTACTTCTAAGGAATTCAACACATGAAAATGTCTTTAATATTACCTTGTGAATAAACCATGCCTAGTACTAGTGTAAAGGATGTTTACTAAATGATAGAATGTGCTTGTTGTACATGGATAGAATGTCGTATATAAACAACAATTTTTAAAAATTTATCATAGAACATTCTTACAATGAAACTACGTGCATATATTAACCTAAAAGTATATAATAGAGTATTATAAAGAGTATCTATGTTATATTTAGAAAAATCCATAATTCCTCTTCTAACGTATTTTTAACACGTGCTTCACAATTTTCTTACAAAGATATTCCAAACAATAAAATAATATAAATCAATAAAAAAATCACATCAACTCTAGTAGTAATAAAGGAAGTTTTAAATTGATTAATCTTTTCTTTTTTTTAAGCAAAAGGCCGAAGACAATATATATTATATATATAAAAGTAAGGATTACAAAAACTGGCATTTTTCACCAAAATAAGTAATAGACCATTGTAATAGGTCTTCCAAATTGTAGGTATTACATGACACTACAACTTAAATTACATATATGCATGGATGTTTGAAGAGTTTACATAATTTTTCATGAAGCCATTGAGAGAGGACAAAAATTATAGACCATAGGTTTATGACTTGGAAATATTAACAGGGCACAAAAACTTAATTACTTCGCATAAAACCTCTACAACCTTACTCCTTTATGTGTGAGGAAGTCACCAAGTTTTCTCCAACTTGCTCAAAGGATTCTTCAACATGCACCAACAACAAGAGAATTGGTGGCATGGGTGCTCATGTACGTGCATTGCCATGGCTTGCATGAGAAAGCAAAATTTCACCATGAAAAACTTCTCCTTGAACCTTGCATCCATCTCCAAACAAACATCGTTTGCATTCTTTTAGAGGGATCTTAGCATAATTCTTTCATTGTTCCTGTTAGCGTGAATGTTTTTCACCTTCTTAAGTTTACTTAGGCTTAATATTGCATTGGTTATTCAGGTAGTTTTTCCCTATGCTAGGTAGTTTTCTAACCTGTCACAATTTTTCATGCCTTTATAAGGAACCTTTGTACATCATGTATAGTCATGTCTCAATGCATTGTCTTTTTCACTCCTGGTGAAATAGCTTCTCTTGTTGCTTCTCTCTTTGGTGAAGGTTTCTTTTGGTGTGTGGTTGCTCCTGGGTGCTTCAACATGGTATCAAAGCCAATCTTCTACAACCACCTTCCATGTTGAGAGTTTTTGCTAGGCATTGTGAGTTTCCAGAGGTCATTTCTTTATTTGAAGGCCACAATTTTGGAGCAGATGTTGGATGAATTTTGAAGAGGCAAGGCTACTGATTGGAGGTGGTGATTTTCTTGTGAGTCTTTGATTGGCAGATTGGCCTTGGAATTTCCTTTCAATTCTAAGGTTAGCGGCTATCAAACCCATGACCTATGAATTTGACTTGGAGAAGGCATTTTTTTTGCAAACCCTTTGTAGTTGTTTTGCTAGGTGGAATTCCTTTTTTGTTGGGTGTGTTTTCTTTGAGAAGCCAAATTTTCTCTTCACTAGCATCTTACTTGGTTGTCTCATTCTCAGAGTTGGATGTCCTGAAACGGATTTAGGAACAATCTACAAACCGCCCCCTGAAAAGGTTTTGAAAGCCATCAAATCCTATTTGAAGGCATTTTTTTCATTAAAGGAACTATTTAAATAGAGAGAACGCGATTTTTTGTTTGAAGAACCATTGTTGAGGAGGCCCCGATTTGAAGGGTTTGGAATTCTGAATAGAGAAGCTTTTTTTTGCTAAAATGCATTCAATTTATAGTTGTAGGTTGTAACTCTTTATCTGGATGATCTATTGCAGAGGCACATTTTTTTGCAAAAGGGGCGATTGATAGATTCACTTTGGTGTTTTATTTATGAGGTTGCTCGAGAAATTTTACATTTTTGTGTGTGATTTCTTTCCTAGGTGAAAATCCTAAATAGGGTTTCCTCCATTCTCGCTAGCATGTAAAAAGATTCACTTTTTTTTAAAAGACTAGCTACAAAATTTTGTCCCACATTGGTGAGAAATATATTCAAACGAGCTCTTTTATTTCCCTGTACCCTATTCATTACTTAAGGCTCATATGAAGAGTTTGGTGGTGGCTCATACAATCATCTTGCATGGGGAGGATTTTTCTTGTGTGGAGAGTTTGGTGGAAGCTTGCAATGATTTTGGGTGTAGTTTGTGAAAGAGGTACATCCTTTTGAAAAAAAAATCATTTATTACCAGTTTTTACCTCAAATCTAGTGTTTTTTTGTCAAAGTTTGTTTTGGGGGATTGCACATTGTTGGATTTATCCATTTTGTGGGGTATAAGCAGCATATTGGTCTCTTTGTATTAATTTTCACATGTCATAATTGAAGATTGACCCACTCACTCCGCACAACTATCACACGTGGAAGCTTAAGATGACACAATTGTTGCAATCTTAGAGTCTTTGGCAAATGTTGGATCCCAAACAACCTAAGTTCACTAAGGAATTTGAGTAGTTTTTCCATCAAAACAAGATGGATGAGGCGAGAGGACTCATAGGCTTCCATGCCTTTGATAATCTATTGTTTCATATTGTGGAGTGTACAATAGCCAGAGAAGTGTGGAATAAGCTTGTTGAGGTATATGGAAAGGTCAATCAGTTCAGGATCTTGTAGCTCAAAGGTGATCTCACTTTTCTCTCTCCAGATGCCTTTCCCACTATTTAGGACTTTCTTGCATAGTTCAAGTTGATTTTGTTGCAGTTGAAAGGATGTGGTCATGCCAAGACAGATAAAGAGTGTATCTTCTTGATTCTGTCTAAGTTGTGTGGTGTATTTTTAGTATTTGCTTCCACCTTCTATTCTACCATGGATGCTATGGGAGATGCTTATCAAATGCCTTCTTTTGAGGTGTTCTATTATCGATTGGCTTGGGAGCAATCCAAGTTGATCCAAATGGACACTCTTCCTAAGAGTCATGCCTTGATGGCTAAATCTTCCAAGGGAAAGGGTAAAAATAAGAAGCCTAAGACAAATTCTCCTCAAGGTGGTGAGAATCTCTCCAAGCCTAAGGAGAAGAATGATCAAAATACTGCACCTCCTCCTTCTTCTAACTCAGGAGAACCATCTTCTAAGTCTAAGAAGAAGGAAATTTTTTCTTTTTGTGGAAAGTCAAGGAATAATGATGCACATTATTTTGTGAGGATCACAACATTGGAGGAAGTTATAAAGAAGCACAACATTACCATGCCAAAGTCTTCTTCCTTGGGAAAATGCCAAGCCCTTGTAGCAAGAGGTTTGTCCTCTACCCATGACAGTTGGATTCTTGATTTTGGTGCCTCACATCACATGACTCATGATGCAGATCTTCTTGATTCTCTCTCCAATAGTCATACTACTCACATTGCATTTGGGGACTCTTCTCAGATTCTTGTTTTAGGGGCAAGCTCAGTTTAGATGTAGGATGGTTGCATTGATGTTCTTTTTCTTGACATTTCATAGAATCTGCTCTCCATTTATCATATTTGTCAGCATGGTGATGGAAGGCTTGTTGAGTTCTCTCCTAGTGATGTGACTATTTGAGAGTTGGAGAATCCTAAGAAGGTTGCTGCTACTAGAGTAGTTGATCATAGAGCTAGCTTGTATAAGTTTTATGGATTTGAGCCTTCATTAGGATCATCCTTTATTGCTCATACAAATTCTATGAGTAAGTTGTGGCATGAGCAGTTTAGGCACCTAAATTACAGATATCTCCAACAGATGAGCACACAAAACTTGGTGATTGGTCTGCCTCAAATCTCTTATTTTGATGGGATTTTCCCAGGTTGTGTACTTGGGAAACATCATTGAGATCCATTTCCAAAAGGTATGGCCACACATGCTTCAACACCCCTTGAGTTGGTGCATAGTGATCTTATGTCATTTCCCACTCCTTCATTTTCGGGGACCAAGTATGTACTCGCCTTCATTGATGACTTCTCTCACCGCACTTGGGTGTACTTTTTGAAGTACAAGGATGAGGTTCTTCAATTCTTTATGACATTCCTTGCATTTGTGGAGAAGCAGTTAGGAAATTACCTTCAAAAGATTCACACAGATAATGGGAGGGAGTATGTCAATTGGACATTTTAGGACTTCTAGGTCCATGGCTCCAGCTTTTTGGGCAAAGGCTATCAATTGTTCCAACTACATTCAGGACCATATGCTTCACAAGGTAGTGCAGAACATGACTCCCGAGGAGGCTTGGTCTCATGTCAAGCCTAAGGTCTCCTACTTCAGACTATTTGGAAGTGATGCATGGACATTCATTTCAGCAGGGAGGCACAAAGCAATAGAGAAGAAGAGTCATCAGTTCATCTTCATTTGCTACTGTGAGGATGTGAGGGGTTAACATTTGTTTGATCCTGTCACTCAAGAGGTACATTTTCATCGTGATGTTAATTTTGATGATTTTCATTTCGAAGGATTCTCCATCACAGTCATCTACCTTCCTTCTTCCCAATTCTTCTTCAGAGGATGTTTTGTTTCCTAATGATGATGATGATGTTTTTGATGCTCCTAATGATGATGGTATTGATATTATTGTTGAAATAACTCCATATTCTCCCAAGCATACACCCACACAACCTCTTTGGGCTCACACTCTTCTTAAGGAGGTTAGTTCTCATGCAGGTAATTCCAACTCTTCTCGCTGCACTCATTCTCAGACTTTAGGTATCAATATTTTGAGTCATGCAATTTCTACTGATCCTTAGAATTTTTTAGATGTTTTAGGTGTTCTAGAGTGGGATAGTGCTATGGCTGAGGAATATTCTTCTTTGATGAAGAATCATACTTGGGATCTTGTTCCTCTTCCTAAGGGAAGAAATTTGGTTCGGTGCAAGTGGGTATATCGTACCAAGTTTGCAGTTGATGGTTCTATTGACAAGTACAAAGTTCATCTTGTGGCTAAGGGACTTTCTCAGGTTGAGGGCATCGAATATTCAAATACCTTTTCTCTTGTTGCCAAGATGGATTTCATTCAACTTGTACTTTCCATTTCTACATTCCAGGGTTGGTTAGTGTATCAAATGGATGTGAAGAGTTTTTCCTGCATAGTGATATTCAAGAGGAGATCTATATGGAGCAGTCATCAAGATTTGTGCATGACCCTTCACTTGTTTTTAGCCTTCGGTGTTCATTATATGGTCTCAAACAAGCCCCTCGGGCTTGGTATGAGAAGATGGATAGTTTTTTGCTTGCTTCTGGATTCACTAGATGTCACTCTAACCCTACAATTTACGTTCAGAGGCATGGGGGAATCTTCTCATTCTTGTTCTCTATGTGGATGACTTGATTCTCACTAGGATTTCTCCTGCCATGATTGAGGATACTCAAAGAGCTTTGAAAAAGTGGTTTGATATGACAAACCTTGGTCCTTTGGATTTCTTCCTTGGTCTTCAGATTCATCAATCTTTTGCAATTATTTCTATTTTCTAGTAGAAGAATGCTCTTGTTTTGCTTCAAAGATTTTGGATGGCTTATTGCAATCCAACCCCCATGGGTGTTGTGTTTTCTTCCAATTTCATTACTCCATCAGTGGATGCCACCTTGTATCGATAATTGGTTTAAAGAATCCTTTTGTACTTGACAATACACAATTGTCCTGATATTTCCTTTGCAATTGGTCGTGTCTCCCACTTCTCTCAAGATCCTCATGAGAGTCACTGAAAGGTAGCAAACACATCTTGCTGTACATTCAAGGAACTACACAATTTGGAATTCATTACACATCAGGTGCTACTCAAATTGTGGGCTTCACTGACTCAGATTGGGCTAGTGATGTTGATGATTGGAAGTCCACCTTTGGATTTAAATATTTTGTCTTGGTTATGGTCTAATTGCATGGTCTTGCAAGAAGAAAACTCCTATTTCATTATCATCGACTGAGGTTAAGTACTGAGGTGTTGTTTTGGCTAGTCAGGAGGTTTTTTGGCTTCGACAGTTGATGGCTAAGTTTGGATTTCCCGCTATCATCCCACTACTCTTTGGTATGATAATTAGAGTGCCATACATATTTCTCGTAACCCATTAGAGCATCAACACATGAAGCATATTGATATCCACATGCACTTCTTTTGGTAGCTCATTCAGGAGGGTGTTTTGAGTTTGGAGTATTTGGCTACAGAGCAGTAGTTGTAGACATATTCACTAAACCTTTGGCATCTCCTCACTATCTTTTGTTGAGATTGATGCTTGGGCTAAAGGAAGTTATCCTTGGGGGGTCTTGATGAGTCCTTCCTTCTTTCTCTCTTTTCTTTTTTCTCTCTTTTGGAGAGGGGTTTTTTCCCACGGGGTTTTTCTCCTTTTCTCTGGTTGTGAGAGATTTTTTGTTTTGCATTGTAGTTGTGCATGGGTACCTAACATGGCCTTGTTGTCGAGACTCATTTTTGCATCTCATTTTACATTTTTAGTTTCTCTAAGTCGCACTTAAGGGGGGGTGTTAGCGTGAATGTTTTTCACCTTCTTAAGTTTACTTAGGCTTAATATTGCATTGGTTATTTGGGTATTTTTTCCCTGTGTTGGGTAGTTTTCTCACCCGTTACACTTTTTCATGCCTTTATAAAGCACCTTTGTACATTATGTATTATCACGTCTCAATGCATTGTCTCTTTCACTCTTGGTGAAATAGCTTCCCTTGTTTCTTCTCTCTTTGGTGAAGGTTTCTTTTAGTGTATGGTTACTCTTGGGTGCTTCAATAGTTCCTCTCAAAAGCAATTTAAATTGATTAATCTTAGTATATATGAAATGCTCAAAAAATAAAAATTTATGGAATAATGCTAAATTATTTCATCCATACCTTTTGAATATATGGCTCTAAGTCCTTTCTCTCTAATGTGCCTCAATCTTGTATGCCACAACATTATCTTCTCTACAACCAACTTGTGGTTCTTAGCCTTAGAAACCATGGAATCATTGCATCCATCATTTATGGTGTTAGTGTAAATTATGAATAGAATTTTGAAAAATAATCCCTCATGGTACTTATATCTTTTTTCTTTAGTCTATCCTAGACATCAAATACCATTGTTGTTAGATTATATCTAGCCATGACAATCCATTAATCTTGATCATCAATAGATAATTGAGCTTAATTTTATAAATCTTAAAGTTCTATCCATTTCATTTTTTAATTCCCATGCTCAAAAGTATGCTATCTTTTATTCTTGAAACTAAAATTTACCTAAAAGTATATTCCACTTAAATAAAAATATTATCATAGGGCTCAAATTTCCCCCCTCTTGTATATCTAAACAATTGCAAATATTAAATACCAAATGAAAGGAAATGGATTATTGGTAATCTAAACAATATGTGTTGTTCTAGATACATTCATATATAAAATATAACAACATATATAAATAAATTACAAAAACAAAATATCCTAGAAAACTTTCAAAAATAATCTAGCAAGAGCACAACATCAATAAATATATTATCAACAATTATGATTTTGATACACTCATAATTTTATTTTTGATAAATGTTTCTTCGTGCACTTTATGTCTAAACCTACTTTAGAAACATGGCCCTAGCATAGAAAACCATTTTGAAGTTACATTAAACTATACTGTAAATTTATAAGCACAAGGGAAATAGTAAATAATAAATGATTTTCAAAACCATGAGACAAAACTTTAATCAAATTTCTCCAATTAGACCCATACACACCACCTCATAAATGCATCCCTCATTAATAGAATGTAACTCCTTTATGATTTTCCTTAACCCCTAAAACAAAGGAGTCCACACAGTCAAACCAAATGCTTCATTTAGGAGAAATCAATTGCTCTTACACATAATTATCATAATCTAATTAAATATCTTCAATGAATTTTCTTTGTAACCACCAAGTAAATTATTCTAATGTAAATCATGTCATATGAGATGATCCAAATGGTGTGAACACACTTACAAGGAAAATCTCAATATTTCTAATTAATTTAGAATTATTTTATATGAGAGACCATAATTGTAATAGTATAAATATTATTTATGAAAGGTGTAAGAGAAAACTTTCCTAATAGTACGAAGCTATAAACACCATAACTCATCTCATCTTATCACTTTACAAGGATTCTTGATAAATATAACCTACACAATTTCATTAATCATCTTACTAACATAGAATATGAAATACCTTAAAGAGGGATTTAACCCTCATATACTTTAACATTGACTTGAACTTTCTATGACTAGTGATCTCACAGGAAATATTTTCTCTTAAAATAACTTCATGTCTATTTACCTTTCATGTGAAGAGAATCACTCCTTGTCAAAAAAATGTGAGTTGATTATCTTGAATCAATCAAACATTATTGCATGATGTGTAACTTAATATGCTAATAACATATCTCTAGCTTCTTTAGAGGAGGATTTTTTATCTAAGGAAGAGGAATAATCAAATACCTTATCTATCATCTTAAATATACACTACTTTAAATGTATATTTTTTATCCTATTTCTAGCATTTATTCTTATAATTTTTAGAATATTTTAAATTTTCTTTTGAATGTAGATCTTCTATCTCTAGTTTTATTCTTTCATTTCTCTTGAATATGCCTTATCATAATAAGAGTAAAATGTATAGACTTGTTCATGGATTTTTCTTATTTTATTTTAATATTAAGGTCTTAATGACCTCTTACAACATCAAATTAGCCAAGGTACTATATATTACCATGATCAATTCCTCCCATGGGTGTAGCAAAAATTTTAGAGAGGTAATGCATGTGTCTTCCTCATCTATTTTTACATCTTATAAGGATAACTAACCCACTATAATTTTAAATATTCAATATTTTTGTCACATAGACACCATACTCATTCTTAGGGAGTAAAAATTATGTATAAAAACCTTGTTTACTATGGATTTAAATTGATACGAAGAACCTATATTTTCCTGCACTACCTACAATAAATGTCTTCTAAAAAAATTCAACAAAAATAAATTAGGAAGGCATATATAGATTTGTCTTTCTCATTTTTATCAATAGTGTCTTAGTAATCATCTATTATAGTCATATGATTGCATCCATACATATATAAATACTCATTGATCTCAATCAACAAGGAATTTCTCTATATTGAGATTCTAAACCTTAAATTTATTCATTTGACCTCCTAGTACCCAATACCAAATTGTTTTCCATATTTTTTTCTTAAAACCTATATTCGCCTACATAGATATCCCACTCAAATAAAAATGATCATGGGGCCAATTCCTTCCCTCTCATCGATCTATACAATAAATACTTAGATACCAAATTAAAGGAAATAGAAATAATAATATAAATAGGATAATTTATGCTATATAGATTTTAATCCAAAATATACTAGAATCAAACACATAATTTACAAATGAAACACTAGATATACCATGGAAAACACTTTCACAAAACTAAGCAAGAACATAACACCACATACTAAATTATTTATAAGCTATATAATTCACCTAAAAATACTCTATAAAAAATAACCTTAGATTCTAACATATCACTATAAAAAGCAAAGCAACCTTATTTTTCCAAACTAAATAATGCATCAAAAATAAATATACTATAATAACCACTTGTTTGAATAGAGATTGTTATGATAGTTCTATTTGATAGGAATATATGATGAGGTCGTGGCTATTGTACCTATACCCATGATAATATCTCAATAAGTATATTCAAAATTTAGTATCACCACACCATTATTTTATCCTCCCATAAAGTGACACCTTCCCCTCCACTTCATATATCACTAATCTCTATGATCTTGAACCATATCAATTTTTGTTAGCTATCAAGGTAGTAGTATATTGGAAAAATAGCAAAACAAGAAAGATTATAGAGACCACAAGATAAGAAAAATACATTTTTATATAAAAAATAACCTAATACAAAATATAATTTACAAACATATTACAAAATTTCAACAATTTGTGCTTGTTGTTGTGCATTCTTTTTTTAGTGTTATCAATTTGTGTATTGCTCTCCCTAGAGCTATCAATATGTTTTCTAGGTGTATTCACCTTTCTAGAGCTACTACTACTCCTCTATGTCTATTTTCTAAAGCTACTACTCTATGTTCTTTTTTATAGCTGTACTATTGTTATGTTTCTTCTCTATAGTAGTTATTGTTGTGCTTGTAACTCATTTATATTCTCTAAATTATCATTGTCTATTATTAATTTGTTACTCTACCCTTTTTGGATTCCACTCTCCAATAATTAATTTCCTACCAAAAAGTTGTTAAAAAATAACCTACATTTGGGGGTAAAAATTTGAGCTTAAATTTTTTTTTTGATAGAATTTGTAGTATGGGATGCCTCCAAATCCAAGATATCTTGTGCAAGAATAAAGGACACATTAGAAATTTATTTCTCTAAATCAAGGTTATTTATTTTCAAAACCCCCTAAGATCTTGATTTTCATATTCATTGTATATTTTTGGAGTTAAATTGCACATTTATGGAGCTATCATATATGATCTCCAAAGAATCAAGACTTTATGTAACTTCTAGATCTAACTATGAAGGCTCCAAAGTTGCTTCCACTATATCGATGATTCCCAAACCACTTCTTAGGCATTCAAAACTATCTTTTGATAGTTCCTAGATAAAAATATCCACAAGCTATTGCTTAGATATACAAAACTAAACTTAGATTTTTTCATATTCTATGAGTTCCCTTACATGAAATGATAAAGGATCTCAATATGCTTTTCTTGTTTATGAAAAACTATGTTGCTTGTTTGGGCTCTTGATAATACATTGTTATAATATATGTTTTTACCATCTTCTTGTTCCTCCTTTAACTTTATTAGGATCCTCTAGAGCTAAATAACCTAAAATGGTCCTATATTTTCTCCAATTTACATAGCTTTTACTTAGGAAAGAGGAACAATGGGTTATTTTTTCAATGTCTATGAATGGATCATAATCCCAAATTGAAAAAATTTCTTGATGTTCTCTTTCTATCACCTATACTATTTTCCTACTCATTGTCAGTCTATCCAAATACCTCAAACTCATTTAATGTAGTATATAAAATACTATAGCCCTTGGTGCCAGTATCATATATCAATATTATATTACCTTATTGATAATGTGTATCATTTGTTGTTTCCATAAATCTAGAAATCAAGATTAAGGAATGCATTGTATCAAACCTATGGGCTATTAAATACATTAATCTTCCAACTATACTCTTATACAAGGTTGGGTTTACACTACTACTATAATAGTTCTTACTTAATTTTAGACTTATGACTATTGGTGTTGGTACAATTTCTTGGTGTTCAACACTTTGAATTCAAAATCTATATGGCATACTTCATTTAAAAAATAAAAATGTTATGATCCATTTGTTTTACCTCAATGCAATGAAATATTTAAGCAAAACCTAAGTCTAATATATTTGAGAAAGCATGAATATGTGTGTTGTGTTAGCATTGCTAACTCCAAAGAAGGATGACATGCGGAGAATGTGTACCAATAATAGAGTAATCAATAAGATCACCATTAAATATCAATTTCTTATACCATGCCTAGATGACATGATTTTTTTTTTTTATATAAAGGGGTAAAAACTTTATTGAAAATCAGAGCAAAGCATTACATAAGAGCAAAGGGCCAAAGCCCCAGGAACCAACATAAACCATAAGAAAAGCCAGGAATAAAATCACTTTTCCCCAATAGCACTCCCATCCTCTGCAAGAATCCTCTCCAAATCCTGACATAACTCACAGGAAATCTGCTCCCACCCATCAATCTTCCCACCATCTATATTCTCCGACGCCCATTTGGCTAGACAATCAGCTACCCTATTCCATTCCCTTGGAATATGGACATAAGATACCGACTCCATCAAAGAGCTAACTTGCAATATCTACTGCACCAACATAGCCAACTGCCAGCTAACATCAGAAATATTCTTTCCATGAAGTAAATTGACCAAGACCTGAGAATCTGACTCACAAATAACCTTACACCACCCTAAAGCATATGCCCAAGCCTTCCATCCTATTGACAGTCTATATCCCTTCATTAGCAGAAAAAATAAAAACCACTGATCCAAAAGAATCCCTACCAACCCCGCCAATCCTAGCACGTCCAGGATTTCCCCTAGATGAGCCATCCGTATTAATTTTCAAAAATCCAGTAGGAGGGGGCAACCAACTCCCCACCCTTTGAAATTTTTGCTTCACACACCTACCTCTCTTGACACAAGCAGAAGTAGAAGATAACCCCTGAATACCCAGCCGATCAACCATCTCAGCATCTCCTTTCTCTAATGGCAACATAAACTCACCTTTAGCTTTGACTGTCTCCTGGATCATTCCCACAATTCTAAACCAAACTTGTTGAATCCCCAAATTTTCACCTCGAAAGATTCTTCGATTCCTTTCCAACCAAACTTGCCAAAGCAGAAAGATGGGACCAACATACCAAACATCTTGCAAGAAAGAGGCCGAGGAGGGGGGCCTCCCTAGACTAATCCAAAACTCAACCAAGGAGGGGGCATGAATGCATGGGATTTTCCAAACACCCCACCAGAAATGCTAGAACTGTAAGGTGAAGGAACAACGAAAGAACAAGTGAGGAGAGTCCTCCTCCCCACACCCATAGAGAACACACCTAGATGGGCCTGAAAAACCTCTCTTTCGGATATTATCCCAAGTCAAACACCTATTCCAAGCCAAAGTCCAAATAAAGCAATTACAATTTGGCCAAGAAAACTTATTCCAAATTTTCTTCCACCAATGAACCTCCACCCCCTCAATCTGTTGGGAAAGCAACTCCTGATACCCAGAAGAAACAGTGTAAGCACCCTTGGGGTTAGGAGACCAAGCCAACACATCCTGATCCATGAGGGAGCTACAACTTCGACAAGAAAGAATGTAATGAAGCTTAGTGCATTCCTCCTCCATACCAACAACAGGCCATTCCTCTAGATTTTTCCATCTTGCCTCCACCAACTGCCCCTGAAAGGAAAGAGACTTAAAGTCGCACACCCTCAACCAACCTGCTTCACAGAACCTCTGGCACAATGTAAGCAAATGAGGATACTGAGAAACAATGGGAGGGTGACCATCCCAAGCATCATGCCAAAAATGTGCCTCTGACCTACTCTTGCAAATCTAGAATAAGCCACCCTTAACGAGCGCAACCCCTTTCTTGAGAGTATTCCAAATCATAGATCCCTTCCCTGTCAAGCTATAACGAGGGATATCACTTTGAGGAATCCCTGGAAAATACTTCTGAGTCAAGATTCTAGCCCACACCCGGTCCTGTTCCACACACCAATGCCAATACAATTTAGTAGCCAGAACCGTACTAGACAACAATGACTGCCTTAACCCAAGACCACCAAACTGTTTAGGGCTACAAACAACATCCCACCTAACAAGGCTCCACTTGGAAGATAATAAACTACCAGCCCATAAAAATTTTCTTGCTAAGGAATCAAGATCCCTAACAAATCCCATCAACGCCACCTGAATCATACAACTATAAAGAGGGAGAACCTGAACCACAGATTTGAGCAACTGAACCCGACCCGCAAAAGACAGCCAGCGAAGGGTCCAATGAGTGACTTTGACATGAAATTTTTCCAAAATAGCTTACCAAGAATCCCTAGACTACCTACCAACAAAAATAGGAATCCAAGGTAGGTCAGCGGGAGATCCCCAATCTGAAATCTAAGAATATGAGCAATTCTCCTCTGAATGGAGTTTGGAGTATTGAAGAAAAAAATGGAAGACTTGCCCTCATTAATTGACTAGCCCGATGCAGCAAGATAAACATCCAACACCTTGCACATGTTTGAAGCCTCCCTAATAGTAGCCATGCCCATCAAAGTAGTGTCATCCACAAACTGTAAGTGAGATTGCACTGGTAAGCCACCACCCCATTTCCATCCTTGAATGAAACCCCCCTCCACATTCCTTTTTATCAACCATCCCAAACCTTCCACCAAAAGAAGAAAAAAGTAAGGAGAGAGGGGGTCGCCTTGTCGTAAACCCCGAGAAGCACCAAAGAGTTCAAAGTGCTCCCCATTAATCAAAACAGAGAAAGAGACTGAATTCACACAACTCATAACCCAACAAATCCACTCCTCCCCAAAACCGAAGGCCCCCAGAACTTTTTGGAGGAAGGACCATCGAACTCTGTCATAAGCCTTGGCCATGTCAAGCTTGATGAACATAGCCTTATCTTTGGAGTTGGCCATAGAATGAATAGTCTTAGTAGCAATAACCACCCCATCCAAAATCTGGCGGCCCACCACAAAACCACTCTGTTCCTCAGAAATCAGCAGGGAAAGCCACTTTTTTAACCTATCAGCAATCAACTTAGAGATAATTTTATAAATAACATTACAAAGAGAAATGGGGTGAAATTGACTTAATCGATCAGCCCCATGACCCTTGGGGATTAGAGCAAGGAAGGTAGAATTTAGGGCCCGAAGCATTTGCTTATTCTTTTGAGACTCTTGAACAATTGCTAATAAATCGAGCTTGATAATCTCCCAAAATTCCTGGAAGAACTCAATCGGGAAGCCATCCGGACCAGGAGCTTTACCCTTCTTCATTTGGAAAACAGTCTTGTCCAACTCCTCCAGCGAAATATCACTCATAAGATGCTCCTTCATCTCCCAAGAGACCAAAGAAGGAATACAAGAGAGGACCTGAGCCTCTTCAACAGAGTCCCCCTGCGAGTCCTCCCTGAATAAAGAAGCAAAATACTACATAGCTTCATTTGAGATATCCTGAGTAGAAGAAAGAACCTATCCCCTGTCAGTCACCAAAGCCGAGATAGAATTACCATGACGTCCGACCTTCACCGAATTGAAGAAGAAGGCAGTATTCTTATCTCCCTCCTGAAGCCACTCAATCTGAGCTTTTTGTTTCCAGTATATTTCCTCCCTCAGCTCCTACTCCTCTAGAGATTTCAATGCCCTAGCCTCATCCCGCAACAAATCCTTAGACACCCCATCCTCCCTAATCAACCTAGTAATACCATTCAGCTCAGCTTGTGCAGCAAGCTTCGCATGGTAAATGTTTCCAAAACAATGTCGGTTCCATCGTTTAAGTTGATTCTTAACATATTGAAGGAGCTTAGCAAAATTATACATTGCAGTACCATAAGTAGGTCTACCATACCTCCACCATTCAGCAACACATCCATAAAGGTCAAGGTCCCGCAGCCACATTAGCTGGAATTTGAAGGTTGGCATTTGAGGCATCTGAGTAGAAGAAATAACTAGCTTTATAGGCCAGTGATCTGAACCTCTCCAGTCTAATATCTCAGAACTAGAAGACCACATTCCCCCAACCCAAAAGTAGGAGACCATGAAACGATCCAGTCATTCAGCAATGCAACTATCACCAACCCTTCTGTTGTTCCAAGTAAATTGACCATTGCTAGGTTTGATATCAACAAGATTGAGAGCAGATATATTGTCCTAAAACAACAAAGCAGAAGGCTCTAGTCTTGCAATACCACCCCGTTTCTCAACTAATTCAGTAATAGCATTAAAGTCCCCTGCAATGATCCAAGGATGATAGGGAAATATGCTACGAACAAAATGAATATGTGTCCATAAAAGAAGTTTACCCTGGAACTCAATAGGTGCATAAACATTGGAGAAAAGAACAAACTCTCCCGACTCAAGACACGAGGCAACCATGGATAAAGAGGACTTGAAGGATAACCACCACAAAGGTTGAATCTTCCAAGGGTTCCAGAAACAAGCCACACCCCCCCGAGAATCCCTGAGCTCCAATACACTGGCATTGACCATTCCTCCACAACTTAGGCACTAAACCCATCATGCACTCAATAGATAAATTGGTCTCCTGAAGAAAAAGAACATCAGGAGAATGACTTCTTACCAACTCATGAATAGATTTTTATCTAGGGCCACTGTTCAAGCCCCTTACATTCCATGAAATAATGATCATTTCAAAGGAGTCAAAAAATGAGAATCTAGGGTCTTAACAGACCCTGACTCCACCAAAGTCTCCCCCATCATCTTAATCTTTTCCAAATATTTCTTCCTGCCAAGTTTAACACTTTTCTCCAACCCCCCCTTCTTTCCATCCTTTTTCAAAATGCCCAGTTGAGGAGAAGGGTTGCTACTCTTAGCCACATCCGATCCAACAATCCGTGCAGGAATAGACGTGCTTCCATCCCCCTACCCCAACTCAACATTTGGACCCGACATCACTTGAGCCCCAACCTGCACATCAGTGACCATAGGTATGGTGGACTCCTCCTGTGGAGCAGGAGGAGTAATGGAAGTGTGATCCTCCAGGCCAGAACCAACCACAACTGGATCCACACTTATTAACCTTGGATTAACTTCTTGCTGACCCAAATCATCCAGGGCCTCAAACCTGTTAAAAGTATCCTCATCTTGTCTCTCCATCAAAGTCCTCTTTTGTCCTCTATTCTGGTTACGAGCCTTAACAGGAACATAACCCTCAGCATTTGCACCCTCAACATAAATAAGATTCTTCCCCTCACCAGGATTGTTACGAGGAGGAGGTGGAGGTTGAGGCACCACAGGCTTAGCCTTCAGGAATCTATGCAACAGGTGACCATATTCATGACAGGGGCAACATCGGAAAGGAAGGGTTTTGTAATCCAATTTTTGTACCCAAGAATGGGGACCCACACACATATCAAAAGCATCTGGAAAAGGCCTACTTAAATCAATTTCCACACAAATTCGAGCAAAAGTCATTACTTTCTTACCTAGGGTTTGTGTCGAAGACCCCACTGGCTTCCCAAGCATCGAAGCAAGCATGTGTAGAACATCCTCACAACAACTTTCAATTGGAAATCTAGGCAACCGAACCCACACCAGAACATGATTCAGAAGCTCCTCCAAGGGATTAAAGCCTGCATGCCATGGCTTGACGAACAACCCAACTTGGTTGTGAAAATAGGGCCCCCCCTCAAAAACCCTATTGCGATCAGCCAAGCAGATAAATGTGACCATGAAAAAATTATTTGCAAGTAGCGTGACCTCCATTTCACCCTCTGGCTCCCAAGTCCTCCGAGCCCAAGTTTCCAAAAATTGTAGAGACACTATCATTCCCAAAAATTTGTAGTACAGAGAATGCTTTGAATAATATTCAATATCCTCAGCAATCATTTCAATCAGAATCACCAATTTAGGTCTCTCTTTGCAACGCTCAAGGCAACCATTAATCTTTGAGATCCGAGATCCACCAGACGAATTTGATTCCATAGACCCTGTATTCAGAGAGAAGAGGGTGTTTTCAAAAACCCTCGCTCCTTGTCTTGGCGATTTCAAGCCCACTGCAGCACAAAAATCCATGTCAGGTGCAACCCTAGATGGCTCACCCTGAGACATAGCCACCAAATGGCCTAGGATGGACATGCACAGGAAAGATCCGGCCCCAGACACAACAGATTAGAGGAAACCCTCCCGCGTAGGAAAAATGGCCTAACACAACCAGACCAGAGCTTCAAAGAAAAGTCATAGTAAAAAGATTAACCCCCCCACAGAACGAAGCAGACGCCCACCCCAACCTTCGTACAAATAGAGAAAGAAAACATGAGCTAGGGCTCAGATGCCCTAGCTCGGCTCCTTGCAGTTGCAGACCGAAACGCCATTCAATGTTTCGAACACTTTCCGTCCATTTGGGATTTAAAATTGCACCTTTTAAAAATTTTAATATTAAGGTTTGGGCCTTGGTTGTTGGCACTACAGGCAAGAATCCCCACCAATTCACCAAGGAACCTCCCCTTAATATGAGGGTAAATAACAAACTCCATTGTTGATGCGGTAGAGAGTGACCCCGCGAGGTTTGAACCTTGGTTGTTGGCTCTATAGGCAAGAAGCCCCACCATTTCACCAAAGGGTCACCCCCAAAATTTTAATATTAAGGTTTGGGCCTTGGTTGTTGGCACTACAGGCAAGAAGCCCCACCAATTCACCAAGGAACCTCCCCTTAATATGAGGGTAAATAACAAACTCCATTGTTGACGCGGTAGAGAGTGACCCCGCAAGGTTTGAACCTTGGTTGTTGGCTCTACAAGCAAGAAGCCCCACCATTTCACCAAAGGGTCGCCCCCACCTAGATGACATGATGGATGTGTTTGCAAGGGCTACATTTTTTCACAAAGTTGATCTACAAAGTGGCTACCATTAGATTCAAATTTGAGAAGGGGATGAGTTGAAAATAACTTTCAAGACAAGAGATAGGTTATATGAGTGGATGGTTATACCATTTGGGTTGTCTAATGCCCCCAGTACATTCATGAGATTAATGAATATTATGTTGTGAGCTTCCATTGGTAAGTTTTTTGTGGTATATTTTGATGACATTCTAATTTTCAGTAAAAAAGAAGGTGAACACTTACAACATTTGAGGATCATCTTAGATGCATTGTGAAAAGAAAGACTATGCAAATATGAAGAAATGCAAATTTATACAAATTTATGCAAGATAGTATAGTGTTTTTAGGTTTTTTCATATTTGTAGATGGTATCAATATGGATGCAGAAAATATCAAAGAAATATTGGAATGGCCAAGTCCTAGGAGTATAACGTAGGTAAGTAGTTTCCATAGGTTGGCCACATTTTACAGAAAAATTATTAGAAATTTTAGCAATATTGTAGCACCCATAACAAATTGCACCAAAGGAAAAGAATTTGTGTGGACAATAGAAGTTGAAGAGATTTTTAAATTCCTAAATAAGGTGACTAAAGCTCCCATACTAGCATTACCAAATTTTGTTAAAGTGTTTGAAGTCGATTGTGATGCCTTGCATGTAGGCATTGGAGTTGTACTTATCCAAGAAGGTAAACCAATAGCCTTTTTTAGTGAAAAGTTGAATGATGTCAGGAATAATTATTCAACATATGATATATAATTTTATACTATTGCACAATTATTAAGGCATTGGAGGCATTACTTGGTGTCCAAGGAGTTTGTGTTATGTATAGATCATATTACATTGAAATATTGAAATACTCAAAAGAAACTGAATAGTAGACATGCAAAGTGGGTTTCTTTCTTACAAGGTTGCACTTTTGTCCTCAAACACAAATCCAAAAAATAAAACTAGGTTGTAGATACTTTGATAAGATGTAGTATACTTCTAACAACAATGGAGAATGGGCTAGTTGGATTTGATACCATCAAATATTTGTATGAATATGGTAATGATTTTTGGAAAATTATTAAATGGTTGCATAGTTCAATACTTCATAGTATGGAGTACACTAAGGGTGAATACTTTAGCAAGATGGTTATCTTTTCAAAGGAAAGAAACTGTGTATTCCAATTGGGTATATGGGAGAGAACATAATCAAATAATTTCATAGTAATGGGATGGCTAAGCATTTTGGTAAGAATAAGACCATAGTTTTGGTAGCAGACAAATATCATTGGTTGAAGATGAAGAGTGATGTAACTAGATATGTGACTAGTTGCAGGATTTATCAAATGGCTAAAGGGCCCACTCATAGAATACAAGTTTATATATGCCACTACCAATACCTATAGGACCATAGATAAATTTAAGTATGGATTTTGTGTCAAGACTTCCAAGCACACAACAAGGTAATGCCTCCATTTTTGTAGTTGTTGACCACTTTTCTAATACAACCCATTTTATTTCCTGCATGAAAACTAATGATGCAACTCAAGTGGTGGAACTATTTTTTAAGGAAGTTGCTAGATTGCATGGTGTTCCAAGGAATATCACATCTGATAGGGATACCAAGTTTTTAAATCATTTTTGGAGAACTTTTTGGAAAAAGGTGAGAACTAAGATACAATTTGGTAGTGCTTATCACCCCTAAATAGATGGACAAAGAGAAGTTGTGAATCAGACTCGTTTGTAAAACATGTTTGGTGCATTGTTGGAGAAAATCCTAAGTAGTGGGACTTAGCATTACCTCAAGCTAAATTTGGTTTTAGCAATTCTGTGAACAGATCCATGGGTAAATCATCATTTTAGATTGTTTATGGCTAGAATCCTAATGGTGTTTTGGATTTGGTATAGTTACCCATTAAGGATAGAATTACTGATGAAGAGGAAGCATATGCAAAATATCATCAACAACTACAAAAAGAGGTGGGGCAAAAACTACAGGAGAGTAATGATAGATATAAGGTTGTCAAAGATGTTGGTAGAAGAATTAATATATTTCAGGAAGGTGATTTAGTGATGGTTAATTTGAGACAAGAAAGGTTTCTTGCAGGAACATACAATAAATTGAAGTACAAGAAGATTGGTCCTTGTAAAATTACAAAGAAGATCAATGATAATGCCTCTGAGGTAAGTTTACTAGAGAATTTAGATATTTCTCCTGTGTTTAATATTTTTGATTTATGTGCCTTCCATGGAGAGGATCCTGATGAGGATAGTGGACAAGAAGTGGATTGGAAAAAACAAATACCACATAAGCAGAAGGAAAAGGTTGCATAGATTTTGGACAAGAAAACTACCTACACTTAGCAGGGTCAATACAATTTGTATCTCATATAGTGGGAATGATTGAAACCAATAGATAACACTTGGATAAAAGAACAAGAATTAAATAAAGTGGATCCAAAAAGTGGTGTGATTTCAATGACAATAACTTGCAAGAGTTGTGTTCATTTCAACCATGGCAGAATGATGCAAGGGCTTTTAGGAGTCATTACTTTTGACTCAAAAGTTCATCTATAATGAAATGCATTGTGAGGAGATTTTTTAATTTTTGACCGAACCCAATTTGGTAGGTGGCCATTTTGACACTTTTTCAGGGCTAAATTCTTTCATCTAGCCCTCAATATTTTTTGAACTTTTAGAAAGCCATTTTTTCAATAGTTTGGAGCTCACATTTCCAATTTGAATTGTAAATTGACATTTAGTATCACCATAGTTGTAGGAAGTATTTTTATGCCGAGAGGCGTAAGCCTACAATGGCAGCACGGTCTCTATAGGAGGCCAGCAGAAGTAAATGTTTGCATTAGATTTTGTAACCGTCGCAAAACCTTTTCTGCTGCGATTATTACTTTTATTTCTCAGATGTTTGCTAACCTGAAGTGCTACAGAATAACTTCTCTGGCTATTGCTTCACCGATTTTTGTGGCCTTAACTAAATTGCCTCTTAATACATCACAAAAAAATTTCTTTTTCAGAAAAGAAACACAGGAAGAAGATAAGCAAAAGTCATGAAATTTTCTAAAATCCATTCTCTCCATGGTCGATTCTTGTGGAGATCAAAGATCTCACCTCACTTCAAACATTTTTAGCTTTCAATAATGCCAGTATTATGGGTGAAATACCGGAGTTTCTTGGCGATGGTACATTGCCGAGCTTGTAGATTCTGAGGCTTTCGTACAATAATCTCAGCGGAGAAATCCCGACCTACTTTAGTGGCTCCAATAGTCTCCAGGTGAGGATATAAGATTCCAACAAGGCGAAGTATTAGTTTTGTGGAGATTTTGAAGGAAGTGAAGAATATTTCGGAGGTTCCTTGCTATTTTTCAGATATTTATATGCAAAATTAGCCATGTTTTCTGAATCAGTTTTTGTGGAAATTTTATTATTTAAGGTTGGAACATTTACCGAACTTCTGCAATTTCTTATTTTGTCAGAAATTTTATGGATTTATTTTCTGTTAACATGTTTACAGGATCACGATGGAAGATGTAAACCCTCAACCATTTCAAAATCCTGACCTCAATTAATTGCTTATCAAGTGCTTCATTGCAAGCCTAGAAACATTTAAAGGGAAAAGTTTTCTTTTACGAGTTCAAAAATCTTGAGGAAGGTTTCTTTTTGGGGATTGACAGAAAAAATAACAAATCTTTAAAGAGAATTTATGAACTTTAACAGAGGTTTTAGCAATTAAGTTTGTGATTTTAAAATTTATATAAAATTCAAGCAGTAGATTCTTAATTAGTTTTTATAAGTTAAAAAGTGTGGCAATTTTGAAAGCCCTGCAAAATTACTTTGATTTCTTTAAAATATTTGCTTACTTTTCTGATACAATGTGCTGAAGGTTTTTGTTTATTTATTTAATTACAATGATCAAATGATGATAATGTACAAAGTGAATTATATTGTAATTTAACATTTAGATATATATGGATAAAATATAAGTGCATTAAATTATTTCACATAAATAAGATATAATTTTAAAGATAATCATGTTTAAATGGATGTTAAAGATAGAAATAATGGTTATTAATTTTTTTTATTTCAAATATCATATTTCAAAACTTCTCCATATAACATAAAGACTAACATCAAAATTTATATGAGTTCAATATCATTAAAAAGTCCATTTACAATATTATAACTAAAGTATACTTATATTTTAAATTCCTTATTTCATATAAAAGTAAGTAACTTATAAATTAATATACTTAAAAAATAAAATATTCAAGATCTTTTTAAAAGAGATATACATCAGACATAAAAAGAAGTTTCTAAATTTCACTTAAAAAATAAAATATCCCAGATCTTTTTAAAAAGATATTCATTAGACATAATTGAGAAAAGTTCTTTCATACTTAAAAAGGTATTCATTAGACATAAAAATAAGTTACTAAATTTTAGAAACTTATTTTTGTGAAAAGTTCTTTCATACTTAAGTTTTTAAATTTTAGAAAATTTTAAAAATTCTAAATTAATGTATTTACAATTAAAAAATAGAAACCTAAATAAAAAAGAAATATCTTAAATTTATTATTACACATAAAAAAAATTCAATATTTAAAAAAAAAAATTGAAAGAATTTCAAAAAGAAAAAAAATCCATATTCTATTTTAAAAAATAATGTATATCTCTAGAGAAATATTTTAGATTTAAGACTTTATTAAATAAATTATTTTATAAAAATACAACTTAGATATACAATCTAATATAAAAGCCTCCTATAATAAGTGCACGCCTAAAATAAATTTAAAATTATAAAATTAAATACAAAGAAAATGAGTTTTCAAATTAAATCCATTAAAACTACCATACTTATATTTAACAAATTAGTGCACACTAAATTTTATCATAAAACTAGGGTTATGGTTGAATTAAAATTCCAAGATAAAGTTTGGAGTTAGGGTTAGGGTGATTGGATTTAGATCAAAGTTACAATTAGGGGTTAATGTTCAATAAAAGATAGGGTTAAGGTTATGGTTAGGGATGAACTAGGATTAAGATTAAATTACGAATAAGGTTAAGGTTAGGGATCAATTAGGAATAGGGTTCAAAAGGATTTAATTAGGGTTAAGGTTATGTTAGGGTTAGGGTTCTTGATTAGGGTTTAATTGTGGTTAGGGTTAGGTTAGGTTTCAATTAGGGTTAGGGTTAACATTAGAGTTATATGATATAGCTTGGGGTAAAGGTTATTGTTAGGGTTGAGACTCAACTAGGGTTAGGAACAAATAGGTTTTTGGTTAGACTTGGGGTTCAATCAAGGCTAGAGTTTAATTAAGGTTAAGGTTCAATTAGGGATAGGGTCATGATGGGGTTAGGGTTCTTGATTAGAGTTTAATGATGGTTACCTAGGGCTAAGTTAAGTTTCAATTAGGGTTAGGGCTAACATTAGGGTTATACAATATAGCTTGGGGTAAAAGTTATGGTAAGCATTGGGGTTAGGGTTAGGACTCATCTAGGGTTAGGAACAAATAGAGTTTGGGTTACGGTTGGGGTTCAATTAGGGCTAGAGTTTAATAAGGATTATGGTTCAATTAGGGTTAGGGTTAAGGTGATGGTTATGGTTGACTTAGGGTTAGGGTTAAGGTGAGGGTTTGGAACAAATAGAGTTTGGGTTAGAGTTGGGGTTCAATCGGGGCTAGAGTTTAATTAAGATTAGGGTTTAATTAGGATAGGGTTATGATAGGGTTAGGATTCTTGATTAGAGTTTAATTATGGTTAGGGTTAAGTTAAGTTTCAATTAGGGTTAGGGTTAACATTAGGGTTGTATGATATTACTTGGGGTAAAATTTATGGTTAGGATTGGGGTTAGGGTTAGGAAGAAATAGAGTTTGGGTTAGATTTGGGGTTCAATCAGGGCTAGAGTTTAATTAAGGTTAGGGTTCAATTAGGGATAGGGTTATGAAAACGTTAGGGTTCTTGATTAGAGTTTAATTATGGTTAGGGTTAAGTTAAGTTTCAATAAGGGTTAGGGTTCACATTAGGGTTAACATTAGGACTCAATTGGGGTTAGGAACAAATAGAGTTTGGGGTAGGGTTGGGGTTCAATTAGGGTTAGGGTTTAATTAGGGTTAAGGTTTGATTAGGGTTAGTGTTCAATTAAGGTTAGTGCTCACATTAGGGTTAACATTAGGATTGAACTAGGGTTAAGAATAAATAGAGTTTGGGTTAGGTTTGGGGTTCAATTAGGGCTAGAGTTTAATTAGGGTTATGGTTCAATTAGGGTTAGGGTTTAATTAGGATTAAGGTTTGATTAGGGTTAGTGTTCACTTAAGGTTATGGTTATGGTTCAACTATAGTTATTTTAATTAGGGTTATGGTTATGGTTCTTGTGCGAACCCCAATCCTAGTACCTACAAAACAATAAGAATAAACAAGTTAAACAAGAGATTGCAAGCTAAACCAAGGATTCCCCATGAAATCCATTTGAAAACTTCAAATTAGGAGAGAAAACAAAGAAGAACACAATAAAGCAAGAAAATATAGATTTAATCCTAATTAGAAAAGAAAACACATGATCCCATAGGGGAATTGGTGCCAATTTGATGTGAAAATTGGCCCTTTCCCAATTCCTAAGATGCAAGCTTGGTATGTTGATGATGATTGATCCACTTTGTTGATGAAGGATGAGAGCTCCAAGCCAAAATATGCAAAAAAACCTAGCTAAGAACTCGAGATTGATGGGTGAAATGACTAAATATTTTAGCATAATAACTTTGCATAATTTGTGGATGATCAAATGAGGATATGGGCTCTCTATTTATAGAATGCCAAGATGGATGAATGTCCAAATTTGAGCAATGTGGGACTAACATTCATCCAATGGCATGATGACACTTGTCAATCTATGAGTGGATGAAGGATGTGCAAGATTTGGGGATTGTGCCAATAAATGCATATTTTTGAAATTCAAATTTGTTGAAATGACTTGCAAGAGGGAAGGGAAATTGTAATAAATTCCACTTGGCTCAAGACAAAGGACATGTAAGATGAAGTTATTGCCTTGTTGGATGTACATGTTGACTTGGAATTTTTGAATTCAAATTTAGAGAATATTCCAAAAGATGCTTTGTGAGGAAAATAGAGATTTAATAAATGAATTAAAAATCTATTTTCATGTGCAACTTGCAAAATCTAGAGGATGGGACATGATTCAGAATTAAATTAATCAAGGGTTAATTAATTTAATAGGAGATGTTAGATGATGTGACCTATTTGACTCAAATTTATGGATTTATTTAAATCAAATAAGAGAGGAATATGATAAGAGATTAATTATAAGGATTTTGATTTACATAATTAAAAGATATGGTGTTAGACTAAATCAAATAAGGTTTTAATTTATTTAATTTACTGAATAGACTTTAGAGATTTAATCAAATAAAATTAATCATTTAATTAAATAGGGATAATTAGATAAGATGGATTGATTTAATTAACAAAAGAGGTGACTTAATTAGATAAAATAATTTATTCAATTAAGAGAGGAATATTGATGAATTTAATCAGATAAGGAGATTTGATTAAATGGTTAGACCGAGGGATGATTTAGGATGAAAACATGTTAGTATTCAAAATCAAATGCACAATATCAATCAGTATATTTTACGTGTCTACATTTTGCCCCTCTTTGAAGCAATGCACTTGCTGCATTGGTTCAAAGAATAAGCGATCTCGTTTGAAGCCAAAATTTTTGATATTAAAAACTTGCCCCACTACTGCCTAGTGAGAGAAAACATGCCATTATAATGCCCCCTCAAGAGATTGGATGAGAATTTCAATTTTTGGGTGATCTCGTGAAAAAAGAGGACAAAGTACCCGATAGGTTCGAAAGGGCTCCAGGAGGCTAAAAACATGTCTAAACGCGATAAAATGATGAAAAAAAAGCCTCCACCAGACAAAAATAGGTTTGGGGGTCCAAAACCCTAGCAGGATAACCAATTAGGGTGAAAAAACCCTAATTTTTAGGCTTAAAAGGGGCCCGAGGGGTCACTTTCAAGTCACTTTCAAACACTTCCAATAGTAACCTTGAGATTTGAGCTCAGACCTCCTGACGATATGGTGCAACGACAGCTTCCCCTACACATTTTTGATTGAGTTCAGACGTACCAGCGGCCACCTGGCATCGGGGCACCGGTAAGTGGTCCTCACCTTAGCTTCATTTTTCATTTATTACCTCATTTAATGCTTTAAAGGGTTAGTCCATCTACAATGGTGCCATATAGCACTACTTAGAAGTCAAACTATGCCGCTCGGTGTTAAATAGCATCGTGGCGGTGTAGTTTGGAGTTTAAAAACTCTGACGCTGAGCTTGGGGCTGGCAGGGGGACTTGCAAAGTGTGACGAGGGGGTCCCAATTTTTCCCAAACTGTGCCGCTGGGTCAGAAAGTTCACCGCGGCTGTGCAATTTTGCTCATTTAGGGCCTAACATCAGAGTTTGATTAGAAATCAAACTGTGACGCCGTCATGGGTTGCACCGCTGGAAAAGTTTCTTGAACGCGCGACGAATTTTTTTTTCAAAATTTTTGACACAATGACCTTCCTTGATGCAGGATGTGGCGAGGGAGCTCTACTCCCAAGAGCACAGGTCACAGGACTTGAGTGACAGGGACCAGGATCGACTCCAGATTGCGGGGTTATGGTACATTACTTATGCGGCTCCTGTGCGCACTCACCTAGGGATGTTGTCAGCGCTGGCCAAGAGATGGCACAGCGAGACCTCCTCATTCCATCTTCCCACTAGTGAGGCCACCGTAACCCTAGAGGACATTTGGCACATTTTGCGACTTTCGATTCACGGTCGTTGGGCGATTTTCGACATGGACGAGGGGCGCAAGGCCTGCTTCAGAGTCCTTGCCACAGACGAGATTGTGTTTTGTGAGGGGCAGATAGAGCTCGAGCGAGATAGGATCCTGGCACCTCCCTACCACTGGGTGATTGCAGCCATCATTTTGGGCCTTGTTGCCCCTGACAGATGAGGGCGATATTTCAATTCCGGCTGGGGATACTGTTGGGAGCGAATGGTTCGAGACAGGCTGGTTCGTTTTGCTTGGGGGCCTATTCTTCTAGCTTCACTATATGGAGACCTCCATGAGTACGTCTACATGGATGGAAGAGCACTCGGAGTAGGGGTGACTCTTCTTCACGTCTGGGTGTGGGAGCACATTGTTGTGATGCGGCCATGCATTGTTTTAGTTATGATAGTTCCAGATGATCCCCTCGTGTGGCAATACAGAGGTGGTGTGTTCTTCACACACACCGGCGAGCATAGGATCTCTTATTGGAGGAGAGTCCTTGACGAGATGCAGGTTTTACTTGGTGACCATACCTTGGTCGGCCTGGATGGGCCGATGATGTTGATCAGATGTTTTATTGCCATTAGGACCGGTACATGCAAAAGCGGGAGCACACTATGATTGAGAGGTACCTGCCCGGGTGCGTGCAACATTAGTTTGAGGAGCCTCAAGATCGCCCAGATGATGATTATGTGGTCGTCTTCGCCCACAACATGACACAAGTGTCATGGGGGAAATATATTCCTGCTTCAGAGGCAGTGGATAGCTTCAGGCAGTTGGTAGCCCGGCTATGGGCCTATGATCAGGGACTCGTACATCTAGGCACTACCCAGGCCTACAGGGATTGGTTTCGGCCTCCCCTTCGGTTGACGATTCTAGGTGCAGTTCCAAATCCACAGAGAGTCAGAGGCAGAGGAGGAGGATGAGGTCGGAGGGTTGAGGTTCGACAGGATCAGCCAGTTGTGCCTCCAGTCCAGCAAGATCAAGGAGATGTGCACATGCAGGACCAGTAGCAGGTGCCACTAGTCCCACCACCACAAGGCAAGGATCAACCTCGGGTGTAGCCACAGGTACAGCTAGTAGGACAAGCAGATGCATGAGATACTTTGATTGCGTAGCTGTTGGCCCAGGTCTAGGCCGTGACAGCCGAGAGAGATCAGGCGAGGGCCAAGAGAGAGCAGCTCAGGTCCAAGAGGGATCAGGCCATACAACAGAGACAGGTTGTAGAGCTACAGGCAGCCACTGAGCTAGGCAGGAGACAGTAGATAGAGAGTATGATAGCCTCCTCCTCACAGGGTATAGTGTCAGTTCGATCTTACAAGGATGTTGTCTGAGAGGTCGGGTACTATCAGAGGTACTATCATGAGGTCGTACCCAGAGCAGAGCGGATCCCAGAGTATTCAGAGTGGGCCAGCCACAGACCAGCAGAGGGTCATGGTGACAAAGGCGAGGGCAGCATCCACAGGGATAGAGCTTGATCAGGATGATTTGATACTTTTGGTGCCCTACAGGCTCATTTTTAATAGCCCGATGGGCCTTTTGTACCGATTGACATACATGTACAGTGATCCAATTTATTATTGTACTATGACAATTGTGTTATTGATGATATATATATATATATATATAAGTTGATGATGATTTTGATGTGATGCGATGTGTACTCTTTTATTATTATTTATGCATGGATGATTTATTTCTATATGTTGTGCAATGATTCTTTTATGGATGCATTTATTTCCAATGATGTATGCATTATGATTATGACTAACAGATCTATATTATGTTGACCTATGATATGCAACTGTGATGTGTAATGATGTTGTCTATATGATGATCTATTTTATGACAATGATGATGTGATATGTGATATGGATATGCAAAATGATATGATCTATGGTGTATATGTGAAATGATATGTGACTCATGCTTATGTAATATGCAAAATGATATGGTATATACGTGAAATGTTATGTGAATCATGCTTATATATGAACGGATTATGGATAGATGTACGTTTTGTATGTGATGTAATGAATTATGCTTATATTATGCAATGAATGATTTATGATTCTATTTATGAGATGACATGAATGATGTAATGCAATGGTCGTGACATGATGCCAATGGGATGGTTTTATGTAATGTAGATGAGATGGTTTTTTAAGATGTTTAGAATAACAAATGTTATTATCCTAAGCATATTAAATGCTGATGTAATGTACGTGATGTATTTAATATGATGTACTATATGTAATGATATGATAATGCAAAATGCTATGATGATGTGTGATGTAATATAAACGTAATGTGATGAGATGATGTTATGATGTTATGCAAGTATGTATGTGATGGGTTATCTTATAATGCATGTGTACCTTTTGTTTATGATTATGTAGTATGTGATAATGCAAAATAGTTATGAAATGCAAATGAATGTTTATGTAGTGATTCATATAATGCAATGTAATGCGATGTAATGGATGAAATGTGATGAGATGGATGGACCTATCTATGCCTATGATAACCTGCTTATATGATGATTGAAATGTAATGCATGTGCTTCCTATATGATATGTTTATGCAATATGCTAATGGTTTTGTGGATGCAGGATCGATGACAATGATGGCGATGATGATGATCAACTGTCATAGTACCTTGTTAGTGTGGTTAGCAAGAAAAAGAAGAAGTCATTTCAACAAGACACAAGATGATGCAAATGCAAATGATGATGATGATGATTACTTTTCGAGGAATTGGGATTTTCAAAGGGCTAATTTCCTTATGTTTGATAACACATGTGGTATGATGCATCAAGGTATAGAAAACTAGGATGGAGTTGTACCTAGTGTGATGGACTTTGACTTGACAATCAAATAGGAGTATCCTTGTTCACACCTGACATACGGAAACCTTGCTAGGATTCATTTTAGAAGTTACAAACATCTCAAACCAAAACACAGAAAGGTGAACCTTTCAATGCAATAGTCAACAAGTTGTCCAAGACCTCCTCCGTACATACCTAACAAAGCAAGTATTCACCAAGGTTATATTACAAGAATGTCCAACAAGCATAGTAGACAAAAGATAATGATTGTTGCCCCATTCCTATTTCTCTAAATCCTCTTGTTCAGATATCATTGAGAAGTCCTTGGAATGAGCCCCAATAAGATAAGTCAAGAGAGAAAGACAAAGTATACAAACAAGTTGATGCTCTTCAATACCGCTAACCAAAAGAGGATGTGTTTTCCTAAGGATAAGAACCGAAACTTATTGCCAAAATATAATGCCCATTGTAGGAAGGATTCATCCTAGGACATGTTAGTGGATGGTGGCATGTCATTTCATTTATCCAAAGCGTTCTAAGAGATGATTTATATGGGACCGATTTTGGATGATGAGTTACCAATATGAAGAGATGACCAACTTGCTTATGTATTGGCTTAAACCTAAGACTTGACATTTTGAGTTTTCACTTTTATTTTGCTAAACTTGTTTCTGATTGTCTTACCAAAGGTTGAGGATGACGATCAGTTTATTATGAATGTTGTTTATTGCAAGTGTAAGCAAGATGAGATGGATGGATTTTTTCAAATATTTGGATGTTTTTGGAGTTTTACAATGTTTTGAGGTTGTTTTTGGTATTTTTCAAGATTTTCAAATGTTTTGATTTTCTGGTGTTTTGGGATTTTCTGAGATTTTGACCAAGATACTAACCTAAGGACCTATCCTAGGGGCCTCAAGGGCTGATCAATAGATTAGCCTTGTCTACGTTATACACATAGAGACCACGTAGTTCGACTTACGACTTGACTGATTTACAGATGAAGATATACATGATGAAATGTCAGTTTATTATGACAGACTCCTAAAGGATTGACCTAAGTGTCTCGGGGGATGATCAAAGATCAACCTTGCCTACGTTCAAGGCTCAAAGACCCATAGTTTGACTTACAACTTTGTTTTTGAATTTTTGACTGACTTTTTGACCTGTTTTTGGGTTTTTTGATATGTTTTGATGTTTTTGGATTTTCTAATTTTCTGATGTTTTTGGATTTTCTGGTTTTTAGAAATTTAAGAATATACACGAATCTGATCCAATAAGAACATGCCCCCAGCGTGATGCAATAGACTACTTTGACAAAGGTAGGAAAAACTGACCTTGAGGATGGGTCGAGTAGTACTAGGAGGAATCATAATACGAAAACAAAACCAAGCTATGGTGTGGATGCGAGTGGATGAGTGATGAATGGAGACCTGAATGAGATGGATGATGGAAGCATAATGGATGAACGATGTAGAGCAAGCTGTAAAGATCCTAGTGGATGGAAAGTGTTTATTTATGCAAGGCGCTTGTTTGCTAAGTTTTCACCAAGGTACTTTCCCAAAGTGCCACCGAAGTGGTTTCACTAGAGGACAATTTTTTTCTCTTTACTATTTTTGATCCTTTTTCTATTTTTTTTGGATTTTTTTTTGTTGTTACCAAGACGCCTGTTTGCCAGGTTTTTGCCGAAGTAACCATTTTTTAGGATATTTTCTGATTTTTTGGATTTTTTGGTTCTATACATTGAAAGATTTAGGAATAAAACTTTTTGAGATGAGAGTTATTCATGGGCTCTTGCAGAGGTTCCCCTTCGGGTGTTGATATTTGATATGCCCCTGATTTGTAACTTGATGTGATGACGAATGGTCCCAACCAATTAGGTTCAAATTTTCCTTTGCTGCTTGGGTTAGGGACATTCTTCTGATTTTCTTTTAAGACTAGTTCTCTGACTTGGAAAATCCTGCTTCTTATTTTCTTATTATAGCTCCTTTTGAGTCTATTTTGATAGACTTGCAAATGATTCAAAGCATCTATACATCACTCATCCAGTAGCTTCAGCTCATTTAATCTGGACACTCGGTAGTCTTCATCAGTGATGAGGTTTTGTAGTGATATCTTGAGGGATGGGAGCTCGATCTCTATGGGGAGTACTGCTTCTGATCCTTAGACCAGGGAGAAAGGGGTGGCATTGATGGGTGTACAAATGCTAGTTTGATAGGCCTAGAGGGCGGGATTAAGCTACAAATGCCAGTCATGACCTATGTCATTAACTATTTTCTTGAGGATTTTCAGAATGGTCTTGTTTGTAGCTTCTGCTTGGCCATTACCTTGGGGATAGAATGGGGTGGAGAAGCGATGTTGGACTTTGAATTTTTTGCATAAGTCACAGACCTCCTAATTTTTGAATGGTGTCCCATTATCTGAGATAATGGCTTATGGGACACCGTAGTGACAAATGAGATAGTTTAGGATGAACTTAGAAATCTGCTTCCCAATTATGTACGTCATGGGTATGGCTTCCACCCACTTAGTAAAGTACTCTGTTGCGGTTATGATGAATTTGTGGCCATTAGATGAGGTGGGCATGATTTTTCCAATGAGATCCAGTCCCCACTGCGAGAAGGGCCATGGTGTGGCAATAGGATGAAGCTCTTGAGCTGGAGCATGGATGAGGTCCCCATGTTGTTGACATTGTAGACACCTTCTGGAATAGTCATGTGCTTCTCGTTCCATTGTGGGCCAATAATACCCCATCCTCAGCAATTTCTTAGCTATGGTCATTCCACTTGAGTGTGAACCACAGATACCATTGTGTACTTCAGTTAGAGCAGTTAATGCCTCCTCAGCGTTTAGGCAGTGCAGTAAGGTTCCTTCTATGCTTCTATGATATAGGGTATCACCTAGGATGACAAATCTAGGTGCCTTTTTAACAAAGGTTCTTTTTAGGTTTGATGGTATGTTGGCTGGTATGACACCTATTCGAAGGCATGTGTAAATGTCATGATACCAAGGATCACCAGGACCAACAATTTCACACACATATTCTGATTCTGGTACCTCGACGCAGGTACGAGAAGTTGCTCAATCAAGAATTCATCTTTTGGAATGTTGTGGGGGATATCGAGCAAGGATCCAATTGTTGCCATGGCGTCTATTGCTCTGTTGTTGGTTCTAGGAATCTACTCAAATGTTATTTCAATGAAGGATTCTTTGAGAGTCTCCACCAATTTCTTATATGGAGTGAGCTTGTCATCCTTGGTCTAGTATTCATTGTTCACTTGATTTATGATCAATTGGGAGTCTCTGTATACTTTGAGAGCTATGATGTTCCATTGCACTGCTATTCTGAGACCTATGGTTAAAGCCTTGTATTCTGCAATGTTAATTGTGTAGGGAAATGCCAGTTTGTATGACCTTGGTATGCAATCCCCTTGTGGGGTGATGAAAAAGACACCAGCGCCTGATCCATGCTATGTGTATGAGCCATCAAAGTACAATTTCCAATGGTTAGCTACGTTGAGATTGAAAATGGATTCATCTAGAAACTCCGAGACAAGAGGGTTCTCTGAATAGATTGGTGCTTCTGCTAATTGATCTGCGATGACTTGGCCCTTGATTGCTTTTTGCTCCACATATTCGATGTCGTATTCTGACAATATCATTACCCATTTTTCCATTCTTCTTGTGAGCATTGCCTTTGATAGTAAGTATTTGAGAGGATCAATTTTGGCGATGAGTTTTATTTTATGTGCCAACATGTAATGTCTGAATTTTTGTGATGTGAACACTACTGTGAGGCATGCTTTCTCAATGAATGAATAGTTTATCTCATGGCCAACCATTGTCCTACTGATGTAATAGATAGCCCTTTCCATTCCATTTTCATCATGCTGAGCTAGAAGAGCTCCAAGGGTTGTTGTTGTTGTTGACACGTATAAGATCAATGGTTTCTTTGGGATGGGTGGCATTAAGACTGCTGGTGTAAGTAGATATTCTTTGATTTTGTTGAATTCCTCTTCACACTTGGTATCCCATTTGTACGCTACTCCCTTGTGGAGTAGGTGAGAATATGGGTTATGTTTGTCCCCCAGTTATGCTATGAATCTTCTAATGGATTGGAGCCTGCCTTGGAGACCTCTCAGTTGCTTTAATGTTTTCGGTGTCTCCATCTCGAGGATTGCTTTTAATTTTGTTGGATCCACCTCGATACCCCTCATTGACACTATATATCCTAGGAGCTTTCCTGATTGTACTCCGAAGACACACTTCTTTGGGTTTAGTCTGACCTTGTATTCCTCCAGTATGTCAAAGATGCAACTTAGGGTTGCTATGTGATCTTTTCTCTTTCTGGACTTGGCTAGAATGTTGTCAACATAGTCTTCAACCATCTTATGGATCATGTCGTGGAATATCAATGTCATGGCCCTTTGATATGTTGCTCCTACGTTCTTTAAGCTGAGTGGCATCATGTTCCAACAATATGTCCCCCATGGACAAGTGAAAGTTGTTTTATGTTGGTCCTCTTTAGCTATCATGATCTAGTTGTACCCTGAGAATCCATCCATTGGTGACAACATTTCATGTCTCAATGTCATGTCTACTATCATGTTGATTTTGGGAAGCGAGAAGTCATCTTTTGGACATGCCTTGTTCAGATCTCTGAAGTCTGTGTAGATTCTGATGTTCCCATCAGGTTTTGAAACAGGTACCAAGTTTGACACCCATTTTGGATAATCTATTGGTCGGATAAATCCTGCATCTAATAGCTTTTTTAGCTCCATTTTGACCAATAGGGTGATTTGAGGATGCATTTTTGAAGCTTTTGTTTGATAGCTTCTGGGTACATCGCAAAGTGGTGAACCACGGTCTTTGGATCAAGTCCTAGCATGTCAGCATAACTCCATGTGAATTTTATTTGTCTTTCTCTTAGGAATGCTGCTAGGAGCTCTTGCTCTTCTGATAATAGTGATTTCGCATAGAATGTGATATGCGGGGTCTCATTTGTTCCTAGGTTGACCAGATTGCATTTTTCTGCCAAGATTGCTGACTTTTCTTGATGAATAGCTCTTAAAGGAAGATTGAATCCCCCATCCTCAGGCACCACAAAGAGGTTTTCATCGTTGGATGTGTCCTTTCTTTTTACTTTTTTCTGGTCAGAGAGTGCCACAGTGTGGTTTTCACTCAAGGACTTGGATATTATTCTTAATTTCTCGCTTTTGCGACTAAAGGATTCAATCGTTTCCCCATAATAAGCATGTGTATCTAGCTCTATAATGAACCCTACCTTGTGATCCCCATCTAGAATGTTATCCCACATTCCCATGAATTCTAAGATCCCTTCATCTTTTTTGAATGTATCAAGAACTGGTGGTCCTCATTGGTCATAGTCGATGACTTGGGGATATACTAGGTGAATCTCATGATTTTGGTGGTCCATTTCAAAAAATAGGGTGTTAATCATGCAAAGAGTGGTATCCTCAAATAGCCTAGGTAAGTTAGTCAGGTGATCCTTGTCATCGCTACTACTACAGACATCAGTTATATCAAATGTAAAGTTATCTATGACACGACCTGTAGACACGGGTAGGCATAATTCTGCTATGGTTGGCTGAGGAGGATTATTAATCGTTCTAACTGGAGGACTTTGACCACGTATGGTTATACTCAGAGGAGTACATCCAAGGCCAAGATTTGTTATCGGTTGCATCTTTGGCATGATAGGTATTATAAGCCCATTGTCGTTTTGTCCCAGTCTTTGATTTCTATCGTAGCCCATTACAAGCATCATTTGTAGGCCCTTGCTTTTGTCATCCATTGGTAAATCCAGTATTGGTTTTTCATCTTGATATAGCATATGAGATGGATCTGCCTCAATAACTTCTCATCCAAGATCTCCCCAGCTTGTGAATTTGGGATAGTCTTCAGAAGACGTTCGGGATGTGGAAGCCTCATTTATTTGTGGGCGTCCTCATGATCTAGGAGATTGTGGTAACTCTCCTACCACAAAGGCATTATTAGGGAGCTTGTAGTTTCTACAACTGTTATCTTGGATAATGAGCTTGATGTTAGAGATGGTGGGAATGGAGGGAGTGTCAGGTGTCTATCACAGAAGTGGATGCAAGAGTGGCGGGATCGATGTATGGTGTGGATGGACCCTCATCATTTTTTGGTACTTGGGGGATTTTTTAATACTTTGCTTCAAGATTTTTGCAATAGGAGAAGGGTTCAAGATCTCCATGGATGGTAACTTCTTGTCCGTTGTGTGTAAATTTCACACATTGGTGGAAAGTTGATGCTACTACTTTCATTGCATGGATCCATGGACATCCTAGGAGGATATTATATGACAAGTCAAGGTCCAAGACCTGACAAGTGGTTTCCATGATGGCAGGCCCTACTTGAATAGGGATTTTGATTGTGCCCCGAGACACTCTTTCTTGATCGTCATATGCTCTTATCATGATACCCTTTCCTTTGTCTATGGAATCCTCTGATATTTTCAATTGCCTGATGAGACTTAGGGAACATATGTTCAAGCCCGCACCTCCATCCACAAGACCCTTTTGATTTTTCTCTTGTGTACAATGGCTTCCAAGTGAAGTGCACGGTTGTGAGATGGTTGAGCAGGGAAATCTTGGTTGGAGAATGTAAGAAGATTAGGCGTAATGATATTTCTAACCATAGCTTGGAATTGCTTTGCATCAAGATTTGCGGGGATACTGGATGAGGCCAACGCTTCTTCAAGGATTTTCCTATGGGTAGATGATATTTTTAGTAACTCCATGATGGAGATTTGCGTTGGCGTTCTCTTGAGTTGATCTAGGACATTATAGCCATTAGGAACGAATCTAGATGTAGGGACTTTTTTTAGCTAGGATGATCCTGTGATGGTTACTTTGCTGCCTCTTGTGGTGACTCCACAATCTTCGGTATAGGCGCCCTTGATAGTAATGACCATGTAGTTTTTATCTAGGGAAGCGACGATTGTTTCATACACATGATTTACATTTGAGTGGGTGCCTTTCCCTTTATCTTTGTTATTTTTATTCCCTTTATTGCCATGATTCAGCATCGGATTCATATATATTTTAAGATCCTCGTTTCTTGTAGGTTGTTCCATGTTTATGATTCTTTTATTGATGAGATCTTGAATGATGTTCTTTAATCTCATGCAGTTGTTCGTGGTATGGCCTTTAATTTTATGGAACTCGAAGAGTTGATTCTCGTTATACCAAGGAGGTTTCACATCCGGCTCTTGGTAATTCTCAAATGTAGGAGGCTTGATGAGTTTTTCATCTATCAGCTTTTTCATTATGTTTTCAAGTGGTTCCCCCAAAGTGGTGTATTTTTTCTTGGGATAACTCTTGCACTGAGGTAGTCCCCTTTGATCATTAAGATTGTTGATTGTTGGATTGTTGTTTGGTTGGTGTGTTGTGTGATGATTGTTTTGGTGTTGTATTTGGAGTTGTGATGTGGGTGTATTTTGGTGAGGATCACTAATAAACACCTTGGCATCAACGATACCATCATTAGTAATGTATTTCTTCCTTTCCCATGTGTGAGGTTTATTGTTGTAATTGGATGGTGGATGGTTGTTTTGTTGTTTGGGGTATGAAGTTGATCCTACGGGTTGGTTCATAAGGGCTCTTTCGAAGCTGAGCACCTTGGGGATCAACTGATCATATGTGGTGATGCCCTGAACCTTGAGATGGAATGCCAAGAGACCATCAAGGTTGGTGATGATGGTGCAAACTTTTTATTCTTTGGGCATGGTCCACTTGCTCCGATTGGCCTTGGATCACCATCGTTGTAAGAATGAAGCAAATGATTCATCCTTACCCTGTTTCAGAGCTGAGAGTTCTTCTAGACTAACATCCATTGCAATGTTACATGCATAGTTCTTAATGAATGCATCTATGATTTCTTGAAATGTTCTAATGCCCAAAGGTAGACGAGAGAACCATTCCATAGCGTGGCCTGCCAAACTTCTAGGAAATAGCCACATCAGATAAGTATTGACGTATGTGACTTCCATGCAATGAACTTGGAATTCCTTGATGTGATCTTCAGGGTTTCCCATCCCTTGATATTTGTCAAATTTGGGGATCTCAAATCCCTTAGGGAATGTTTTCATTACTAGGCTCTTGTCAAATGGATACGGACACAAGTTGCTTGGTGTCTTTGTTGTTCACCCTGATTGAAGGTCGAGCACTTGTTGCGAGAGCAACCTGATTTGTGTCATCACATCATTTTGTGGATCAGGGGGTGGGATGAAAGTGTTTTGGGGTGTTTTGATTGCGGGTTGGATGGGTGGGTTGTTTGATGTGTTTTTTGATGGTATCTATATGTTCTGCCAAGCTAGGTAGGCTTCCACCTGTTGTTGTATGAACAATTCCTGTTGTTGATCTTGTTGTTGTTGCACTAATATTTGTGCTTGTTGTTGAGCTTGTTGTTCTTCCAACAATGCTTGTTGTTGTTCCAACAACGCTTGTTGTTGTTCCAACAATGCTTGTTGTTGGGCTGCCAATTGAGCTGCCTCTTGCCACTCTTGATATTGCTTAATTAGTTGTCGATATGCTTGCAATTTCCCTGCTTGTCTTTGTGCAAGAAGTTGTGCTTGTGTTTGTGCCTGTTGTGCTTGATATTGAGTGTTTTCCTGAGCTTGAGCTTGTGCTTGCACTACTTGTTCTTGGGCTTGTACTTGTGCCACTTGTTGTTGTAATATTTTTTTTGCTTGAGCAACCTTTTGTGCTTGCAATGCTTGCACATCTTCTTCTTCTTCTTCTTCTTGCAATAAAGCTTGGGCTTGTGCAGCTTGTTGTGCTTGTAATGTGTCTTTTGCAGCCTGGGCAGCTTGAGCGGCTTGTTGAGCAGCTAGGTGTATGGCTTTTTGTTTTTGCACTTGTTGGAATCCCCTTTCAAAAGCAGCTTGTAATGTCGTGTTGTATTGGTTTGATGTGGTGGAAGTTGGTGGTGGTGGGGGTGGTGGTGGATTCAAAATGGCATTTGTGATGAGTGATAATGTTGTGTTGATGTTTTGAGTGTTGGATGGTGCCGTTGATGTGGTGTTTGGTCCTTGGGAGACCATGCCTTGCGATGTTAGGGAGGTGTTTGATGATGTTGCAATTTCTTATGCATTTGTCATCTGTTGTTGCGATATCGACGACAAATTTTGCGTGGTGTTTTGATTGATATTCGAGATGTTGGTTTGATTGATACTTGGTAAAGGAGGAAGCCCTAAACCAAGGAGTGGTGTGGATGATAATGGAAAAAGTGGAAGTGGTGGAAATGTAAGGGGTGTGAGTCCTTGCAAAAATGTTGTGGTTTCGAAGATGCCCCCTGGTCTAAACATGTCTCCTTCCTCTTGCGAATTTGTGAGGAGAGGAGTTTGAGGTGTTGCGCAAAAAAATGTTGATGATGGAAAGTGAGAGGAACATTCTTATGTAATGGGTTTTCGAGTATGTTTTGTTCCAAGGTGGTGTTTGCATCCAAGTTTTGATTATTAACAATGGGGTGTGCTTGAATAGCATTGAGAAATGTATTTCCCTTATTAACGTTAGGTTGGGTTGGAGCAAAAGATGTTGTGATTTGCGGAATGTTTTGAGTGATATTTTGGGATGGGGTTGTAGATGAGATGGGAATGGTGGATGAGATTGGTGGAAAAGATGTCTCCACTATAGTACTCACATCGAAATCCGAAGGTAACTTGGCCCCTTGTTTTGCTAGCTCAAGCATGTATAACGAAGGGTTAAGCCTCATCATGATGTTGATGATTTTATGGTTCTCCGAATTTTGGAGAATTTTAGTCATTTCTTCGTGAGACATTCCAAAGGTATGATCCTCTCCTTGGTTTTCTTCTTGCAAATTTTGTGATGATGAGATGGTCAAATGATTGCTTGATTCGGCGCGATTCATTTCTATGTTTGTTTGGCTAAGATCACTTGAAGCGGGTGTTTCTTTGTTGGCTTCCATACTCTTCTTGTATTGAGATCTAGTTTGAACCATAAAACAAGGATCAATTTTCAAGAATATGGGAGATGAATCTCTTGATTTTTTGGATTGATCTTTTCTTTATGCCCAAAGTAGAAATTTTTTTAGGTTACCTTGAGGATCAAAAGGTGTGATATGATGATGATGTAAGGGATGAGTGATGTGGATGTTTTTGGCTTTTGATAAATCTTGAATAAGATACTAGGCTTTTGGGACTTTTGGATATGTTTCGGATTTTGATTTTGATTTGATCTTGGATTTGGGATTTGTCCTTGATTTTGATTTTGATTGCTTTTGATTTTGAACAAAAGGCCCTAAGATGTTCGATGATAATCTAAGGGATATATTTTTTCAAAGGATGATAATTTGAATACGGGGAGAAGGATGCATCTACCCACACTTATTCAAACAAGATGATAGTTTTACTAAGCATATGGAGAAGGATTCATCCACATATACTAAGCTAAACAAGATGATTTTGATAACTTTGACTAAGCATATGCAAAAGGATGCATCTACACATACCTAGCCAAAGGTGATTTTGATAATGTTTTCAAGTATTTAGTCTCAAGGATTTTGATGATTTTGATTTACCCAAAAAAGCCCAATATTAAGGATGATTCCAAGATTTTCCAAAAGGTGATGATGAGATGATTCTTGTTTTGATGGATGAAAGATGGATGGGAAGATTTTGATTTGCTTTGATCCTAAGATGAACCTATAAAAGACACTTTGTTTGCCTAGACCTAGGTATTGAAGAGCATACGATGCTTCTATAGACCTTTGTAACTAAGAAATGATTCCATTTGAACATACATTTTTGGATTTCCAACCAATGATTTTTTTTGCTTTGGTATTTGGATTTTTTGAGAATCGTGAGTCTTCAACACACATGAAAGTTCATTTAACTTAGCTTTGCTTAATGACTTAATTTTACCAAAAACACTTTCTTTGATTAAGTTTTCAAACTAAGATGTCCAATGTCTTAATTTCTTTAAACCCCACAAGATATGTCATGTGGAAATTTGATGAACTTAAGGCAAGGGGTTTCCTATTGTTTACTTAAGTAGACAAATCGAGATGTAATCCAATGTTTAGAAACCTCTAAGGATGTGAATCCCAAGGGCAAGAAATAACATATGGATTCAGTCAATTGCATTTGTCTCCAAAAGGGTTTGAAATTTGGATGATGATGTTAAGTGTTTTTTTTCAAGATGTTTTTGATTAAGCAATGCATTTTGTAACCCAAGAATAAGTACAATCCTATGGATGTGTAAGAAAATATTTGTTGGATTCCCACTTGGACAAGTCCAGCTACGCTTATCTCTAGCAAATGGTTAGATGCTTGACCCCACTGGCTCCCCTCCACGACACTCACTTATATGGGGTAGCCAAGCATCAACACCCATGAAACTCCCATGGCATGTTTTCCATTTCTACTAAAAAATCGTAAAAGTGTGGGGTGGCTTCAGAACGACCGTTCTTACACCAAAAAATAGATTAAAGGATTTTGGAAAATTCTAGCACATGGGTTTTAATAAGGACTTTCCGTTCGTGGAGATTGACCCATACATCAAGAGTCCCCTTTCGGATCCATCTTGTTGGAATCAACCGCATGATATTGGCGTTTACTCCAATACCCACATTTATATACCAGTTGGAAATACTCTTGGCTTTAGAGTGTTACCGGTTGAGTTGTTCCCTTGGTTGAGTACTTTTTCCCCAAGACAGGCCCTCTAGGATAAACAAAAGAAAATAAAGAACAATATTCGTAACTCGATCAATATTTGTTGGCAACAAAGAGAGAATATACGCAATAATTCCCCCACTCACACTCGCACAAGATGTTCAATTTTAAACCCAAATTGAAGTGTGGAGGTGATTGCTTTATCTCAATCTAAAATGATGAAAAAGGCCTTTTGATTCTCAAGATCGCTATAAAGCGTGAGAGAAGCGCATACGTCCTTTTCCAATGATGTTAGTTCAAGTAAGCCCTCACAAAAAAAAAGTTGCACTTGTTCTTTTTAAATCCACAAAGCAAAATGTGAGTTCCTTTTAAGCACCAAAAGACAAGTGAGATACTTTGTTCAATTTTTTTCTTAACCAAAGAAACAAAATCTAGTAAGTTGCATTCCTAATGTTCATTTTAGCCTTTGCAAGAAGAAATTGAAAAGATTCTTTTTAAACCTAAATGACATTAGTGTTCTAAGAAAGAGAAGATAACAATTTCTTGAAGAAGTGTTAAACAAACACTAAAGTGTTTAAAAACACTTTGATTTTGTAAGATATCCTTGTCATGCTTCTCCTTTCTTCATTTTCGATTTCCAATCTACAAGGGAGAAAACCAGTCAGATTCTGGAAAATATAGAGATTAAAAAGCATAAAACAGAAGACAAATTGATCATTAATCAAAAAGCACGTGCTATAATTTATTTTCCACTTTTTACTCCCTGCCAGCGGTGTAACCCGTGACTGCATCGGAGTTTGATTTCTCAGCGGTGCCTTCACAGCGCCGCTTACCAATCAGCATCACTCTATGTCGGGAAAGTGAGCTCAACTGCGTCGTAGTTTGGTTATTTTGAAAATTTCCTGTGAGTCACCTAGTCAAGTAGTGGAGTTTATAATTCAAATTTTGTTGGCAGGATGAGTCCAGCGTCACACTTTGAGTTTCCTGTGGTGCTATATAGCGACGCTGAGCTCCCAGCATTGGAATTTTTCTGTGTATGAACAAAAATGCTGAGATTTGTGAGAAAAGAGATAAAGAATGATATCCAGCCCTCCTTCTAGAGCCAAATGTACAAACCCCAATCCTAGTACCTGCAAAACAACAAGAATAAACAAGTTAAATAAGAGATTGCAAGCTAAAACAAGGATTCCCCATGAAATCCATTTGAAAACTTCAAATTAGGAGAGAAAACAAAGAAGAACACAATAAAGCAAGAAAATATAGATTTAATCCTAATTAGAAAATCAAACACATGATCCCATGGGGGAATTGGTGCTAATTTGATGTGAAAATTGGCCCTTTCCCAATTCCTAAGATGCAAGCTTGGTATGTTGATGATGATTGATCCACTTTGTTGATGAAGGATGAGAGATCCAAGCCAAAATATGCAAAAAAACCTACCTAAGAACTCGAGATTGATGGGTGAAATGACTAAATATTTTAGCATAATAACTTTGCATAATTTGTGGATGATCAAATGAGGATATGAGCTCTCTATTTATAGAATGCCAAGATGGATGAATGTCCAAATTTGAGCAATGTGGGACTAACATTAATCCAATGGCATGATGCCACTTGTCAATCTATGAGTGGATGAAGGATGTGCAAGATTTGGAGATTGTGCCAATAAATGCATATTTTTGAAATTCAAATTTGTTGAAATGACTTGCAAGAGGGAAGGGAAATTGCAATAAATTCCACATGGCTCAAGACAAAGGACATGCAAGATGAAGCTATTGCCTTGTTGGATGTACATGTTGACTTGGAATTTTTGAATTCAAATTTAGAGAATATTCCAAAAGATGCTTTGTGAGGAAAATAGAGATTTAATAAATGAATTAAATCTATTTTCATGTGCAACTTGCAAAATCTAGAGGATGGGACATGATCCAGAATTAAATTAATCAAGGGTTAATTAATTTAATAGATGTTAGATGATGTGACCTATTTGACTCAAATTTATGGATTTATTTAAATCAAATAAGAGAGGAATATGATAAGAGATTAATTAAATAAGGATTTTGATTTACTTAATTAAAAGAGATGGTGTTAGACTAAATCAAATAAGGTTTTAATTTATTTAATTTACTAGATATAATTTAGAGATTTAATCAAATAAAATTAATTATTTAATTAAATAGGGATAATTAGATCAGATGGATTGATTTAATTAACAAAAGAGGTGACTTAATTAGATAAAATGATTTATTCAACTAAGAGAGGAATATTGATGAATTTAATCAAATAAGGAGATTTGATTAAATGGTTAGACCGAGGGATGATTTAGGATGAAACAATGTTAGTAGTCGGGATCAGATGCACAATGTCAATCGGTATATTTTACGTGTCTACAGTTCTATAGTTATTTTAATTAGGGTTATGGTTAGGGTTAGGGTTCAATTAGGGCTAGAGTTCAATAAGGATTATGGTTTAATTAGGGTTAGGTTTAAGGTGAGGGTTAAGAACAAATAGGGTTTGGGTTAGATTTGGGGTTCAATCAGGACTAGATTTCAATTAAGGTTAGGGTTCAATTAGGGATAGCGTTATGATAGGGTTAGGGTTCTTGATTAGAGTTTAGTTATGGTTAAGAGATAATTGGGAATCAAATTATGATTTGGGTTATTGCTCTATAATTAAGCTTGAGATTAGGGTTACAATTAGGGTTCAAATAAGGTTATGATCAAGATGATTAGGATTGGGATGCAATTAGGAGTTAATTAATGCTCAATTAGGGTTACTATTAGGGTTATGTTACAATTAGAATTTAATTAAGATTCAATTACAGTTATGATTAGGATTCAATTATTCTTAGGATTAGGGCTAGAAAAGTGTTAATGTTCAATTAGAATTTATTATGATAATGTTAAGATTCAATTAGGGTTAGGGTTCAAATAGTGTTCGATATCAATTAAATTCACAATTAGAATTAAAGTTCAATTATGGATAGAGCTAGGATTAGATTTAGGGTTCAATTATGGTTAATGTACATTAGCATTCAATTAGGGTTAGGTATCAATTACGGTTCAAGTATAGGTTCAATTAGGGTTACGGTTCGAGTAAGGGTTCAATTAGGGTTAGGTTTTATTATAAACCTTGGGGTTAGGGTTATAGCTGGGGTTCAAATAGGAGTATAATCAAAGTTACAACTTAATTAGGGTTATGATCCAACTAAGGCTTCAACTCAATTAGGGATACGATACAATTAGGGTTAGGGGTCAATTAGAACTTTAGTTAGGGTTTAATTAGGGTTAGGTATATATTTCAATTAGGGTTACTATTAGAGTTGGGGTTAGGGTACAATTTGGGTTAGGGGTAGGGTTAGGGTTAGGGTTGAATTAGGTTTAGGATTAAATTAGTGTTAAGGTTACAATTCAATTAGGGTTACTATTCACTTAAGGTTACAATTAGGGTTAGGTTTTGGGTTACTATTCTACGATTAAGCTTGAGCTTCACGTTACAGTTGGGTTTCATATAAGGTTATGATCAAGATTATTATGATTGGGGTGAAATTAGGGGTTAATGAATATGAGGCTTACGTTATAATTAGGGTTTAATTAAGATTGAATTATGGTTATGACTAGGATTCAATTATTCTTATGATTAGGGTTAGAAAAGGGTTAATATTCAATTAGATTTTATTATGATAAATTTTAGGATTCAATTAGGGTTAGGGTTCAAATAGGGTTAGACATGAATTAAAGTCACAATTAGAATTTAAGTTCAATTAGGGTTAGAGATAGGATTAGATTTAGGGTTCAATTAGGGTCAAAGTGCAATTTGGGTTCTAGGATTTAATTAGGGTTAGCATACATTAGCATTCAATTAGGGTTAGAATTAGGATAAATCTTAGGGTTAAAGTTCAATTAGGGTTGTGTTTAATCTTAAGATTAAAATTCAATTAGGGTAGGGTTTAATTAGGGTTCTAGGATAAATCTTGGGGTTAACAGTAGGGTTAAAGTTAATTAGTTTTAGGGTTTTAAAATAAATCTCAGAGTTAGCATTAGGGTTAAGGGTCAACTAGGGTTTGGGTTATGATTTGGGTTTAGTTAGGGTTAGGGTTCAAATAGGATTATACTTAGGGTTTAATCAAGGTTAGGTATATAGTTCAATTAGGTTTACTATTAGCGTTAAAGTATAATTTGGGTTAGGGGTAGGGTTAGACTTAGGGTTGAATTAGGTTTATGGTTAAATTAGGGTTAAGGTTACAATTTAATTAGGGTTAGTGTTCACTTAAGGTTACTATTAGTGTTATATTTAGGGTTTCTTCAATTAGGGTTAGGGTTTTGTTAGGGTTAGGGTTAGGGTTAGGATATAACTAAGGTCCAATTTGGATTAGGGCTTAATAGTAATTCCAACCCTACCCTTAACACTAACCAAAGTGTTATTCCTAACCTGAAACCTATTATAATTATAATCCAAAACCTAAACCTAACCATAATTCTACCCCTAACCCTAATCATAATAATAAATCTAAACCAAACCCTAACCATGATATAAACTATAATCCTAAATGCTAACTCTAATCATAACCCTAAATATATTAATTTATTCAATTTGTTACGCATGTTGTGGTTGCTACTAGTTTATCTATCTTAATATATTAATCTATATATTATACATCGAGATATTTCATTTTCGAGGCATATTTTTTAAACTAAAAAGAAAAAAAGAAAAAAAAATACACCTCAAAAATGAAATCTCTCGGCGTATAATATATAGATTAATATATTAAGATAGATAAGCTAGTTTGAATCCAATCTCAAAGGAATAGGCATGCAAAATTACAAAAAATGGCAAATTACACAATTGTCAAAAACTACCAAAATGGTAATTTTCATTTTTTAGATTTTTGGTTTTCTTGATATAAGAGTGTTTTTTGTTTCATTGTAGAGCAAAGATCAATAATGCAATAGTGTGGTTTTGAATCAATTCTTGATTTACTAGATTTCTTTCAATAATAATAGAAAAATTGAAAAGAAAGACGAATGCGAAAATGCTTCCGTAATGCAAATCAATCAAGAGAGGGATTGCAAAAATTTGTTTGAAATCCTTAAAATTTTACAATTAACTTAAGAGTGCACATGCAAATAGTTAATTTCATATTTAAATAGTAAACCACAACACATAAATTTTACATGAGAAAACCCTTTCGAGAAAAAAAAAAAACACACACACCAAAGCACAAATCACTTGTATTTCTAGTAAAAAAGCAATTTTACAATACAATTTTCAAAGTCTATGCTCTTGTAGGTGTTCATTCATTGTGATACAATTCTAGAGTGAATCTGGTAGCATACTGGTGTCTCAGAAAATTACAATCAAGCTCTCTAAAAAATGCACTAAGGCATTAATAAATACTTAGATCATACATGGGCATTGATTTTTTCCATGTGTCAATCTCCCAACCTTTGCACGCATGCAAACTGGAAGATTGACAAAACACATGAATCCTAAGTGACTCGATTATCAACCTATCAAATGTGCATGTACATGCACCAACATGAAAGAACATGCAAGGTTTTCAGCTCCAAAATCAAGCAACCTCACATGATAGGTATCCCATAAAGAAAATCATATTTACTGCCAAAATATAACTCACCCACAACTCCTAGTCACTCCAAGTGATAACTCGGTCTTTGTTAAGAAATTTTCCTATTCAAGCTTCATTTGAAACAAGTCAAATACATGCCACATGGCATAATGGCACTCATCCTAGAGGATTTTACAATTTCCAAAGATCAAATGGGCACCCAAGTGGCAAGAGTCACATTTCCTTGCCTCCACTTTTCTGAAGAGATAAACACTCACACAAGTGGACCCTACCAATACATGTTTCTAAAAAAAACTACCAAATTCCACCATGGCACCCATTTTTTATGTATAAACAATTTTCTTTTCCCAATGGAGCACCCATGTAACATGTGTCACAATTTTTCCTTCTCACACCTTACATGTAGGAAGCAAACTCCCCACTAGGTCCCATAAAGTGACTTAGCATTTTGGAAAAAAATATTATTACATTTAATAAATTAAATCAACAACATAGGGGAAAATAATTAATAAATTAATCCATAAGATGGTGCAAGGTGTCAGAGAGGAGCAAAAAAAACCAGAAAGTTTGGAAAAGAAGAGATGGGGAGACATGATAGAAGAAATCCAAAAGGGAGAAGATGAAGCCAGAGGGAGTAGATCCGAGGAAGATTCCCATATCCCACAATGGGTGTTCATGAATGGAAAGTGGGTGGAAAAATGCCACCCAATCTATCATAGGTCAGAGGTGGGAATTGAGAAAAACCAAAAGTAGGATGGATGGTAGACTAGGGGAGGCTGTAGGAGAAGGGTGACTGATCCACGACTAAAGCTAAACAAATGGCATAGAAGTAGAGAAGGAAGAAGCATGCATGGTAATGGGCGTGGGTGGTTTTGGGAAAAAATAAGCTCTGGAGTAGAGTCGTCAAATTGGAGAAGTGATAGGAATGGGAGTCCAAAGCAAACCAGTAAACCCTAGAGAGGAAAGGGCAGCACAAACCCTATTTTCGTGAGTAAGGGAGAATCAAATCCATGGGGTGGGAAAGAACAAGGAGGACTGGGATGGAATCAAGCAGGATGGTGGAAGAGTGCAAAAAATCTAAACTAGGTTAGGAGAGGGAGGGGAAGGAAGAAATTCCTAGGAAAAATGAACGGAAAAGACATGTAAGGAAACATGAGACCATGCGGGAGTAAGCTATTTTCAATGCCATCAAATACGATAGAAGTGAGGGTTGCAAGGCTAAAAGAAAAAGCATTATTTGTGAAATGGTGTGGTCTAAGATTTCCTAAGGAGGAGATCATAGACTGGTGGCAAAACAACTTCAAGGACTAGGTAAGCATCCACCAATTTTTGAACTCCTTTTTTCTCATAGAATGCATAGATATGAATTTGAAGTAGGTAATATAATATGGGAGTCCTCTATTTTTAAAAAGATATAGTTTTCATTGTTTAAATTAGGAATCAATTTTTTATCCATGAAACTACTCCATCAAAAAGACCCCCACATGGATCAAACCGGTGGACTTACCATCAAAGTACTAGAATGTGGAAGCTTTAGTGAAAATAGGGGATGCATTAGGGGTTTTCTTAGGGGTAGATAAAGATTTTATAAATGGTAAAAAAGATGTAGAAGCCAACATTCTGGTGGAAATAGTAGGAGTGGGAATCTATAAAAACTTAGATATTATGACAAAGTTTGGAAGTTGGCAACAAAAATTAGAGGTATGTGAAGGAGCACACATGGGAAGATGCCTCTACAGGAAATCAATCCAGTAAGGTTTCTCTAGAGAGACGATAGAAAACAAGGAAGATAAATTGGGAAAGGAAGAGATGGGAGGAAAGTCGGATCAGATGGAAAAAGATCAAAGTGGGGAAGGGTCAAATTAGAAAAAGATTTCAGGATCTAAAAAGAGGAAATTGGGTTGGAAAAGTTAAGGTAGAACTGAGGAATTTTACCCAGTTCTAGCACACTCGAACAAGGTGACAATACATGTAGAGAAAGACCTAAACATTTGACTGGAGGAAACCAAAGAACTCCAAAAAAAATTAACACACAGATAAGAGAGATACCAAGTGAAGCAACCAATCTGAGAGTGGAAGCACAAGAGGAAAGAAGAGAAGAATTGGTGTTGCAGCCAAAAATAAAAGATAGAAGTGAAGAAGATGAAATGGAAAATGAAGGAAACATCACACAAACTAAGGATGAAGGAAGTGACCGGGATATATAATATGAGCATGAAGATTAAGATGAAGTTGAGGAAGGAGAATTGATTGAGGAAAGGATGTTGGAGTAGTCCTAATCAAAAATCAAGAGAAAGGGAAAAAGGGGACCAAAATCGAACAAAGCCAACTTGGAAATTGTAGCTAATGTAGTAGGACAAAGGAAGCTCGGGACTGGGAAGGATATGATCCTTCCCAAAGGCCAATGAAGATCATCACATGGAATGTTAGGGGAATTAATGCCCCTGACAAGTGGTGCATGTTCAAGTACCAAATTGACAAATCAAAGGTTGACATAATACTAATACAGGAAACTAAATGGAGCAAAGAGGAAGGAGAAAAAAGGATGGCCAATTGGAGGAAATGGAAGGGGAAATTCAAGGAAGTAGAGGGTGTGCCAGGGGGCCTTGGCACCATATGGAATCCATTATTAGTAAGAGGTGAAGTACTAGTAGAAGAAAACAATTTGCATCTAATAAACCTCAAGGGTTTGATGAGGAATGAGCAATTCCTGGACATCAATGTATACGAACCAATCCCCACTATGGAGAAAAGACAAGTGTATAGGAGGATCTCAAGGGAGCTAGAATATCATAGGAATGAAAAGGAATAATAGCAGGGGATTTTAATGTGACCCTAAACAATGAAGAAAAGTAAGGAGGACTGGGCAAAACCACTATCATCCAACATGAGTTTTAGGAGTTTGTAGACAACAATTAGTTATTGGACCTACCAGCCAGAAATGGAATATTTACTTGGTCAAATAGGAGGAAGGGATTCCCTAATATAGTAGAAAGGTTGGATAGATTTCTAAGCTAGGGTGATTGGGGGGAATTGGAAGGCTCTCATGAGGTTCAAATTTTATCCTTCACAGGGTCATATCACTTCTCGGTGCAATTACTCCTTGGACATGAAGAGCCCCCAAGAGGAAGCCCATTCAAGTTTGAAAACATGTGGTTAAGGGATGAACAATTGTCATAACTAATAGACAAGTGGTGGAATGAACTCAAGTTTGGAGATAAATTGGAGCTTTATAAATTCAAAAAGAAATTGGGATTCATCATAGCCAAACTCAAGTAATGGAACAAGAAACACTTCAAAAACATCTTATATGAAAAGGAAAGAGTGGAACAAGAGATAAAAGCCCTAAATGAACATATAATTCAAAATGGAATGGAGGCAGATGACTTTGAGAATGAAAACAGCCTAAAAGAAGAACTAGCAAAGATCTTGAAAAGAGAAGAATGTTTTTTGGTGCCAAAAATCAAGAGAGACTTGGTTAAAAGAGGGAGACATAAACACTAAATACTTTCACAAATCAGCAATTTGCAATTGCAACAGGAACAAAATAGTAGAAATCAAGAAAGAGAATAGGGAAATGGCACAATTTGCGAAGGAAGTAAACAAAGAAGTTGTCAAATTCTTTGAAGCAATTCTAAACAAGGAAAGACCAGAGAATAAAGTGACAAGAGAAAGGTTGTTGAGAACAATTCCAACCATTATAAATGAAGAAAAAAATAGACAAAAGTTTCAAAAGATTAGTAAGGAAGAGGTCAAAGGAGCAACATTTCAACTAAATCTAGAAAAGGACCTAGGACTAGATGGCTTCCTGATTGGATTTTTTCAAAAAAATTGGGACACCGTAGGAGATGACCTATCAGCGGCTATAGAGGAATCAAGAAGAAGAATGGTAATTATGGGGGCGATAAACCACACATTTTTGGCCTTAATTCCCAAGAAGAAAGACCCACAAGTAATGAGCGATTTCAGGCCAATAGCATTATGTAATACAGTGTATAAGATGATCACCAAAATCATAGCCAATAGGCTCAAAAGTGTACTAAATGAGGTTATATCAGAGGAGCAAAGTCGATTTTCTCTAGGAAGATCAATAGCTAAAGGCATAATCATTTCCCATGAAACCATTCACACTACCAGAATGAACAAGGAAGTGTGCATGGTGATGAAGTTAGACATTCTAAAGGCATATGACATGGTGGATAGAAAATTTTTATTGGAAGTTTTTGGGAAGTTCGGGTTTGATAAAATATAGATCAATTGGATAAAAAGTTGCATTTCAACTGCCATATTTTCTATGCTAGTGAATGGAGCGGCACATGGCTTCTGCCCATCAACAAGTGGTCTAAGGCAAGGAGATCCCCTATCACCCTTCCTATTCATAATCATGGTAGAGGTACTAGGAAGAGGCATACAATCCTTGAGGAGAGAAGGAAAATGGGCAGGTGTTCATGTAGAAAATGGCATGGAACACACTAATCACCAACAATTTACAGCTAACACTATCTTATTTGAATTGGCAAGCAAGAAGGAAGCTAGGGTGATCAAGACCTTCCTAGATGACTACTGCAAGGCATCTAGGAAGAGCATAAATTGGGGAAAGTCTGAAGTTTTCTTCCTTAATACTCAACTGAGTCTACAAAAAGACTTGGAAAAAATATTGAACATGAAGGTGACAACTCTTCCTGGGCGCTTTTTGGACATGCCTTTGTTTACAAGGGTAAAAAAATTGCTAGTAGGATAATTTGATGAATAGTTACAAAATAAAATTGGGAACTTGGAAAGGGAAGTGGATATCATCAGTAGGAAGGTTGCTAATGGTTAGCCATTCCAGTATACTCAATGTCATGTCTAAAAATATCAAAAGCAGTAGAGAATGCCCTACTAAAAAAAAATCAAAAATTCTTCTGAAGTAGCATAGGGGATCAGAACAGGTTCCCATTGATAGCTTGGGACAAAATCTACATGCCAAAGGAGGCTGGTGGAGCAGGACTAAAACAACTAACAATAATGAACCAAGCTATTAGAGCCAAATTGGTATGGGACCTATATCCAAGAGGTGAGTAGAAATGGGTTAGAGTTTTGAGGAGAAAGTATTTGGACTCAGATGGTCCAACCCGTATCCTCACTACAATAGGACCACCAAAAGGATGAGTAATTTGGAATTACATTTTGGACTGTACGGATATAGTAACCAAGCATGTCACCTAGGAGATCAGAGATGGCATAAGTGATTCTTGGTGTGGTAAACCACCCATTCATAACACCTCAGGATTGGAAAACCTCAATGCAAAGCCTTGAGAGTATGGGGACAAAAGGTATGCAACTATGGGAGGGTAGTGTTAAAAAATGAAGTCCCCAGCTGGAATTGGAATGACATTCAGGAGCTTAATGCCCCACAAGCCCAAAAGGACTCACTGAGAGAAATCCTCAAGAGCAAACATTTCAACCCCTCTAATGATAAGGATATAATTCATGGTGTGGGTCGACCACAAGTACATACAAAGTGAAGTTTGGATACAAAATTAAAGAGTTAGCCATTGCAAGGCAAGATTGGCAGTGCAAACTCTTGTGGGGGAAAAGCTGCCTCCCCAAAGTAGGGGTATTTGCTTGGATGGAAATTCAGAAACGAATCCTCACTAAAGACAAATTAGCAACATTTGGAGTTCAAGGCCTAGGTAGATGTGTGATGTGTAAAAATAGTGTAGAAATAGCAGACCACTTGCTCTTGACATGCCCTTATGTGAGCACCTGTTGGAATTTTTGGCCGGAGTAATAAATTGAAAATGTCTCATGTCAGTAGACATTGAAACTTGGTTCAAGATGTGGCCATCGAAACATAGAAATTTGATATTTAGAGGAATATGGAAAATCACTCCATCCACAATTATATAGGAAACTTGGAAGGAGAGGAACAAAAGGATCTTTCAAGGCAAAGAAATGGGAGAGGATGAACTATGGGAAAAGATAGAGAGGTCCATCATAGAACTAGTCAATGAGGATGCTCATAGCAAGGTTATCAAGTAAAAATCTTTCACCAGCTAGGATGACAAAATAATGAAGCTATTTAGTGGATTGAAACCTCCATTGCTCAGTGGAAGTAGTGAATTAGATTCACAAAAAGTAAAAGAGGTAGTATGGAAAGAGTCGAAAGAAGCTTAGATTAAAATAATATTTGATGGAGCTTCCCATGGAAACCAAGGCCAGGAGGGGCTAGTTGCATAGCCAGGGATGAGCAAGGTAAAACACTAGTAGAGAAATCCATACCTTTGGGAATATGCACAAACAATGAAGCAAATTTTTGAGTAGCCACAATCATACTACAATTGGGATTGGAATTGGGCGTGAATCACATTCATTTGGAGGGAGATTCTATTATTACAATTAATGCAATCAGAAGGAACAATGCACCAAAGTGGAAGCTAAACCATCTACTACTTCCCATTAAACAACTAGAAAATTAATTAAAATCCTTTCAAATAAGGCACGTATATCAAGAAGGGAACAACATGGAAAATGAGCTAGTGAAGTAGGCATTAGAATTAGACATGTAAGCAAAGTAGGGGAGATCAGAATATTCTAGAACGATGGGATAGTTAAACCACAAACTGAAAAAAAAAGCATTAATGAAGATCCAATTGAGTCAGAGGCAAGAAAAGCACGTACTATAGTAAAGGAAAAATTTTAAGTGGGAAGAAAGATAAGATAGCAGCCATAAATAGGAAGAGAGGCATAGGACATGATAGCAAGTCCCAAAGAAAGGGAAGTGATGGGAATTGCACGATCTCAAAACAACTAAGCAAAGGTATATTGATCTCCCTAGATGTAGATTTGGAGACACGCTCTAAATGTCACAGACATTGAGCTCATAATTATGATGGGGTAAGGCCGTTGATTGTTAAAAAGCCAAAGTTGGTGATTGCTTAAGCAAAGACAAGGTCGAGCTAATATGGCATAGTGGAGGAATTTTTTTGAGAAGTGTGAGGAATGGACACTTCACTATTTTTTAATACAACAAGGCAACAACAAGCCTTCCATGGCGAAGTAACGGATAAGAGGCTGAAAGGAATTTTGGCATCATCCCGCCCCGTGGTGCTCTGGGAAACAAAAAATATTTTTGGGAGAGAGTTCTTGCTATCATACCACACATTTAGGGAAAATGCGAGCATTTCCACCATGTTCCTGGCGATGATACTGTACATGGGAGTACCCAAAATAAGGGTGAAAAAATTGTGTTAGATGGTCTTCATTCACACAATGTTGGGTGAAATTGATGAAGCCTTGGAAAATTTTGATGAGAATCAGATGATACCACTACCACATAACTATATGTCTCTAGGAAATGGTATGAAGGTCAAGAAGTTTCCACTGGTTAGGTCTCTCAACCTAGCAGGATTGGCGAAGGTATGGGATGAGAAGGAACGAACATAATGTTCCTTCTTAGGGTGGAAAAAATGATGAAGTCCCCTCCCAAGGGATGGGTGATACAATACCTAACAGAAGAAGGGATGATTGGAAATGTGGTAGTAGACAATGATGAGGATTGATGTCTTGAAACAGGCGAAGAATGGGTGTCGAACAACGACAGGGATCTGGTGGCCGAGGAAAGCAACCCAGCACATGTCAATTATGATCTGGACTACCCAATAATTGCACCTTAGATAGATTCCTTCATGATTTCTCTTGTACAATATGGATCCTTGCAACATGTAGTTGTTTCTCTTCAATCTCAATGCATGTTTTTGTACCCCTTGTAGCTAGGATGGGCACTTGTTGTTCAGTAGATAATAGACGATGTTTTCATACCATTCTCCTAAAGAAACATCCTCTAGTTGGTATTGTTGCACCGTGAGATCATGTCTTATTTCAACTATGGTGTGAGTGAGGGCTTTCCCTTAGACTAGCTTCATGGTTTGAATCTCCATGTCATAATCCTATAGTAGTGTGACCCATTTTTCTCTTCTTTCACCTAGCTCATTTTGCATCAACAGGGTCTTAACGGCTAGATCCGGAACAATTGCAAAAACATTGTTCCTTAAGATATAATGTCAAAATTTCTTAACTCCTCTGACCAAGGCATGTGCCTTCTTTTCAAAGTTATGGTACCGTAATTCTGCATCTTTCAGTAGAGCACTCATAAATGCAATGGGGTGTTCATTCCCTTCATCATCTTTTTGAATTAACATGTTGGCACATGAGTGATCTAAAGCAAAAGAATAGATATAGAATGGCTTCAAGTAATCTGGACTAACCAGTACTAGAACATTTACAATAACTCTCTTGATTTCTTCAAAATATTGCTTGGCTTCTAGTGTCTATTCTACTTTGGCATCCTACTTAAGCATGGCATTCAATGGCTTGACTATTTCAGCAAAGTTGGCAATGAAATTCCTGACAAAGTTGATTTTCCCAAAAAGGACTTCATTTCTTTTGTACTGCCTAGAAGCTGAATCTCTAGTATAGCTTGAATGCATTCTAGATCAAGGAAAACTTTAAGAAACCCCCCTCAGTGAAGGTGTAAAATTATGGTGAATCTTGTATACTTCCTGATAAAATATTAATTATAGTGGCAAATTTTTTTGGTTTTCATGAAAAAAAATAATGTCCATTGGTGAATCTTTTCTAATCACTAGAAGTCTATGGAAAATCCTAGTGAAATGGAAAAAAATTAAAACCACTAAAATTTTTCCATTGGCGATTAAAATCTATTTTCAAACCAATAAAATATTTTGATTGGCGAATTAAACCTATTTTCAAACCATAAAAAATATTTTTGTTAGCAATTATAACTTTTTTTCAAACTAAAAAATAAAATTCATTGGCGAATTAAACCTATTTTCAAATGATTAATAAAAAAAATTGGTGATTTAAACATAATATCAAACTAAAAAAAATGCAGTGGTGAAGTGTCAGTGCAAATTTTCCTAACCTTAGTTGCAACTCTTTCTTGGTCATCTTTGTAGTCGGTGGCTCGAAGGTTTCAAAAACTTCAAAACTTCAAACTTTGGTTCTAAGGTTCCAAGTTTCAGCGACCACATGACATTATGGACCATGACCGTTCGATGAATTTTTTATGGATGGCTATAGTTGCATTATGGAAGTATATCTCTCAAACACTAGATATGTGAATTGAAACCTCCGGAATTACACTAGAACCGTTAGATTTTCAGAAATCAATGGTTGAAATTTTATTAATTATTTAGGTCTATTAGTCATCTTGCCCTTGTTTACCATTTAATATTTCCTAAGTCAGACCAAAATATTTTATGATAAAGCCTTAAATCTTAACTCTTTGATCCTGAGGGTCGAGTCTCGTCAACCTAGCAATGACCCCATTTTAAATTATGCACATGCATAAAGTTTGTTTTAAAAGAGGGATTGTTCAATGAATTTTTGATGGATGGCTATAGATGCATTCCAAAAGTAAATCCTTGAAGAACTAGACTTCCAAACTGAAACCTCCAGAATAATAGTAGAACCGTTTGATTTTCATAAATCAATGGTTGAGATTTTATTAATGATTGGTTTCAGAAATCAACATATAGTTTCGGTCATAAGTGAGAAAAATTTATTGTGACTTATTAGCTAGGACATTGATAATCATTAAGGTAAAATGAGACATTTAATTTTCTCCTTTCAATGCATCAAAATACTCTACCTTTCATTTATTCTATTAAAATTCTCAATTTGGCTATGGTACTGGGCGGCGGCGCAGATTAATACCATATGGATAGCTAGAGTGATTGATTGGATAGCTTTATATTGAAAACTGCACAATGTACTATAGAATCGTAGATGATGATGTCAATAATCCAATGGATTTGACAATTGATAGATTGCATGGCACTGCCGATTTTGATAATTGACAGCTTGTCAACTTGAGCTACAGTTTGCAACTTTGCATGTAGCCATCTTGAGGTATCGATTAAATTGGATTCTTGGTTTGTGGTTGCATGAATCACAATTATTACTAAGTAGTCAATAGTAATTATACACAACCTTAGAAACGTGTAAGGTGTACAAGGTACCAGGCTGGTAGTGGCACTTTTGGTGACACTTTTGGCCCATAAATAAGGATAGTGAGCACAACTAAAATCATTTGTTTAATTGTCAAAAGGGTTTTCATTTTGTAGGGTTAATAACTTAATAAGGATTTAGGAAGAAGATGATGCGGTATTATTGAGGATGCTCTAAATTCTCCTGCCTTCAGTTATGTAGTTACAGAGTAAAAGACCAATTTCCTTCAAGTTCAGAATGGGTTTAATTGGAAAGAAGTTGATTTGGTTCACCTGACTTCTCAAATAGGTTTTGAACTAGGATGAGGAGCTCTGATGGACATAAGTGCTATCCCAATGCATGGAGGCTACAAGTAGAAGATGGGACAGTTTTACTACCCCTCATTGCTTGCATGACTTTGGTTCTCAAAGGGGATAAGCACATTTTGTATCTTCACAGCTCCCATTTCCCCAACATGGTTGGCCAAGCGAGTTCCTTGCATTTATTTTTAGACACCATGACCTACCAGGCAAGCCCCATGCATTTATTTTAAGTGCTCATCTTCTGCATGGGAGCAATTTTACAATCCCTCATCTTCTACATCAGTCTAGTTCTGAAAGGGGCTAAGTACATTTTGTATCTTAACGGCTCCCATTTCCCTAGTTTTATTTGGCCCCCTTTCCCCATGCATTTATTTTCAGAGTGATGAGGGTATGGTTGACTCGACAAGTCCCATGTGTTTATTTTCAGAGCTCATGGTTGACCCGACAAGTTCCATTTATTTTCAAAGATACATGTATCACATTTATGTTTTCAACTTTTCACCAGTGGTCTAGCAGAAGCTTGGTGCTTGCACTTACATTTGTATTTGTACTATGTAATAATGTGACATTGTAATTCAGTTGTAATAAAATAAATGGTTGTGCTATTAATGGGACATTGTAATTCATTTTATTAAGTCCTTGTCAAGTTAATTGCTATTAATGGTTGTGCAATGTGCTATTAATGTGACATTGTAATTCATATTATTAAGGCCTTTGAAATGTTAAGTTTTTGGCCCCTTGGGCTTGATGTCAATCCTAGTGCATTAAAATTTAAAGCAAATTTAAATCATGTGTTTTAAAGAAAATTTAAAACACATGTTTTATGTTTATTATTTATATCATAAATTACTCAACCGTTCGATGAACATTTGATGTATGGTTGTAGTTGCATTTTGGAATGAAATGCACAGAGTGCTATGCTTGTGAACCTAAACCTCCAAAATCACCCTATAACAGTTAGATTATCAGAGATCAATGGTTTAGAATTTGTTGTCAATGCAGGAGTAAATTATTGTTTTTAATGACTTGTTTTAAATGTTGTCAGCCATGTACATTGTACTACCTAATTGTGTATTGTGTAGTCCATAAGTAACGAGTAGAATTTTTGATGTCATTCAGTTTGCTCATTGCAGTGCACCACCATGTTCTAGGATCCACAGTTCCACTTCCAAAAAAGCCATTCCAGTAACCCAGTTTCAAGCTTCAATATAGTTTCGACTTCAAGAATCAAAATTCAAAATCCAGGTAAGTTAAAGAATACATGTGGCTACGTTTCATCACTTGAAGTTGACATTTCCTAAAATCTTATTTTGTCAAACTTTGAAGCTCAAGTTTAGGGTTAAGAGGCTTAAGAATTAAGAAAAATTAAGGACTAATAGGGAATTCACAAATTTCATATTGTTCATTGTATCAGCATGTCTACCACCAATACCACTAGAGCAATGTCGAATTAAAAAACACATTATGCAAAATTGCTTGAAACCCCAAGTTTCACTAATGAATACCATGATATTAATGATCCTAAAACCTATGGTAGGCGTACCTCAGAACTTATATTTTCATTTGAGAATAAGGTTCCAAAGAAAATGCAATTTAATAGTATCAGTGCACCATGGGTAACTGGATTAGGGTGCATGATGTTACATGAGGTTTTCCCTTGCCAAGAATTTATTATGGTATGTGCCCTAAATTATGATGATAATGTTATCAAATAGATTTGCACCTTGCTGAAACTGATAGTTCAACAATCTATTGACACATGGAAACATTCTTGAGTTATGGGTAAGTCATTGCAAGAACGAACCTCTAGAGTGAGTTGGTTCTTTGAATGATAATTATTATTCTAAGTAGTTTTCTAAGGGAAAGAGTTAGAAGATGACTGAAATTAAAACCTATGACTAATACATGATTTTCAAGACTTGGTAATGATTTAATGATGATTCTAATCTCTTCCTCACAAACAGCTTTAAGAAAAACACAATATCTCACAACCTCTCATGAACAATTAATACATAAATAATTTGCATGAAGACTTGACTTGAAATACAACATGCAGCCTATATTTTGAACTTTCTGCATCAAGAATTACAACCTTAGGACATAACAAGGACCTTGCAAACAAAAATCACAAGATAACATCAAACTAAATTTGCAAGTAAACACAGAATTGAGAAGTAGGATTGTTGTCTTTATTCAACTGAAGGAGTATGCCAAAATCTGTCTGAACTGAGTACAAAATGAGTTTACAAGCTTGAAAAGTGTAAGAGCAAGAAACTGAAATATGAACTGAGAAAAAGAAGAAAAACTAAGCTTCTTCAAAATATAACCCTCTAGAAACCCTAATCCGGGCTCACAAAGAAAAGCTCAAGGAAAAGGCCTCAAACTGTCTCAAAAGTCCGCATAAAAGCAGAAAAAACACAATGTTTCCACGTTCATACTGAAAAGCTCCTAAAAATAGGCTAAATTTTCTTTTAAAGCAAATAAAACACCTTATCTCTCCAGCAGGAATATCAAATCCAACCAAGGCAGAAATAAAAATAATCTACTAAAAATAGCAAAAAGATAAAACAATCTGCTTTATCTTTTCTTTACATAGTTGCATATTTCACAATTTAACTGATTTTGCAATTAAAGATTGCTTGAAATCTTTTGCAAAATATTACAACCTTATATCTCCATTACAATCTTGATTCTCTCAAAAAATCACAAAAAATACTAGGCATATTATTCTCTCAATACTTTAATTGATTTCTTAAAAATCAATTGAAAAACAAAAGCCAAGGCATATATTAACAAGGCATAAATTAAAAAATGCCTTAGTTTTTAATGTGATAAGGGAAACCTAAATCCGCCACCATATATTGTTTAGGCCTTAACATATTCTAAAGGCCAAGGAATTTAATCACCATGCACATTTGAGACTTAGGAAATATTGTTGCAAAATATGGGGAATCAATCATTCAAAACTTTGCATAAAGTTTGATAAAGAATGATAAGTCCCTATTTCGAATTAGGGCAACATATCAAAACAGGGGCAAACCCTAATCTTCACTTCATTTTGCATTTGCGATTTTGGAAAAAAAAGATTTGTTGGGAGAAAATGTGTCACCACCATTAGGGTTCGGGCTTGCAACTTGAAGCTAGACTCTTCCAATCTTCATGCTTCACCTTCCAATCGGCATGTAAAGTGATTCTTCAAGCCATTCATGGCTTTTCCACACCATTCTTTTGATATATTTTTTCTCAAAAACCACGACCATCAGAAGATTTATATCTGATGCTTCTCTTTTACATATCTCAGCCTCCATTATGCTCACAGTAAGTTCGACTACCCTTTCTCTCTATTCATTGGGTCTTTTGATGAGAATATGGCCTCATAGGTTGTGGCTGTAGCAATTTGTTGATGTATTTTTTCATTTCCTGTTCTTGTTGTTTTGTTATCTTTGTCTCTTATATCCATTGGCCTCCATATATGAGCTTGCACTGGGTGTTTTGTTTGGATTTTGAAAGCTCTACTAGCTCTAGCCACCGCTTCTTGGCTTCAACAGTCATGAAATGGTAAGATTTTTATCTCTGTGTTCACTTCCAACAAAAGAAAGCTTATGAAGCTTTACATTCCTGTAAAAAAATGATTTCTATTTGTAATTTTGTAGCCTTATATAGGTCGTGCCATTACATGTACCAACTGGAACAAAATCCCTCATGGGTATCTGCTAATTTGATGAAAATGTGTTTCTAAAACAAGAACTTGATGTGGGCATTTGTTGTTTTGAATAAACTTGTGTTTAATTTCACTGGAGCTTGACCCATGTCGATTCTCTACCTTCTTTTGCATTTTCTATAAAACCCTGATATGGGTAATGGTAACTCAAAAAATTGAAAAATCTTGTCCTTACATTAAAAGCCTCAATGTGGGTGTTTTAGAAAAGAACAAGAAACTGTATATTTGATTGTTCATGAAAAACTAGGCTCGACCCATTACTATTTTTTGTTGTATTCCAGCTCCGACCATGAGAGCACTGTGTAGATCTCACTTTTTGACAAAACTCCACCTGAGTGTATAACATTCTGAAGAATACATATTCCTTTTCCTTACTGTTGATAACCCTCATTCGGGTATATGAGTTTCTGGAAGAATATATCTTGCTGCTCCATAAAAATACCCATGTGGGTAAACTGTATTCGATGAAAATCTATATAGTTATATAGATATATTGGCTAAGATTGTGTACTTTGATTACATTCAGCATTTCAATAGAAACCTCTCTCATATATCAGTATTTGTTTGAAAATCCTTCTTGTTTCTCTTGTTTGCACTTGTGGATGCCATTATTATACTATTTCACACCCTCCTTACACACATAAATCTCTTTGATTGAATTTGTAGTCTAGTTGTTTGCTTTTGTTTCCTGTGCACTCACAGTTATGCCCTCCATGCATGCATTCCAACCCTCATTCATAGCATGTTCAATGTATACATGTTTGTTCTGCAAATGGCCTTTTTACTTGTTGTACCACCATTGGAACTCTTCCTTGAACATAAACTTGATTGAGAGAATAATTAAATTGGTAGACTGTACTTGATTATTTCACTTTCAGAAAAGTGATGGATAACTCCTACTTAAAGCAACATTTTATACTTTCAATCATAATGAAACTGGCTGCTTTATTGAATCATTCACCTTCCTTTATCAAGTATAGCAGTCATTGAATTGACTTTGTCACCCTATCCTAATTGAAATTTGAAACTCCTTCATATATCTACATGCCTGACTGCCCCTTGAAAGTTGCCCTTCTCTCTGGCACTCTTCATGCATTTTTATGCTTCATTATTTGAAGTGTTTTATGCAATTTCTCTCTAATGAAAATCTATAACATTTCTCTTTCTTGAGGAATTATGTATGCCTGTTCACTATCCTTGATTGAGAGAAAGAACACTGTTGATCTTTGCATGATATTATGAACACAATGGACAAATAATACTATGGCAAAAGAACATAAACCATACAACAATGCTTGAGATGAATGTACTCAGTAAAATTGATTGAGTGGATTAAACCCATTGTTCACCTGTAGCTTTCAAAAAGCATTTACATGATTGTTATGAATGCACAGTTGGTTTAATGGCTTGATGGATAACTCTTCTTTACTCTTTTAGTTGTATATCATTTCTTTTCTCTATGAACATGATGATTGCAATCTCCTTCTCAGCCCACTTGTAATGAATAGGGGCAGCATGCTCAGCTCTACCTTTGTGGGAGCCTGTTTTTCTCCACATGCTTGGTCTTCATAAAATAATTAGCTTCATGATTTTCCCTATACCTACACAAAGAAACAAACGATGTTAGCATAAAACAATATATGATCATGTTGATATATCTCTCTCAACTCATGTTTCTGCACTTTTCTTGATTGTTTCAGTGCATGATTAGTAGCATACTACATTATCGTTGATGGTTCATGTAGGTATATTCATAGTCGGAGCCTCTAACATCCCTCTCTTCCTTCCTACAGGTCAACGGAGCTCGAAGAAGACAAATGGTGCACCACTTCTATGTTGGTCATCAATCAATCAGGCAATGATGATTATGTTTATACTTATGTGATTGTTCCTTTTATGCATCTTCCATAGTGTAGTGTGTTGTTTATGATGCACTGTGACAGTAACATCCACAGCTTGTGTGGATATTTGATTTCAATCTTATGCTTTTCATTTTGAAAAGAAAAATGCATCTCAATGCAAATTTGTACTATCATTTGAATTCTCGCAATCAAATGAAATTCTGTAAATATGAATTACTTTATGAAATAAATGAAAGCACTCAAAAATGATTTGTTGTTTGTATGCTCAATCATGTACTTCATTTGACTGTAAGATTATAAACAATACTTGAACTTTGTTTCCTCATCTCAATGCACAACTGTCACTTATAAATGATAAACAAGATGCAATCAACACTTAGCATATGCAGAAATAATTATATTTTCACTTTCAAATATAACAGTGTTTAGTCAGCTCCATCAATTGAGTTGTAGCGAAAAATTGGTAACAGATAACAAAAGAGAAATTGTAAATAAAGATAGCAAAGAAGAATTATTTTCCATTAATGTAGAAGAACTTGGAAAAGTGTTGGCCTTGAGGTTTACAACTGAAGAATTTGGAAATGTCCACATTGACCTAGAAAAGCTTGCTAGTGATTATGAAGCAATGGATGAAATGGAGAAAAAATATTTCTTAAATAGAATAGTTCAGGATAGAAACAAATTCAAAGGTGATCATAAGCCTCCTTATGATTTGGATATTTTTAAACCATGGGTTTAGGATACTATTTCCATGCTAGCATTTTTCCTCATACTAGATAGCAATGTGGAAGTGGGTGCATGCCTCCTTGAAATGGTGTATAATATCCATTATGGTGTTCCACATGCCAAATATAATTTTATTGAGTGCATTGTAGAATCCATGCATAAACATTTTTTAATGATTAAAGGAGGTTCCACCAAGACATTTAGGTTCACAACCTACTTGTGCTATCTTTTTCTATTCAAATTCAGAGGAATGTTTTAGACCAACAAGCTTCAAATTCAGCCCTATGGTAATAGTAATCCTGAGCAAAAGACAATGGCTCCAGTATGTGAATGGACCATTATTATAAGGTTGCATGATTCTTGAAGGAACTACAGTCATTTTGTAGACTAATTTTTGGCTACATTGCATCAAGCAATTAAAAATACTCCAATGCCTAGATTGGCTATGTCATGTAGAAATTGCATTCAACTAGGAAAAGAAATACAATTGGCTAATTGGTACTTACTGTGCTAAGATTTTATGGATCAAAAGTACAGCCATACAAACTTCCAATACATGTGACAAAAATGGTTTTTTCTTTGGAATATGTAAGGAAGATGCAGAGTACTGATGAAAGACACTTTACTAGTCAAGGGAAGAAGACCTTATTTCCTTCTTTACCTTTTTCATGTGGAGGGATGACATTCAAGAGAAAAACATTTAGTGTGGCACATGATCTTTTGATTTTTTTTGATTTTGATGTTATCTATCATTGGTAGTATGATCCATGTGACACCATTAAATCAATGATTATGCTCAATAAGAATGTTGGAAGTAGAATTCAACATCAAAGTAAACCCTTGCTTGAAAATTTGAGAAACAAGGATTCTTGGGATGAGGTCAAAGTAGCAATGGAGAAAAGTACTGTTGAGAATGGTATTTATTTTGAACAATTGTTAGCAGAAATTATGGCATTGCATCGAAAGACAATTAGGAGGTACAACATTTTTTATGAAAAAGGTTATAAACCATCTAGTAGAGTAAAAAATGCTAGCTTCTCTAGAGAAGGAAGTTACAGAAAAAAAATTGGTCACAATAAAAAATGACTACCTTTTGGTCTATGAGGAAGGACCTAGGTGATCCAAGAGCTCTTGCAGAGTATGGAGATAACAAAGAAGATCTTGAGTTTAGAAAATTATGTAATATAGAGCATCTGAATGAACAAGAAGATGAAGAAAGTGATGATGATAGGAAAGAAGAAAGCCATGTCAATTTCAAACTTGGTTTAAGTGAGGCCACAAAAGAAGCATTTATTATAGGAGCAGCCATAGCTGAAAAAATGGGTTATGAGGTGGTCCTTTGGGGTCCCAAACACAAGGCCCTTGGATGGTAATAGATGTAGAGCATAGAAAACCAGTTGATAAATCCGGCCTTGGGTTTGGAGGTGAAAAAGTAGACCTAGGGTATAAGGTCAATTTTTTAGAGCTTCAAGTTCAAATCCTCATCCTCATGGTTAGACACAATCACAACTAGGACATGCCTATGGTGGAGGGCTTAGTGCAATAGGCACTACCTCTGGTGGTGATGGTATGGGTAGTAGTACTAGTAGTGGTCAACATGTGCTACAACAAAAAATTACACACAAGAGGACAACACAATATACCACAGAAACACCAGGAAATCAAGGCATACAAAAGAGGCAAAGGATTTTGACAGGTCCAACTCCAAGTCACACTACCAGTGGATCCACCAAAAAGGAGTTATTTCCAGGCACTCCCCCAATTCTAGTTAGTCTAGCTATGACATCATTAGCAATTGCAAGTACTCCTATTCCTTTGTCATTCAAGCATTCCATTGTTCCTGCATCCCTGGGTTTTGATTACATTGAAGAGTTTAAAAAGAAATCAAAATTGAATAAAGAAGAAAAGAAGCAACTGATGGAGAGTGCATTTGCTCTAACTTCAGAACCTGCAACAACCATGGTATTACCCACATTTGAAACAAGTAAAGAAATCATGGAGTACACATTTCTTGTTCCCATAATTCAAAAGAAACCAGCAAATTAGATGGCTCCATTTGAATTCCAGCTGAGCAATTTTCAATTGAGTTTTTCTACACTTAGAAATATTGACAAAATAAATGTATCAGAGAATAACAATGAATTGGTGTACACATCATTGTTGAAGCAAGATAGAGAGAAAAAAATGTTGCAAACTCAAATTGAAAAGTTACAGGAAGACCTAGCAAATGAGAAAGCAAAGAGGAAAGTAGCAGATAACAAGAGCAATGAATTAGAAAAAAAAAAAAAAATTTGCCTCTACATTAACAAGCAAAGAGGATAAGAAGAACGAGATTGAGACTGTAGTGAATGAATTGAAGCAAAGGCTAGATGAGAGCAACAAGAAATATGATGACGAAAAATCCACTTCAAAAAAATTAAGAATAAGCATTGCAAATGGAAATACACAATGGGAAAAAAAATTGGAGGTAGAGCTAATGGAAGCAAAAAATAAAATTAAGTCTTGTCAAAATAAGTTATCTTCATTTTGTAGAGAAACAATGAGGCATATGAAACAAAAGATCTCGGATGAAATAATGCAAGTTGTGACATGTTTCAATTCATTGATGCTATCAGACATCATAAGAAGCTCAACAAATATTTAATGGAGAAAAAAAAAGTGTTGGCATTAGAGAAATTAGCAAATCAAGTTCAACAAATGGTCTACAAATCCAATGACAGTGTTTTGAAATCAAAATGGATTACTAATCGGCTTGCTAGATCATTGAAAAGTGTTTGAGAATGCATGAAACAGAGAAATATTTGCATTTGGTTGCAGACAAGATGAATAAGGTGGATGAAAAGTTAAGGAACTTCATAGAGCTTGGTTTACCAGAGGCTTTTGACACAAATGAGCAATTCGTTGGATGGAATGATTTCAAAAAGAAGATGGGATGCAAGGAATATTGATTTGGAGCAATTTCCTCAAAACCCAAATGTGGTGACCTATTTGGATTCCATCAAACCATTGCTAACCCTGAATGCAAAATTAAATGAAGAATCCAAGATAGGTTCCAATTTGAATCATGAATTGTTAACAAATCTTCAAGTCAAACAACACCAGTTAGAACAAATCACAATTCCAACATCTGAAGAGTGGAAGTTGCTAGAAAAGGTGATGCAGTGATTTAACTTTTGATAATATGAGTTTCCAAGTTCCAACTCAGCTCTATGCAAAGTTGTCTTTGAGCAAGATTTTGCATTGCCAATGTCTCTATGTATTCCTTCATGTGATATAGCGATAATCAATTTAAAATCTCAAATTCAGACTTCAGTAATGTGTTGATGTTCAATTATATGTATTATTTATTATATCATTTGAAGAAAAATTCTGGTAGTGGTTTCAACTTCTAGATACACTTATTATTATGTTCATTGTTGTATATGATACTAATACTATTGTTAATATGTTATTAATCTAATACTTGCATTGAGTTGAGTGATGAATCGCTAAGCATATGCTCAAGTTTTACTTTTAACACAATTAAAATATGAACTATAAGGTGATTTTAATTCAGGTATCCATAATCTTAGTGAAATTGCATTACAATTCACACATCAATACTCGATCTCCATGACTACTTAGCATATACACTAAGCATTTATATGAATTCATGCCATGGATTATCTATTATTGGAATTGGAATGATGGATTTTTGGTTAGTTTCATTACTACTAAGTTTTGGTGCTTTTCCTAACCTTTGTCGCTAGCCCTCAGAGTTTTATAACCTTGTCGCAAAGCTCTAAATTTTCATAACTTGCCTATTCCCTGACATGGTTGATGGTTCACTTTTTTGAGTTGCAAGTCTTTCTTGGTCATCTTTCTAGTTGGTGGGTCAGAGGTTTAGAAAACTTTGAAACTTCAGACTTTGGTTCTAAGGTTCCAAGTTTCAGCGACCACGCGACATTATGGACTTATCTTGCCTTTCAAAGGCGCCATCACCTGACATCTAATTGAATGCTATGTACAGACTAAACTTGAGTTTTCTTTTCAGGAATGTCCAAAAGCATGCTATGCATGGACTAATGTAAAATATAAAATATAAAATATCACAAATTCATGGAATACAACATAAAATATCATCAACTACATTTTGACTTTGGAATATGATTCATGAAGTGCAATATAAAATAAAATATCATGAAGTGCAATGATTCAAAATTTCATTGGATACAATATAAAATATCATCAACTATAGTATGGAATAATGGAATCTGATCTTGGGATCCATGAAGTGCAATATAAATACCTAAAAGCTGCTAATTCTGTTGAATCTCTTCCATTTCCCAAATGGATTGGGGGTCCTTAATCTGATGTTCATCATCAAATAAAGTAAAATAATCATTTTGAATTTGATTCCAAATTTGCTCTTCATTTTCTTCGGACTGTGTCTCAAATTCAACATTCATTGTGTCATTTTTGTCAATGTCAGTTGTTTGAGTCCCATTGCCACTAATAGTGCCACCAGTACCAGCCTTTGGAATTGAAGTGTTGCACAACCCATCCCCTCTTCTTTCACATGTGGACCTCTAGATTGTGAGTTCCCTTTCAGAAGGAAAATTTCTGACATTATACGTAGTTCCTTTCATCCTCGAGCAATTTTCCAAATTCTTGTCTAGTTTGTTTCTTGACTTTGATTTCAAAAACCCCAATGTACTGAAAACTCTCTCATCCTCCACCGACCCCACTATCATTGTTTGACATAAATCAACAAGTTTGAAATATTCTAATATCAAACTATGCAATATTTCATTCTGACCTAAGCTTGTCCAAACCTTTTTTATTGATCCTGGTTCAAAGGCCTTGTCCTTGCCCATGGATTTATACTGGTCCCTCATAGCTGTTGCAAAAATTCCACATTGTTTTCTAAGCTTAGCTTCATCTAAGATTCCTTCTATTTTCTACTCATTGTATGTTACAGTTTTCAAAAATTGTTCGATCAAGATTTTTACTTGAGCATGAAAAAATGTGAGGTTATATCGGTTTTCCAAAAATTGAGGATACACAATACACATGGCTTCAATTATTTCATCTCAATGGAATATTTCATGAATCTTTGAGGAAAGAGATTTTGCAATTTCCTTCAAATTATCACCAACATATTTAACAAAGCCTTGAAAATCTTCCTGGTTAACAGCTACTTCTCTACTAGAGTGCCTCACTATCTTACATTAGTACATTTGTATCTCATATCCATGTACAAAGATGCATAATTTCCTGCTTGCATTAAACTATAAATAATTATTAGGATCATTCAAATCAGTGATTTTCTACCACATGAAATAATTTGGGCCATCTTGTGTTAGATCTAGATATAGATGACCGAGGGCCAAGCATGTAAGTTTACGTAGATTGGAATATTCATTAATATACATAGTTATGTCTTGGGCTTTCTTCACAAGCTCGTTAACCACATCCAGCATGGGGAGAAGAATAGTTAAAGTCAAGAGTGTCTCTATATCGCCTAACCTATGTAAGAGCTCAGAAGCTTTGTGTAATGTGTTGTGATGCTCATATATCACTCCAATCAAAGATTGATATTCTGAAAGAACTTGTTGTGTTGGTCCATGTAGGGAGATCCATCTGGTATCGACATCCTTAAGAAGCTTGTTTCCTGGCGTTATTCCCTCAACAAAAATTTGAAATTTTTTGAAACAATTAGGACTTCAGCAGAAGTATGCGTGGATCTCGCGGACTAAATTTTTGACTTTTGATATTGTAGGAAACTTGCAAACAATTTTGAATGCTAAATTCATTATGTGGGTCATGCAGTGAATGCCAAGCATGTATGGTGCACAAGTAGTTTGTAACTTTGTACAAACACCGATCCTTTGACCTTGCATCACTGTAGCTCCATCATCTCCTACACACACCAAATTTTTTGCAATTGTCAACTCATCCCTACCTGCAATTTCATTCAAATATTTTTTGACTAGTTCAAATATATTTTGCGTTGTTGAATTGTTCTTCATTTTATGAACACAGAGAAGATGAGCTTGGAAAACATGTTGTTGTATAGTATACAAATGCATACAGACCCAAGAAATATTGTCTACTGTAGTAACTTCATCTAAAGATAATGCAATGAAATTTGACTCTTTTACTTTATCCTTTAAATCTTCCTTTTCCACTACAGTAAGATAGTTTTCCCAATCCCATCCAACATTTACTAACCAATGTGACAAGGGATAGTGAGGAACATTCAAATAAGATAATAAACCAGAATATTCTGGGTAGTCTATCATAGGATGCCCTCTGGACAAAATATGAAAAAAAACTCTTCTAAACAGTTTTTGACAGATTTGCTCCTTCCATTGCTTTTCCAAATTGAGCCTCAAGTGTACCTTTACATGCAACAATGTTCACCATTCTTTTTTCATGCTCTTCATAATCCATGGCATACTTAACATGAAGACATTCTTCCTTTGATTTCCATTGTATGACTGATTCTTCCTTTTCGTCTATGATTTTTTTTTCATAAACTTTACTGATATGATTTTTTATAATGTCAATATTTAGCTACAACGTCTTGGCTCTTCCACATTTCCAACTATAAATCTTACATTTGGCCAATGTTTCCTTTTCAATATTGTTTGCATTGCCAATCCCCACTGGTACCATGAATGGGTATTTTGACAACCAACCAAGTTGAAAACTCCTTGTCATTTCCCACTCGCACCCCCTTTTTGGTTTATTTTTCCTTTTCTTGCTACCAACATCATCATCCTCATCCAAGTCAATTATCTCATTTTGGCTAACCAGGCCCAGGGTATCACTTGAAATATATTTTGTGGTATTGCTATCTTGATTTGATACATTTTGATTTAAATCAATCACAATCACAACTTGAACTTCCGATGGCGGTGAGGTATTGGGAATGCTACAAATATTTGGTGGAATAGTTGATGATGTAGCTCCATCTTGACCTGATGGATCAAAAGCTTTGGCAATTACAAAGTAAGATTATATGGTACTTCTAAGTTTTGGGTGTTTTGATGGCCTCCTAGTCTCTTCACCACCCTGAGGAGCTTGAGGAGTGGCAAGAGTTTCTTCACCACCCTAAGGAGCAGTAGGAGTCTCTTCACCACCCTGAGGAGTGGCAAGAGTCTCAGGAGCAATAGGAGTCTTACCACCTTGGGGAGCGGAAGTAGTCTGAGAAGCGGCAAGAGTCTCTTCACCACCCTGAGGAGTGGCAGGAGCCTTACCACCCTGAGGAGAAAAAGGAGTCTAAGAAGTGGCAGGAGTCTCTCCACCACCCTAAGGAGCGGTAAGAGCCTTACCCTTGTTGCTCAAGTCGCTCGACATATTGATCTCTGATTTGCTCGACATATTCATCTCTCACTTCGAATGAAAACTGGAAAAAAATGTCTTCTTGTTTAAGGACAGAGAATAATAATATAGATCCCATTACCTACTCAATATCATCTTTAAGACTGAAGCAAGAATGGAAAAGAGATCAAGAAAACTTATTATTATAACTAATAACACTATGAAGAAATGATCACTCACCTTTAAGTCTACGTTTTCAGCTTTGGCTAACTTTTGAATAAATGACACTTTCAATTGTATTTATTTATGTTCATGGAATGGACTAATAATAAATCACATATCAAATTCAATACCATGGAATACAATATAAAAATTTTGGCTTTTCCTAAACTTAGTCACTAGTCCTCAGAGTTATATAACCTTGTCACGGAGTTCTAAATTTTCATAACTACAAGATTCCCCAACTTGGTTGAGGGTTCACTTTGTTGAGTTGCAAGTCTTTCTTGGTCATCTTTCTACTCGATGGATCGGAGGTTTTGAAAACTTTGAAACTTCATAGTTTGGTTCTAACTTCTAAGGTTCACTTTTTTGAAGCAAGAATGGAAAAGAGATAAAGAAAACTTATTATTATAACTAATAACACTATGAACAAATGATCACTCACCTTTAAGTCTACGTTTTCGGCTTTGGCTGACTTCTGAATAAATGACACTTTCGATTGTATTTATTTATGTTCATGGAATGGATTAATAATAAATCACATATCAAATTCAATACCATGGAATACAATATAAAAAATTTGGCTTTTTCTAAACTTAGTCACTAGTCCTCAGAGTTATATAACCTTGTCATGAAGTTCTAAATTTGCATAACTACACAATTCCCCGACTTGGTTGATGGTTCACTTTGTTGAGTTGCAAGTTTTTCTTGGTCATCTTTCTACTCGGTGGATCGGAGGTTTCAAAAAATTTGAAAATTCAAAGTTTGGTTCTAACTTCTAAGGTTTGCTTTGTTGAAGCAAGAATGGAAAAGAGATAAATAAAATTTATTATTATAACTAATAACACTATGAAGAAATGATCACTCACCTTTTAATTCTACGTTTTCAGCTTTCACTGATTTACGAATGGAGAAGTAGAACCTTAGAACTGAACAAAATGTGTAAGAATAAATGACACTTTCGATTGTATTTATATCAATCCATGATTCCATATTTGGAAAATTATGTGGGATTTTTAAATGTTATATTAAAATTTTTGCGAATCTCACGTGCTTATACAATGATACATTGTAATTTTCAAGGTGAAATGTGTTCTCAAATGTAATTATTTTTTAATGTTATTGGCAAAATAGGTCCTCATGAGAAACTTTTTATAAATTTTAATTGGTGAAATAGGTCTTCACAAGCAACTATTTGTAAAATGGGTCCTGATACAATGTTGTTTTAATAGTATTGGTGAATATGTAGGTGTTTTATTAAATGCTTTCAGGATTCCATGTGAAAATATTAGTCAGTCCAATTGAAACGTGTAGTTTGACAATGGCGAATTTGTTGCTTAAATATTCCTCATAAAAAAACTCATTGGTGAATGGACATGCATTGGACCTATACTTCATAAAATCTGGGAGATTTGGACACCTTGTTCGGAGCGAGAATTCGCCAATTGGCGAAGATTCGCCACTAAAGTTTTCCCTATTCTAGATCAATGGAGATCCCCTTTTCTAAGATTACATGTCCTAACTGCTTGCCTTCAGTCACCCCGAAAATGCATTTCTTCGAATTCAACAAGATGCCAAACTCCCTACATTTCTAGAATACTTTACACGAATTAGAAACATGGCCCCTCTTTTCTTTGAAAACACCGTGAGATCATCCATGTATATAATGATGCATTTTCCAATAAGGTCTTTGAAGGCTATGTCCATGGCATGTTGAAATGTTACACCCACATTGATTAAGCCAAAAGGCATCCTCTTGTACGCAAACATTCCCCACTTTGTGGTGAATGTTGTTTTGTGCCTATCTTCATATTGCACCATTACTTGATTATATCCAAAGTAGCCATCAATAAACAACTTCATCTAAGACCCATTTACTATCTGCAAGATGTCATCCAATGAGGGCACCAGATAGTTGTCCTTTTCAGAAGCTCTATTTAGGTTTCTGAAATCCACACATAGTCTTATTTCCGCATTCTTTTTCCTAATAGGAACCAAATTTTCTACCCATGTGAAGTGTCTGACAGGAAAGATAACTTTGGCTAATAACAATTTATGCACTTCTTTGAAAATAATAGGCTCTAGTAGGGCATTGATTGGGCGTTAATGTTGCTGGAAAGGTCACACATCTGGCTTAAGGGGAATGGTATGAGTGATAATCAATGTATCATATGTTTTCAAGTCTTCATATCCCCAAGCAACCACATTGTGATAAATATTCAAAGAATTAATGATCCCTTTTCTTTCCTTTGGTGTGCAAACTTTTCCAATGAAAACATTTTATTTTCTTCAGTTGTGCCCATGTTGTGAGCATCACATTGGTTATCTATTGACTCTTTCTTAGCATGCTAATTCAGGTCCCTGATTTGATCTAGGTCAACTATCCTTTCTAATCAGACCATACCCCATGGTATTGTGTTGTTTTTTAGATTGATAACTCCTTCAATATCAAGTTTGGTATCCTCGGGATCAGATTCATCTATGATTTGAGTTATAAATACATCAGAACTTGTGATGAATTCAAGGATGTGCTTGTCGACATTGAAAACCTAGAAGTTAGTGATGTTGTCAAGCACCAATGGGATAGAGGTAAGCTCTATGGTGAATTTCCTTACAAAGGTTGGAGGGTACTAGTTGCTTGTGCTAATGCATCAACACTATGATTCTTACTATGCGGGATTAGCTAAATATTGAATGCATCTAATCCTTCTATAAGATCCCATAGCCTATGTCTGTAGTTTTCTAAACTTCTATCGTGACAAGAGTATAGTTTCCTAACTTGCTTCACAACTAGCTTGGAATCACCATATACTTGCAACATATTAAATTTCTTCCTTAATTCCATAAGGAGTCCATGAACTAATGCCTCGTATTCAACTACATTATTTGTGCAATAAAATTGGAGTCTATAGGCAGCAAAATACTTATTACCCATGGGATTGATGAGCTCAAATCCTGCACTTTCTCCTTGCTTGGAGTTGGATCCATCGAAGCACATCATCCAAAACTTAGGGGAGCCTTTAACTTTGGAGCTAGTTGAGCATGCTTCCTTCCTTGGTTGTATATCTACTTTTGTGTCCTTGCGAAATTGTGTATAGTTGGTTTGGTCTTGGCCTTGCTATCCCTCTTGAGGGTTCTCTTCCAAAGAAACCCATCCCTTGATATGTTCTACGGTCATCTAGCATAGGCAGCATTCAAATTTAGAATTAGTTGTGTTGTGTACCATACACCAGCTTGGCAACAATAGCTCTTTGAAGTCCATTTGGGCTCCCAAACTAATCTAATCCTACACGCACTTCTACATAAACTCTTGGAATCCATCAAGCAATCCAAGGTTACCATCTTCATAATACTCTTTATCTTTTGATTCGATCAACACTTTTGTGCTACTGGGAACATGGGTCAAATTAGTGGGGGCACTACACAACACTAGGACCTCTTCAGCTACTTCTTGGAACTCTTCATCACCTTGATAAGCCATGGGAAAATAATTTCCAACTCTGTTTATGTAAACAACACCTTATTCGTGTTATTGTACTTTGTGATCATGAACTTCATTTGAGGCTTTTGTTCAATGCGGATTTGGTTTGGTAGTCCCTTCCATGGAAGCCATAGATGTGAAAAGTCTGTTGCAACATATTCATTCAAAGCATAGGTGAAGTCCCTTCTCAATATAATTCCATGTGTCAGGAATGTCCGCTACCTAGATATCAATCACTTATACCCTTGGGTTTGTAGCAATCTGCATGGGTATCCTATTCATTTCTCTGACTATATTCCCTTTGGTCTTGTCCAACTAAGTCACTTTCCATCGAGAGGGGTTAGGAGTTATCCCTAGCACTTGGCATACTACAAAGGGCATGGCACTAGTAGAAGCTCCTAAATCGAGCAAGAAGTTGTGTAAGTTCTTGCCAAATATTCAAATTTTCATCAAGAAGGGAGGAGTCTCCAACTTCCCTTGGAACAACCCTATAGAGACGTCAGCCTGAGCCACTTGAGCCTTATCCTTTTCATTAGATTTGTCCTTTGTTTGGGTCTCATTTGACTCCTTGGCGAGATTTTTATCTACTGACTAATTTTTACTAAAGTGTTGGTTTGAAGGTTGATTACGCTTCTTTCCCAAGATCTCCTGGATCACAGGCTCAAGATTTGAGGTATCAAACAAGGCCTTCTTGGTAGGTATCTCTTGGGCGGTTTTTGATCGGGCAAGTCCCATTTAATGACCTAAAGAGGGAATTTTGGACAATAGGTACCCTTCAAAACTCAAAGGCTGACAAACTCACTTTGACCTTCTTCAATTCCTCTACCACATACTACCCCATTTGTTCAACTTTTGCTTTAGAAAACTTTCTTTAGGAGGAGCTAGTGGGTTAATCTTGAGTTTGATTAGACTACCTATTCCTATTGAAGTAATGAGTAGGCACGTGGGGGTAGTTTGGATTGTTGCTAGCATTAGGATCAGGTGGAGTATTGAAGTTATTGGGAGGACTATAGGTGGTAAAAGGACCACCAACTTGCCTATTTCTCAAGTTGTAAGGGGTTGCTCTTTGGTGGAACATATGTGTTGTGCCCTTAGCACACACGCCCCGCTAGGAATGGCGACCCTCTCTTTTCTTTGCCTTGTTGGGTCATTTTTTCACCACCTCATTTTGCATACCCTCCCCCCCATTTTGGTGTCCTATATGGTCAACGTTCCTCTCATCTCTATCCTTAAGTTGACCACATTTTCATCCCCCTCAAATTTGCTAAGTCTTGGGCCTTTGCAGAGTTCCTTTAGCAGTTTGCCTCTTCCAGCGGCCTTGGGACCTCCCGGACCTAACCCCTCAAGTTTCCCTTGTTGAGTTTTTGTTGTGTGTTTGTTGTCCTAGAATGGCTAAATGCCTTCACCTTCCTGTGCCCCAGGTCCTGGATCCTTGGTCATTGTCCTCCTGACTTGCGCTAAAAATTAATTATCTTTCACTTGAGTTGGGCCCACTCCACCAGACTTCTCTTCCCGGGACTCTGTGGTGAGTTTTCCCTCCGTGACGGCCAACCTACACCAGCATTCCAACCATCAAACCCCAGACTCTCCTTCGTCGATGGTCCCCAAAACAACTTTGAAATGGTCGTCAGGTCACATCCTCTCGACGTCCGGGTCCCAAACCTCCTACCGCCATCCAAGGATTTGAACCCACCAACTCTCTTGTCCTCCATACGGGCATTTATGGGGTACATTAAATGATTCTGAGAGTATAAATATCTAGCCCGGCCTATCATTTTTGCAATGTTAGGATAGCCAAAGGAGTTCAGAACCACCAAAGAAGATCCAGCACCTTCATCTCACGTTGCCACACCTGTTGCCTCCATCGGCTAGTTCCCTGAGAATTTAGTGGTCTCCACCATTAGGTTCTTAAGGTAGGTTTTTCGTCTGCCCTCCCACTGCATTTTTTGAGGATTTTTCATTTGATTGGTGGTTAATGAAAGTTTAAAGTACATGCATTTGATAGAGGAAGGATAAACCTAAAGAACCCATGTGATGGAATTACTAAGAAACCTCCCAAAAATCATATAGTCCAAGTCTGAAACTTTACCATCTCGGTGTTGTTCTTCATGTAGAGAATTTGTGCCCTCTAAACCTGGGCCTCCCCATCACCTCTTCAGAAACTTTGAAATCATCAAACACTCAAATGGCAGGATGTCTCCTTGGGCTTGAGACCTCGAACCTCCTTTGAAAGATCATTGTTAGAACTTAAACGACTTTGAAAATATCGGCCTCCATCCTTGCTTCCCAGGCCTACTACTGTGGGATTCCATCCCTGGGATGTGGCGTTGTTGTTTCCATTTCGAACAATGAATCAACCCCATCTACCTAGGCCTCAGAGTCTATCTTGACCTTTGCCATCTAAGCTAAGAAAACAAAATGAAATGCTTCCTTGAGTCATTCGGGTCCTAGATCACGAAGTTCCAACCGCAGACTTTCATGATGGCTTCATCATTTTTGAATGGCCATCATTCAACTATCTTCCACCTTCTAGGCCCCAAGCCTCCATTTTCCACAATGACAGAACGATGAAACTCAAATGCATTTTCCTTCATCGGGCTCGCTCTATCAAAGTGCTGCCCATGGGACTCCATCTCGCCTTTGCTGATTCCAAGGGAAAATCCAACCCTTCCTTCTGACCTCCAAGGCCCACCCCTCTGATCATTGAAAAAACTTAACAAGAAAATATGAGGGCCAAATGTGATGTCAGGTCTAATCCACTGGGCCACCCTCCCTGAACTTTCGTTCAATGCTCGCCATTTTTAAACAGATATTCTCTAATGGCTTCCTAGTCCTTAAGACCTGGACATTTAAGCGACTAAGAGGTACACCAACCGCCTTTCTACCTCTTGGTTCCCAAACCCCATAACTCCTACCCCAAAATTTCACTTCTTCTTGGCCATTCAAACGGCAAACCATGGATGGCTTTCTTGCCCTGCACCTCTGGATGCTCCAATAAGGATCCAAATGACCTTCAATTTGAAAACCAATCTCAACCCACGTGCTTAAATTTGACCATCTCCTGCATGAACCTTTCAGACCATCAAAATCTAAGGCCAGGAGAAACCAACCGGATTTCCCTTCCCTGTTCGCCCTTCAAAACAACATTCCTACTAGGGAAGTTCAGGCCCTTGGGCCCGATTTGACCAAATTCCCTCTAGCAAACTACTAACGACATCTTGAAGAAAATGCTTGGTTTCTGGAATGATACATTGTCTAAGTTGGCTTCATCCATGAGATTTTGGCTAACATTTACGTCTTCATGATTGATTGTGCTCATCATTCCTTTGTTTGTAGGATATATGGAATCAGGTGTAGGATCCTTAGGGGCAGCCACAGAGTAGGACAAAAGGAAGAAATCATGCAGAGTTCCTCGAGGAAAAGAGGACAAAGACTAGATGAAATATCAATTCTAGGGAGAGCCTTTGTATTTAAAGGTCGTTATAGACTGGAAGGAATTCATAGACACCAATATCGGGCAAGTCAATATTGATGAATTCAAGCAAAGGGTCAGGGTCAACCCGACCACAGACAATGTCATGTTGATCAGATAAAGTGTAATTGCTAAGGCTATAGGCTTTCCTCCATCCCTTGTCACTCCTGAATTGGTCACGGCCTACTGGTAGGCATATCAACTAGAGACTCAAACAATAGTTGATAAAGAAGGAAACATTATAGTTTATATTCCCGGTGAGGAAATTACAAAGAATTTTCACATCCTTACCTTTCAAATTATGGAACTTCTGATGATCAAGGAATGCAAGGAAACATGGGATGTGGATTCCATTGGGTGCAAAAGGATTTTAAATTAGTACTGGCTCAAAGAGAAAAGGGGCAGCACTGCGAAAGTTCCTCAAGAACTTTTTCGCAGTGACTTTCACGAAGATTATCATGACGTGGTGACTCTATTGAGCATAGTAATGGGCCTTCCCGTGGCTGCATTTTTTCAGGAATGGATGGTATATTTTGTAGAGCAGATTCTCCATGGAAAGGAGGATGTCACCACACAGGCCTCATTCTACTGGGGGGAATAATAAGCGATTGCTTCCACGAGCAGTTCATGAATCTTAAGAAGACCTCTAGATTCTACATGACCTCCTATCTTGTTTACTCACTAGCTGAGTGGAAGCAGTATAGTGGGCTATTCAGGGCACCTGATGAGGAATCTAGGCTGAATCTAAAAGTTTACGATAGATACCCCTAGCTCTAGTTCAGGAATTTTAAGAAGGAATATTGCAGGGTGAATGACACCTTCATGGGCCACATCATCCAACTACTTGGAGGGGATTTTGAAAGGATAATTTCTCATATTGCTCGAGTGTTCCTAAAACAAAACACCTTCTTGATTATCCAATAACCTAAATTCACATACATTTGTGCCCAAGGTTACACAGAGAGGTCGAATAAGCTACCTTGATACCCCAATGACTAGATCATATTGTTAGAACTTTCCCAGAAACTACACCATGTGCATTCTATTCTCAGTAGCAGGCATTTGGCGGGGATCCATTATCCCCTTTCTTTTGGCCAAGGGATGTACAAGCTGTAAACCTCTCAATGTGCAGGGAACTCAGAGAAGGAACTAACAAAATATCATTTTCACCTACACATTACTCACCCACAAATGGACCCATATGGGCACATAAGGAAGGCACTAGGACTAGAATATTCCTATTTGCATCACATAGAATATTTCTGGGCAAATTGTAAAGACAAAAAGGAGGTACGTGCGAGGCACTACATGCGAATGACCACATACTTTGTGAAAAGAGTGAATACATTTCTTGTACCTGACCAAGTTGAAGAAGACGAAGGCACCGTAATGGACCCCAGGTACAATGCAACCGCCAACTTTCCAATGCCAGCAATAGATTGGGATGAACAAGAGGTTGTTGACCTCGATATTATAACCAAGCTCATTGAGGCTCGTACCAAGGAATGGGTCAATGGATAGGTGGGCCGAATGAAGAAAAAAGGGGTTGTCCTAACATGTGAAGGACTCAAAAGTGAGCCTAGTGCAATAGATGATGTTGTTGCTACAACCTCAAAAGGATAGACATCTTGATCCCCTCCACTCATGAGATTGAAGAAAAGGAAAGATATTAAGGGGAAACAACCTAACTCAAAGGTGTATGCTAGAGAGGCCTTAGAGGGTGAGTCCTCCAAGAGACATAAAGGCTCGGGGGACACCACTACAGTGCCCAATATACAAGAAGATCCATTCCATGAGGGAGACAATATAGAGGCTTATCCACCTAAGTCTTTGTCGACTACCTCCACTGTTGTTGCCCTTCCATCCATCTCGTAGGCTATGGTTGTTGCTTCTACTCCCATGGTGAACATCTCGGTCCACCTTGCCTCTTCTCCACCAGTCGGGAAAGTTGTGATGATTGATTCTTCTTCAGCCACGACTTCTCCACTTTCCTCCACCTCCATGTCTCCCACCACATTGCTTCAGTTGACAGTGGTGACAATACTAATTCCAACACTCACATTGTTGGAGGCATTCTCACATAATATGAAGAATGTCCCTTCCGAGATTTTTGAGGTGTTGTCAAATCTTGCTATCCAGGCTGCCCTAGCATAGGTTCTGGCCAGTGTCCCTCCCTCAAAACCTACAACAGAAGTGCCAACAATGGTTTCCACGATGCAAATCTCTGAGGAATGGGAGAGGAGGGAGATCAAAACTTCAAAAGCAATAGAGGAGGAAGCGGATGAGTACCATGAAAATCCAAAATATGAGCATCAAAAAATTGATAGGGCAGTTCATGAAGAACAAGAAACAAGATCTTCTGAAAGTGGAGATGAAGAGGAGGATATCGATGGCAAAATCATTATACAACATTTGATGGTGATTTCAAGGAGGAAATGGCCTAGCAATTAAAGGACATTGGAGAAGAGGTAGAAAGGTCACCTCCCAAAGAAGAAGGGCAAGAAGATGGAAAGGAAGAAGAAAATGTGAAACTTCCTACAGGGAAACAACAGGAAGATGTGTCACCTCCTCATAGAGATGAAAAGAACGTAGAAGAAGACAAACCTGAAGGTGAGGTTCAAACTGACAAAAGCCTCAAAATTGAGTAGCCCAAGGAGCACGGGCATGAAGATGAGGCAGAGAGGGAAGAAGGTCCCAAAGAATTCCTACCCACGAAATCCCCAATCAAGCACATAACATTCACCTGAGACTCCGATGAAGAAGAAGCGGAAGACACTAGGATGGAAAAGGAGGCTTCTAAAGATGAGGAAATTGAAGTCATAAGAGATGGAGAAAAGGATGACAATGAATTTCCTAAAGAAAAGGCTCAAATTCCTGAATGGCTGGAAAGGAAACTTGAGAACAAGGCTCCCGCCCTGAGAGATCCAAGAGCAAGATTGGAGGCTATCCTAGCTTGGGCGCAGATCACTACCAAGAAGGATAAGAAGCCCAAGGTTAGATCAAAGGTGACCACGGATGCCAAGGGAGGAACAAGATAAGACTTCAAAAGAGGAACTTAAGGTATAGGTGGTTGATCTGATGGTGTACATCCAATAATGGTCTTCAAGGGAGGAAATTCCTACCACATCCACTGCTCTGCCACAACTACTATCAAAAGAGCAAGTAGACAGGCTGGAGAAGAGAAAGAACTTGGGTAAGACCATGAAAAGCCAGTTCTGGCAGGTCTTGTATACTAGAAACATGGGCATCGCCCATGCTATTAGGATAGAAAACAAGTTCTTGGATCTACAACAGTCTCTTGAGGCTACAAGGAAACTCTACACTAACTTCCCAGTAGGATATGAGTCCATCTACCCAAAGATTGAGGCTATTCTCAAACTACCAAGCACAACTTGGGAGAAGGAGCTTGCATTCAAGAAGGATGATCATTGGCTAATGGATGTATGGAAGTGGGACTTTGAGAATAGGAAAGAAAGGTTGGAGCAGGTGCTCGACAAGATAGATCTGGATATTGAATGGGCTAAAGAAATTAGGGTAGCTTGCGCCCAATACTTGAAGTTGATGACAAGGTATGACATGCCTATTGTGTAGATAGATCCAAAGAAGATAAATCCCTATTTCCATAAAAAAATAGAGGATGGAATGTCAAGTGAAGTCACCACCGATTTCATGAGTTTTGTTGCCGGGGCCTTCGCCCAGTTAGACCTATTCAAAGACCATACTACCAAGTATGATGAAGATTGGGAAAATCTTACCTACAATTCCAAAGAGTGGAGTTACCATTTGCTACGATCTAAGATTTTGGAGGTGGATAAACTATAGCTGGTAATTCTAAAGTTCATGGAGTATGCAGCTTTGAAGAAGTAGGAGGGAAACCCTATTATTAATGAAGAATTCCTAACAGAGTGCTACAACAAAATGGAAATGAGCAAAAGACAAAGTGCTACAGTGTTGTCACTAGAGGACAAAATAGGGATAAAGACAAAGTTGTATTTTAAATTGTAAAATATTGTGGGGTAGGTAGAACCCTAACTTGTAATGAATCCTGGCCACACAATGCAAATTAATCTTGGCCATTCATTCTACCTTTTGGGCGGTCTCCTCTCATTTTCAAGAGAGCTGAGTTGTAATGACATGCTACAAAAAATTTAATGAAAATACATTGGCTTTGGTGCATTTTATGTGTTTCTCTCTATGTTTCATGATTCAATCTCCCATAGTTAGATGTTTTAGTTAGATTTACATCATCGTTCTAATTGGTTTTAGATTGCATAGATAGATTTGGTAATGTTGTTCTATGATTGTGAAAATTTTTGTTGTGTAGATGCCTTCCCAGTCCATACTTTTTTGCTATTTTTTAATGGTAAATGGTTGTGTAAAGTTAGTCTGGGCCAAAACTTGAATCTTCTTTAAACTTTTATCTTTATTCATGCATGTATATGGTGGATGAATGGTAAAATATTTGTAAACCTTGGAAGATAGCATAGATTGCATGATACTATAGGTTTCTTGGTTAAGTGGAATCCTATTTGAAGGAAGTTGTCCACAACAGAGCCTCCGTGATCACTGTTCATAGTTAGTGGAAAATCCAAGAAACTCTCCTCTTCCCTGCTCTTTTTCCTTTTTTTTAGAAATAACCTATGCTAAGGTTCATTGCACATTGTAAAGCCAAAACTTAAGAAAACATTGGAGTTTCAGATTGTTGTTCGAACCTACAGTAGAATACATATCAATTTCCATCCTAGGAACTTCAATTCATAAGATCCACTTCATATCCAGCTACGTAAGTCTACCCTATGATTACTAGTAAAATCACATCAAATATCAACTGAGGAATTCCATGCAAGTCATGACTTGACACCTGAGAGAACTTGGGGTGATTTTCAACAACTTGATGTTTGAAGTCTCCTTTCAAGAGAGGTAGTGCATCCATGTATTTCCTATGTTGAGAAAGTGTGTGAAAACACCCATCAACGAAATGAACCTCATCCTCACGTGGCTCTTCCTCGTCTACTAGACCATTATCTACTAAATCAAAGAGTTGGGATAAAGGGCTCTCGATACTTACCTATTTCACTCCTTCACCTTTGGGTGTGGTCTCCTTCTCAGGAAAGTTGTTTTCACTCTTTGGGAAAGGAGCTTGGTTGACCACCAACACTGATAACTCATATGGTTCCGACAGGACTATATCTCTACAGCTTGAGCCATCAACAACATTCTGGACTTCTACTTGAAAAATTTCTACTGCAGTTTGGAACTCTAGGCAGTCCAACTCAAAATTCCTATTCATCTTATGGATTTGACACCATCTTGATAAGGTATCCTCAGCTAGATAAAATATGCTTGTAGTCTTATTGGTACCACCCGGCTGGTCAAGAGGTGTGGGAACACCTCCATTATTCGGCCTGGTGTTCCAAATTCTATTTTTCCTCTGTGAAAGCCACCTTTCAAAGCTCTGTCTAGAATTTTTTCCCCTCTCATGATTCGGTCTAGAAGGTGGACTAGGATCACGATTTTCTTGATTGAGGTTGACTTCAATGCTCCTTTGAGAATCTTGAAGTTCGTTGTTCTAATTCCTCAAATGTGTCATTTTTGTGGACAGCTTCTTGACCAGTTCGGTCAACTCATCAATCTGATCTTTCTCTGCATTTATTTTTTGTGGTACTAAATTCTGGAGGAACACAAGCTACATCATGGGTTGGTTCTATTGGGCAGTTGGGAACTCAGATCCTTGCAAGTATGAGGGAACTTGTGGCTATTGAGCATAAGTTTGTTGTTGGGGGGTTGCAAGTAATGCAGCACTAATGGCACCTAACTCAAGGGCCACCCTGGATGTGGCACTATTGGTAGTTGTGGAACTTGGTTCATCATAGGTGTCCGATGAGCCAAGGCATAGGTAAGCCCTTGGATTTGAGTTGGATGTGAAGATGGTCCTAATGAGGGAAATAATCTTACAATATGCTACCCCAAGTTTGTGTTCACTGTGACTGCTTCTGCATATGCATCCACCAACTTGGCAGACAACAGGCGCATCCTTTTTACCAAAGCAGATATGAGGTTTTCCAAGGAAGGGTAGTACACCAACCAAGTGAAAGGATCATCAACCATATACGATAGCTGCAATTTCATCTAAACCCTATGAAATCGGTCATTGAATGAGTTGATAGGCTTAGTGACTTCCCTCCTGACGGACATGAACTATTGATATAATTTTGAGGGGTTAACAGGAAGCTTGAACTTTTGCAAGAAAGTGTTCTTCATTTGATCCCAAGTAGTGATGGATTAGTTGGTAGATGAATGTACCAGTAGAAGGCCTCATCCCCTGATGAATAAGGGAAGATCCTATAAGCCACATCTTCATGTTCAATCTGCATGTCTTTCAAGGATATTTGGAAGATCTTGGTGTGCTCTTATGATGTCCTTTGTGGAGCACGTGGGTGGAACTTGGTGTAGAAGCCTTTAGGATTCTTTGACATGTCATGATAATCATTGAAGGACAATGGGGAAAGGTTATTGCCTAGCCAAGCCATTGGGAAGTGGAGGTTGTGCTTGTTGTACTATAGTAACTTGAAGTTGAAATGGGACTACAACTGGGGCAACACCCTGGAAGTGAAGTGATGGGACTGGGACAACACCTTGGCTTTGGGAAATGAAGGGTGGAAAGGCAGTTTGGAGCAAATGGGCGGAAGGGAGCCTTATTGAGAGTGAAGGAGAGGAATGAGATGGATGGATTGAAGGATATGGAGGAGATGGAGGTCGAGTGGATGGGGCTGAAGTTGATGCTTCTCCTTTCTTGGATCTCTTAGACTTTGTAGGGGTCTTTAGCTCTTAAAATTCTCCCTTGTCTGGTGCGGATCTTAGCACTCTATGAAACCTTTGAGGGGAGAAGGACCCAATTTGAGTTGGCTTAGCCTGATTGCTCTCCCTCTAGCACCAGTTCTATTCATGGGTGTATTAGCACTTTCTCAACACAAATAATGCACAAGTGCAATGCCGCTCTTGAAAGGTAATTTCTAACTCTAAGTTTTAGAAATCATCCCCAAGGTCTCTCGGGTGTCAGGTCATGACTAAGCTTGGAATAATTTAATTGGTTGATGTGATTTGCTGGTAATCACAAAGGGAACTTATGGTCACTAAGAATGGAGGGAATTGGGTCTACAAAAGGAGTTTTATGAATTATGGAAATGAAGAACAGCTACTACAAGTTCAAAACAACAAACTAAAACTCCATCTTTGCCATTAGATTTGGCTTTACAATGATGTTGGAACTCTGTTTTAACTTCAAATTTCAAAGAAAGGTCAAAATCAAAAAAGGGATAAGGATTTTCCTAGGCCTACAACTAATATTGAACAGTAAAAATGGAGGATGCTACAGTGGACAGCCTTCCTAAAACTAAGTTCCACTTAACCAAGGGCAGCCTATAGTCTCATGAAACAAGTGTAATCTTCTAAGGTCTACAAATTTTCAAACCATTCATTCACCATTAAAGCATGAACAATAGATGAACTCAAGTGAAACAATATAAACAATGCTCAGACTAACTTTACACTGCAGTTTATCATCAATAAACAACAAAAAGTATGAGCAAGGAAGATATCAACACCATAGCATTCTTCACTATTAAAGTGCAACATGAACTATCAACTAAAAGCAATTTAAAACTAGAACAAAGCTAAAAATCTAAGATTGGAAGAATGAATCATGCACACATGAGAAGAAAACACAAGAATCCATCAAAATAATGCTATTCTCATTAATTTTCTATAGCATTCCTTTACACAACAACTCATCTCTCTCTTTGAAAATGAGAGGAGACCCCTATTTATAGTTTTCCAAAAGAAAAATGAATGGATAGGATTCATTTACATTATCTAGATCATATTCATTTTACATTAGGGTTTCACCTACCCCCAAATATATGACATTATAAAATGCATTCTTTTCTTTTTCCCTATTTTGTCATCTAGTACCCTTGACACTATGGTTGTTTTTTCTTGTAGTGGCCGCCAACCTTTATATCTACTTTTTCAAGTATTCATCATTTATAATTGGGTTTCTGGCATTCTTTTGGAGAATAGCATATTCCACAAACTTCTCGATCATAGCCTGGAGTTTTTCCCATTCCATGAGATCATATTGGAGCATCTAGAAGGTTATCTTCTTGAGTCTCTTAGTGACCTACTCCTAGAGCTTGGTGCATTTGGGCACTAGTAGAATTTGGAAAATAAATGACTACGTGACTAAAACTTTTAGTCACGTGACTAACACTAGTAGTATTTGGAAAATAAATGACTAATTTGGTCGTTTATAAGTGATTAATTTGGTCATCAGGTAAAATCACAACTAAATGACTAAATAAATGACTAATATCAAACAAATAAAAATTACTAAATAAATAACTAAATAAATGTGCTCATCATTAAAATCTTGGCCATAATTTTCATTTTAATAAACACTCTAAAACCTTTTTCAAGACCTTATTTTCAATCGTAGCCCACCATAATTAATAATAAAATATTATAAATAAAATTACTAATAAATATTTTTTGTGGAATAAATATTTTGTTTTGTGGTGTCATCATATGAACACCAAAGTTTCTTCTAAATTGATGAAAAACCACCAAACTATAAAAAATTAACGAAAACCATAAGAGAACCTAAAAAACTAAAACCCAAAAACCTTCAAAATTAAAAAAATAAGCAAAAGGAAGAGAAAAAATAAAAAATAAAAATAAACAACAAAATAATCTAAGAGGAAAAAGGACCAAATTTTTTTTTATAAGCATAATTTTCATTTTAATAAGCATACTCTAAAACCTCCATGAAGACCTTATTTTCAATGTAGCCTGCCAAAATGGAGCAGTGAGTCGAAACCTTATTTTCAAGGTAGCCCACCAAAATGAAGAAGTAAAGCACGCTTGATTTTGGATTGCAACCTTTGTCCATTTTTTCGCATCGGACATGATTTGTGTAGAATCTTGTGGTAATTCACTTTCCATGGTTTCAGTTAATTTTACTTTTCAAATCTATACTCGGTCAGGCCATATGATCCATTATTTTTAATAATTTTACTAGCTACTTGTTGACTAACAATGATTATCTTCTTTTTTAGGCTAATTATGGAAAAGCAGATCCATCTTGTGTTGCAGAAGTTAAGAATTTATATAGAGAACTTGGAATCGAGGTCTATTTATTCTTTTCTTTTTTGTTATGAGGTGTTAAAAGTGATATTTTCTTTTTGAAGTTTCCACTATCAAATTGCATAGTTCATAGGAGAACTTACTTTTATCTATAAAAATGTTATTAAGGGACATGTAGATTGAGTTGTCTATACAAATTTTAGAATTTGAACTCTTAAAATTAGCTTCCACTTTCTAAGGGGGCATGCAAATCACTTTTCAAGTTGAGTGTAAAAAATAGAGTAGCACGTAAAGAAAAAGGATGAACAATAATAAAGTGAAAAGTGGCTCTACTTATATCAACCATGTAGAGTACAATGAAAGGAGTGCAAGGATGCTAGGGGTTTAACATTTACAGTGTAGTGGAACAGTAGTTCAGTTGTATAGTAGATGCCATCCTAGTTTGTTTGAGAACTCTTACTGAATTCCCAAAAATAGGAGTTCCCAAATGATGCCAACAACGAGAGATGATTCATAGGCCCAATGAAAATCTCTAACTTTTTGTCTCCCCTTTGATACTATTTTGCATACTTACAAATTACATCTCCATGATTAATATGGATTGGAAGGGTTGAAAGGGTACATGTTGGTCTTTTACATTTATTGGGAAATAAAGAGTTTGAAGTGACTGAAAGAACCAAATGTAGCTCTTTACTCTATATGCTTTATTCTCATTTGGTTATTAATATATCTAGATATAAACCATGGTGACTTAAATTAGAACTAGAAGAAATCTCATGAAAACTACAAGAAGAGATTAGTGATTAGATGAGTCATGGAAATGAAACCAACTCCATAAGCCACAACAAACAAAATATGCAATGCAAATGAGAATACAGGCCTTCAAAGGAGTTGTCATGGATAAATAATCATCCTCCCTTAGATCTCTTGTGAGAATGCCTAAAAGCTCTTCAGTTATCCACAATATTCACATGCTATGAGCTTTGATGCAAATATTGTGCATAGTTCTTCTTAGTTTATTCAATTTGGTGCTATTATTTTTTATCCTGTGGTTCATGCTTCAAACCAACCCCTCCCATTAGTATGTGTCTTCTAGAACTGTCTAGAAGAGGGTAATCAAAATCACTACTGAAGTATCTGAAAGTTGAAGATCCTTTCCCTCAAACTGAAGCTTTGTTCTTGAAAAACTAGAGTTGAGACAAGCCAAGAACTAGTGGAATGGAAGTTGAATGAAAACTAAGAGCAACTAAAATCCTTCCTAAGAAAAGTGCCCTTTCCACTATAACTGTCGGTTCTAGTGTCTCCTTGTTCATTTTTTCTGGCATCTCCTCATTTTTCATTTCTTGATAGAGAGCTTCTGAAAGATGTACAAGATGTTCTTCAATATCAATAATCAATGTTGAGATAAAATGGAAGCATTTCTCTTGAAAATAAGGTGCTAAATCATTTATCCTTGAAGTATATTTATGTGCATGAAGAAAACTTAGGAGGTCTTCCAGAATATTCTTGGACCACTCATCTATGGTATCTTTTATTTGACTAACCTTAGTTCCAAAATAAGCATTAAGGCGACCAAACCAGTATTCATCATTTTTCATCATAAATCTAAAACTCAACCCAGGTAAATTGACACTTTTTAGGTTCCCTCTCTTGACAAGCCAGCACTCACTAGTATTTAATTTTTGCAAATGGGTTTCAATGTCTTTGTAACTTTCCAGAGATGTAACTATGGCTTCAAGGAATTTACCAACCTTAACTCTAGTTGACCTCCACCCTCATGCTCTTGTTTCAATTTAGTTTCTTCCCAACCCTATAAATCACATACTAATAAATGGTAAGCCTTGAAATCATGGAACAAAAAACTACAAGAGACAGAGCAAGCATACAACATTAAAATTGTGACTTGCAGTAGTAAAAGAAAAGAAGCAGTAGGCAGTTTGATATACAATCAAAAAAATGGCATTTTATGAGGCTTCCTTAAGGAAGCAAATTAAAAATTAAATAAAATCATGCTTCAAATTCCATTTAAATGTTTAGTTGTATAGTAGATGTCATCCTACTATGTTTGAGAACTCTTACTGAATTCCCAAAAATAGGAGTTCCCAAATGACACCAACAACAAGAGCCGATTCATAGGCCATATGAAAATCTCTAAATTTTTGGCTCCCCTTTGATACTTTTCTGCGTACTTACAGATTACATCTCCATGATTAATATGGACTAGAAGGGTTGAAAGGGTACATGTTAGTCTTTTCCATTTATTGGGCAATAAAGAGTTTGAAGTGACTGAAAGAATCAAATGTAGCTCTTTACTCTAGATGATTTATTCTCATTTGGTTATTAATATATCTAGATATAAACCATGATGACTTAAATCAAAACTAGAAGAAATCTCGTGAAAACTACAAGAAGAGATCAGTGATTAGATTAATCATGGAAATGAAACAAACTCCATAAGCCACAACAACAAAAATATGCAATGCAAATGAGAATACAGGCCTTCAAAGGAGTTGTCATGGATAAAGAATCATCCTCCCTTAGATCTCTTATGAGAATTCCTGAAAGCTATTCAGTTATCCATAATATCCACATGTTATGAGCTCTGATACAAATATTGTGCATAGTTCTTCTCAGTTTATTCAATTTGGTGCTATTATTTTTATCCTATGATTCAAGCTTCAAACCAACCCCTCACATTAGTATTTTTCTTCTAGAACTGTCTAGAAGAGGGTAGTCAAAATTAGTACTGGAATATCTGAAAGTTGAAGATCCTTTCCCTCAAACTGAAGCTTTTTTCTCAACAAACCAGAGCTAAGACAAGCCAAGAACTAGTGGAAGGGAAGTTGAATGAAAACTAAGAGCAACTAAAATCCTTCCTAAGAAAAGTTCCCTTTCCACTATAACTGTCGGTTCTAGTGTCTCCTTGTTCATTTTTTCTGGCATCTCCTCATTTTTTATTTCTTGATAGAGAGCTTCTGAAAGATGTACAAGATGTTCTTCAATCTCAACAATCAATGTTGAGATAAAATGGAAGCATTTCTCTTACAAATAAGGTGCTAAATCATTTATCCTTGAAGGATATTTATGTGCATGAAGAAAACTTAGGAGGTCTTCTAGAATATTCTTGGACCACTCATCTATGGTATATTTTATTAAACTAACCTAAGTTCCAAAATAAGCATTAAGGTGACCAAACTAGTCTTCATCATCTGTCATCATAAATCTAAAACTCAACCTAGGTAAATTGACACTTTTTAGGTCCCCTCTCTTAACAAGCTAGCCCTCACTAGTATTTAATTTTTGCAAATGGGTTTCAACATCTTTGTAACTTGCCAGAGATGTAACTATGGCTTCAAGGCATTTACCAACCTTAACTCTCTCATGCAAATCTGCAAATCCATCAGCTATTATTTTTTTGGTCCTAGTAACAAATAGGCTTTCAAAAAGTTAATCCCACAAACTCTTTGAGTGCTTCAAAACAATCTCACACACGCATTGGCATGGAAACTCAACATTTGAACCAAAAACCATTTTTAGCCACTCCAAGCTCCCTTCAAATGTATCTAGATTGTCCAATGTTTCTCTAATCAATGTCTCATTCTCTACAAGTTCCTTGCCACTTTTCACAAGATCAAGAAAATTCTTTCCCCCAAGCCTATTTGTAGAGAGAATATCATCTGCACATGTCTTAAGCCATGCTAAGCAAGACTCTTCTATAAATTCACTCAAAAAAATCATCATGGTAGCTTGTAGCTTCTCTCTATGAGATTTCCACAACTGCACCTCATTGTCTGGGTTTGGAATCCCACCAAACAACTATGATTCAGTTGGCACTGCCAACACAGTCTTATAAGAACCTCCAAGAAGAGTTCCCCAACCTAACATAGCATTTACCTGTATGACTCTTACCACATTATAGAAAATGAAACTGACTGCCCCCACCTTATTGGTCTATCGGTCAGACGTGTCTTCTAGTTCCAGTGATGCGTCGATGATTCTATTTTTTCATCAACGTGAGGATCTTCTATCGGCGAGATGAGGTCTCCTATTCTCATGATGGTTCGATGGGGATGTTGTACGACATCCCCATCAGACCATCATGGGAACATGAGACCTCATTCTGTCGATAGAAGATCCTCATGCCAATGAAAAAATAGAACCATTCCACCAACGACATCCCCATCGAACCATCATGAGAACAGGAGACCTCATCCCGCCAATAGAAGATCCTCACACTGATGAAAAAGCAGAACTATTCCATCGACGACATCCCCATCGAACCATTATGGGAACAGGAGACCTTGTCCCGCCGATAAAAGATCCTCACACCAATGAAAAAACAAAACTGTCGATGAATCACTAGAACTAGAAGACATGTCTGACCGATAGAAGCCTTGGTGTGTGAATTCTTCTAGCCATTTCTATCAGAATGAATCAGATGGAGTTTAGGGGTTTCATTTCAGATGATATGGAAAATTTTGTTTGGAACCAAATAGAGTTGAATGGGTGTTTCAAACTCAATCAAATCTTGTTTAAAACAACCCAACATGAAGACAAGTGTACTTAGAAGATTGGGATTGCTTTTCTTATCATCATGATTTGGTTTAGAGCCAATAAATTGAAGCAAAATGGTGATAAAGAACAATAGGGCATGGGTAGAAAATGTGTTAGGCTGTTTTGGGAAAAATGTGCCTTAAACATTAGAGACCTTCAAATTTGGGAAAATATTTTGAGAGGTTCCTTGCAAAATCCATTTTGTGCACATTTTGTAATCAATCATTTTATTCCATGAGATTACATCTCTTTGAGGCATTATTCCAAACAATTCAGGTGTTTTGCCTATGATTCCACATCTTGCATATATTTTCTACTAGAGCATATCCAATTATAACATCTAGGTATCTTTTTAATTCCTCTATCTTTCATCAATCTCTTTACTATTTGAACCTCATACAGATGTTTTAGAGAAGAACATAAGTTACAAAAATTTTAGGATCCAACTAAAAATATGAATGGTTGATCAACCATACACACCTAATGATCAACTATATATGTAAATTGTAATGCAATAAGGGTTACTAGCGTGTGAAGTATGTGCAGCCCTCATCCACTAAAACTGTGTGACTGCATGCACCTAGAACCCAAGCAAAGCTTACAATGTTAGGATGTGTTCCAGAGTGCTTCATTAATTCAAATATTTGAGAGGTTCCTTGCAAAATACATTTTGTGCACATTCTACAATCAATCATTTCATTCCATGAGATGACATCTCTTTGAGGCATTCTATCAAACAATTCAGGTGTTTTGTCTATGATTCCACATCTTGCATATATTGTCTACTATAGCATATCCAAGTATAACATCCAGGTATCTTTTTAATTCCTCTATCTTTCATCGATCTCTTTACTATTTGAACCCCGTATAGATGTTTTAGAGAATAACATAAGTTGCAGCATTTTTAGGATCCAATTAAAAATATGAATGGTTGATCAACCATGCACACCTAATGATCAACTATATATGTAAATTGTAATGTAATAAGGGTTACTGACATGTGAATTATGTGCATCCCTCATCCACTAAACTTGCATGACTGTATGCACCTAGAACCCAAGCAAAGCTTACAATGTTAGGATGTGTTCCAGAGTGCTTCATTAATTCAAATATTTTGAGAGGTTCTTTGAAAATTTGATTTTGTACACATTCTGCAATCAATCATTTCATTCCATGAGATGACATCTCTTTGAGGCATTATTTCAAACAATTCAAGTGTTTTGTCTACAATTCCACATCTTGCATATATTGTCTACTTAAGCTAGTTTTTCCTATAGTTGTTATTTGGTGTTTTCAATGTTTTAGAGTCAGATTTTCCTGTATGCTTGAATGTCTTTTTTCATAAAATCAAATTTATACTATGCTCACCCAAGTTTTGAGGACAAGGACAATAGGGGACAGTGTGACGTGTTTTTGGTACAAGGGTACTTTTGGGTCATTTTTTAGGGGATGGTAGGGGATGGATATAAAAAATAGGGTAATTTTTAAATATATAGAGAAATTGCAAATATTCATATCAGAGCATTGATAAAGCATTCATCATAGGCATTGTAGAAGATTAATACATAACATTAGACTTGAATTGAGATTTCACATAAGAATTGACAAACAAAGTAACAAAATTCAAAAATTCTTTTATTATCAATGTGCATACATATTAAATAAGAATTATAACAAAATTCCCAAATGCTTCAAGTTTCAACTATAAAATGACAAAAACATAGAAAATATATGGTTGTCCCTAATCAGCAAATGCAATTGGTAGGTTTGTATCAAAATTGGAGCTCAAGTTTGTGTCACTATCAGATGCAAAGGTAGGGGAAAGTTTATGACTCCCCCAAGTCCCTAAAACATTTCTGGGACAGGGATGGGGGTACCAAGGTAGGGGATGGGTCCCTGTGGAGCACATAGTTTATATGGTTTGGGGTTTCAAGGTGGGGTTTTACCTAACCACAAAAACCTTTTATGGTTGGGATAGAGGTATACACCCCTCTTGTTGATTACACCTTATCATCTGCTAGAGACCTCTAGGTGACTCCTGGAAATGGTACTGTGATGGATTGAGGGGGAAAACAGTAAAAGAGGTCATTGTGACAATAAACTGGAGGTTGGTATGTACACTATTTAAGTCTTGTAAGATTCTAACCTGGAATCTAGAGACACCAATTAGGAAAACCCTAGTCCGAGCCTTCATAAAAGAGTTTGCAATACCAATACATAAATGTAAAAATGTATTTGATTTTGACTTGTATATATGAATAGCTTTATTTCTTCTTGAATTAAACATTTAAAAACTGGTGCAGGAGCACCGAGGTATTTGTGAAATGTTGATTCATGGAGGACTTAGGTTAGTTTGAGTTTTGAGTCTAGAAGTCATTAATAAGGTCATGATTGACCAATTCATATTGTAAGCATGTGCAGTCATAATGAAGAGTGTTGGAGGTGGTGGCAGAGTTGTGAGAGGTTGGTAATGTCATTTTTCAATAAACCCTACCCCAAGCTAGTGTAAAGTGAGGGTTTTTAGTTACAGAGGTTAGATGAGAGTTTTCCCATCTAAAAATTGTTGATTGATTGTTGAGTGGTTCATTGTGAGATAAAGTCAAAAATTTGGGTCTACAGACCTACTAGATGAGTTGAAGATTTTTTGCAAAGGAGTGATTTGGAAGAGTTTTGTGAATCAGTTGGTTGTTTGAATCAACTTGTTTTGTGATGATTTGTTCAAATCCAAATTGCTTTGCATCAAAAACTTTCCATCATATTGAAGCTTGATGGGAAGAAGGGTCCATTGAGAGAACTCAAGGGGTGTTACTTGCTAGGAGGAGAGAGGTTGTGGAGTACTTGTTGGCTTGAACAAGTGATTGAGCTCACCTTCCTTGTATTGAAGAGGATGTACCGGTATGTATTTCCTCAATCAGGATTAAATTATAACTGATGGTTTTGTGATGAGATGGTGTTGATGACAAATCATATAACTGTGATAGTTGAAATTATTTTGGTGGTCATATGACATTCTTTTTTAGAACATTTATAAAGAAAGTATAGATTAAAGTTTGTTGTGCAAAAGTAGTGAGTAGGCTACATTCCTCTGCTTGCCTCAAATCTTGATTTGGGTGATGAGGAAGAGGTATAATGCCTTATGTTACCTCACACTTGTTCTAGTCATGTAATCACCTTGATGACTATTACCTCACCCATGTTCCAGTCATGTATTTACCTTGATGACTGACTGACTTGTTTTTAGGGCTTACAACTTACAAGAAAAATGAAGGCCCTTTGACCTTTTAGATCATTTGTGATAATTTAATTACATCAACAAAAAACCATGGAAGGATTTAAGTACTTAGGGTTTTGGTGCAGGAGCACCTAGGCTAACCTCCATTTTGCTAGTTATCATTTTTGGCTTGTACCTGACCTTAGCCAAGTCAGGGTAGTAGTGTGTTTATCTTGGACCTTAGAAGGTCTTGCTTGTGTGTGGAATAGGTGGGTTAGTCACTAGGACTAAAATCACCTTAGTTTAATCATTGTTGTTAATTTTTGCTTTAGTTAGCTCAAATAGCTTATGTTGGAATGTTGAGCCTTAAATGTGTTCTAAAACACATCCTTATTGTTAGAAAGATGCCAAGAGGTAGTTAAGAGGTTGGTTGCTCGGAATCAAGGAGGTAGAGGTCCTAAGATTTAGGATCATGGCATAAGGACAAAGTTGCAAAAAGTTGTTGCAAAGTTGCATGACAACATTTGTCAGGTTGCATGCAACTTAGTTGTCTTGGATCCCCTCAAAGTTAGGAGTGTGGGATCGATCAACATCCCTAGAAACATGGAAAAAGGCATCTATGATGCAAGAGGCTCGAGTTATAAGATTAGGAGATTGTAATTAAGTAGTTAGTTATGCTTTTGAATAGAAAGAACTCTATTTTTCTGTAAATTCCGTGTGTTTTCAGGTGACAGTGATATCAAATGGATTGTTTGTATTGATTTGGTATTGGATCTGAGTTTACTAAACATATCCAAGCATTCTTTCTTTTGGAAGCAAGTTCATTTGATTTAAGTTAGGTGTTTTGTGTAAATAAATAGAGTTTAGGATCTTTATTGTTTTATTCTGAACAGTCAGTCATTTCTATGGCTCCCCCATGAAATCTAACCACGGGATCTTCCTGAGGAGGGATGGATATGTTAGGGGAGCCAGTAGTCTATAAATATTTAGCAGTAGGAGTTATGTGGAGTCAAGCAAGCATTTTTAAATTCAAACCCTAGGCGAGCTTGGGAAGTCCGGTTAGAGGTTTGAAAGAGAAAGTTGAAGAGAACAGGCAGGGGAAGGAGGTACTGTACGGAACAAGTACAGTTCCAGGTGGGGCATAACCTTACCTAAGAATGCTAGGAGGATTGAGGCTTAATCAATCCATTTGTGTGAGAAATTAGCAAGAGATCATTGAAACCCTAGGAATTAGGCCTATTAGCCCTATTTGCCCTAGATTGTAGGAACCCACTGTACGGAGGAGACAGGGGTCTGAAACCCTGTGAAACATTTAAAGGCTCAAAAAGGGTATCTGGAAGTGAAGTTTATTTGCTAGGTTGTTTGGCAAGTTTGAACAAGAAAAGCAAAAAGGTGACTGGTAAGGGCTACAAGCAATTAGGCCTATTCAAGGTAAATTCTTGGAATCGGTAAAGAGGAAGATTGTAGAGCATCAAAAATGGATCCAAATGGATGTGAAATACATGATTCCAATATCCCTGACACCCCTGCAAGCAGTTCAAGGTTGAGAGTGAAGTTGGCACTTAGATCCTTCTAAGTGTAGGAGATAGTTTACAAATTCAAACGGTGTTAAGTCCTCCAAGGTGAAGCACAAGGAGTGAGACCTTTGTAGCAGAGTTGAGACAAGGCTTAGTTAATGACCTAAGCCTAATCAGAACCTAGAAGCTATCAGGTTCTTGGATGAAGACAGAGAGAAGTCTTCCTAATTAGTTGGTGCAAGCAAACCAAGGAGCACTCACACCGTTTTGTTGAAGATATCATTGTACTATTTGAAGATTTTGGTTTGTACCTGTTTTAAGCCAGATGTTATGCTTTCGGCCTTGAGATTAAGTGGGGCTCTCAAAACTTACATTTTTTGGTCCTGAGAACAGACTTTTAGTATGATGTGGTTAAGATGGTTTGATTGAGAATTTGAGAACAACAAAGGATAAACCTCAATCTTTTATGTCATTTAAAGATTGGAATAAATATTATTGAGCATGACAACTTAAGACCTTAGATTTGTACCAATTATATATCAGTGAGAGACCTAACCTATATTTCATGTAACTCTCCATGACTATAAATATGATCTTCAAATTAGAAATATATATATTCTATGCAAGATTTATTGGTTTAGTAGATACTTAGGGAATATGTAAACATGATAGTGAATACCTTGAATTAGTTAGCTTTATCTACTAGTTACTTCTGATTAACTAAGGACATTTATATTTTAATTTTAAATAAAATTTCAATATTGAACTTCAAAATTTAGACAATTGCCACTTGCACTGCACATAAATGGAGGCATCCTTTTAAAACATTTATTTGATTATGCTTTCATCTCCTTTCACATTTGAGTATACAAACTTATTTTGAAAAGCAAATTGATTTCAGTGTTCTATCCCATGGGTCGGTTCATTTTTTTGTGTTGAACAAAAATCAAACACTAAGCTTCAGTGTCATGTTAGATTGTAAAAAAGCTACAATGTGAAAATAGCTTCTTTAGAGTCTTCACTCTATTCTATCTTTGCAACTCTATTCTTTCCAAATTTATTTTTACATACTAACAGTGACCAAGAAAAAATTATTGCAAGAGTAGGAGGTTATTCTTACCTATATGAGCCACTTTGGTGGGCAAGCATGATTACTAGTAAGTGCTTATTACTTATTAAATCAAGTTTAGGTGACAATTGGAGAATATTAATGTTTGACAATTGACATAGATTACTTGCATTCAAACTATTAATTTCCTTATTTACAGTCTTTTTTGAGATTATAGTTGTATGGCTGGAGAGTTTATATATTCATTATTTTCAAAATTCACAGTTTATCTATAGTGACTTCACTGCCAGTACTTAATAACTATTTCAGAATAAAAAAATTCACTAAAAATTTCATTCACCATATTTTATGAATAACTACTAACTACCCTGCAAACCAAAAACTCCTTTTCGTTGCCCACAGTTTTGTAAAACCCCCAAAAACTAACTACAGATAGCCAAAAAACTCAAATTCATGGTAGAGGATTATGTTAACTATAGAGCTACAGATGAGCTACTCGCCATAGTTTCCATAGAGGTCTCATTCTTCTTCCTCTTCCTCTGAGATCGCTACTCCAACTTCTCCAGCTACTCCAACTTCAACCGCTTCACTTCAGCCTTTGTCTTCTTTACCACTGCCTCAACTTCTATTAATTCCACAATCAATTTCAAATCCTCCCACCCGCGTGTTGCTCCCTCTCTTCGTCTAGATTTACATTTTCCTTCTAGCAATTTCACAAAGGGTGTGCATTTTAATGTTTCTTCATCCTCTTTGCTTTCAATTCCCTCACTGATATCCATCCCAACTCCCGGAATTGTCCATTCCAACAATGAGTCCAAGTTGTTCAGATATTCCTTATGCACCAGTGTCTTCATGACCTTTTCCACAACTTCTATCAGCTCTTCCAAATCTAAGCCCCAAGCCATTATGAGCAAATAAATGTCCAAATTAGTTCTATACTTATGCGTGAGCTAGCCGAATCCTCTTCCCAGAATTAGTTGCATTGACTGCACTAATCATTCATCATTGTATAGGAAACACCCCATCAGTCTCCTTATCGATGGTTCTCCATAAAAGTGTGAGAGTTGTTTCTTTTTTTTAAGCATGAAACTATCCTCCATCACCTCTACAGTGACAGAGCCACCACCTCCTATACACCATTTTCACACCTATTGTTCACCATAGTAGAGGAGCATCGAGTAAGTAACGCCTCAAGAATATAATGAAATAATGAAATAAAATAATTTAATAACTTCATTCGCATTCCTTTCCATAAATGCTCGGCATATGTTAGTCATCGCCTCCACCTAACTCCACACACTTCTCTCATTCACATCAAGAATTAAAACCTACAAGTACTCCATTTTTGAGCTCCCTAAATGCACCACCTATTTTAGTCTTGTCATCAGGGGAGAACATTAATTTCAACTATCTTGACAATGCCTCAGGATGTCACATTAGTTAGAATAATCATTATCGTCGTATCGGTGAGACTGTGATTCTTATTCCATCGATAGCCACCTTCTCCACTGATGAACAACATTCCTTAGGTCTATAGGTGGGATGCCAGATAACGTCACCCCAATGCACCCCAACTCCACGAATATACATTATGCACTTGATAATTCATGCTTATATCAGGCCATTGGGGGAATGCAAACATTTGTTCCACCGATGTTCATGTGTCACAGTAATGTACTTACTTTTGTTGAATATGTCGATCTATTGGGGAGAGTGCCTTATGATTCATCCTGATAGGGTATTGTTACACCGATACTAGGTTATGAGTTACTTTCATCGGGCCATCAACGAGGCTATAATGGGGGTTCCATTGATGAGGAATTGTTAGGCCGACAGTGCTAATTTTTATTTAGGGACGGAGAAAGATTTATGGAGCCTCATACTATTATGGTCTCATGCTTACTATTATGCTTTTGATATATTTTTTCCAAGGCAGTGAACTGCTTGAAAAAATGCTTTGGTAGACATGTATGGAAAATGTGGTAGCATAGACAAGGTAGTGAAGTGTTTGAAAAAATGCCTCAAAGAAATGTGGTCTCATAGAATACCATGACAAGTAAATGCAATTGGCAGCTGCTCCTAGTTATTATTTATGCAATGTGAATTAATTACATAACTACTTAGGTTGAATTTGTAAAAACTATATTATTGCAATTGAAATTTTGTCATCTATCAACATCTAGTTATTAGTTATGCAATGTGAAGTAATGCTTTGAGTTTAAAAGGTGTGCAATTCAATGTAATCAAAGATATGAATATAAACCACATAAATCTATTTTTTACAATTCATTAGTTAAAATCTTTATTTTATTTTCTATCTATATCTCTAGGCTATGGAAATGCCTTTCAATTTCAAAAAAATAGTTTTTTATCTCTTGTTCTACAATTTTTTACCTTTTTTTTTTAAATCTGATTTTTTTGGATTTTTGAATGCATGGGGTTATGTTAGTAGTGCTCTCATATTGCGTGCATGGTAATGTGGTGTTTATATTTGTGGCCTTTGTATCTGATTAGCATGAAGCTAATAGTAACATTGTAATGGTTTTTTAGTAAATTAGATTGATCATTGCAATTATTTTTGAATTTTTCCTTTTGCAATTATTTTAACACACACATGCAAGTATTATTTAAGTAAGTAATAGTTGTTTTATTATGCAAACAAGGGTAATCATTACCTATGTAATATAATGTGTTTTTTTCTTTTTCTTTTTTGCATAAATGTATTGATAAACTCAAAGAAGGGGATAAAGTTAAAGAGTCAACTTGAAGACAAAATAGATGAAGTTGTTCGTCTAAAAGAGAAAGAGGGAACCTTCATACGATGGCCACTAAAATATTTGTAGAAAATGACATAGTTGAACATGTTTATCATGTACTAGTTAATGTTAGACATCTTGGCTTATTGTTTTATGCAATATTTTGAATGTGTTGTTTAGGGATCTTAATTATCATGGTGTATTTGAAAGAGTTGGAAACTCTTAGACAGCTTTGACATTTTTTATTACATATATACTTTTAGACAACTTTGACATCTTGTAACTTGATATATATATATATATATATATATATGTGCATTAAAAAATTTATTGCACATTACCTTTATTTATCATGATGTTGAATCAATCTTTTAATTCTAGCATGTTGTAGCTTGTTCGTATATGTAATATTTTTATTTGCTTTTATGTTTTAGTTCAAGTTTAATATTATGTTAGTTTTGTACTATAAAATTTATGGTACTTAATAAATTATTCATTTCATGACTATATTTACTACCAATTAATGGAAACCAGTAAATAAAAATAACTAAATATATGACTAAAGTAATGAATAAATTAATTACTAAATATATGACTAAATTAATGACAAATAATGACTAAATTAATGACTAAATATATGAATAAATTAATGACTAAATAAATGACTAACATGACTAAATAAATGACCAGTTAACAACAATCAATAACTAAATTAATGGCTAAATAAATGACTAAATTAACGACTAAATCAATGACCAAATCAATGACTAAATAAATAACTAAAATAGTTTAGTCATAAATTTAGTGATGTTATAAATGGCTACAAATAAACCACTAAAATAGTTACGTGACTAAAATTAATGACTAAAAAATATGATTAAATAAATGACTAAATCAATGACCAAATTAATGACTAAAATCAATGACTAAATAAATGACTAAAATTGTTTAGTCATAAATTTAGTGGTGTTATAAATGACTACAAAGAAACCACTAATAGTCATGTGACTAAATTTAGTCATTTATATGCAATTTTTAGTAGTTTATTTAGTCATATAATGTTGTTTGTGTACTAGTGGGGTGTCGCCTTGATAACTTAATCGGACTGGGTGAAATCCCTTGCAACAAAATCCATGAAATCTAGTGACAGTGTGTCAATAGCCCCTTGCTCCATGTTCTTATGAAAGAATGGCTTGATCTTTGGATCTAACTCTAGGGTGAGCATCTCATAGTCTGTCATCATCTTCAAGTAATCCTTATTGTCAGTCTAGTGCTCTGTAACCCATTCAAGTTCAAGCTCTAGTTCGTGCAAGACCTTCTCGAAGATCTCCTTCCTATAGTCTAGTCCCATATGCCATGTTTCCATGAGCCAATGATCATTCTTTGGTAGTTCCAACTCTTTCTCCCATATTCCCTTAGAGAGCTTGAGGACACTCTCGAGCTTTGGATAGGTGATCTTGTATAGCTCGAAGTAGCTATTGCATGTCTTGATCATGTCCTCTATTTGTTTTTGCAAACTCCAAAACTTATTGAACATCCAAGTAGTGTGGCAGATTCCCATGTCACCATTGTATACTACTTGGTTGAACCAATCCACAGTGGAGTTGGTCTAGTTCTTCATCTTCTCCATTTTTTTTAGCTCTTCCTTGGAGAGGATAGCAAGCGTAAATGATTCTACAGGAGCTTCTTCTTCCATGGAAATCCATTATTGAATATAAGTAGTCAAGTCTTCCACATGCGCTTTCATCTCCTCTTTGGTGGAATGATCCTTGTTCATTTGATGTATGATGGTAGTGATAGATCCCTTTAGATCACCAATTTTCTACTCACGGGTGGTTAGGCTTAGGTTAATCATTGATATCTGATATTCTTTCCCCTGCACGATCCTTATACCTCCATCGGCTACTAGGGTGGAAACTTGCAATTTCCTGGATCCAGAGGCATCCACCATGATGTGGGAGCGAATCTTAGGTTTCTTCTCTTTGTGGGTCCTTGTTTTTGCTTGGGCTAAGATTGCCTCAAATCTTGCTTTTAGGTTAGTGACCATAGGATCTTACTTCTTTTCCAATTGTCGCTCTAGTCAATCAGAAATCTATTCTTGTCCCTTTGGTGATTCATGGTCACCTTCCTATTCCTGCCTATTTCGAGGCTAATCCTCCTTGTCACTAGGGACTTCTTCATCATACTTTTCTTCTTCACTTGGTTCCTTTTTAAGTGTGGCTTTCCCCTCAATATCTCACTCAGTAATCTCTACATTCTCTTTGGTGATGATCTCTTCTTGGGGCACCCTTTCTTCTTCATGTGTAATCTCAGCATGGTGTTTAGGCTTAGAGCTCTCTTCTTGGGCATCTTTCTTCTCTTCATTTTCTTGTTCTTTCTTAGGAGACACTTCCTTTTCTGGGAGTGGTACTTCTTGTCTCAGGCCCTCATCTTGGTCAGTTCACGGAGGCTTGTCTAGCATCTTCATATCTATATTAGTATCATCATTCTCCTCTCTGGAGTGGTGCTCCTTTGGGCGCACCTCTTCACTTTCATCTTTGTGTTGTTGGGCAAGCTCCTCATTTGGCTCCTAATCTGATGTTTCTATCATGTAACGCTCATTGAGAGCCTCATCATCCTCTTCTGAGGTTTGTGACCTATCTCCATTAGAAACCACTTTATCCAAATTTATATTTAACCCTCCCTCTAGATGCTTGAAATAATCATCCCGATCAGAATCTTTGGGTTCTTCAGCTATGTCTTGTGCACCCTCCATGTGCTGCTCTACATGAAGTATTTCCATCTCTTCTAGGATTTGCATGGTGGCCTCCATTTTTTGTGGCTCAGTAGGTGGTAGGGGAAGAGGTAGGGAATCAACAATTTGAGCCATCAGAGCCTAGATCTTGGAGTCAAGGATCACCCCAAAGAGTTCAACAAGAACGTTTTTCATATATGTCATGAAAGATTGAGACAAGACTGGTGGCGAAAAATAAATTGAAGGTGCATAGATGGCAGCAGAGTAGAGAAGTGGGAAATGGAGGTGGGAGTGAAGAAGATAGTGGGGAGGTAGTAGAGGAGGAGTTTAATACCATAACTGGAGCAATGGGTGAGGAGGAGGTGAGGTAGACTGAGATGTCCATGACGGGCAGAGATGAGACAGGCAAGGCTTGGGAAGCGGAAGGTGGAGGAGTGACGACAGTGGTAGCAGCGAGAGTGGAAGTGGTTGAGTGAGGATGTTGAGGTCGGTGACCTCTTCTTCATTCCAATCAATGATAGGTATGGGCAACCTGACCACAGCATTGTATCTATCATCAACAATATTATCCTCTTCAACAACTTGGTCTAGCATCAGGAATAGGTTTATTGACTTCACAAACTAAGTCGTCATCCTCATATAATGTCTCATTCATAACTCCTTATCATCATTGCAATTGGCCCAAAATTCCTCAACGTGGAGTCAGTGAGCATATTACCTCCCAACCCATTTCTTCAATTTTTCGTCAGGGTCCATTCTTCCTCTGCTAGTATGGGGGCCCAAGTTATACTTTTCCAACTCCTTATCTGAGTATTTAGCACATTGGGAAATAGGAAAGGAATACATTCCTTGGCCAAAGGTTAGGGGATATGGAATCCTAGCTCGATGCTTATCACATAACAATGTGTGTGTATTCACATAATAATGTGTGTGTATTATGCAATTGTTGAGAGACCAACAAGATGATTCGATCGTTGGGATAGCACGGTAACCAGTAGGGTCATCTTGAGAACCCCTCAACTCTTATGTAGGTAAACTTTGAGAAATGAATGAACAAATACTCAAATCCCTTTATGAAGGCCTTCATGTTGTACGACAACCTCCTCTCAAAATCTCCTCCTAGCAGTCTGATTATGTGCCTAATGAAGGCATCATTTACTCTTCTATATTCTCTTTTGAAGTTTCTATATTGTAGCTAAGGATAGTAGTCATAAACTTTAAACTCTCCTTTCTTTGTCCCTAGCAGGCCTACACAGAAGAGTCCCTTGTATGGAAATTTCTCTGCAAGGAGGTATACTAGATAAGATGTCATGTGAAATTGAGAGGTTTTCTTCACTGCCATCAGCTAGTTATGCATGTTATCATTGATCATCTTTGCCTAGTGGAATTTAGTCTTACCTCAGATGATCTCCTCAACAAAGTAGAACATCCATTCCTCAAAAAAACCAGTAGTTGGTAGGCCCATTACCCTGCTTAAGAGAGTAACTAAATCATGGTATTCTTTAAAGAAGTCACTTCTAAATAACTTTTGGGGCACTTTGTTGGCACTACCCCTCTTGTCCTTCAACCAATGTTGGTTGATCATTCTCTTACATCCCAAGGGGTCCTATTGCCACACATTCTGAGTGAATTCCTTCTCTACCTCTTCCATTTCATCAAATGTGGGAATGTTGAATGTCCTGCCAATATTCCTGGTTGACAAGTCTGTCAGTACTCTTCCATCATAGTTGACTATTTTTCTACTGGAGTGGTAACTTTCCCTACAAGCCATGACCAATTAGGGGGCAATTAGTGTAGGAGGGAAATTGACTGCCTTTGCGAGGCCACTTCATTTAATCCTTTGGGATTCTTTTGTGGTAGGGTTGAAAATCACCCTTTGCTTGAATTCATCAATATTCATGTGTCCCAAGTTTGTATCGGACATTGTATCCCAAGTGGAAGAGAGCTTGGAGGTGCATTCCACCCTATGGAACTGATACTTCATTTCTTATTTCTCCTCTTTCCCCCTCGATGTTCTTGTAGGCTTCTTTCCCTTATCTGCTTTTCTCATGGGATTTGTTGATGATCCCTCAGCAAGTTCCATAAATCCTGCATATACGGAGTGCAATAAGTGTTTTACATATTAAGGAGGAAAACATGAGTTAGATCTTGCAAAACCAAGGTTAGATTCATTCATACATCCTTAGAAGATCATAAGATTCAATATCATTCATTTTTTGGAGTTTATTTGGACCATTTAAACAAATGTGGGCTCAGGGGTGCAAGATTCCCCTGGGTGGAAGCCATTAGGAGTAGCCGAGAGAAAGATGACACAAGAGGCACAAAGTTCCACATTACTCATTTAAAAGGTAAATCCCCTAAGGAATGATTAAGTACATTCAAAATTGGCTAATGAGGTAATTATAGTCGTTAGATGGAGCCTTGATACTTTTGTAGGTCTGGAGGATGCGAGCACCATGAGGTGGAAAGACATTAGGGCTTGGCATTTAAATAACAAAATTTAGGAGATGGTGACCCGCATGCAGACGTCCGCATTACGAGACCCACGAGCGCTTTGGACATTTGAGTTGTTCCTTTTAGTTTCATTGATCCCAGGGGTGCAGGAGAAGACCATCGGGTCACAGTTGAATGTTTGTTGTTAAAGAGTGCCCATGGAGGGATGGTAGTCCACAGGAAGCTGCTCACATAGGTGGGCCTGCAATAACCTTACAAACTTAAGTTGTGCATACAAAAGCCTTGGAATTCAATGAAGGGAAAACCACCCTACAAGACCTATGATGTGGGAGGACTCAAACTTGGATGTTATATAGTGGCAACAAGTTAATGGCAACCCACAGGCAGTGGACCACATAGGTTTACCTATAGAGACATTTAAACTTAATGCTTTGTCCAAAGATTTTGAAGATGGAGGAGGCGGTGAAGGATGCAGAGTCTGCACTGCAGAATGGCAGGATAGCCTCATTGTCAAACAACAACAGTCGAGGGATGGAAAGTCACACATAGCGGCCCACAAGACCGTTTGGGCTTAGAAAATTTTAATTGTTGGGCTTGGGTTTGCTCCATAGTAGTGATGAAAGTGGGTCTCGTGTTACGGGGAGGCGTGATTGGTCAGCCACTAAACAACGACGATGGTATGGAGCTACCTGTGAATGGAATCCCGCATAGGAATTCCTTCAAGGGGATAATGCTTGGTCATTTCTTTGAGATATTTTAAATGTTATCCAAGATGGTGAAGGCAATGGTGAGGGCCGTAGGATTTTTCTCGTTGTATGATGAACAGTCATGGTGGAACAAAATTCTACAAGACGTAATTTTATGATATTTCAACCAACACCCAAGGTTTTGAATGTTAAGGTCAACTTACAAGCCTTGGGTCAAATACTCAAGCAGGTTTGGTAAGATTGTCACGGTGGAGAAAAGTTTGATTTCAAAATTTTAACGCTTGCTAAACCCTAGTCCAGTTTGCACAAAGAACATTTTAAGTAATTTAAAAACTCAACAGAAATAACAAAAACCCACCTCAAAGATCATGCAAAAATTTGAAGGAAATGTGGCTTAAATTGTTGCGAGATGTTGTGCCGATGAGAGCTCCTAGTTCTCTCTCCAAATTTTGAAAGCGTAAGGTGAAATGATAGGTTTGGCACACCTATTTATAAGTCTCACCATTGATGCACACATTCACTGTGGGTATGGAGGATAGGCAGGTTGGTGAGGGTGTGGAAACCTGAGCTGGTGATGGGGCCATTGTAATCCTCATCATTTAATTTTTCAATCCAAGGCGGTGTCCATGGTTGTCTGCAAGAGAGAAAGTAGAAAACTTGCTTGACAGTTTATTCTACTTGCAAAAATAAATCCTATTTGTATGAAAGGAAACTTGCATGAAAGGGAACTAATCTAAGGAACACTTGCAAGAATTGAAATGACTAAACTACTTCACAATTCCAAAAAATGAAAAGCTTTCTTGGATTCAAATTTAATCTAAAAATCTAGAATTACATTCCTAGAAAATGAAACTAGATCTATCCTATTTCCTTAGGCTGAAATAAGCCTTTCTAATCCCCTCCCTTTGATCAAATTATTACATGGTATTTATAGAATTCATATTCTATATCTATCCAACCAATCCACTAAAAATGTGGATCCAAGATCCTATTTTTGAGGGGTCATTTACAAAACTTTAGGAAAATTGAAGTTGTTGTCCTCCATCACACCACTTTTGTCTCAGTCATTTTATGACATGTACTACTCCCTCCCTACAACAAATCACACCAAATTCTCAAAATGGTTTTTATCCCTTCAAATCTATTTTCCATATTATTTTGAATTTTTGAATTTCATTGAGAAACGAGGGAGATATCGCTATTTTACTAAAACTATATTTTTCACAATTTCTAGGAGCCTAAAAAATGATGGGGTCATTGTAATCCTCATCATTTAATTTATCAATCCAAGGTAGTGTCCATGGCTATCTACAAGAGAGAAAGTAGAAACTTGCTTGACAGTCTTGGACACCACCTTGGATTGATAAATTAAATGATGAGGATTACAATGACCCCATCATTTTTGGTGTCGTTGCAGGGGATAGGTGTCATTAGGGAAGGGAGCAAATTAGTTTGGCAGGCTTTTAGATTTAGAAGTTCCTCAAGAAATATCCATCTCTCAAAACCCCCCCCCAAAAGACCAGCTCTAAAGAGAAACCCCCCTATCTATTTCAAATTATCCTTAGTTGGAGGACCATCATTCCAAATCCTAACAAAGGATATTTCTTTAAGGAAAGAATTGATGGATTATTGCTTGCAAGAGGTGCAGAATACAATGAAGAGATCTTATCTTCATTACAAAAGCTTGCAAGGAAGAGATATATTTGGAGACCTTCAAAATCCAAGAATGACTGCCTAATCAAATTTTTGAAGTCAAAGGAGGGCTGCCCAATCAGAGATTTGAAGAACAAGGAGTTGCTTCTAGTCATGCATGCAACAAATCATAAGGAAGGATTGCAAGATCTCTCCAATAAGCCCATGTATTTACTAGAATCAGAAATCATGAAGAAAGTTTCCACTAAAAAGGAAGGTGAAGCATTGAGTTTCAAAAAACTTGTCATCTTCTTTCCATTCTCTTCTCTCAGAAAATTCAATGCATGGAAACATACTTTGAGAAAGGGAAGATATTTTTTAGAACTAGTTAATGGTTATGTCTAACCTCTTTACATCATTAAGTAGAGTAGGTTAGGGTAGATTTCATTTTTGCAAATAAGTTCTTTGCACATGCTATTTCCTCTTCTCTTAGGCTGTAAGCATGTAATTTTCTATGCAAGTTGCTGCTCTAAAAACTTGTAACAGATATTTTGGCATTATGGATGACTGGTTAGTGCAGAAAAATAATGATGAAGCAATATTCAGTTGGTATTCAATGTAAAATATCAAGTTGTAGCTCTCAAAATTTGAAGAAATTCTTTGGATGCAACATGGAGAAAGTCAACTACAACCCATGCATGATAGTTGCATGGAAAACTAAGATAAAATCAGGTATTTACTTTATTATTTTACTCTTATTCAACTTAAATTTATTTCATTTTACTCAATCCACTCAAAAACAAAAAACAAAAAAAAAGCATCTAAAATCAATTCTAAGATTTAAGGAGCAATTTGAACCTATCTAGAGCTATTTTGGAACTATTTTGGACCTTTCAGGAGCTTTCAGGAGCAACTACTAAAAAAATGAATTTATTAAATTTGAAGGCTCATTATGAGTTGCAGAGGGACTTGCAACATTTTAGGTGTGGGGGAGATAATGAGACCATAAATTGTCTCATATTTTATCAAATAAAATCATCTATTTCTCCTTAATGCATTATTGTTAAAGTGGATTTGAGTAATGATTGAAATTTCTTTAGCTTGTTTAAAGTAGAATATAAAGTAAATTTTTGATTTATTTTTAGTAATTAAATGTGATCCAAATTGCCTCTAATATGTCTCCATGAAGTTTTTAAGATGATATAATGCAAATAAATGAGTTATTAAATAACTCATGGTAAGAAGGAGCTTCATACACACTTGCAGTAGAGAGAGCTAGACACTTGAAGCAGTTTAACTCCTAAAAGCTTTAGAAACCTTTGAATAAATAATGAGAAGATAGAAAAGAATCCCAACACACTCCTAAATTCATGCAAAATAATGAAGCATCATTCATTCTTAAATTAATGGGATGAGTATTTGTTTCATGTTGAGTTTTAAGATCTCTCAAAGTTATTAAATTGCATGCTTCCTTCTTCCACCAAAGATAAATCAAGCTACCACATCACTCAAATATTGTTCCATGATTATAGCATGTTATTCATGCTAAATATCAATTATTTGGTTGACTGAATTGAAGAATAATTCTTTCATTTATGTTCAACACTTGAAGACTTTCTAAAAATTAGGCACCCAGAAATTGTGAAAAATGCAGTCTCAATAAAATAGTGATATCTCCTTCGTTACTCAACAAAATTCAAAAATTCAAAATGATTTGGAAATTAGATTTGAAGGGATAAAAACCCTTTTGAAAATTTGGTGTGATTTTTTTTAGGAAAGGATTAGTATCTGTCAGAAACTGACTGAGACAAAAGTGGCGTGATGGAGGACAGCAACTTCAATTATGATTGAAATTTCTTTAGCTTGTTTAAAGTAGAATATAAAGTAAATTTTTGATTTATTTTTAGTAATTAAATGTGATCCAAATTGCCTCTAATATGTATCCATGAAGTGTTTAAGATGATATAATGCAAATAAATGAGTTATTAAATAACTCATGGTAAGAAGAAGCTTCATTAACAACAAGAGAGAGCTAGACACTTGAAGTAGTTAACTCCTAAAAGATTTAGAAATTTTTGAAGAAATAATGAGAAGATAGAGAAGACTCCCAACACACTCAAATTCATGCAAAATCATGGAGCATCATCATTCCTAAATTAATGGGATGAGTATTTGTTTCATGTTGAGTTTTAAGATCTCTCATAATTATTAAATTTCATGCTTCCTTCTTCCAACCAAAGATAACTCAAGTTACCACATCACTCAAATTTGTTGCATTATTATAGCATGTTATTCATGCTAAGGATCAATGATTTGGTCGATTGAACTGAAGAATAATTCCTTCATTCATGTTCAACACTTGAAGACTTCCTAAAAATCAGGCACCAGAAATTGTGAAAAATGAGTCTCAGTAAAATAGTGATATCTCCCTCGTTTCTCAAAAAATTCAAAAATTAAAAATGATTTGGAAATTATTTGAAGGAATAAAAACCCTTTGAAAATTTGGTGTGATTTTTTCGTGAAAGGATTAGTATCCGTCAAACCGACTAAGACAAAATCAAGGATGGAGGACAAAGAACTTCAATTATGATTAAAATTTCTTTAGCTTGTTTAAAGTAAAATATAAAGTAAATTTTTATTAATTAAATGTGATCCAAATTGCTCTAATATGTCATCCATGAAGTTTTAATATGATATATGCAAATAAGTGAGTTATTAAATAACTCATGGTAAGAAGGAGCTTCATAGACACTTGCAACAGAGAGCTCTAGACACTTGAAGCAGTTAACTCCTGAAAGCTTTAGAAGGCTTTGAAGAAATAATGAGAAGATAGAGAAGACTCCCAACACACTCCTACATTCATGCAAAAATCATGGAGCATCAATCATTCCTAAATTAATGGGATGAGTATTTGTTTCATGTTGAGTTTTAAGATCTCTCACAGTTATTAAATTTCATGTTTCCTTCTTCCACCAAAGATAACTCAAGTTACCACATCAATAAATTGTTGTTGCATGATTATAGCATGTTATTCATGCTAAAGATCAATTATTTGGTTGACTGAACTGAAGAATAATTCTTCATTCATGTTCAACACTTGAAGACTTCCTAAAAATCAAGCACGTAGAAATTGTGAAAAACACAGTCTCAGTAAAAATAAATATCTCCCTAATTCAACAAATTCAAAATTCAAAATGATTTGAAAAGTATATTTGAAGGAAAAAACCCTTTGAAAATTCTGGTGATTTTTTTCAGGAAAGGATTAGTATCCGCCGTTAAACCCGATTAAGACAAAATCAAGTGATGGAGGACAGCAACTTCAATTATGATTGAAATTTCTTTAGCTTGTTTAAAGTAGAAATATAAAGTAAATTTTTATTTATTTTAGTAATTAAATGTGATCCAAATTGCTCTAATATGTATCCATGAATTTTAATATGATATAATTCAAATAAATGAGTTATTAAATAACTCATGCTAAGAAGGAGCTTTCATACACACTTGAGAGAGCTAGACACTTGAAGTAGTTAACTCCCAAAAGCTTTAGAAGCCTTTGAAGAAATAATGAGAAGATAGAGAAGACTCCCAGCACACTCCTACATTCATGCAAAATCATGGAGCATCATTCATTCCTAAATTAATGGGATGAGTATTTGTTTCATGTTGAGTTTTAAGATCTCTCAAAGTTATTAAATTCATGCTTCCTTCTTCCACCAAAGATAAATCAAGCTACCACATCACTCAAATATTGTTGCATGATTATAGCATGTTATTTATGCTAAATATCAATGATTTTGTTGACTGAATTGAAGAATAATTCTTTCATTTACGTTCAACACTTGAAGACTTTCTAAAAATTAGGTGCCTAGAAATTGTGAAAAATGTAGTCTCAATAAAATAGTGATATCTCCTTCATTGCTCAACAAAATTCAAAAATTCAAAATGATCTGGAAAATAGATTTGAAGGAATAAAAACCCTTTGAAATTTCTGGTGTGATTTTTTCAGAAAGGATTAGTATCCTAAACCGACTAAGACAAATCATGATGGAGGACAGCAACTTCAATTATGATTGAAAGTTCTTTAGCTTGTTTAAAGTAGAATATAAAGTAAATGTTTGATTTATTTTTAGTAATTAAATGTGATCCAAATTGCCTCTAATATGTCTCCATGAAGTGTTTTAAGATGATATAATTCAAATAAATGAGTTATTAAATAACTCATGGTAAGAAGGAGCTTCATACACACTTGCAGTAGAGAGAGCTAGACACTTGAAGTAGTTAACTCCTAAAAGCTTTAGAAGCCTTTGAAGAAATAATGAGAAGATAGAGAAGACTCCCAACACACTCCTACATTCATGCAAAATCATGAAGCATCATTCATTCTTAAATTAATGGGATGAGTATTTGTTTCATGTTGAGTTTTAAGATCTCTCAAAGTTATTAAATTGCATGCTTCCTTCTTCCACCAAAGATAACTCAAGCTACCACATCACTCAAATATTGTTCCATGATTATAGCATGTTATTCATGCTAAATATCAATTATTTGGTTGACTGAATTGAAGAATAATTCTTTCATTTACGTTCAACACTTGAAGACTTTCTAAAAATTAGGCACCTAGAAATTGTGAAAAATGCAGTCTCAATAAAATAGTGATATCTCCTTCATTACTCAACAAAATTCAAAAATTCAAAATTTAAAATTTATTTGAAGGAATAAAAACCGAAAAATTTGTGTGATTTTTTTGAAAGGATAGTATCTGTCAAACCACTAAGACAAATCATGGATGGAGGACAGCAACTTCAAATTATGATTGAAATTTCTTTAGCTTGTTTAAAGTAGAATATAAAGTAAATTTTTGATTTATTTTTAGTAATTAAATGTGATCCAAATTGCCTCTAATATGTCTCCATGAAGTTTTTAAGATGATATAATGCAAATAAATGAGTTATTAAATAACTCATGGTAAGAAGGAGCTTCATACACACTTGCAGTAGAGAGAGCTAGACACTTGAAGCAGTTTAACTCCTAAAAGCTTTAGAAACCTTTGAATAAATAATGAGAAGATAGAAAAGAATCCCAACACACTCCTAAATTCATGCAAAATAATGAAGCATCATTCATTCTTAAATTAATGGGATGAGTATTTGTTTCATGTTGAGTTTTAAGATCTCTCAAAGTTATTAAATTGCATGCTTCCTTCTTCCACCAAAGATAAATCAAGCTACCACATCACTCAAATATTGTTCCATGATTATAGCATGTTATTCATGCTAAATATCAATTATTTGGTTGACTGAATTGAAGAATAATTCTTTCATTTATGTTCAACACTTGAAGACTTTCTAAAAATTAGGCACCCAGAAATTGTGAAAAATGCAGTCTCAATAAAATAGTGATATCTCCTTCGTTACTCAACAAAATTCAAAAATTCAAAATGATTTGGAAATTAGATTTGAAGGGATAAAAACCCTTTTGAAAATTTGGTGTGATTTTTTTTAGGAAAGGATTAGTATCTGTCAGAAACTGACTGAGACAAAAGTGGCGTGATGGAGGACAGCAACTTCAATTTTCTTAAAGTTTTGTAAATGACCCTTCAAAAATAGGATCTTGGATCCACATTCTTAGTGGATTGGTTGGATAGATATAGAACATGAATTCTATAAATACAATGTAATCATTTGATCAAAGGGAGGGGATTAGGAAGGCTTGTTTTAGCCTAAGGAAATAGGATAGATCTAGTTTCATTTTCTAACAATGTAATTCCATATTTCTAGATTAAATTTAAATCCAAGAAAGATTTTCATTTCCTGCAATTGTGAAATAGTTTAGTCCTTTCAATTCTTGCAAGTTTTCCTTAGATTAGTTCCCTTTCATGCAAATAGGATTTATTTCTACAAGTAGAATAGACTTTCGAACAAGTTTTCTACTTTCTCTCTTGCAGACAACCATGGACGCTACCTTGGATTGATAAATTAAATGATGAGGATTACAATGACACCATCAGCTGGCACAGTCATTCAAGAGGCCCAAGTGGCAAAGGAGGATGCAGAACCCACAATGCGAGAAGACACCTGAGGTTGGACGCTACTTAGCGGCAGGGCAAAGATGATATTCCACAAAGGGAGACCTACATATGCAATCCCACGAGGCTTGGTGCAAGTAGCAGTAAAAGGTAAAGGGAAACTTGCAAGTCTAAACCCGCAAAGGAAAAAGTCTTAACAAATTTTGGGTAGGTGATTTTGGTCACTAAGGGTTTGGTAACTGTTACCATATTTTCACCTATGGCTCAATCAGGTAGAGCCCATTGATATTTAAAAGAAAATGGTACATTTTCTATCTCCCCTACATTGCATTCATGTGTATAAATGAAATAACTTAAAAGATTAAAGAAATTTAAATCATTGCATTTATACAGATGCATGAAACATAAGAAGTATTTTTACAAATATTTTCTAAAGAAGTAATCTTTATTGAATGTGAATGTAGAAATGTTCATTGACTCACACAAGCTGTGAGTTTAACTTTTGCTTATTCAATGCAAATCAAGATAGACATATACATGAATAAGTAAATGAAGGGAAAGAATGTGCATGTAGGGAGGGTAACTAGTCATTTCCTAAGAATGACTGGCTCTATTGTATCTTCTTGTCTGGTTGTTGTCGTAGTTGTCTTGACCTTCCTAGTTCCTTGGTACTCCTAATTCCTACATTAATTCATAGCAATGTGTTAGAGCAGTGCTCCAATCAATAAAAGGTTACATACCATACATGATCATTTACCTATGCATGTATAAATTGATCATGATGTGCATTAAAAAAATTTATGTGTGCATTTTAAGTGTCCCAGAAAACCATTGGAGTTATCAAACACACCTAAAAGACACATATTTTTCTAACTTGTTTGTTTCATGTGCAGCTATAGGTGTAATCATGTCTTAATTCAACATGTGGGTTAAAATGTGGCTCCCACAAGGGTTGAGCTCAACATGTTAAGTTATCAAATAATGAGCTCATTTGAGCTTACTTAAGAGGGAAATGCAATTTTAATAAGTTGATTATGCAATAATAGTGAACAAGCATACTTTCTGAGTTCACAAGTATTTCTCCAAGAAAACAGCTACAGATTATATTATGGCAGCCTCATATGCAATTAATGAAATCACATTCAATGTCAAGTGCAAAGCTTCTTACAAATTTAGTGCCATGAAGACATAATCAAAAGTACAAGTTTTTGTATCACAAATAGAGTTATACTATGATGGAAAATAGACATATTCTCACAATGAGTTTACACTATTGGCAATCATGATCAAACTTACTTCATCAGAAACTATGTACAGTAAGCAATGATATTCATAACAATGATTTGCAAGTTAGTAATGAACCAGATCACAAGGAATCACTGGATCATTGTCTACATTAATGATAATAGAAATCATCCACAAGTAAAAAATATATTTATTGCTATGTTCATTGTTATCCAATGAAAAGTTAAGATTGTATTTCAAGTTTTAGAACTTTTCATTGTGTGAAACAATCAAAGGAATATAAAATAGAAAAGAGAGTTGTTGCTCAGTTGAAGATAAATACTATCATACACAATATTCATGACAGAATAGTGGCTGCAAAGGAATGTCATGAAAAGAACAATCATAATCATAAATAGAGCATATAATATAGAGATTTCAAAAAAAAAAATCTCTATCTACTTGGTCATGATGCAATTAAAACCCTTGTGAAATGAGGACAACTTAACATATTATTCATGGTGCAATAGAGATTTAATGATAGGTTGATAATTAGAAATTCAATATACAATATCCAGTATATAGTATCCAAAATGAGTTTATCTTATTCATCATTCAAAGGTTACACTCAATCACAAATTGCAGGTGTTCATGAAGAGAATGGAAAGTATATTGCAAACAAATCATGCATACAGATCTGATTAATCTATTAGAGATGAGGTTAAGGGCAATTCTCCTTAGAATATGGTCATGATAATCTTAGTACTGAAGGTATAGAGAGAAAGATACTATTCTATTTAAGAATAGTCATATGCCAAAATAGGAAGCAAAAGCTATAGTTTCTACAATATATAGTCACTATTTAGTGCACAGAACAAGAGATGGAGGTTTGGCCTCTAATGAGCAGGTGGAAAATTCTAAAAGTAAAGGATCTTCATGGTGATCATTAAGAAACATAAGGATCTTGGAACTTCTACAAACTTTCAAATAGAAGAGCATGTTGTGGCTTGGGTCTATAATTATAGAATTTTTAAATCAGGAGAAACCCTAGTGACCTTAAAAAATTTGGTTGTGAATATTGCATCAAAGACTTGAATGGAAAAGGAGAATGAAATCTACATGTGAAATAACACATTTTTCTTCATATTCATTCGAACCCATTTGGGGTTTTGTTTTGAAATCATAAATACATAGGGAAAGAAAAAAGGTTTCCAAGCCTCTGTGAAATGAACAAATTTTTAGGAGTGGATATAAGACACAATCGCGGCCATGGAAAAGCTACAGCCATTTTTTCTTCAAAAATAAATTATTCCATTATTTGTAGAGAAACATGAGGCCAATGAAAAGAAAAGCAGGAAAACTGAAATGAATTTTGTTTTCTGCAAGAGTGGCTCATTTTCAAGCATTTTTACTTTCAGAAAATGATAGGAAAAGATCAAAAATGTGTCAAAAAATGCTTACCTAAGAATAAGAAGCCTTTGTTTGTCAGAAATCACGAAGGTCAATACCTCTATACAGTGATGGAATCCATCGAAAAGCTCTAAGTTTCACAGAAACCCTCATGGTGTCAGCCCACAGTTTCTTCTTGAAACTTCTTCATCACAAATGAATGCTTTTGCATTCTTTTACTTTAGGGTTGAAACCCTATTTTGTGTGGTCGAAAAAGGTTAGGCATTTTTTCCTTTTCTTTTAAAATTTGTATTGAAATTAATAAGGCTATGGTCAAGACTTCATGTCTTGTTACGTTTAATGCATTCACCTTGTATTTTGAGTTTACAAACATGCCTTATGACTTAGGAATATCTAAGTCATTTTTGACTTAGTAATCCCTATTACTTAGGGATGTATGTCGATGCATAGAATATAAATTTTATTTTTGTAAAATGTTTAAATCAAAATGATAATGTATAAACCATTTGATTTAAATCATTATCTTTTAAATGCAAAAGGGCACATGTTTATATGACTAAGTCATGAGGTTTCCAAGCCATGAAGAGATGAAGATATGCTTTGAGTTATGATCATGGAGGGTATATAGGGAGGTTGAATTAGTTTCCAAATACATGGAAAAGAAATAGGAGTTGTTTAGGCTTTTAATTGCTTTTGAGAACTTTTGGAAGGCATTTTGAAGTGTCATCATGTTAGACCAAGTCAAATTTGACTTTTTCACTCATTTGACGCTCTTTTGGATGAGATCTAGAGGCTAGATTGGTGGGCTTTTTGTTGCATCCGACCCAAGAACCTTCTAGCTCCTTGTTTTGTGCAATTGTTTGAAGCTTTGATACTTAGTTATTTTTGGACTCTTTTTGTAATCAGTTCTTGATTATGCAATTTTTGGAGATAGTGACTCTTGCAATCTTTTTTACAGATTTTGTGCATACTTTTGTAACTCTTTTGGAAATGAAATACAGTTTATACCTTGGAGAAAAATGGTAATAAAAATTTCCCCTCTTGTTATTATAGTTTTGTGTATGTTTCAAAAGATTGGTCAAGTTATTCATGGAATTATCTTTGTTTCCTTATAACTTTATCTCTTATTTTTATATCCTTTCTACAAATAGCTTGTCCATGCAGGTTACTAATAGTGTGTTAAAATGTATATAACTTTCAACTGTGAATATTGCATTCCCTTTGCTAGTTAATGCATTCTATCCTCTTAGTGAATTACTTATGCAAAGACATGCTAACATAGGTTGTGCAAATTTAATTTCTGTCAGTTTTAACCAAGTGTATGCAAATCTAGATATTCATTGTCCTTGTCAGTTTGGTGTATCACCATAGGAAGTAATCTTTACCCTTTACAGTTTTATTCATTTTTAGCAAATCCTTCTTCCATTTTCTCTTCAAAGAAACAGTAATTAGGTGATAACCAATTAGGAAGTCGACCTTCTCCAAAGATTTGACCTCATTCAAAGTGGGATCATTCCCATGTTTCACTAAATTGTTGAATCCTAAATTCAACAAGGTGCAGATTTAAGTGTTAATAGTAACTTTATTACACGTGACCAACTCAAGCTCAAAATAGGGGCATGCAAAATGAGGCAAAGGAGAAAACAACCCAAAAAAGGTGAAAAGGAAAGAGGGAGTCCCTGATCCAAATGGGGTGTGCATGCTATAGGCACAACACCTACTATTAGGACCCATTTTATTTTTGAACACCCATTTGTGACTGAGTTTTTGTCCTTCAGAAAAAGGTACTATATCCCATATAACTTTATTTTTTAATTTCACCATCTATTCATTCATGACTTCCATCCAAGAATATGCATCATGCATATCCATATCTTGTCTAATAGTCCTAGCCTCATCAATGTTAGAAATCAAGGAAAATATGCAACTGGAGTCTAATATAGAATACCCAAATCTATCTAGTTGTTTTTTTTCTCCTGTATACTTCCTCAACTGCTAAGGTTGAGGTTCTTGCTCTTCTTCAGATCTTTCGAAGTTGTTAGAGCTCTCCTCATCAAGTCCACCAGGAGTACATAGTTCATCTCTCTCAAGAGTGAGTGGAATTTGAACTACCTCCTTCTTCTCTTCTTTCTCTAGCTATAGATCAACTATGGAAGGTTTTAGCTCATGGAAGATCGCACTTCTACTATAGATCACCTTATCTACAATTGGATCCCAAAGCTTGTACACTTTCACATCGACACCATAGCTAATGAAGATACACTTCATTGCCTCATTCTCCAACTTAGATCTCATCACATTAGGCACATGAGCATATGCCTCACAACCTAAAGACTTTGATATGCCTCATTGAGGCCTTCTTGCTATACCATGCCTCAATGGGTATCTTTTCAACAAGCATCAAAGTAGGAGATCTATTGATCATATAACATGTAGTGGTTACTTCTTCAGCCTAGAACTTCTATTCAAGGCTAGCACCACTCAACATACTTCTAGCCCTCTCGATCAGTGTTATGTTCATCTTCTCTACAACTCCATTTTTTTATGGGGTATATGGAGTTTTCTTATGTCTCTCGATCCCAAGGTATCAAATTCTATGAAACAAAACTCACCACCATTATTCATCCTCAAGCATTTGATTTTTCTACCAGTCTAGTTTTCAACCAAGGATTTGAACTCCTTAAATTGACTATAAACTTCATATTTACTTATGAGAAAATATACAAATGTTAGGTTCTAGAATTTAGTCATCTATGAATGAGACAAAGTACACAGATCTAGACAATAAAGGAACATCAAATAGACCCAATACATCAAAATGCACATAATCCAAAACCCCAAAAGATTTATGAGAACTAGAATAAAAAGAAACATAGTGTTGTTTTCCATATATACAATATTCACAAAAATCAAACTCAAGATTACAATCATCAAGGCCTTCAAAAAGGCTCTTATTTTTCAAGGCTTTAAGACCCTTCTCACCAATATTCCCAATCCTTTGGTGCTATAACATTTTTTTCTCCATTTGTAGCTTCATCTCCAAAGCATTGGCACCCTTAGATACCCAAAAAGCATCACCATCAAATGTAGACACCACAGTCTTCTTCTCTACTTAATTTGATGGTGAGGAAGAAGAATCCAAATCCCTTTTCTTAGACTTCATAGAAGCACTATTGCACTAAGTCATGCATGAATCTAGCTTATATAGAGTTCCAATCTTAACACCCTTTGCAATCACCATAGCACCTCTAGTCATCTTGCATCTGCTACTCAAGAAAACAACTTGCACTCCTACATCACTCATCTTACTCACTGAGAATAGGTTTCATTCCAAACTAGGGATGTGCAAAACACCATCAATCCCACTCACCCTACCATCAGGGAATTGAACCCCAACTCTTCCATGGCCAACAATCTTCAAGTGAGATCCATCACCCAAATAAACCTTCACAGTGTCATACTCTTCATAATTTGAGAACCAACCTCTATGAGAGGTCATATAGAAAGAGGCACCTAAGTCAATCAGCCACACATCTTATGCATGTGTTTCCAAGGCTGCAACAAATGCATCTACATCTTCATACGAGGATCAAAATCATATTTATCTTTTCTCTTCTTTTTCTCTTCTTTGTAGTCTTTTAAAAAAATGTCTAGATTTCCCATAGTTCTGGCATTTAGCCTTGAAATTTTTACCAAGAGACTTAGATCTCCCCCAAAGACTTGGACTTATACTTGTCCTTTTTCTTTATTTTCTCCTTTGATCCACAAAAAACTGATAGGGCCTCCTTAGCCATCTCAAAAGACTTCCTCTACATCTCTTCAAATAACAATGAAGCAACCACATCTTCTATCTTGAAAGTGGTTGTTGTGCTTCAAATAGCCATAACAAGGTGGTCCCATGAGTCTAGAAAAGAACATAAAAAAATTATGCAATGGTGCTCATCTTATATCTTCACACCAATAGAACCCAGTTGAGCCACTAGCATATTAAATGCATTCAAGTGATCAGCAACTAATCTCCCTTCCTCCATCCTTATAGAATACAATTTTTTTCTTGAGAATAACTTATTTACAAAGGATCTACCTTGATAAATATCACCAAGCTTCTTACAAAGACTAGTTTTAGTCTTCTCTTCATGGAAATTCATGAGCACATAATCAGCTAAACAAAGTCTTATCGGACCCTTGAATTTTTTATCCTATAGATCCCAATAATTTTGCAAGGTTGTTGGTTTTGTTCTAGATATTGCATCCCATAGATCTCTATCTATGAGCATCTCCTCCATTTTGAGTTTCCATGACTCAAAATTGTTTCCATTGAATTTCCCCATCTCTATTCTTCTAGATGTGCTTGCCATTTTCAAACTGCAACAAGATTACAAAGTTCTCTTTGTAAGAACTCCTATTGAATCTAGATAAGCATAAGAAGACCCTTGTAAGCCACCAAGGAAATAGAAGTGACAGGATCTTATATAAATTGAAAGGAAATTCAAGTGCGAAAACACTTCCCTAATGCAAATCAATCAAGAAAGGGGTTGTAAAGCTTTGTTTTAAATCCTTAAACTTTTATAGTTAACTTAAGAATGCACATGCAAATAGTTAATTTTGTGAGCACAAAACCTGCACAAGCTAACAAGAGACCACAAATCAAGTGTCAAACATGTTAGAAAGACAAATCTAATGCTCCTTATGAGATTCTTCAACTAATTTAAGAGAAAACATGAAATAATCAAGAAATTAACACAATGAAGCATGCAATCTAACTTAAACCAGCAAAACCTTCATCCCATAGGGGGAGTGGTGCTTCTTTGATGTGGAAAGAATCCCTTTCCCAATCCCTTGATAAGCTTGATGAAGTTGAAGATGATCCAAAGATGAAATTGACTATAATCTAGCTATGAAACTTGAAAATGATGGAAAACTAAGAACTCAAATGGCTATAGTGATAATGCATGAAGTTGTGGATCCATATTATGAAAAAGATGTCCCTATTTATAGAAGCCAATGGTTGAATATTGGAGTAAATTGGTGAATGTGGGATAAATTGAGAGCCAATGAGAATGTACCAAGTGTCACAATTCTATTCGATGAGGGTGGAGCACATTTTGGGAAATGTGTGAGTGGAAGAGGATGGAGGAGAAGTAAATGTTGTTGGTTGAGAATTTGAAATTTTTGTAAGAGGAATTGAATGAGATTTGAGAGGCTGTAAGAGGATTTGAAAGGTTGTAATAGAAGTTATTGCAAATGTAAGAGGATGTGATAGATTTTTTAAATCCTTTGGAGGGAAATTGATTAAGAGGCGGTTGAGAGGAATATTCCTCAAATTATGTCTTTGTGAGGATAATTGAGGTAATTAGATAAATAGAAGAAATTGATTTATGTGCAACTTGGTTAGTTGACCATAGTTGATTTAACTCTTGAAGAGTTAAAAGCTAGAGGATTTTGATAATGATGATTAGAAAGCTAATTTAGGGAGATGTGACATTTGATTTGATTGATTTTAATCAAATTGGAAGATTAAAAAGGGATTTGATTTAATTAAATAAGATGAATAATTCGTTAGAAGAAGGGTGAATTAATCAATAAATTTAATTATTTGATTAATAGTTGAATTTGTTAATTTTAATTAAATAATGTTGATTATTCAATTAATTGATAAATTTGAAGTGATTTTAGAAGAAACGGTGTTAGTTGATCAGAATCGGATGCATAGTATCAATCGGGACATTTTCAATGTCTACATTTTTCCCCTCTTTGAAGCGATGCACTTGTTGTGTTTGTTCAAAGAATAACACTGCCATGATCAAAATTCAAAAAAAATTCTTGATTTTTCGAATGCCCTACTATTGCCCCAACAGAAGAAATTACATTGCTATACTGTCCCCTCGAGAGATCGAGCAAAAATTGCAAAATTAGGTCGAGCTCGCAAAAAAGATTCAGGATTATTTCAGCTCAAAGATGATTAGAAAGTTTAGATGTCTGATGTAGATAGATTTGATGATGTATAGACGGTCATTGGCCATGGGTAACCTCATGTATATTTTTATTTGACACTTGGATAGAATTCTTAGTAAAGATAGAAGAATGAGAAGAATAAAATGGATATAAGTAGAAGAATAAGATGGATGAACCCTTGATTCTAAGAAGATGCAAAATTCCAACAAGTCCATGAATTGTTGAGGCTTTATTAGATATGGTGATGAGTGATGATGATGATGTTTTTCTTATCAAATATTGGGATTTTAAAAGAACTTAATTTCCTTATTTTTGATAACACACATAGATACAATGCATCAAGGTATAAAGAACCAAGATGGTGTTGTACCTAGTGCGATGGACTTTGACTTGAAAAATAGATAGGAGTATTCTTGTTCACACCTGACATATGGAAACCTTGCTAGGATGCACTTCAGAAGTTTCAAACATCTCGGACCAAAACACAAAAAGGTATAACCTATCAATGCAATAGTCAACAAGCTACCCAAAACACATTCCATACATACCTAACAAAAGCAAGTATTCACCAAGTTATATTATAAGAACGTCCAACAAGCACATCAAACAAAAGATAATATTCAATTCCCCTTTCCTTTCTCTCTAAATCATTTTGATTAGACATCATCGAGAGGTCATTGGAATGAGTGCAATAACATAAATCAAAAAGAAAAGATCAAGAAAACAAACAAGCCAATGTTCTTCATACCTCTAGCCAAGGGGATGTGTTTTGTTTAGGATAAGTATCCAAAGAGTTTGCCAAATATAATTCCCATTGTAGGAAGGATGCATCCTAGGACATGTTAGTGGATGGTGGCAAGTTGTTTTGTTTAGGATAAGTATCCAAAGTGATTGCCAAAGATAATTCTCATTATAGGAAGGATGCATCCTAGGACATGTTAGTGGATGGTGGCAAGTTGATAGGTTGTTTGAAAGGTTGTTGATATAAGGTTGATTGACATGTTTGTGAATGATCAAGAGTTTGATTCTGCATTTAAAAGCTTGTTGTTTTGATTTTGATTTGGCATTTGAAGTTTGCTTTTGCTAATTTTTGTGGTTGTTTCTATTTTTTTTGCCAAAGGAGGAAGGTGATGACTTGTCTATTATGGATGAGATTATTGCGAGTGAAAGCGAAATGGGACAGATGGATTTTTCAAATATTTGGATGTTTTTGAAATGTTTTGAGGCTTTTTTTGGGTTTTTCTAAGATTTATGAATGTTTTTGTGTTTTGTGTCTCGGGGGCTGATCAAAGATGAGCTTTGCCTACGTTTAAGCTCAAAGACGACGTAATTTGGATTCCCATGTTTTTGACTTTTTTCTCACTTTTTGACCTGTTTTGGGATTTAGATATGATTTGAATTTTTTTGGATTTTTTATTTTTGAATGTTTTTGTATTTTTTTATTTTCTAATGTTTTGATGATTTGGATATGGATATGCATGACGATATTAGTGATCTATTTTGGGATTTTGCTGAAAACCAAGCTAAGGTTGATTGATCAGATTGATGGATTGATGATGATAACATTGTTGAGGATACACAACAATGCAATGATAGTGTTAAGAAACACAAGGATTGGGAAGGATATCCCTAGATGATAATGGATTGATTGGATTTGATTGATGATAACATTGTTGAGGATACACAACAATGCAAGGAAGGTGTTAAGCAACATGAGGATTGGGAAGGATATCCTGAGATGATGATGTATTGATTGGATTTGATTGATGATAACATTGTTAAGGATACACATCAATGCAAGGAAGGTGTTAAGAAACATGAGGATTGGGAAGGATATCCTGAGATGATGATGGATTGATTGGATTTAATTGATCAAGATTGATGATGATAACAATGTTGAGGATACATAACAATACAAGGATAGTGTTAAGCAACATGAGGACTAGGAAGGATATCCTGAGATGATGAGGGATTGATTGGATTTGATTGATTAGGATTTTGAAGCTTGATTTGGAACAAAATATGTTTGAATGATTTGATGTGACGTTGAAGTGCTAATTAGATGTGACTAATATTGATTGTTTGGATTGATGTTCGATGAAAGATAAAGCTTGATAGGAACTTCTTCTCATCAAAATATGCCATGGGCAAGTGATTTGGAATTTTGTTCATAAGTGCTCTAACCAATTTGATTTTATGTTTGCCAATGTTCGAAACACCACTTAAGTTGGAAGATATAGATCAATATTTATTTCCAAAGCAAGATGTAAATATTTTCTCCCAGTGTCTAGCAATCTATGGAATGCCATGGGTGGATGCTTGGATAGATGTATGGATGGAGGGATATGGATTATCTTGTGATAAGATAAGGTGTTTGAATAAAGAATGCCCATTTGGATAATGCTTCATGGCTTAGATAGTGTTGGGTAGGATAGGATCAATGAAAATGACCCATGTCAAGATGTTTACCATAAGCAAGTGTAAAGTGTACACCAAAATTTTTTTAAGATCAAGATAACTTGGAAGATAGATGGCAATGGGTTAGATAAATGGTTTATGGATGAATGAATTTATTATGGATGAGATGAATGGAATGTTGGATTTATTATGGATGGGATGAGATGCTTCCACCTCAACTAGCACACGTAGATGCCCGATTCTACACATGATGCCTATTTTCCAAGTTTTCATCATGGTACCTGTCCAAAGCACCACCATAGTGGTTTTCACTAGATGATGATTTTTTATCTTTACTATTTTCATGATTTTTTTAATTTTTTGGAAAGATTTTAAGCTCATGTTGAACCACCTGGTGGTGTTGATGTAGATGCTTCTGTCATAATGTGCCATCGATATCCTACTTGAAAAATCTGCTTTTCCAAGATATGTGCACTTGAATGCAACTTTTGAGATTCTTGATCTACTTTGTTGATACCAGAGTTAACTCTATTTTTATGCACACATCACAATAGAGTACCTTCTAAATCCTTGTGATGAAGGGTGGATTCCAATACATGGTTAATTTGAGAATTGGATATCATGTGTGGACGCATGGATGGAGTGTGTTTAGGAATAAAAGAGGGATTGGTTGATAGTTTTGAACCTTTGACTCTCCAAACTTGGGAAGATGAGAAATGATGGGTGGATATGGAAGTGTGCATGGAATTAGGACCAACTACTTGATATACTTTGTACGTCAATTGGGAATCTTTCTTTTTCCTTTTGGACATATTTGATTGATACTTTTCCCTTTTTTATTTTTCCCCATAGTTTCTTTGACTAATGTATTTTGATAGGGATAATCTTTCTTTGTATTCTTTGGTATCCACGTGTATTTGATTTGTCCATTATGCTTCCCAAATTATTTTTCTTTGATAATGTTCTTTGTACTTTGATTCAAATATTTCTTTTGATGTTGGTCCCAATTTGTGGATGGGGTGATGGGTGGATGAAGATTTGTGATGTGGTTGGTTGTAGTATTGGCACTAGTTTCATCATAAGGATTCTTTGTGCTCCCTATGTTGATGCTTGCACTAGATAAAATTTCCCCCAGTATTATAGAGGTATCACTGATATCTTTATGTCCCTTAATTATCGAATAACCAAGACCTTGATGCTTAGGATTTCCAATAATCTACATTGGTTCTAGGATACCCTATTCATGTAGGCCTAATCCTCTGCCTTGATAATTCATACATTGAAACATTTTATTTGCAATAGAATATGATTTACCTTGGAAACAAGGTGCTACTCCTCTGCTCTATTGTGGGTTTTCAAAGGTGATAGCTTCTTCATTTATAATATAGCTTTCCCTAAAAAGGTAAGTGATCCAAGTTTATAAGTGATAGGATCCTCCATAAGAGGGATAACTTCCTAATTCATATCTTTGGCTTGATCTTGTGAAATATCATATTTTAATGCTTATTCAAGAGGTGTTGATAATTCATTGTCCACGTAAAAGTTTCCCTCATGATTCATTTTTATATGCCTTCATGGGATGTTTTTGATTCACAACTTCTTTGGAATCCTTCTTCATGACCCATTTATGATATGTCTCTAGATTATTGTGTATCTTGATCATGTGTACAAATGTTAAGAGTAGGAGACTCTTGTTCCTTGGTAATGATATCAAGAGTATGAGACTCTTTTTTTGAATGAAGATCATCTACATGTCCATTAGGAGTAAGCATCTCATGGGTAGATGGAGGAATGTGTGCTATATGGATATGATCATCATTTATGACATCTTGTATAGATTGGAGAGTTTCCATTATATCATTGTAGTATCTTGGAGATATGAATTCTTGATCTTGATTAATTTTGGAATTGCTTTTGACATGCTTTGGATCAAGTTCTTAACATGGGTTAGTTTCAAAGGATGGATTGCTTATAAAGGGTTTTTGGATATCTTCATTAGGCATAGGAAGTGGCTCAATATCCTCTTGATCTTTGGGTGAATTTGGATCAAGTGTTGAGTTGAAGATTCCTTCAATATCTACAACCATTAGGTCAAAGGATGTCAATATGTCTTGGAAAGGACCATTGCTAGACTTTGGTGAAAGATGTTGATCATACTTTGGAATAAATTCTTGAGATATGTCCTCTAACTCATTAGGTGATGTAGAGATATTTTCAACATGATCATTAGTTGATGGATCACGGATTATGTCAATAGGATCAAATAATTCTAACACTCCTTGAAATAGATCATTTTTGAATATTGTTGGCGGGTTTTGATCATGACTAAAAAGTGACTCTTGATGTATGTTGATTTTATCATTGGATGAGGTGAAAATATCTTCAAGGTTATCATTGATGGATAGATCTTGATCATTATTTTCAACAATTGTGATGGAGAGATTGTCAATTTTTTCAACCATAGGATCAAATGATGTTAAAATTTATTTAATTGGATCATTGTTGGGTATTGTTGGTCAATTTTGATCATGATTGAAAAATGACTCTTGATATATGTTGATTTGATCATTGCATGAGGTAGAAATATCTTCAAGGTGTGCATTTATGGATGGTTGTGATTGATCTTGGAGATGTGATGACTGATCTTCAAGATGGGGTGATTGGGTTTATTGTTGATGTTGTTGATCTTGATATACAACCTCTTGACATTGGAGATATTGTTCTTGAAGTGGTTGTGGAGACAACTCAATGCTTTGATGACTTGGTTTAACCAATGGAAGAGTGTATTGATTTTGGGGTGGAGATGTCTCTTGGTGATATGAATCAATGAATTTTCTAAGTATAGCAATATGATCTCACAAAATTTGATCTTTATTTTGATCTTGACACCCTTGATATAGTTGATTTGGTTTTTGTTCAAGCATATTTGGAATGTATACTTGTGGCGTTTGTATGGGATCATGGACAAATTGATTTTGGACAATGTTTTGATTTGGGATGATGTTTAGATTTGGCATTATAGGTTGAAATTGAATATTGTTGTGGTTGGGAATCACATTGCCTTGATTTAGGTAACTTTGATTTTGCATGGTGTTACCTTTACTTGGATCAATACATGGAGTTGTTAACACATTGTTTGGACTTCGAACAACATTTGTATGATTCACAAGCATATCTATCCCAAAGTTTACCAAATGTGGATTTGAAATTTTCATGTTTGGTAAACTTGTACTTGGTATATTCACATTTGGCATGTATGGATTTGGTGGGATAATGTTGTTTTGTTGAAGACTCGTGCATTGATTGTTTGGTTGATAGATTTGTAGGTTTAGACTTTGATTTAAATCTAACATAGGGAAAGGTGTTCCAAAATTTAGATTGGGCATACTCATATTTATTGTACCATTGAGGTTTGTAGGAGATAACGATGCCATGTATGGATTGCATAAATGTAAGTTCTGATAAACAATTGGCATTGTAAGGCTTTGATAGTTTGGTTGATTTATACCACTCATGATGTATGAATCAAGTTTATATTCCATGTTCTTCTTGTGTTTTGACCTTGTTGACCTTTGAGGGATTTAGGACCAATGATGAGATGAAAGATGAAAGGGGTGAATGATATGGGTGTTGAACTTTTAGGAACTTTGGATCAATGCTAGACTTTAAGATTGGATTTTTTTTATTTGGATTGGATTTTATTTGATTTGGATAATGGACTTATAAACCTCAAGATGTTGGATGTTATCTTGGAATAAACATATCCACAAGGATGATAATTTAACTAGATGTATGAGGAAGGATTCATACACACACACTTAGCCAAACAAGGTGATTTTGATGTTTATTTGAAGGATTTTACAAAAATTCTAGTATGAATGATTTTTCCAATGGTTCAAAATTTGTTTGTGAGATGGGATTTGATTGATGTTTGAGATGGATAAAATGATTGGTTGTTCTAATCCTAAATGAACCTAAGAGGGACTTGTTTACAAGACCAAGTTTTTGAGGAACATGATTTTCCCTAAGATTAATTCACACCAAAAGATCAATGTTTGCTCAAAATACCATAAGAAAAAAGATAAACAAGCACATGTGTGGGGTTCAATTGATTTCATCTTGATTAATTAATTTCTTTTACCACATCCAATGTCTTGCTTATGTTTCAAACTAAATGTCTATGTCTTAACTCCTTTTCATCCCACAAGGTCCATTATGTGGAAATCAAGAGAATCAAGGAAATAGTTCCCTAATGTTGACTTTAGAGAGAGAAAATTGAGATATAGTCCCAAATATTTAGAAGCCTCTAAGGATAGAATCCCTAGGGACAAGCAGTAATACTTGGACTTTTCAAAGGTAGTTGCTCTTTCTAAAGGGTTTGAAATTTGATGACCTTGTTGAATGTTTGTTTTCAATATTTTGTATTTCAAGCAATGTGTTTGACTAACTTGCAAATTGTACAACCCTAGGATAGAAAAGACAATATTTGTTGAATTCCCACTTGGATTTCTCCAACTGCGTTTATTCAGAGTGGATGATTAGAAGCTTGACCACACTAGCTCCCCTCCACAACACTCACTTCTATGGGTTAGCCAAGATTCAATTCTCATGAGTCTCCCATGATGAAATTTTCATCTCTAAAAAGAATCGCAAATATGTGGGACGACTTTAGAGGTCCAACCTCCTAACGCGAACAAATATTGGGATTTTTGGCTACTACACAAGGGTTCTTAATAAGTGCATCTGGTTCAAAGGACACAATGATAAACTCCCTCAAGAGGTTTCCCAACCCTTAGAACAAGGGATTGATGCATCATAAAGATATTGGGGGAGAGCTATCATGCATCACTTAGTTGATTACAAACTTTCCTTGCAACCACAAATTTGTATAGTGGTTCGAAAGAGCCTGGATTATGCTCATTACCACTTGAGTCGTTCCCTTTGGGTGAGTACTTTTTCCCACCAAAGCAGACCCTCTAAAGGTAAACAAAAGAAAGCAAGTACATTTGTAGTTTGATCAATCTTTTGTTTGCGTGAATAAAGAGAGAACACACACAATGCCTTTTCTCACACTAGCAAAATTTGTTCAATTTTAAAAACCCAAATTTGAAATGTGGAGGCAATCTCTTAGACAACCTAATGTCACTAAAATGATTTTGATTCTCAAGATCATTGTGAAGCACAAGAGAAGTGCATATACATTTGACTGACAAGAGTTTGTGGAAAAAGATTACAAAACAAAAATAAACATGAATTCTTTTTAATCCCCAAAAGCAATAAATAGATTCTTTTTATAGCACCAAATTTGAGTGTGAAAGTTGTTTGTTCAATTTTAATCCAAATCAAAATGCTAGTAAGCATCTACAATTCAATTTTAACCAACTTGACAAAGCTTGAGTTGTGGGTTAATTTTAAGTCCAAATTGAATCTAGTTTGTCCTAGAAATTGAAATACATGAATTAGAGCCCAAATTGTCACAAAGAGCATTAAAAATTGCTTTTAAAATTTCAAACTTTGCCCCTCCCTTGCTTCTTGCAAATGTGGTGCTAAAAGGAAAATACAACACTCTATCAATAACATATTGGACACTAAAAAACATATGCGACACTCTGGTGAAGTCAAATGTGGCACTCTGCAGAAATAGAGAACGCGAATGTGGTGCTATAGCAAAATCAATGCTCTATGGTGAGAAAATTAGCCAGAAGATAGAGGATGTGAATGCAGCAATGTTTCAAAAGTGGCGCGACATAGGCATGCAAATGCAGTGCGATGTGATGAATGTAGTGATGTGTGTCAAAAGTGGCACTCTATGGGGTCGCATTTGCAAAAAGGCGGCATCGCTCCACTGTACCTACAAAAAATAGAAAAATCATGCAAAATTAAACATGTTAAGTTGATTATCCCTCCCTCTAGTGCCAAAATGTGAGCAAAAAACCTACACAAGCTAACAAGAGACCACAAATCAAGTTTCAAACATGTTATAAATACAAATCTAATGCTCCTTATGAGATTCTTCAACTAATTTAAGAGAAAACATGAAATAATCAAGAAATTAACACAATGAAGCATGTAATCTAACTTAAACCAGCAAAACCTTCATCCCATAGGGGGAGTGGTGCTCCTTTGATGTGGAAAGAATCTCTTTCCCAATCCCTTGATAAGCTTGATGAAGTTGAAGATGATCCAAAGATTAAATTGACTATAATCTAGCTATGAAACTTGAAAATGATGGAAAACTAAGAACTCAAATGGCTATAGTGATAATGCATGAAGTTGTGGATCCATATTATGAAAAGGATGCCTCTATTTATAGAAGCCAAGGGTTGAAGATTGGAGGAAATTGGTGAATGTAGGATAAATTGAGAGCCAATGAGAATGTGCCAAGTGTCACAATTCTATTGGGTGAGGGTGGAGCACATTTTGGGAAATGTGTGAGTGGAAGAGGATGGAGGAGAAGTAAATGTTGTTGATTGAGAATTTGAAATTGTTGTAAGAGGAATTGAATGAGATTTGAGAGGATGTAAGAGGATTTGAAAGGTTGTAATAGAAGTTATTGCAAATGTAAGAGGATGTGATAGATTTTTGAAATCTTTTGGAGGGAAATTGATTAAGAGGTGGTTGAGAGGAATATTCCTCAAAATATGCCTTTGTGAGGATAATTGAGGTAATTAGATAAATAAAAGAAATTGATTTATGTGCAACCTGGTTAGTTTACCATAGTTGATTTAACTCTTGAAGAGTTAAAAGTTGGAGGATTTTGATAATGATGATTAGAAAGCTAATTTAGGATTAATTAATTGGAGTGAATTAGGAGATGTGACATTTGATTTGATTGATTTTAATCAAATGGGAAGATTAAAAAGGGATTTAATTAAATAAGATGAATAATTAGTTAGAATAAAGGTGAATTAATCAATAAATTTAATTATCTGATTACTAGCTAAATTTGTTGATTTTAATTAAATAATGTTGATTATTCAATTAATTGATCAATTTGAAGTGATTTTAGAAAAAATGGTGTTAGTTGATTAGAATTGGATACATAGTATCAATCAGGACATTTTTTAGTGTCTAGAAATTTCATATTTAAGCAACAAACCACAACACACAAATTTTATGTAGGAAAACCCTTTTGGGAAGAAAACCCACCCACCAAAGCATAGATCAATTATATTTCTAGTAAAAATCAATTACAATGCAATGTTCAGAGTCTATGCTCTTGTAGGAGTTGATTCACTATGATAGAATTCTAGAGTGAATCTAGCAACATAACAGCATCTCAAAAATTACAGTCAAGCTCTCTCAAAAAATGCACTAAGGAATCAATAAATACTTCTCATACATGGGTGTTGATTTTTGCCATGTGTCAATCTCCTAGTATTTGCATGCATGCAAATTAAAAATCGACAACATGCATGAGTCCTAAATGACCTAATTAACAACCTGTCAAGCATGCATGTTGATGAGCCCAAGCATTAGTTAGTTTTCTTATGTTTTTATGCAAGTTCATAGACATTACCAAGACATTTATCCTATACATGTTCATGCATTATGCCATCTTTTATACTTATTATGCAACCTTGAACCTACTTTAAAGTATATGGAAATGTGGTTATATGTGATGGTTAATGCATTATTTATGTGTGGATATGTATGAAATATGATTGATATATGTACTTAGCTATGGTTTTTAGTATTGTGTGCATGTTTTGAGAACTAACTCTTGCAACTAGAGGAGCTAGAATATAGCTCGCAACAATTGTGAGGTACAACCCGTAGCCAAAGGAGTTCCTAGATAGAAGAATAGGGGAGGTTCCAGAATAAATAAAATGCAATAACTATAGCATGGAGGCACTAAATGAAGATGGTTGTGCATCATTATGATGTCCAATAAAGACACTAGATGAGAAGAACCCTATTACAATTAGGATTCTAGCATAATTGATTTGAGCATTCAACGTTTTAGTTTTGTTACAATAGCTTGTTATAATCCTATTACGACTCTTCTTCCTTTTTAGTTGAAATTTAGATTACTAATTCATTATCACACTTGGATGTCTAGGGAGTGGTGATTAATGGTTTCAATTTAGATTCATGTTTCAATAAACTCCCCTATACCTATATGTATAGCTCGACGATTGAGGTTTTAGGAGTTAGTCAATTAGTTGATATTTGTTCCATAGAAATTGTAGTTGCTAGATACTTTTATGTTAGTTTTTATTCCTTATGCAGAAAAATGTTATTGTTCAATCATGGTTTTCAATGAATAAGATATCTTAGGATCTTAGGTGATCTTTTGGATTGTGCAATGAATGATTTGAGTTATCATGATTGTGTTGATCTAAGAAGTTAGATTGGGTTTAGATTAGTGAAGATAGCCACTTGAGCAAGGGCCACTCAAGGTAACCATCCTTCACTCCATTTCCTATTATTTTATTTTTATTTTAGTAGTTATCTCATAAATACAAATTATATCAATTAGATTCTTTGTGTGTTGCAGTCACTGATGAATTCATGAACAATTCATGTTTCATAATTATACTATAATTGTTTGAATGTGTTGTACTCCGAAGTGTAGTATAGGTTTAGTTATCAGTTCAGTTAATTCTTAGTATTTATTTCTTGACAATAATCAGTTACAGTCATATATTGTAGGTACCCTAGCAATATGCCAGCTTTACTTTCTTACTATTTTACAATTTTATGATTTTCTAACAAGTGTAGCATCTATAATAGGATGAATTAGGTAACCCTAAGTCTTTGAAAGCACATATAGTGCTAGTACCATCACAATTTTACTATCCCTAGTCGATAATTCAATGAAGGTCTTTCCAAAGGTTTAAGTGGATGGTTCAGTTAGGTTTTCCCTTTGAATTGTTTGATTTCCACCAAGTTTACTAGACATTAGTAGGGACTCTACATTTTTGGAACCATTGTTGGGGATAGTGCTACCTTCAAAGATTATTTTTTGTCATTTCCAAGATTTCCTAGTTTAGAATTTATTTTCAGTATTAGAACTGTTATGTTTAATCTTCTCAAAATACTAGAGCACTTCACTAACATTGTGCAAGACCCATTGCTATACAAAGTCATATCTATTGTATGTGGAAGCAGAGACTCTTTGGGAAGATTTCTCCCCTCAAACCAACAAGCTATAGCAGATATTGGTGACTACATTGATCAGAGTGAGGGTACTACTGAAGAAGAATCTTCCCTTTCACTAACATTTTCTAGAAACATATAGGGACCTTCCAAACAATGGTTGATGCAATAGTGGAGGATCCACTAGAACATGTGACTTTTGAATTTCTAATTACCAACCAAGAGAGGGATATTGTGTTGAAGAACATCCCTCCTTCAACATTAGCAGTCTTCTATGGTTTGGTAACTGAAGATTAAGACACATTCTTGTTTAAGTTTGATGTCTTATGTAGAAGCTATGACTATACAATTGATGCTCATAGGCTCAAGCTATTTCCTACAACTTTAAAGGATGTTGCCCTAAGATGGTTTATGGGACTAGGCAGAGATGTTTCAGATTAGGACACCATGAAATTATTATTTTTTTAGAAATACCAAGATTATTACAGAGGATCGAATAGGAGAAGAGATGATATTTTTATAATGACTCACAAAGAGGATGAACCATTGGAGGATTATGTAGAAAGGTTCCAATTATGCTTGAAGAAAAACCCACAGAATAGACTCTCAAAAGAATCCTTAAAGCTTGTATTTTTAAGAGGAGTCAATGATGATTACATGGATGCCTTCAATATTATTGGGCAAGGGGATGTGTCTCAATTACCCTTTGAAGATATTTGCAAGGTCTGTAGAAAATATTCTAGGAAATTTACCAAAAGATCAAGGAGGGAAAGAACATCTACCATTAGCAAGACATATAATGGGGTTTCAAGAGTGGAGTTAAGTAGCCTACTGTCCAACATGAAGGAGGATATCATAAGTCATCTAGATACTCAGTTGGACACTCTACATATAAAGAAGAAATAGGAGGATGTTGAAGCAATGCTTACTGAATACTACCCCAATTACAAACAAAGAAAAGCAAATTGCAAGTGCAAAAGGTTGGCTAGTATTACAGAAGAAAAAATAGAGAGACCAAATTTTCAAACGCTTGTAGGAGAGGATGGACAACCATTTTGCATTGCCCAAAGAAGTCCATGACATCCAAGACATGGTATGCCACAAGACCCTCTAAATTTTAATACATCTTTTCCAATTGGTAATCAAAATTTCTCTAGTTGGAATTTTTAGCCCTGGATAAATAACCAAAACCAGTGGTAAAACCTTCAACAATGGAAAAACCCTCAATAAAATTGGAACTAGTAGCAACCAAATGTATGGCCAAAACAAAATTTTCAAGGTGCCAATTATAATCCTTAATGGCCAGTACAACAAAATTAGAGGCAACTACAATGGAAAAAGGGCCAAAAGTGGTTGCACCAAAATGCGAATTACCAGTAGCCTTTACTTCCTTCTCGACCACAGCAACAAGCTATTATGCATAATCCACCAAACCCACAATCTCAACCACCAAGAGCACCACAATTACCTTCCCAACCTGCACCTAATGCCATTAACAAGCCTATCCAATAGGAATATACTAATGAGGCTATACAATACCTCACTTATGGGGTAGAGGTGAGTGATGTCCACCTCAGGTCAAGAAAAGCACTAGCTAGACCTTGGAGGATGAGGAACCCATAACTAAAGCTTTAGACAATTTACCTCTAGAGCCTAGGTCAAATCAAGTAAACCAAACCACCTCAAGTCCAAAGCCTCCTTCCTTTGAGCACTTAGCCATTCAAAGACATCATACCCAAGTTGAGACAGACCTATTGGGTTTGCTTAAGAATGTCAATATCAAAATCCCCCTCATTCAAGCTATCAAGGATATCCCAATCTATACCAAGACAATAAGAGACCTTTATTTTAAGAAAGCAGGGAGAAAGAGGAAAGACCCTCAAATAGTTCATGTCCTAGGGAACCTTGCTAATATTATGCTAGGGAATATAACCGTCCCTAAATACACAAACCTTGGAAGTCCATTAGTGGATGTCAATATCAATGGGACCCTTATCAAGAACACCTTGATTGACTTAGGGGCAACAATTAGTGTCATAACTGAGGAGAGAATGTAGCTACTTTAGCTAGCTAACCTTAGACCTACACCAATTATTTTATTGTTGGCAGATAGGTCAATAGTGAAACCTGAGGGGATCATTGAGGACTTAGTCATTGCATTAGACCCATGGGAGTATCTTGCAGATTTTATAGTCTTGCAGCCCAAGGTCAACCTTGCAAGATATCCACTTATTTTAGGCAGGCCATGGTTAGCTACAATTGATGCATTGATAGGTTGTAGGTATGGGAACATGATAATATCTAATGGGACTGTGACCAAGAAATTAGTTCTTTATCCACTATCCCAACCTCATGAAAATCTAGAGTAGACTATATAGCCTACCTTGGATGAAGAAGACCACTATTCCTTGCAAACTCTCATGAAAATAGAATACAACCCCTATTAGCAACCTAAGATTAGGATGACTTAATTGACCAATCATATAGAATAATTGCAGTAGGGGCCCACAGCAACAAGACTATCTCTCATGTTTGTAGGATCCCCTACAAAATATTATACCTATAAATTCATCAAAAGAAGTATCCCCAACTGTTTCATTCTCTTTTGCCACAACAATGTGTTCCCAACATTAGTGGACTTGTTCTCTCATATTTACAATAAGAATCCAAAACATGGGAAATCATGCCAAGAAAAACCCTAAACATGAATAATGGATTAACTGAAGAACAATAGAATTCCCTGAACATTGTGTTGCAGGCACACGTAGCAGTACTTGCATGGGACTACCATGATATGAAAGGGATTGATCCAGAACTTTACATGCATAGGATCTACATAAATGATGGGTTCAAGCCAATCAAAGAGCTCCAAAGGAGAATGAACCCTGCCTTAAGAGAAATAGTTAAGACTAAGTTGCATAAGCTACTTGTTGCAGGCTTCATTTATCTCATTTTTGATAGCCAATGGGTGTCACCATTAGTCATTATTCCTAAGAAAGGAGGAAAATGGAGGCTATTTGTAGGGATCTAAACACGGCCACTAGAAAATATCACTTCGCCCTACCTTTCATTGACCAAGTGCTTGATTCCTTAACAGGGAAAAAGAACTTCTCTTTCCCATATGGATTTAGTGGCTATAATCAGATAAAGACAACTCCAAAGGACCAAGATAAGATTACATTTACATTCCCTTGGGGTACTTATTCCTATTGTATTCTTCCTTTTGGACTATGTAATGCCCCAACCACTTTTCAGAAGATAGTGCTAGGTATCTTTTTAGACTATGCTCATGATTCCATGGAAATCTACATGGATGACTTCACTACCTATGAAGAAACCTATGAAGATGCACTAAGAAATCTAGAAAAGGTTTTGAAAAGGTGCAAAGAACATAACCTATCATTGATTCATGAGAAATTTTTCATGATGATGACTCAAGGGATTTTTCTAGGACACTTTATCTCAAGTGAAGGAATTTAGGTGGATCCCAACAAGATTAAGATCATATCTACACTTCATGTGCCACAAAAGCAAAAAGATGTTAGGATATTTTTGGTAAATGTATGATACTATAGGAGATTAATCCAAGATTTCAGTAAAATTGTAGCACCCCTATTTGTCTTGCTCACCAAAGATAGAGAATTTGAAAGGGCTATAGAATGTCAATGCCCCTTTAAGGCACTTAAGATGTCTTTGACACAAGAACCTATCTTGAGAGGGCCAAACTAGACACTGCCTTTCCACATACATACTGATGCTTCAGATTTTGCTATAGGAGTAGTCTTGGGACAAAAAGAAGGTAACAAGGAATATACTATCTACTATATCAACAAAAATTTACAAGGAGATGAACTTAACTACACTATCACAAAGAAAGAAATGTTGGAAATTGTTTATTCTATCAACAATTTTAGGTATTATATCATTGTCTCTCAAGTATTTATCCACATAGATAATGCAACCATAAGATACTTAATGAGCAAACCTGTAGTTGGGGGGAGACTAGTCAAATTGTTTCTCTTGCTATAGGGGTTTGATATAACAATAGTGGATAAGACAAGGAAAGGTAATGTGGTGGAATATTTTTTGTCTAGATTACCTACACAAATAGAAGGTGTTGTGGATGACTCTTTTCCAGATGAGCATTTTTTTCTCTTACTATACAAATACCATGGTTTGGTGATATTGTAAATTACTTAGTGGTAGGGCATATACCATTACATTTCTCTCCTAGATAAAAGAGGCACTTGGTAAATAAAGTATTCCCATATTCTTGGGTAGTTGGTTACTTATTCTACACTAGTCCAAATAATATCATGAGAAGATTTATAAGAGAAGATGAGGTCTTTAAAATTCTAAAATCTTGCCATGATGAGCCCTGTGGGGGTCACTTTGCATCCAAAAGGACAAAATTTAAGATCTTGACAATAGGTTACTATTTGCCATCTCTCCATAAATATTTGGTGAAGTATACTAGGAGCTGAGACATATGTCAGAGAATGGGCAAACCAACAAGGATAGATGAAATTCCTTTGCAACCACAAATAGCACTAGCACCATTTGACAAATGGGGGCTTGACTACATTAGCCTAATTTCACTAGCCTCTAATAACAAAGATTATATTTTGGTTTGTACAAGCCATCTAACAAAATAGGTTGAAGTCAAGGTATTATAGGTTGAAAGAGATGGGAATGTAGCTAAGTTCTTATATGAAGACATCTTTACTAGGTATGGAGTACTTAGAGAAATTTTCATTGATCAAGGTCCCTAGTTTACTTCTGACCTCATTTATCAATTGGTTAAAGAATATTCAATAAGACATAGAAAATCAACACCTTATCATCCCCAGTCCAATGGGAATGTAGAGGTTACAAATAGAGAGATTGAGAATATTCTAACCAAAATAGTGCAAATTCACAAGAAGGACTAGGCAATAAGATTACCTGAAGCAATGTGGGCCTATAGGACAACATGGAAAATAACTACAGGTTTCACACCTTATGAATTGGTCTATGGGAAAATATCAGTTATGCAAATAGAGTTTGAGTACAAGACACTTAAGACAACAGTGGACTTAGGAATGGATTTGATAAAACAGAAAGAAAGGCTACACAATTTGAATGGATTGGATGAAAATAGAATGGAGGCCATGCATCACACAAATATAATTCAAAAAAAGAGGACTAAATGGCATGATCAGTTTATCAAGACTAAATAATTCACTAAAGGTGATTGAGCTTTACTATATGATTCCAGATACAAAGACCACAAGGGTAAGCTATAGTCTAGATGGTTGGGACCCTATGAAATTCAACATGTATTTCCTAAGATTACTCAGGTATAAATTAATTCATCTCTTGAGCTTACTTAGGTATAAATGAAGTTACAAAGTATAGATGCAATTAAATTCACACTATTGGTGAATGGACATAGATTGAAGATATATAAGCAGCCAACACAGAAAGATGATTTTCTTCTATCTCTAATGCATCTATATGGTCAAAAAAATGGTTCAGATACAAACAATTTATCACAAGGAAACAAATCAGCAGTAAATACTAGTGGTTCTCATAGTGACTACAAATGAGCTACACAGCTCACCTCTTGAGGTCACTTAGGTATAATTTCTTATCTTACTTCATGTGCATGTATAGCATAGGTGCCATAGTCAAAAAAAATCTTGAAGACCATTTCACTATGTAGTAGGGACCTATAGCATCATGAAAACACACTTCAGCTCAGGAACTATTGAAGAAGGTACCCACAACCACAATCTATCAAAGAATTCAAAAATTTGTACCAAATTGATTGCAAACACTCCACATTCACTCCACTTTTTTCACACATGTGGCCTTAAGTTTTCATATTAATACATGCAACTTCACTCCACTGCATGTTTCCCATCATGATTTTTCATGCGTTTGAAAAGTCATTTCATCCCTCATATACCGTACATTTTGCATCCTTTTAATTCTCCCATACCAACCTTTCGTTTCAAATCTCACATTGCAATTAACTGATGTCAAATCACACTCATATTGTGGATACTCTTCCAACTTCACATGCATGAAGCTACATTCATATCATTTGACAAGTACGCATATTAACTTCCATAATCAACATGGATCTTCAATGCTTTCATTATGTACTTTCATTTAAATTTAGTATGCTTTACACTTATTAAAAAAAAATCCATATTCTTTAATAATTCCCCTTGCCTAGTCACACGTATTGAAGTGAGGTCACTTCAACATTTTAAGTTGGGGGGGAGTAGTATATATTCCAAAATTTTGTTTTTTCCACCAAAATCCAAACATAGAAAAAACCATGTGAACGCTTTTTCCTTCATACCTTTCTACACCTATAACATTTACCTATCAATTCCCTAGATTTTGAGCTAATTTGAAGCCAATTTAAGTTGAGTTAAGTTGATAAAAAGGAGAAAGGGATATAACAATTACAGTAACAATGGAAAAGTGCATGAGAATGTAGCAAAATAAGAGGGTTTGAAGGTGGTTAAATCAATTTTTGAGAGGAATTTCTAAAGGTTGACCAAAATTAGGATATTTTCACCATGGGAGGTGATATAATTAGAAGGGAGCCATTAGCACACACACAAATATTGGAGGATGAGTTAGTTCTACCCATTTTAATAAGGGTAGGATGGTTGGACTAGTTCCTAAAATTGACAGAGTTTAATGAAGACATGATGAGGAAATTTTTAGCTACATGGCAACATGATGAAGCCACTATCAAGGGCTTGAAAGTGGATGCCTCAAAATTTACAATTGTAGAAGTGTCTGGTCTACCAAGGAATGGAGCCAAATTCCCTATTAGAGAAAACACAGTTGTTTCCAAGGATGAGTTCAGGGAGTTAGGAGAAAATCTTGATTCATCATCACAATGTATGAAAATATTGTCACTTCCCTGGATATGGGCCTCTTGTGCTTCCTATATTATTAAGTATATCACCTATGATGGAAGACAATCCCTTCTATACACTATGCATTTTAAGTTACTAATTCATCTTTGTCACCATATATTGGTAAATGTACCTAATTTTCTTTACAATTTTCTAAAAAGAATGGGGTCTGAATACCAGAGGAAAATAAATGATTTAGCTTTGTCACACTATTGCTTAGTAACCTTGTTAGTGAAAAGGAGCTTTAGGGTTCAACATCCACAAGTATCTTTAGAGAGTTTTCTAATTTGTAAATATATTAACCATATTCTAGAGGAACCAACAATTCCTGAAAACCTAGATTCACTTGTTACATCCCTAAGAGAAATATCCCTTGTTTCACCTTCTGATTCACCACCTGCGGTAGAGGTCAACCAGAGGAGCAAAGTGTGCAAGGATCACCACATGCAATAGTTGACCAACCTACAACAAAAGAAACCCCAACTTCCTTGAGGACACCTAAGACTAGGAAAAAGAAAGGTAGTTCATCCTCTGCACCTTCCAAGGTGCAGAAAAATGATACCAAGAAAAAGAAATCTACCCCACCAAGGCATTCAAGCCACTTAAGGAAGAAAGGTTCCATGAGAGGAAGCATTGAGAAACTAGAGGAGGAAACAAGGAATCAAGAACAAAAATAAGATGTTGAAATATTAGGTATTGATTCAGAATTGAAGGATAATGAGTTTGAGAATGTGCATGTTCCTACAAAAAGAAAATGCTATATATCTACTACCTCTGAGTTAGATTCAAAGGATTTTTTTTGCCAATAAAACAAGAAAATGAACCCCAATTAGCCCTAATAGTGAGTGTTTTGAATACACAGGGGTTGGAGATGAGCGGTTTTTAAAGGATAAGGAAATTGTTTTTAGAAGAAAAAAATGTCAAGAAAGAATTACAAGAAGCCTTAGAAAGGACCAAACAGCTAGAGGAACTAGTACAAACTTATGAGAAAAGGGACAAAGAAAGGCAAATTAATATATGGGAGTTGGAGGAAAAGTTACAAAAATACGGACATGAAACCTAGTTGGACCTATTGGCACAGCTTTCCCTAGTCAAAGAAGGGAATAAAGAGCTTGCAGTAGAAAATAGGAGGCCCCCTACTATACAAACTCCAACTTATCATACAACCTTATTCTTGGGATATCAATTGTGGAAAGTTACTAGGAAGTTTTTTGAATAGAGAGAGAACTAGAAGAAGGAAAAAGAAGCAATAATTGTAAAACATACTAGAATACTAGAGCCCATAAGGATATGGAAATAAAAAGGTTAGTAGTTAATGTGGAAGAGGTAGCAGATAAAGCTACCCAAATTGCCAGATGTAGACCCCCAGCGAGCACCTATGCTCTATTTTTACAAGAGAAATTCTTAAGTTTTTAATTTAGTAAACTAATAAGTAACCAACCAGTTTCCATGAGTAGAAAATTTGATTTTTTAAATATTTTGGTTGATGCCACACTGGAGGAATAAGATCAATTATGTGAATATTATTTGCATAATTATGTAGTTTCAAAGGATACAAAATGGAATCCCTTGATATTTGTAGGGGATTTACAATTATGAGCACTAGCATTTTATTTCAGAAATGAAAAATTGAAGGGTGAATTTATGGAAGAATGCATGGAGAGAGAAAAATTAGTTGCTCTTCCAATAAGGAAGGGATCCAAGAAACTTGATATGATCATAAATGAATGGATAGAAATTTTGGATCACAAGGGTGTAGGTAGAAAGATTATGAGTCTAAGAATGAAGGACTACATAAGGATGCAAATATTAATGGTTGGACTTGTTCATCATTGCTACAAGTATGTACAAGAAAGATGGGATAGCTTGACTCTTGAGCTACAAAGAAAAAAGCTCCACTCAATCTACAATTTTATGGCAATGCTTGAAAGGACATGTAGATATATGGATGTTTATTAAGACAAAGGAGTTGAATGGGTACCACTCACTTTTCAGCCACCAATACTTCTTTATCTGATACCACACTGGATAGGAGATAAACATGAGGAATGTGAGAGGGCTAAAATTAATAGAATGAGAAGACTTTCATGTTACAGAGGATTTTATTTAAAGTGGGTCAAAGGAGTGGATATTGTTGCAAACTTCAAAGAGATTTCCTTGTACTACAACCTCCGACCCTAGCTAGTTTTCTTGAGGACAAGAAAAAGGGTAGTTGGGGGAATGATGAGCCCAAACATTAGTTGGTTTTCTTATGTTTTTATGCAAGTTCATAGACATTCCCCAGACATTTATCATATACATGTTCATACATTATGCCATCTTCTATACTTATTATGCAACCTTGAACCTACTTTAAAGTATATGGAAATATGGTTATATGTGATGGTTAATGCATAATTTATGTGTGGATATGTATGAAATGTGATTGATATTTGTGCTTCGCTATGGTTGTTAGTATTGTGTGCATTTTTTGAGAACTAACTCTTGCAGCACTACAACAAATCCCTGTGATTTGCTCCATTTTTTGCTTCATTTTTTGCTTCCACCCACTATTTTAATGTATTTTTTGTCAATTTTTTGAAAATGTCGACGCCATTTATCAGGATGGCGCTATTTTTGGCATTTATTTGTGTCGATCAGGACAAGTTGGTGCTAATTAAGGCACTCATTGGCCATGAAATTAGCATCGATATTAGCTCTGAGTGTGGCACCATAGTTAGTGCCACCTTTGGCTCTGATTTTAGCTTTGTAGTTAATGCCACTTTTAGCTCCCGCTTTAGCTTCAAGTTTAGCATCAATTTAGACACCCCTATGTCAAAGAGACTTATTTATGTCTCATTGATGATGTAAAACACTAAAATTTCAACAAGATACGGGCATATCGAGGAGAAAATCACTTATGTCACATCGACAAGGTATATCTACAAGTGCTCAGCAAAACACAACTCTTGGATATAACGAAGTAGTGTCGATGAGACATTGAGATATCGGTAAGACAAATAAGATTGTCTCATCGACACTCTTCAAGTAATGATCAAAAGCATACACCGCTATACCACCGGGAAGGTGAGCAACATATGTGGTAGAGAGGTATACACCGCAACCCTGTAGCAAGAAGCCTTGAGCAAGGCGGTAGTGTGGTAAACAACAAAAGGGAAGGCCAAAACCCCATCATACCACAACGCGTATAATAAGAGATAGCGGTAGTATGGTAATCATGGCATCATTATAATTTAAAGCACTAAATGCAGAAAATCATGTCATTCACAATCCATTCGAATAAATTATTTAAGGAATCAAGAATATAGCCCACCAAAATACTCTAAAACTCTAATAAACATACTCTAATTTTTTTTTCAAAATCTTATTTTCAGGCATAGCCTGCTAGAATGGAGTTTTCATTTTAATAAACATACAATAAAACCTTTGCTGAAACCTTATTTTCAGGCGTAGCTCGCCAAAATGGAGAAGTGTTTCAGTAAAGAATGATAGAGAATGGTAAGGAGGCATAGGATTCATTGTTGTTTATCTCATTCTTGCTCTGATCAACAAGGGTTACAATGTTCGCGCTACTATTTGTAATCCAGGTATTTAATTGACATATGTTTACATAATCTCAAATTCCTTCATATGCTTTTGAAGTATCAATGTATCCTATATAGGGTTTAGAATGACTTCTTTCAATCTAAAAAAATAAATCAGATGCTTTTGAAGTATCAATGTGTCCTATATAGGGTTTAGAATAATTTCTTTTGATTTAAAAAAATAAATAAATGATGTATTATCCTGTGATTAGATAATGTGATGCATATAAAGAAAGTCCTTCATACCTTCCATTATTCCAAACCACCACTCACTGCCTTGCTTAAAATGTTGCCTCCATAAGCACAATAACATGTTTTAAAATCATGGTTGTCAATGATTGACCATTAAGGTCACTACTTTCATCAAGATACAATGAGATTTTTGTCTTCAAAATTAAGGCATTATGCAAGATAACATTGTGAATTGTTTGTTGTGTACTATTTGATTTTATGGCACATTTACTACTTTGCTAACTACCTTTAGACTAGATATTGCACCATTAGTTGCAATCTCAAACAACTCACTCACTATCACTTGAAGATTCCTTTCATGAGCATCCTTGTATAAAATCAAACTATGCCCTATAGACTACCTACTTACTAATATAGGGGACTCATTGTTTCATGGTATTTTTAGTTTTATATAGAAGGGGTTAATATGTGGCATTTTTATGTGCAGGAAGAATAGATTGTGATGCAACGTTCGGGTATGGACGATTCAGGAAAAATTGGATTGCTATCGGTGTCATAACCAGGTTGGATTGTACCTTGAGCCGGTGTGAAACACTTCTAGGTTTTTTTGCCCAGAAGCAGAACTTGTGTATAGGAATTTCCAAATATCCAACAAAGGAAGTTCCTACATTCTAAAGATAAAATCATAAATTTTCTTATCCAGTTTCTAATGCACCTTACATCTTTAATATCTGATAGAGATAGTTTGTACATTCTAAAGATAAAATCATAAATCTACTAATCCAGCTTCTGATCTAATTTGAGGTCTTGAATATCGAACATAGAAAGTTCCTATATTCTAAAGATAAAATGATAAATTTTGTTGGTCCAATTGGAGATCCAATTTCAGGTCATGAAGCTCCAATAGAGAAAGTTCCTACATTCTAAAGATAAATCATAAATTTGTTAGGTTCAATTCGAGGTCCAATTGTAAGGATTTGTCCTTTTAATTATACTTTCTAACATTTGTCTTGATACAAATTGTTACTTTAGCAGAATTATGGTATTTCTTTTCTTCTAATGTTTTCAACCCTCATTTTAGGGAAGAGCTCTGAAGATGGTTCCTTCAGATGGAGACTACACTTTTCCGCTATAAGTTCCATCTAGAAACACTAAAAGCTCAAGTACTGTCATACTCAAGTACAACAAAGTTTGAGGTTACCTTGTTCTCCTTGATACAAAATGTTGTCCTTCAATCCCTCTTAAGCAACATTCACTATTATGGACTTCATCATTGTACCTTTCATGCATTTGATTTAATTTTTTATGTGGAAACATGTTGTCTAGTCTATCTTTGCAAGTGAGGACTATTGTGTAAGCTTTTAATCTACATGACTACCCCTCATGTTCAATTCTTATGACTATTATGATGCTTGGGGCTGCTTACTTTTAACTAGACTGTTAATGAAAACTATCTTGGAATCCTTGATGATCAGTTTTTTCAGAATCATGGCTATGTTGATAGTGGAATGTTCTTATTAATAAGGATAAATCTTTATCAATAATGAGATTACCCCTTACCAACATACTCCATTATCCTTGCAAAGATTGATCTTTAATGCTTCATGGATGGTTTACTTGTGATTATCCTTCTCAAATGAAATAATAGGGTGGTAGGTTGGACTCAGCCCTTGTGGGAGCCAAATTTCACCCCATATGTTGTAACCAAATAAACAAAACAATCTAATTTTATCTATACCTGCACAATGAGAAAACATGTTAGATAAAACCGAGCATATGATAGATATGTTTTATAACTTTCTTGTTTTCCTAGACATCTATGGTATGCAAGTTATTTGAATGCACATGATGATAAAATTATATGTTTATAGATGTATGCACATATTTTGATTGGTGATCCTTCATTGCTCTAACAACACTCTTCTCACTCAAATGCAAGGAACCTACGAGCAGCAAGGAAGACATCAACTTGGAGGTTTAGACAAGCGAGAGGACTGAAGATTATGTAGAACAATGCAACTGGGATTTTTCATTGTCCCCTTTCTCTTTATGTGAATTTTTCTCTTTTGTATCTATAAATGTATAGTTTTTTATTATATGCATTCAAATAGTCAGTTCCACGACTTGTGTGGAAAAAAATACATTTACATTATCAATAAAGACTACATTTTTTAAAGGATTGTGCAATATTTCCTATATTATATGCATCTGCATAAGTGCAATCTAGTAATGTAATCTTCTAATTTTGTTTATGCACATGAATGTAATGTAGCAGAAATAAAAATGTACCTTACTCTTCATTTGAAAATCGCAAAAGCTCTACCTGATTGATCTATTAACTTTTGTATCTTCATGAACATATGTTGATACAAAATGAATGGAAGAGGCATCCAAGTAATCCTAATTTTTTCTACCAACAATTCATACCAAAGATTGAACAATTTAAGGATATTGCAATAGGTAATTTGTATCAACTCAAATAATATTACTGAAGCATTTCAAAGTTTAGTCCATAAGAATCATCCCTTTTTAAACATGGATTGTGTTGTAGCCAAAATTCCATCCTAATTATTTTTGCATACTTCCATTTTCACTCATCTCTTACGTCCACCATATGCATAGAATTCCTGTCATAATAACTTAAATTTAATAAAATCCCTCATGTGAGCTTCCAAATAAAACCCTTGATCACAGCATCAAATCTTATTCCTTTTTTGAAATACTCCTATGATTGCTCATAGCATATCGCCAAGACAACACCATGTTGATGAGAGTCCCTCCAAAGTTTCCCTGACACTAGCACAAAGCATAGATCAAAAATGTAGATGAGACACCCCTATGTTGAAGAGACTTATTTATATGTCTCATCAACGATGTAAAACAATGAATGTCAACAAGATATAGGCATATCAAGGAGAGAATCACTTATGTCACATCGAAAAGGTATATCTACAAGTGCTTGGTGAAACACAACTCTTGGATATAACGAAGTAATTGTCAATGAGACAGTGGCATATTGGCAAGAGACATTAACTTATCTCATCAACACTAGCAACCAACATTAGAGGAACATAAGATCTAATGTCGATGAGAGATTGACATATTGGTAAGAAAAATAAGATTGTCTCATCGACACTCTTCAAGTAATGATCAAAAGAATACACCGCTATACCATTGGGAAGGTGAGAAACATATGTGGTAGAGTGGTATACACCGCAACCCCATAGAAAGAAGCTTTGAGCAAGGCGGTAGTGTGGTAAAAAGTAGAAGGGAAGGGAAAAACACCGCCATACCAGCATATCAAAGAAACAACAAGCATTTTAATTAAAATTCTCTTCAAAAATTATGAAATCATGATTAGTTCGATTGATGTGACTAATGAAAATATCAATGAGACTACCACTATTAATGAAGAACTAGACCATAAAGGTGGCACGAGCGCCATTTATGAACCAGGGTTGGATGAATTGTCTTGAAATTTGATAAATATGGCTCAAAGAAGTTGAAATCACTGTCAATTGTAATTGAAGGATTTGGAGAACCAAGTTGGACGGCGGTAGGCAGCTAGAAATTTATAGCATTTATCCAAGTGGTCTATACTTAGCTCAAAGTATTTTCTCAGTAAGTAGATGAAAGCATTGCATGACTAGGGTTGAGATGGAAAAAACCCAGGCAAATAGAAAGCAAAAAGATAGAAAACTGAAGCTAGGCAATTGAATTAAGACTTAATCGATCAATGTCCTGGGTCTGGGCCAAAATCTAGAAGAATAGCGCAGCTTAACCCATCATGTGTGACATTAGTAGATAAATAGAAAAATTTGGGAGATTTATGGACTCCGTGTAGGGGTTACAACCTCTTTATTTATCATTATAGGAAGAAATTTCAGCATAGCCCAGTGTCAAACCCATGGAATCTAAATTTGGGTAAACTTGTAGTACCCAACATCTTTGTGAATGAAGAGTTAATCAAGGTGTTGGAAAAGAATTACAATCCGAAGATGAAAGAAATTCATTTTCCTGATGGGTCACAGTTCATGGTCATAAAGTCAGATTATATTTCCATGATTTTTAAGCTAGACACTTCCCTGAAAACCAAATTATGAATTAGAGACTTGTTGGAGGAATATCGCACCATGGACACAAGTTACAAGAGGTTGAAATTTCCTCTACATAGGGTTAAAGGTGTCGGTAACCAAACTATGAGGTTCCCTAGTGAAGATAAGCCCCCATTCTCTGTTGCTTTGTTTGAAGAATACTTTCAGTACACTTATTACTCAGTTGGTCAAGTACTAGGAATTGATGTTCCTGAGAACATGACAATTGCTCCCATGGTTTTAGCCACAAACATCTAGAGCCATAATGCCCAACCCTATGTTTATGCAGAGTATTTATTGAAGGCCATCAATAATGCCCTCAATATCATCAAGAATGATAGTGAAGCCATTAATTTCAAGCACTATTCTCTTTTCATGCACATGATATTATACGAAGGGCAGGTGATGGGGATATGGGGTGAGGAATTAAGAATAAAAGACTTAGATAATGATGGAAATTCAAGGCCTATACAAATGTGGACATCTATGTGGGATAATAGGTGTGGGAGGTCCCACTACCTATATTTTGAGGAATATTTTGTCAAACCACTATACAAGATGCTAGGCCACAAATGTGACAACAACCTCTCCCCAAAGATCTTAAGATTTCTCTAACCAAAAGATATGGGTCATGAAGCAGGGATAAATCATAATTGGGGGGACTGGTACATGTTTGGGGATTGTACTATTATCAGGGTTTATGGATTTGAAGTTGCACCTTATGTGTTGCATAAGACTGTGCCAAATAGAGTTGCTTATTTAGAGATCATAAGGCAATTGTCATTTTCAACTTTCATGCATTTAAAGAGCTATGTGAGGCAAAATTTCATGCCTTCCACTTTATGCTTTGGTGATTTCACTATTATCTCTAATTCAAGCTATGACTTGGTTAGTGGAAAACTGGATTATTATGGCTTGTCAGTTGGCAACAAAAGGGAAAAGTTTGATCCTGAACACTTCATTTGTGATGCCAAAATTTCTTCGAAATTGAAAGGGTGTGAGCATAGTTTCCTTTTAGAAGATGTCATCAGAATTTGTGAAGAAAAAAAAAACATGATGAGAATGAATGCCTATAGTAGGGTTATGATGGTTGAGGCTTGAAAGGTGAATAATAACCCAGGCTACATAGGGGCTTTCCCTGAGGTACAGGATCCCATAGAAATAATTGAACAGTTAATCCTCCATGAAGAAGAATTGATAAGAGATGTGCCACTTGTGGCATTTGAAAGAGGAAGGGGCATCAGTCCTAGGAGGCAAGTAGAAAATATCACACCACTAGATCACTTATCACCTTAGCCTACTACTGAAGTGAGCTTTTCAGTTGGTTCCTCATCCATGGAAGAAGATAAGATTGAGGAGGAAGAAGAAGTCTCACAGTTTAATGCTTCTATTATACCCCAATATGAAATGCCATTGGAAAGAAGTGTGATCACCTTTGAAGCCTTTGATGAGCTATCAGATGATGTGAGGCATCATGCAAGTCAGGAATTTGTTGCAGATGATACTTTTGTGCAGACCACTGAATTTAAGTCCTTTATATATGAGTATAAGGGAAGACTAGTAAGAGAAAGGTTAAAGGGCATTAACCCTGAGAAAGAGGCTCATGCCTTGAAAGAGTTGCAACATGAAGTTGATAGGGAAATGAGAAACATGATTGCTGAGAGAGGAAGAGCCTTATTGCAAGAAGTTGGAGTTATGCTCCTTCTTGGGTGGGATATTAGTTCAACCATTATGTTTGACAACTTTTTGAAGAGAAAGAATAAAACTTTGCAAATAACGGATGAAGCATGTGACAAGGTCTATATAGGGTCAGGGTACAATCCTAATAATACCACTTTGCAAATTTGGGCTCTTTACCCCCAAGCAAGAAGCCTTCTCTCATTGACCATGATCAGATTTTTGGACAACTGCTAGTGCAAAGAGTAGGGGAGATAGATCCTTTGGAGATTGTTGAATTGAATGTGAATGTAACCAAATTCACCAAATCCAAAATCCAAAAGCTAGTACGAGATAACCAGTGGCTGATAGAGGAAAATGATAGGTTGAAACAAGAATTAACCAACTAGAAAGATAGGTTGCCTACTTCTCCAAGGCTATACTCTCCTTTAATTGAACATGAAAGAAAAGTGTTAGAGGCCATGTCTGAGACTGCTCAATGGAAGCATAAATTTGAAAAGGATCAAAAGGAATAGGAAGAACTAAAAATAAAATTAAAGGCTACTTCTTTTGAAGTAGCATCAAGGATAATTTGTATGAAATTCAAAGATATGTTCCAACAAACAGATGGTGTTTGGCATGCTCACAGTGGAACATACAAGGCCCTCATGGAGCATGGAAGTTTGGTTGATAGGATGAAGGAAATGGAATCCCATATAAAGGCAAAATATGGAGATAATAATGCTTTGTTCCAAGAATGTCAGAGCATCATGAATACACATGAAAACTTCTAGAATATCTTGACACAAGAATTGAATGACTTCAGCCAACCACTATGTATGGCCATGCCATATTTCTTTGAAGAAACAGATTTGAAGGATCAGGAAACTTGGAAAAATGAGATATCAAAATATTTGTAAGGCATCCTTGATGACATCAATGATGAGGATGAGGTACTCAGGAAAATGCATAAGCAACTCGAGAGGATTGTTGGATTGGAGAATGCAATGACAGACACTCTACAAAATGCAAACACTTATGCCCAGGAGAAATACATTGATCACATGTCAAAGGTTAATTTGTTCCTTGCATGAGTTGTATGAGGAGGTAGTCAAAGTTTGGTTGTTGCGGATGTATTAACATGGTGCTTGAGCCTTGAAAAAATCTTAGGTGGTCACAAGCACTTTCTGATGATTAATAGACTGTGGTGCATCCAACAATAAACTCTTTTTAAGTTTCTATGTTATGTTAATTATGCTTTAGTTAAGAAACGATGTAACTTTCGTGAATGGACCTGAAGCTTGTTGCTTCCCATATAAATAGGGAAACCAAGGTTTCATTTTGATCATCATATCATCATCATTTCAATCCATTAGAATAGATACTAGACCATCGCATCCACTTATTCATATCAAAAGAACTCATGTTATGTATGTTTATATTTTGAGCAATATAATGGAGCAGATACATTATAACTCGTAGTCCATTTTTAGTGTTCAATTGTTGTGTCGATTTTCATGCTTATTTATTGCTTTGTTGTCTCCAAAGTGGTCTTTTCAAGTTGTTTAAATTTGCAAGATTTATTAGGGCACATTTTTTGTTATTGTGTGGATGCTTTGATTGGTTTCTAGTTAGGTGTGAATTAAAGTCCTTTCAAATAATTTACTTTAATTGGTTCGTATTAAGGATTAAAGTCGTCTTAGAGATTGTCACCCTCTTATGGTCTAAAAACTTATGTTTTTGAGACCCAACAAATTGCAAATAACTCTAAAAATTTAGAAGTCTATGAAATAGTGCATATATTCTTGTACTATTCTATGAAACATTCCTTATTTTCTATGAAACAATGTATATATTCGTGTACTTGTAAATATTCTTTTATTGTTATGTCTATTAAAGAAAACAAAGTTTGAATAAAAATTGCTTCACCCTTTTTTGTAAGTGAGTATGTGAATTATTGTTTAAGGAAAAATCTTACAGTGTTTACATTTTCAGTTTACTAGTTTCAAATCTTCATTTGCTATGTATATAAAATTGTATGTGCTCTTTATCTCTAATGACATAAAATAGTAATGTCGTCAGAATCAGGGTTTTCAATTTCAGCACCATCATTGTCCACACTTTTCATATTTTGTTCACTTTTAAGTACAATCATCAAAATTTTATTTTTATTTCTTTTCCCAGTTAATCTTGATTCCTTTCAGTGCAACACAATAGGTTGCATGTTAAATTTCAAACATTTTCTTTGCATTTTTTTGTATATATTATTTTCTCAGTGCATCATTATGTAACAACAATTTCATTTATGAGATATATAGTAAAAATAAATGAAAGCACATGTTTGCTTTGTCAAGGGAAATGTATGGTGAATACCCTATGTCTTTCAGATAAGTGTGCAAGCGAAATAAGACATAACTGATTGAATCTGATTTTCTACTATATAATTTTTTTTATGTGTTTTTTACTTTTTGCATGTGGATTACCCTCAAAAAGAGACTGCTTATCTTTTCTTAAATGAAGCCTTTACATTTGTTGTCTACGAAAGGAATTTACTGCTTGACAACAGGTTCGTGAACTTCATACAAATTAATATTGGTGTAAAAGGCCATCCCCGCAAATGTTGTTTGGTCTAGAACTATAATGGAAAATGAAAAAACTTGCTAGGAGAATAAAACAGGTTTTCAATCATCCAAATACAACATAATATTACTGAATCATTTCAAAGTTTAGGCCATAATAATCATCCTTTTTAAAACATGGATTGCAAATCATTCTAAAAATTTAGAAGTCTTGGTCATTAACATTATTGTCTGCTACAATGTCATCTAGTGTATCATTGTTAATGTTCATATGTTCTTTCAAGTATTTAATATTATCATCATCCTCATCTTGACCTGCATCATCTTCATCAACATTGAAATTTGACTGTAGACCATCTATATTGTTACCAGATGTATTTGGATCATCATTTTCTATACCATCCATATTGTTGTCTTCCATAACATCATCTAACTCTAGATTGTTGTCTTCTTGTGCCTAAACATAACCATCTTCAACATAATCATGGATGTCAATTTCTTCGATGTTCTCTAATCCCTCTCTCATTTTGTTGGCCATCATTGTTTTTCCCAATATCCACTAATGCATTTTCAAATGCATGCCTTAATCTTGGATCATAATGTATGACAAATATCAATTTCGGGTCCAAAATATCTTCATAGAAACGTACATGCACACAAACGACATACATATATTAGACATATGTTATAACAATTTTATTGATTAATAAACACATGTATATATTTGCAATAAGCTATGAATTAATAGATTAATGATCACTACCGCTTCTTATTTGAGTTAAAGAAATACCTGCTTACAATGAATTGGTAGAACATAAGGCTCCTTATCCTCTGGTAGGAACGATGAGGAATCTATAGAAAACAATCCACTATGGGTATCATGTCTTTGTGTCCTCTCAAATGCTTCATACCATCTACACTTAAAAATACAACATTTAAAAGAGTGGTAATCCAACTCAATAATTTCTTGTATTTTCCCAACATATTATAGATTCCATTCAATTATATTCTTATTTTTTGAGCTTGATCGACTAGATTGCTCGAAGTCAACCATGATGCCAAAATTGAAGGATTGTCTCTTTACGTCTACACTTTCTACACGATAATGTCGACCATATGCCCACATTGCTGGATATTTCCTCACCTGTGAAAAACCATTTATTTCAGTGAAAACAAATATAATGACGATTATTAAAATAGTTAATATTTTCAAAACTGTAAGGAAACAACATTTTGTAAAATTCCAACTGTACCTTTCTTTCAAATCCTCTAGACATGTTGATTTCATCTTCTATTATGTTTGAATCTATACCTGCATCTTCTATTTGATTTTGAATTTGTTCAATAACCCATTCTAGTGGGAAATATTTGCCCTATTCCCCAAGCAGATGAGTGGGAAATGGATTATTCCTTGGGTTCAATCTCTTAAACTGTCTCCTTGCTTCTAACACTTCTTCTCTCTTTTTATCATATAGATCAATCCATTTGTTCATAAATTCCATGTGGTACAGAATGAACTTGTCAAGTATAGAACTTTCATCTACACCTATTACATGTCAACATGTTTATTTCAAACTCCAAATGTCATGTTGTTAATTTGACAAATAAATTACAAAGTAAATTAATGATTACAACAAAAACAACCACACTAATCATGAATTTACTTACTAATTTGTACTTCAACACCATTAGATTGTGGTTTTTCTCCATCAATAATATCTGATGCTCATTCTTCATCCCAGACGCGTGGGCCATCTTCAAAATCCTTACTAAGGAATTCACACAGGAAGAAAAATGCTTCATTCAATACATACCCTTTAGCCATGTAGCCCTCTAAATGTGCCTTTTATCAAACATATCTTTTAAGATTTTTCTTATACCTCTCAAAGAAAAACATCCACCTCGTTGATACAACACCTACCAATTCAATGTCATCGACTAAGTGTATAAGTAAATGGACTTGTAGGTACACGAAACTCGTAGGGAGCTCCATCTCAAATACGTATACAATTTCTACAATTTCCTTCTTCCACTTTGACACTTCAGATTCATGGATCTACTTGGAGGTCACCCACCTAATATAAGAATAGTAAATTAGTATGAACCTTTAGTCATAAATTAAAATGCAATATAATATCTCTATGTCTCTCACACATGAACATTTCATATAACCACATACCTTGTAAATGCTGACAATCGACTTATGGCATTCCTTAAGTCAACTATAAGACAGGAATCTCCCCTAATTGCCAATGGCATGATATGCTATCAAACACATTTATGAAAAATATCAAAATAAATTTAGTGCTTAATAAATGTTACCAGTAAATGTTAAATGTTGATATATAATAACTTCATTAAATTATGAAAATCATGTGTTTTAAATCCTGTGATATGTCCATCAACTATAAAAGCTTTAGCCAATGATGACCCATAGCCAGTAGGTGTCCTTATTGAACAAATGACATTTTTTAGTTGGTCTCACTCTTTTTTTTCAAAATCCATGGAGCTTTTGCATATGTTTCATTTTCCTTGTTTGGCCACAAATGTTTTCTATCAAATTTGGTATGCGAAAGAGAAATATCTCTCCTCGAAGACAAGGTGTCCTTCTCTTTGCCTGATATGTGTCGAAATATAGAGTATGGGACATTTTTGAAGATGTGCATGGGATCTAATAGGTGAGATATTAGTAGATCCTTCCAGTAAAGGAGCTCATAAAATATGGATTTCATTTTCATTCCTTCTGGAATATTAACTAGAACTTGTTCTAGTTCTTTAATTGAATCATCGTGATCAAAAAAATCCTCCCAAGCTTTCAATTCAGCATCTTCATACTTCTTAAGCCAATCACCTGGACCCATAATCATGGGAGGGCCTCTATTTTCAACTTTTCCATCAAATTGATTCTTCAGGAAATTTCTAGACCTATGATCTAGTGGTAGAAAAACCCTATTGTTTGTGTAAATAAATTTATGTAGATATTTAGAATACCGCCCTTGAAATTGTTCTACACATCTTGGACATGCAAATATCCCCTTTGTTTGAAGCCCTGCATTTCAATAAGTAATGTTAATAACATCAAAAAAAATAGTATAAAACTAAGTATGAAAGTTGGGATGAAAATAAATTATGAATGTAAATATGTAAATATTTTATCTTACCAGAACAAACACCAAGTCCTAGGAAATCATGAATAGTCCAACATAGCACACCATACAACATGAAGGAACTATTTGATGGAGGACGTGATATGGCATACATTCTTATGCCTTTCCATAGCAGTTGCATCTCATCAATAAAAGGCACAAGATAAACATCCATGTTTTTAAATTGATATTTTCCTGGAATAATGAGAGTCAACATAAGGTGCCCCTTTCTAACACTCATCCATGGGGGAATATTGTATACTATCAATCTGACTAGCCAAACACTATAATTTGAGCTCAAGAAAGAGAATGGGCACACTCCATCAATTGCAAGACCAAACCTGATACTACGGGGTTCATCTTTGAATTTTTTTGGTCATTTTTCCTCTGTGTTTCATTGCTTTGGAGTCAATTGAAATTCACATGAATCCATCTTTACTCCTATTCTTTGCATTCCATTCCATCAATTGTGCTAGTGAATTGCAACGAAACATTCGTTGAAGTCTAGGTATAATTGGCATGTGACGTAAAACCTTCTTTGGAACTGTAGGACCTTGTACATCTGTACGATATCTCTTCTCTTTGCATACAGGGCATTCTACCTTATTTTCATATTCATCTCTATATAAAATGCAATCATTTTTACATGAATGAATTTTCTTATATTCAATCCCCAACTCAACCAACAACAGACGCGCCTCTCTACAAGTTGATGGTAACACATTCTCTTGAGGGAATATTTTAGTTTTTAGTGCCCTGTAAGATTGCCAGAGATTAAGTCAATTGAATGTTTCACTTATGATGAACATGTTTGATATGTCAATCTATACTAGGGTTGTTTATATACAATATATGGTTTTTAAATCCCCTTAAAGAAATATAAACGAAGTTGATGAATGTTTACGAATTATGTACACCAATTGACAATGCAAAGTAAGAAATAGATTTCAACTCACTTCAGTAGGGTAGTGAATCCTTGGTCTGACCAACCAAATAGTGACTTGATTTCTAATAATATTAATGTGCATGCCAGTTTTGAGGTTCTACTTGCACCTGATTTGAACACGGATGTCTTTGCTACTTGCTTGATGGAGTCTTTGATGTTGTTATCATCAACATTAGGTTGGTGGTAATTACCCTTGCTATCATCGTTATTGTCAACCATATCATCATTATTGTCATAATTGTTTCCATCCCCAAAGAAACCTATAAGCATTTCATTCAATCCTTCTTCATGCACTGCATTTTCACTATCATGATCATCATCATTAAGGATAGGTGGCATGTCATCAGTGTATGTGACTCTCATCAGCTCTTCAAATTTCTCAAGTGGTAGTGTTCTCTTCAATCTTGCTCTTGTTGCCCTGGTATGGTTTAAAGGATGGTTTGGATTATCCCATCCAAATCTTAATAACCCAATTGGATCTTGGGTATTAGTATGTACTGTTTCGTCAAAATCTTCTACCTATCAACAAACGCAAGCATTATTTAATGTTTGGAAACAATTGGATAAATCATAAATGTACCAATTTCAAAGAAACATAATCAAATATGGCTTAAAAAATATAAATATAAATTGTATGAACATATATGCCTACCTCTTCTTTAGTGCAATATTTTTTTGTGTCTCCAGTATCCATTGTCATATCCTCTTCCACCCACTGTCGTCTATGTGATTTAACAGTTTTAGGTCCACGTCCACGTACATATCTTCTTCTTTTGCTAGTTGAAGACTCAGGGTTTGCATTTTCTCCAATATCCATCTAAAATAGTCAACAACATGCATTAATTTATGTCAAGATTGGATAATACATTATAAATTTCAATAATACTGTGAAAAAAGATGGACATATCACAAAATTCCATTGGATCATTTTTTCCTAAGTTAAGTCAAAATTTGAGTACCTAATGTCTCACTTCATCCGTTGTGTCCTCATTTGATATGACATGATTTGTTGCCATGGCCTCATCTTGCCCCTATAATACACAACATAGTAAATAATGTTTAGTACACCAATTATATCATTTCAATGAGTATGCTATCCAACACAAAACCTCACTTTAGTCATATATTTGACATATTGATATCTCCTCTATGTTGTAGCATTTGTGAATTCATAAACACCTTCCTCCTTTGGTTGAGGTTGCTTTCTCTTCTTACCTCTATTGTATCTGTAGATTTCATTGTCTCATCTATTTCCACCCACTTTCCTCTAAGTGATTTAGTATCTCTACGTCGTCCACATCCTTTCTCCATGGCCTCCTCTGTGAATAAAAATGCTGCCACAAAAGCTTTCACCACACCACCATCAAGAAGGAAGAAGCAACTTACGGGACCATGGTAAAAACCACTCTACTGCACTGAGCTGATGAAGGAACCACATGACAGCGGTGGTCACTGCACTACCGCACACCAATTGTAGAAGACTTGTGGGAGTCACCGCAACACTACAAGGAATAGAAGGAAGACTCGTGTGTCACCACAGAAGCTTTCACCACGTTACCATTGAGAAGGATGAAGCACCTTGCAGGACCACAATAAAAACTGCTCTACTGCACTGAGCTGATGAATGAGCCACAGGATAGTGGTGGTCACAAAAACAAGGTAGGAGTTGGAATTATTTCCAACACTCTGGATCTTGTGATACACAACAATGAAAATAGTCACTATACAACAATGATAGGTGCCCAATTAGATGCACTTGGTGCCACCTTAGGCGCTCCAAACAGATTACATTAATGGCCAAAAGTTGGTGCTAAAGTTGGCGTTAACTAACACCGACTAAAGCACCGACTACTAAATCAAAATAAAAAATTTAAAATCTCTCACGTGAAGGAAGAAATCAAATGACAAAAAAGGGAAAAATGTCATACAAAGGAAGAGAGCATGGCGCTACCAACAACTGATGAGAAATTCGATTTAGTTTGTGACACCATAGGTAAGGTTACAATTTTTTTTTCTTCATTGAATTCGTGATTGTTTACTACTCTTTGTATTACATTTGAATTCGTGATTGTTTATTGGTTTGTGGCCTCTAAATTGTCCCATCATTATAAATTGTAAAACCTTTGAGAAACCAACAAAAAATTCTACCCTACCCATTTGAGCTTTGGCTCAAAATATTATAGCACAAAGCCAGAATGCCTCTATATTCTTTCCCTAACCTGGGTATCAAGGAAATAGTGAACTATTTGGCAAATCTAGGAATTGGGTCAGTCACTGATGAGTAACTGCTGAAAATAAACACAGAAACCGCTTGGTTTTTCCCAATCGCGCCATAGTCACCAATGTCATGACAAATTCGTGCAAGATTGCATTATGAAAGAGTTTTCATTATAAGGTTATCAACACTAAGCAAACCCAACGAACATATTTTCCCTAAGTTATCAACACTAAGCAAACCCAACGAACATGTCACTACTAAGCAACTGCTAAAAATAAATGCAGAAACCGCTTGGTTTTGCCTAGTCGCGCCATAGTCACTAATGCCATGACAAATTCGTGCAAGATTGCATTATGAAAGAGTTTTCATGATAAGGTTATCAACACTAAGCAAAGCTAATGGACATATTTTCCCTAGGTTATCAACACTAAGCAAACCCAGTGAACATATTTTCCCATAAAACAAAACTTTCATACCACAAACTGGATGAAAACTTTCATACCTGATAGTGTGTACTTCGTTTGCCTCCACAAATTGGACAAAAATAATTTTCCCTAGGTCGCCTCAAAATTTCAAGCAATAGAAGGAAGCGAGCATTGTCAACAGACTCTAGCCACAATGAGGTAATTCATTGTCAATTTATAGATTTGTAAATGTTTCCATTGTTTCTTTGAATTTTACTTTTTAGTTTTTTATTTCAAAATTTAAAAGAAGAAATATAATTTAAATATATATATATAGGGACATGAGACTGACAAAGATAAAGAGGAATTGTAGTTTTTAGTTTCTTATTTCAAAATTTAAAAGAAGAAATATAATTTAAAAATATATATATAGGGACATGAGACTAACAAAGATAAAGAGGAATTGACTTCCATATTGGGGGTAGAGGCAGCGAACAAATTGGTTAATGTGGATTGGACAATACTTTCTAGATACATAGAAAAACAATCTGGTAACACCCCTCAAACATTGCAAACAAATCAATTGTGTCAAAGGAATCAATTGATTCCCCAACCAGTCCTAGATTGAAGAAAATATCTAGGAGGAAATCAGTGATAGTAAACTCTAAGAATGTGGAACAAAGAGCAGAGGCCTCCAATGTCCAATTAGTGTAAGTGTGAAAGTATGGAAAGAGCTTGTAAAAGCATATGAGAAGTCTAATGCACAAAGGAAGTCTAGTGGGGAGAGTACGGAGGTATATTGAATATTACTCATAAGATTATATCAAATTTATTAAACGATAGTTAAATTTTATTTATGCATAGTTAAATTCAATTAGTATATGTTTCAAGACAAGGCCTCCAAGGCTAGGCTTGAGAAACTTCGTGTCACACATTGCAGTGGCCAAAAAGGTTTACAGGCCTTGATCTGTACATTTGTAAGTATATTCAGTATGTTAAATGATTTTTTTTTTCCTTGAAAAAAGTAAATTATTGCATATTAATTAGTTTAAGTAGTCCATGTGCCATGTTTTGACAGGAGGAGAAATATGCCCGACATCCAAAGCAATTTGAAAAGAATATGTTACAAAACAAAAAGTGGAATGATTTTGTACTATGGATGGAGAATGAGGTATCAATAGTTGAGTTTCAATAACTTATTTGGATATTGTTGTGTTAATATGTCAATTTGCATCTCTTGTGTTGAGTTGTTTATTGATGCATAGGATGAGTAAATAGAGATCAAAACTTATGATTACAAGATTACCATTTATGTGCATGAATAAATAGTAGAAGGATGTAGATGAAATGTGTAATGGTTGGTTGTCATAGAAGTCAAACTACTGAAGTAACAACACTGATCGAGTTAACATATATGCATCATTTTCATAAACAGTTGAAAAGCGTAACAAATGTTAATCAATACATTAAATTTTGAGATGCATTGAAATAATAAAAAAACATGTTTTGGGGAAAATATCAGCAGCATGGGGGAAGAAAGCATTAACCCTAATAAAAGCATTTTATGTTGTTCTTGATACACCATCTGTAATTTTTCCTTGGATGACAATACTAAATTTCTATATGTTGTACCCCTTAAATGTCCTACATGTTACAAATATGGAATAACAATGCACAACTTTGTATCGAGTCCAAAGGCCAAGGAATTCTGAATAAGGATAGCCAAACTTGATAAGGATACAGTCACTATTACACATATTGGAAATCCAGAATAGTCATGTAAAGACAACTTCCTGTGAAAACCATAATCAATCAAATTATGCACATTCAAATCTAAGTTTGAAAGCTTGCATTTTAGTCCATGCATCTAAGTCCTTGTTGAAGATTGAGGGTGTCAACAACAAAGCTAGAATAGCTCTCCTTAAACCATAGCTAGTTTTAAAGTGCAGTATTTCCAAATTCAAATCCACTTCTTAGCTAATGAAAGGAGGTAGGATTGTCAAGTGCTACCTCAAACAAAGAAGTCCATAGAAAACATTGAAATAGAAGATCCAATAAGTGAGACGACATAATTGTACACCATAGATAATCAGAATTCTTGCAATGCACAAATGCTTGTGATACAAAAAAAAGGTTCTTACACATTGGCTGAATATATCCTCATCAAAATGATCAGAAATAAATTTCAAATTTGTAAGGAAACTCTAACAATCAAGAAAAATAATCATAAAAATTGGAAGTAAACTTTGTCAGACATGTAGGTGAACTTAATTCATCTGACTTTATGCCTCTTGGAAAACATCAGGATCTCCCCTCCTAAAGTTTGGACCACATCCATTACCCCCACATAAAACTAGACATCCTTGTTCTTCTTGGTTCCCACGCCATGATATGGTTATGCAATGAAAATGAAACAAAGTAATCATCTCCTTCTTTGCTGGCTAGAAGAATGCATGCTTAATGTTTTGATACATGATACTAGCTATCTCTTCTTCTCTCATAGTTGAATACCAAAATCCATTATGGTGGGCCTCTAGAGTTCCAGTCATCTTTCATCCTCTTCCACCAAATGTTGGCCTGATCCACACGTCTGCAAGCCTAATTGGCTTTATTTTTGAAAGCTAAAGTTTCTCTTGAGTCCCCAGTGTAGCTCTCTCTACCTTTCCAGACTCTTACATTGCTACAGATTGTCTCTGGGATTTAATCATTTGTACCACATGGTTGATGTGCTTTGAATCCTTGCATCTAAAGGAAATTCCCTTAACATAAATACTGCTAAGGAATTTCAATGTTGCCATTGTAGTTGGAATTAAAGCTGGTACCTGCAACATTGAAAATTAACCTTATATAAGAATTCCCTCCATCTTGTTGTCTTGTAACACTCTTGATGGTGGCTACATGAAATCTGATTCTAATTCCTCTTCTACATCAGAGGGTTCATATCCTTGATCTGACTCTTCTGAATTATCAAAATTAGAATCACTAGCTTCCATATTCAAAAATTCCCAACCACCATCGTCAATAAATTTATCTGGATCATCAGTAATACTCTTCAAAATTGGCCGCCAGTTCAAGTTCATTCTTCTTTCATAATACTTTATATCCATGGAGTTCAGCCATTCCTTGATGCCATCAAGTGAAGATTTAGGATTGGTGTCAATGCGGAGTACATCCTGCTTGAAGTCTTTGAAAACAATAGCCATATCAAATGCCTTTTTCCCAAGTCCTACTCTCTCAAGGTTAACAATCTCAATCTCACTAATAGTGATTACTAAGAAAGGTAATTCCACCAACTCTACCAAACAATTTACTAGGAACAATAAAAGCGAGGCTTTGAAAGGAACTCCATGAAAACCAATCTCTCTAAATGGTATATCAAACTCTAGTTCAAAATATTTTAGATGAGGTTGCTCCCATAGCTCTCTTACTCGCTTGAAAAATCCTTGAAACTCTGTATTGATTTTATTTTTCCTATCCCTCTCTTGCTATTCTTCCTCAATTTCATCAGGATCATACATTGACCTTCTTGTCCCTCCTAAATTTTGGACCACATCCATTACCTCCACATAAAACTGAACATCCTTAGTCTTCTTGGTTCCCACGCCATGATATGGTTATGCAAATTAAAATGAAGCAAAGTAATCATCTCCTTCTCTGCTGGCTGGAAGAATGCATGCTTAATGTTTTGATACATGATATTAGCTCTCTTCTGCTCTCATGGTTGAATACTAAAATCCATTATGGTGGGCCTCTAGAGTTCTAGTCATCTTTCTTCCTCTTCCACCAAATGTTGGCCTGATCCACAAGTCTGCCAGCCTAAGGGGCTTTGTTTTTGAAAGTTGAAGTTTGTCCCAACTCACCAGTATTAGTTGTAACTATTTTGAAATTTTATTATGGTATGTGCACTTTGAAATGATGTAATATGATTATGGTTTCTTCTCATATGTTGTAATATTAGATATATAATAGAAAAATAAATTATTGCATGAAATAAATAATAACTTTTCATTTTAAATATTTTTTTTTTTGCAGAACACAAGTCTTCCAGAAGATCAAGATGATCCTCAATATGATATAGATCCACAAAATATTGGTTATGTTCATACAAATCACATGGTAGAGGATGATGTAGAAGACATCGAGGCCGATGACAATGATGATGACGACGACAACGACGATGATGATGATGATGATGATGATGATCAGAATGGTGATGATGATGATGAGATAGTTGGTGATAGTAATCAATAACATTCATGATCATATAGACTACATCATGGATCATTGTTGATATATCGTTATTATGACTCTTTTCATGATTACTATCATACATATCATTTTCACGGCCTACTGTACTATATTGTTGAGTTGTATCATATTGACATGTATCATTTTCACTATATCATTTGGACATGTATTATCTTGACTTGTATCAATTTGAGTTACATAATTTATCAATTTTATTTATATCATTTGTACATGTACCATTTTCACTTATGTCAACTATTAGACATGTATCATTTTGAAATATTTTTGATGTACTGGCATATTTGACTTTCACTTGTTTTAGTTATATATGATGATGATCTTATCAATATTGACTTGTCAATTTATATATATTAAAAGTGGTCGATGATTTTTGGATGGATATTTATTAAGTATGATGATTTTAATTTACTGCTCAGCATGGATGTTGTCAAATTCAATTAAATTATAGATATTTGATTCACTTGTTTTAATTATAGATGATGATCATGTTACAATAATTATATTGTTATTTAATCATATGAGTTAAATAATTAAATTACTTACTCTATAATCATATGATTTATTTAAGAGGCATGATATATTTAACTAATTAAATTGAAATAAAACATATTAAATTAATAAATGGAAGCAAAACAAGAAGCATTTTTAGAAACAAAAAAGGAAGCAAATATGGAAGCCAAACTAGAAGCAAACTAGAAGCAATCTTGGAAGAAAAATTAGAATCCAAAGGAAAAAAACTGGACTTCAAAAAAAAAAACCCCCAAAGCAAAACCATAAGCAAAACTGGAAGTAAATTTGGAAGCAAAACTGGAAAAAACTGGAAGTAAATCTAGAAGCAAAAAGCGGAAGCAAAACTGGAAGCAAAACTGAAAATTGGAAGAAAAATCGAAAGCAAAAAAACCAGAAGCAAACCTAGAAGCAAAGTCGAAAGCAAACTTGGAAGCAAAATCGGAAGCAAAATTGGAAACAAAATTGGAAGCAAAACTAGAAGCAAACTTGGAAGCAAAACCCGAAGCAAAACTAGAAGCAAAACTGAAAGAAAAATTGGAAGCAAAACCGGAAGCAAAATTGGAAGCAAACTTGGAGGAAAAACTAGAAGCAAAATTGGAAGCAAACTTGGAGGCAAAACTAGAAGCAAAAATGGATGCAAAACTAGAAGCAAAAATGGGATTAGACACAAAAGCAAAACTGGAAGCCAAATTGGGCGCCAATTTCGGTGCCTTTTCCGTTGTTACTTCCCAACACAATTTTAGGCTCCAACGAAGGTGCCATGATTTTCTGGCACTAAAATAGGTGCTAAAAATGACGCAAAAGTCATCGTTAAAAAGGACCCTAAACTGACCATGCCTGTTTGTGTCAAGTTTGACGCCAGCCAAATTGTCTGACTCATGTGCTCAAAATACACTAAAATCCAGTGCCAAAGTCAATGCTAATTGTCTATTGTGTTGTTGTGCAAGTAGAGGTGGACTGTAGGCTGCATCAATTGCAAGGTGCAACCCATAGCCAAAGGAGATCCTAGACAAAAAAAAGGGGAGGTTCCATAATAAATAGAATGCAAAAACTAAAGCATGGAGGCACTAAATGAAGATGGTTGTACATCATTATGATGTCCAATAAAGACACTGGATGATAAGAACCCTATTACAATTGGGATTCTAGCATAATTGATTTGAGCATTCAACTTTTTAATTTTGTTACAACAGAGTTATAATCCTATTAGGAATCTTCTTCCCTTTTAGTTGCAATTTAGATTATTGAGTCATTATCACGCTCTAATATCTAGGGAGTGGTGATTAGTGGTTTTAGTTTAGAGTCATGTTTCAATAAATTCCCCCATGCCTATATGTATAGCTCAATGATTGAGGTTTTAGGATTCAGCCAATTAGTTGGTTTTTGTTCCAAAGCAATTATAGTTGCTAGATACTTTTTAGTTAGTTGTTATTCCTTATGAAGACAAATTATTTTGTTTAATTGAATGGTCTTCAATGAATAAGATATCTCAGAATCTTATGTGATATTTTAGATTGTGAAATGAATGATTTGAGTTATCATGATTGTGTTGATCTAAGAAGTTAGATTTGGTTTAGATTAGTGAAGGCAACAACTTGAGCAAGGGCCACTCAAGGTAACTATCCTTCACTCCATTTCATGTTACTTTATTTATGTTTTAGTAGTTATTTCATAAATGCAAGATATGTCAATTAGATTCTTTATGTTATAGTCATTGATGAATTCATAAACAATTCCTATTTCATAATTATATTGTAATTATTTGAATGTGTTGTACTCTGGAGTGAAGTATAGATTTAGTTATCAATTCAGTTAATTCCCATTCTTTATTTCTTGATAGTAATTAGTTATAGTCTAATATTGTAAGTACCTGTAGCAATAGTGCCAACTTTACTTTCTTATTGTTTTGCAGTTTTATGATTTCCCAACAAGTGTAGCATCTATAATAAGATGAATCATGTAACCCTAAGTCTTTGAAATCACATATAGCACCAACACCATCACAAGCTTGCTAGCCTTGGTCAACAATTCAATGAAGGTCTTTCCAAAGGTTTAAGTGGATTGTTTAGTTAGGTTTTCCCTCTGAATTATGTGATTGCCACCAAGTTTACTAGATATTAGTAGGGACTCTACACATGTACATGCACCAACATGCAACAACATGCAAAGCTTACAGCTCCAAAAATCAAGAAACCTCACATGTTAGGCATCCCATAGAGAAAATCATAAATTTACTCCCAAAATATAACTCACCCACAACTCCTAGTCACTCTAAGTGACAACTCAGTCTCCATTAAGCAAGTTTCCTATTCAAGCTTTAGTCCAAATTCAAATACATGCCACATGGTATAAGGGCACTCATCCTAGATGATTTTACAATTCCAAAAGCTCAAATGGGTGCCCAAGTGACAAGAGTCACATTTCCTTTCCTTCGCTTTTTTGAAGAGATAAACACTCACACAAGTGGACCCCACCAATACATGTTTCCAAAATAGACTACCAAATGCCACCATAGCAACCATTTTTTATGCATAAACAATTGCATTTGCACAATTGAGCACCTATGTGACATGTGTCACACTTTTTCCTTCTCACACCTTGCATGTAGGAAGCCAACTCCCCACTAGGTCCCACAAAGTGACTTAGCAATTTGGAAACAAATATTATTACATTTAATAAATAAAATTAGCAACTTAGAGGAAAATAATTATTAAATTAATCGCATTTAGGGGGAGCTAGCTTGATTGGCTAAAGCATCCTATTGCAAGCAAGAGGTCACAAGGTCTAGTCTCCCCCCATCCCTATGGTATTGAAGGGAATGCCATGCCATTGTCATCGGTCACGTGAAAAGAGTTTACCAAATGCACTGCAATTTATAGGGGGTTACCTGATTCCTATAATTTAGAAAAATAAAAATTAATAAATCAATCAAGGGACTCACTAAGGTTGAGACACCTTAATCCCAACAAAAATATTATTAATGGTTTGTTTGGCTACATCAAAATAAAAAAGTCATTATTTCCTATAAAATTTAAATAATTTACTTACAAGACAATAATTAAAATCTTACCATGAGTTTTCTTGATATAGAGTTTCTAAAGCCATTGCTTAGAAAATATGAATTAATTTATTCGTACCATACCTAAGGTGCTTTCTTAAATCTCTATAGTTCTTTCTCAACTTATATACTTTATTTTCTTGTCTAGTACTTCATTTCCAAGTGGTTGTTCAACATAAACTTCTTCCTTTAGCAATCTATTTAGGAAAGAAAATTTTGCATTTATTTGGTATACCTTTCACTTGTGTTGGGTTGTTATCACCAAGACTTTATACAAAATTTCCATAGCTCCTATTAGATAATATGTCTAATCATAATATTTTATAGGCTACTATTTATATCCTTTTATGGCCAACTTTTCTTTATTCTTTTTAATTCTTCCTTCAAAATTGCTCTTGGTTTTATATATCCACCCAATTTTAATCACTTGTTTATCTATAGGTAAATTAGTTAGCTCCCAAATCTTATTTTATTCTATTTTATTTATCTTCACACCCATGACCTTAAACCATTTATCTTCTTTTACAACTTCTTCAAAATGTATTAGATCACTATGAGCAAATAATACAAAATAAAAATTTTCATTTAACTCATCATACCTTATATTTTTGTAGATATCCCTCAATAATTCTATTTTTATTAACATTATGAAGTTGATTTTTTTATATAAATCATTAATGTTGGGGCTATTTAACTATGAAGTATGTCTCCTAAGTTAACTAGTGAACTTCAAAGCTAACTAGTGGACCCTAGAGCTACTATAAATAATCTTTAAAGTTGAGTGTTGGGCTTCCAATATACTATAGGTGATATTTGGAGATATCTACTAGGATCCATATATATTTTCTAGCGATATTCAAAGCTATATTCTAGGCTTTAAATCTTCTTTAGATGATCTTTGGATCTATTTTCTAGGCTATGGATTTGTTGTAGATACACCTTGTTGATCTTCATTTCCTTATTGTAAAAAAATACAAACAAGTATTTTGAATCTATTATAAAAATAATAGACAAACACACCATCAAGATGACACAAGATATACCTTGAAAAACCCTCCATGAGGGAAAAGCCTAACCTCCAAAAGTATTCACACTCAATAAATTATTCAATAATAAAACATTACTACACACTTATAAAATCTCCATGAATACTTTTGAAACATCAAGATTCTCTAATGTGTGCCCAAGAATAAAGTACAAACATAAAAACATACATTTCATGCCATTCTTCACATGTGCACTCTACAAGAAAGCTTAATACAAATGACATCTAGCCTCACCATTAAACGTGTGTTTTCTTTCATGGATTCAAGCTCACACAAAACCACTAAGTGGTATTAGTTAAACCATGTATCTCAAAACCATGGGAGCATAAAACTATTGACCCTAACATTTACTTTTTGATACTAATTTTTTTCAATATTAAATACTTATTCCTAAAGATAAGTTTATGAAGATTATGGATTAAGGCTCTTTTGTTGTCTACAAATTTGATATCAATTTTTCCTCTTTTTGGCCTCATGATTTCAAGAAGCTTGATGACTTTTTTCAAAGAGTACATGGAATTCCAAAAGTAGTATAGTAAACTTCATATTCATGAGTTAATTGTGAAAAAGATGTTGATTTTGAAGTAAAAAAATAGAAATTTGATAATAGGGAAAGTAAAGTACTATTTCTCCCCAATTGGTACCTTTTAATTTCATGCTTATAATAAAAGTAACAAAGTGAGATGCTAATAGGAATGACTAATAATGGTTAACACATAAAATATCTAACCAATATTAAAATACAACTTTAGAGGGTGGAAATAGGGAAAGAGGAAGAGATTTTGATAAAGTCTCTTGAAGAAATCAAAGAGCAGATAAATGATTTGTGTGGTTGTGTCTCTATAATTGAGTCAATTCCTGATAAAATTATGGACAAGCTTATGGTAATGGAAAATTCCCTTAAAAATTGAATTCCATAAAGTATGGCGTGATGTTGAGAGCTATTTTTGGTATTGTCTTAGGTCAATCCAAGATCAAAAGCAAAGGAGGAAGCAAGGTAAGAACCAGGAGGGGACTGTTTAGACTAAAGGTAGCAGTGACAAGCCAAAGAATTATTGGATGGAATCCTTTGACATGTTGAAGGAGAATTGGGACCTCATAAATGGATCTAAGGAGTGATGGTTGTTGGCTATTGTTGTTTCTTTTTCTATTTTTTAGTCATCTTTGGTCTACGTGTCTAGTTTTGTTTAGCCTCCATGCATATTTATATATGTTTTAAGTGATTTTAGTTTGGCTTGTGTGCCTCCTGAGGCTACAGGTGTTGGTTGAGGCCTTTGTGTTAATTTTGTCGGATAGTTTTTCTATTTCTATTGAACTCTTGCGACCAAGGCCCTTTCCCTACTATTTAATCAAAAACTTTACAAGTGGACCCAATTAAATATTTAATGCATGACCAAACACATCATCTCGGATGTATTATAAATACATTTATTTTACATGATTCAAATATATTTTTTGTGGAAGGTGTATGTCACCCTTTTTGGGTAGGTACAAGAAGTTGGGTCCACAAAATGTTCAAAAAGTGGAAGTGTTTTTCTAATTTTCAAAATTTGTCATGGTTGGACTAAAAATTTGAAGCACATGCACATAGAATCTTTAAAAAGTGTATTTATATGAAAGGTAGTATTTTGAGTCTAGTTTTCAAATATATAATGTATTATAATACCTAGATGACACTAATTAATTTTTAATAGGCATGTATAAAAACCACTTTTTGAAAGTAACTTTTTAGGACCATACCATGGACATGTACAACCACCATAATTTAATTTATATAAAATCACTTTTCTAATTTCTTTTGGGGAAAGATCTGTAAAGATTGATGGGGATATTTTTTAATTTATATATATATATATTAATTAATTTTTTATTGATCCTAATTGCTATTTTTGAAAACCCCTTGTGTACAACCACCACAATTTGAGTTAAACTAATATTTTTTTTACTTTTTGTTATTGTATAAATGATTGGTTTGTAGATTTATGTGAAATAATTATTTTTACAATAAACTTAAAAAATAAAAATTATTAACAAATATGAAAAACTAATAGTTCAAGTTTATGGATTTTAATTTCATTAAATAAATCTATAAAAAAAACTACATATTTGAAAACTATACATCATCATCTATAATGGGTTTTAATTTCATTAAATAAATGTAGAAAAATAAAGTCATCAGCCATATTGCCAAAGTCAGTTTTTTTCTCTTGGCATTGCCATGACCTTATACTTGCAATTCTAAGGCTAAGGGTCGGGTTACCATGCCTCTCTCGAGCCTAAAACCAAATAAAAGGAGGGTCTAAATTTCATTTTTTTAGAATAGGTACCTATTCTACTTTAACAAATAAATTAGGAACAGGTACCCATTTTAAAGTAGGTACTCATTCCTAATTTATTTGTTATTTCACAATTGCCAAGATAAAATGAACCTACAATCATTTTTTTAAAACACTTTTAGAAAATGGGCACCCATTTAGGATGGGATCCCAAAGTGTAATGGGTACTTGTTATGATTTTAGGTTTGAGTCCCCATTCCTAAATGGGTACCCATTTTTTTTTTTAAATGGGCACTTGTTCCTATTGAGACTTTTTTCCCAATACTTCTCTTATATGTAGACCCAAATTCTTGCTTTTACCCTTTTTATAACATTGCCCCACTTGCTTTATACATTGTATAAGGGTCTATTGATGAAATAGATCATAATAACCATCCATGAAACTATAATAGTTACCAACATGCTCTCATTCTCCATCAAAATACTTGAAATAACATCTAAAATGACCACCATATCAAGCAAAAAAAAATCGCATCCTTCAACAAGCCACCTATGGAAGAAAAAGAACAATATAAGGTGAAGATGCATTAATCCAAAGAATACAAGAATCAAATCCAAGCTATAAAAAAGGCTCCACACTATTACCAAATAACAGCCAATGTGACAAAAAATAAAATCCACTATAAATTCTAATACATCCTAAAATGAAGAAAATAGGTGTTCCACCTTTTGGGAGGTGGAACAAAAACTAGTGTTTAGGGACCTAGACCAATTTTCTTCAAGTTTCATTCAAGGAAAGCCTAGAGATCTCAATCCAAGGATGGAATTAGGGAAAGAGATCTGCTAGAAGAGTGTTCTAGGGTGTGATTAAAGACCAAAGAGGTGTTCACCACCAAGCTAAGGCTTGGAAAGAAAAGAAATGTAAAAGATATGCAAAACTTAAACAAATGACCTAGATTATGAAACTGCAATGCAGAATAAAAGATTGAGAAAGTACAAAGGTGCACCTAGAAGAATGATGAGGTTAAAGCAAGCTCCAAAACCTTGAAATTTTGTTTTTTGAAGCTCACTGGGACTCATACGCTAGTATGGGCGATTTAGTCCCAAACGAGGGTTTCAGTGCAGAAACTGGAATCTCATAGTGATTGGTCTGAATCCACTAAGATTTTGAAAAAGCACTATACTAAGACTCATATGCCACAAGTGGCGTATCAGTCCCATTCTACTTTTTTGGAAGGTCAAGATCTAAATCTATTCTCCTATCTCTGCTCTTCCTTCCAAACTTTGTTTCCAGGTCTGAAACGTTGAATTCTGGCATGTGGGTGACTTTCCATGAAGATGGCAACCTTGTGACAACTTGACAACTTTTCTCAATCTTGCAACTTAGTCTTCAAAGATCCTTCAAGCTCCAAAACACCTAGATCTACCATCACACATGTAGAGAGAGAGATAATTGTTGATTGTTAGGAAATAGGGGTTTGCCTTGGTCAAACCCCATTAAGGCAATTAAACCTTATGATGAAACAATGAAATATGAACATGAAACATGAACAATGATACCTTGAATGATGTCTTGAGATGTAAATCAACAATCTAACATGAAGTGGCCATGAATGTAGTGCCCCTCCATGATTCACCCTTTCATGATGTTTGATAAATATTGTTTTGGGTTGTTTAGTTTAAGTTGTTTGTTAAATGTTGTTCTTGGTTAATTGGTTCATTTAATTAAATTATTAAGTAACAAGTATTTTGGTAATTAAATACAAATATATTTATTAATAATTATAGTTGATAATAAATTAAAAGTGTAATAAAATATTAAATAAAATAAAATAAAATATTATAATGGAAAGCTGCAATTAATAAACAGTAATAAATAGGAAAGAATATAAGGTGATATATGAAAAGGTAGGTTTCTTCCGTTACGAATCAAAATTTAGTACTGGCAGTTATAAACCATTAATGGAATTAATTATTTTCTAAAAGAGAAACTTGCATGGACTGCTTTTTAGGATTCTAGAGATTTTATAAGATTTTGGGGGTTTCTAAAAATAAATCTAGCAGCCTTCTTTTTGTAAACGGGGGATCTTAGGAAGAGATTGGGATGGGATTATTCATTTTTTTGGTTTTCTGGGAAGAAGAAAAGAATAGTCTACAAGAAAATTTGGGGAAAAAGAATTGCTTTCTATCTTTGAATTCTTGGAAGGGACGATAACATTTTTTTTAGAATGGTGGTTCATGTGCCATTTTAGCTTCCATTGTTTAGTGATCTCAACAATATGGGCAGCATGTCTCTTGTCAAGATTTTAATTCTTCTACCTTTGATACAACTTATCTACAACTAGATTAATCTTCTTGCATTTTATCCTTTTTGAATTAAGTCTGAAATTTTTAAATAAGAGCTTTGGCTATCAATCATCTAGTTTATCTTTCAAATCTTTTCCAGTTGTTTCCATTTGGCAACCCATCAACAACAAAACCTTTAACTTATAACACTCCTCATGTTATTGCATGGCACATCAATTTGTTTTGTTAGGAGTAAACTATGGATGCGAGTTTCATTCCAATGACTATTCTTCCATTTTGTTATCAATTCTTCTTCATCTACCTATAGTGATCTTTGATATCCTACTTATTGCTCAAAAGGAGATGGTCTTTCTTCCAAGTGTTTGATCTTAATACAACCATTCCATTAAATCTTAAATTACGCAAGGCCCATACTCTTTACAACCTCCCAACCCGTTTGTGCCAAGGAGACCATGCTCAATTAGAGAAAGTTGAATCTCTCCTCTTAGCCAACTCTAGGTTGTCTCATAACGATAGAATATAGGGTATATTTGATCATGCCATGATCCTCATTGTCGATGTAAACCCCAAATGAGTTATGTACTATGGTATCTAGGGTTGAAGCATTCTACTTTGAAATGCTTTCCATGGTTGAAGTCAACATCTTCTACATCTGTATATTGATTAAAACATTTTCTTATGGTCGAACCATTTTTCTCTTAAGTTGCAATTGATCCCTCTTTCTCGACAAGCTTTTAGATCTTGAAATAACTGTTATGGCTAATTGCATTACCTTTTACCCTCTGCATGTTGTCAATTTTCTTAGTGACTATCATGCATGAAAAATATTATAAAATTTTATGGCCAACTCCATGGTATTTCCCAATGGTGCTTTGGTTGAGAACCTATTTGTGCAACCTATTACTGTGCAAAAATGTTGTGACCCACTTAAAATTGTCTTTCTCTACTTTTATTTGGTTCTTGATCATTTCGACCTATCTTGTGGCATCTATTGGATATGTACTCTCCAAAGCAACGACATCATTAATTCCATGAATGATGGACGATGGTAAAAGAGATTAAAAAACATGCATTTAGATCACACCTCTTTGAGGCATTCTTTCAAACAGTTCACATTCCTTGACTATACTTACACATTTTGCATGCAAGTCTAATAGTGCGCATTATTATAGTGCAAGTCTATTTTCCAGTTTGTTCCATTTAGCATCACCAATATTCTTCACTAATTGTTCATGTTTAAAAGGATGCAAATGGTTCACATCTCTCAGAATAATTTATCTTGCGACAATCTTAGAGATGAATTTAAGTGTGGTCTGGCAAATAGAACATACTTGAAGGTTCTTAACAACTTTAATAGTTGAATATAAAGGCCATGTTTAACAAAACAAATGCAATTGCTAACCTTTCATTATGGTGGTGGATAAATGATTCTTTACCTCACCAATAAGATACATCTCTCTATATATCTAAATATATATATAGTTATATAAAAATAAAATATTACTTTCTTAAGTCTGGTATGAAATTTATAATGAGAATTTCCAATTCTATAAAAATAGGTGTTAATTTATTGTTCTTTGAATAAGATAATAGGTTGTCAGAAGATAAGGGGTTTTTATTTCATTAAGTTTGTTTGATGAAACATTTTGGTTTCATTATTTTAGAGATTTGAGTCTTTGCACTTAGTATAAGTTGGTCTCTTGTGGATTTTTGGTGAGTCACTCAACTTAACCAATAGACTATAAGGATCACTTGGTAATTATAGTTAAATACATAAAATGTTATCTTTAATTCCTTTCATTTATGAGGAAATTTTCTAAGGAAAAGAAAAAGAAATGACAAAGAATTAGAATTGAAAGACATGGAAATCCTTGATAATAAGAAAGCTATTGTAGTTTTATAATAATGTTTTATCTAGCAAAAGAATATTTTTGCCATTGTGATTATTTGATTTGATAGAGAAATGATTTGGAAAATTAAACAGAGAAATTGAGTTTCTTATATTTAGACAATTGAAGGACTAAATTAAATAAATTGAATTAGATTATCTTTGTTTGTTGATTATCTTCTTAATTATTTAAGGGTGGATTTGTAAAATCACTAAGCATCTTAGTTGTTGAGAATTATTGTTTCTATAGTTAATTATGAACTATTGTGATTTGTGAGCAGGATGGTCTATGTCTTGCTCGGTGTGTGGATTCATATAAAATGGTTAAGTGTGCAAGAAGGTCAATGCCTTGCACTATAATTCTGATTCTTGTGAATGTGATATATGAGCAACATGGTTAATGCCTTGCTCTATGTTGGATCCATATGTTTATGTCATGTATGCAAGATGGTAAATGCCTTGTGTGATTTGTAGGGTTTACTAGTTGCAAGAAGGGGGAGTGGCTCTCAATGGGTGTCAATGTCTAGTGCGAGACTATCAAGGTAACCCATTGGAGAGTTTCTTAATTCAATGATAACCTAATTAATGAATTGGAAGGGGATGGGTTATTTTCACATTAATCAAGATAATTAGATGCCTCACCCATACATGTAGTGCTCGTTTAGGCTAAGGATGGATTGAGAAGGCCTAGTTGGCAAGATAAACTTCCTTGTCCACATGAAATGAATGTTGGTTCTGCATGTGTCACCCTATGGGGCTGACGTCTAGTGAGAGACTGTCAGGGTAACCAAAGATGGGGGCTGGCATCTAGTGAGAGACTGTTAAGGTAACCCATGCCAGGACCATGTGATGACACTCTTCCCTATTACAGTCTAGCATTCCCTAGTTGTATGTTCTCCTTCTGATGTGTGTGTGCCTCTAGAAGTGAAGCCAGTGGTGTAAGTGATGTTTGTGTTTATGTGATGTTGATGTTGTGTTGAGTTGTAACCATGTATAGCCCTTGTCTATGTTATCCTATTGTCTTCTTGACTTTTTTTATTGTAGTGGGACCTTATGTTATCTCCTAGCACAGGGGGTGGATGTTAGGGTCCACATGGTCAGGAGGTTGGTGTTTTTTCCTCCATTGGGTTTCCCTTATTGTTGTTCGTGTGTGTGTGCATGAAGGATGTACCCCGTGTAGCAAATTCTTGATCTTGTACCAGTTTGAGGAGACAGTTTCCTATGCACATGGATTGAATTTGTATATCCATTGTATCATGCTGTGATATCGATGTACACTTCCTATTATATTCAGGAAAGTGTTATTGCAAACAATGTAATGGTGTACTCTCGTGTATTGGAATTTGTATATGTACTTGTTATTTCTATATATATATGATCTTTAATTTGACAACATGTTATGGAAATGTATGTTGTGAGATCATTTAATGTGATGGCTTGAAAATGAGCTCTTGATATTAGTTAATGAAATGTTCCTAGTTCTTGATAATAGATATGTTAGTAGCATAGTCATGGAACCTTAGAGGACTTGGTTTAGTTTCTATGTTATGTTAAGTTATGTATTTCATTGTTATGATGTTTTAAAAAAAATTGTTTCATTATTTAGTCATGTTGTGTTGTCTTCTAGGGTTTCTTGGCGGAGCGTTATAATGAAGAATGTAGATCTTAATTCTTTAATTAGATATGAAACAATGCTTAACTTGGATCTTGAATGCTACATCACAACACTAACTCAACAACATGCTTGATGCCTTGTGCCTTTATATGATGATGGATTGCAACAAATGATGAAGAAATCTTCCCTTGAATGCTTTAGAAATGATATTGAATACTATATGATGCTCTTGTGAAGTCTTAGGATACTTGAATCTTGATTGATTAGTTGATATTATGATTATTTAGGTGAAATAATGATTTGAAACCTTGTTTATATAGTCATTCCATCTAACTTACCATTTATTAGATCCCAAATGTCGACATTCATGAAATTTGAATCCAAAACCATGATTTCCCACTCAAAACCCTAAAAATGGGCCAAATGGGACTCATACACCACTTGTGGCGTATAGGTCCAATCTGGGTGGGACTCATATGCCCAAGGTGGCATATGGGTCCCACTAGTCCTTTTTAGGCAGAGGAAATGTCGAGGAGTTGGGAAATTAAGTGCATTTGTTGATTATGTTAGGATCTTAGTTGAAATAAGCCTCGGGATGCATAATAAAGGGTCTTAGGGGCCTATTAATGATGATAGGAAGGTCATAAATGCAAGAGGGCCCAAAACTTAATGTGAAGGTGTAAATAAATACACTTTACAACACTAAATTAAGGCAAAATTAGATCTATTTAGCTTAAAAGGGCCCTAAACCTAATGTGAATGTGTAAAACACATTACAACACTAGATTAGGGAAACATTAGGTTCATTTTAATGTTAATCATTCCCAAATTAGGTGTGAAAAAAGGCTACTTTTTTCTACACTACATTTAGTCCCCACTTTAGTGAGAGGAGGAACTTGCTTCAAACTCACATTAAAGTAGACATTCAAGAGGGGTCCACATGTACCAATGTGGATGGTCTAGGATGAAAAAGATCAAGGGGGTGGTCAAGCCCCCAGGATCCAAGATCCTACATCAAGCCAACATAAGAACAAAGGGAGACACACACAAGGTGTATGATATGTAGCAAGACAAGATACACAAAAGCATGCACATAAAGATGAAAGAAAAAGAAAGAAAGGGTGGATCAAGCTTCAACCATTTTTCTCGCACATTGTGGACTAGGTCTAAGCTATTTGTCCAAAACACGTGCTCACTCTGAGGCAACGGAACTTCAGGTTGCCCATTGGGTGAGTATCCAAAAAGGGTGGCTTACAAGTGGAACATGATGTCCACTATACAAACCAAATGCATTCTCACAAGGTTTAGTGGAACCTCAAGTCATCCACTAGGTGAGCCCCTAGAGAGGTGAGACACATATGCATGTAGCCGATATGTGCCCACACATACAAGCAAGTGGCTATGGGAAAGTCGCACCTAAGTTTGAATCCCATACGTACAACCATACCAAAGCTATACCTCCTAATAAATTTGATTAGGCACCACACAATAATGAACTTCAAGCTTCATGAGGCAAGAAAAGCTTTGTATGCTTGAAACTCATGAACAAACAAGATGGCTCCATAGGCAAGCAAAGTGTGTTATGCAAGGTGGCCATATAATTGTTCTTGTAAATGAAAAATAGTGTAAGGTACATTCAAAGGGATTTTTCTTAGTTCATGTAAGGTCTCTTCATAGGGAACATTGTGCCTAACATCTCCAAGTGAGGACAAGTCAAATAAATATCACACTCTCGAAGGAATTCAAACCCAATGAAACCACCAAGAAAAGGATGCATCACAAGAAGAAAGAAAAATCACACAGTGAAACATGAGTGTTGATGTATGACCCCACTTTAAAGTGATTGCTAACACCATTGCTATGAGAAATTACTTTAAAGTAGAAGAAGACATGAGAGGTTATTCAAAAATCCCTATGCCAAGTCATATGTTCTTGAATGAAACTACATCATGAATGAGTATGTCACATGCAAGCCAACTTAAGACATGTTGTCCACATCCCAAGCTTACTCTTATATATACATGGAAGGTAGTCAACTAGCCAAAAGAGACAACGGCAAGTGTCATATGAGGAAAAGGCTACCTAACCCCTTGCCCCCACTTAGTGTAGAACAAGGATGAGCTGATATGATTGATGAGAAACATGCTAGAGTGAAAATTAATATCAATTAGAGAAATTAGGTGCCTCAACATTAGGAAGAGCACCACACTCCTTAAGATGTTGAATTTTGTTACTCAAAGCCTTACATTTATTAGTAGAATGACCATGAACTCTATGATATGCACAAAATGAATTCTTGTAGTAAAATTTCTTTCATGTTCTTGGAGGGAGAGATATCAAATGATCTTGGAGGAGTCTCGACAAGATACTCTCTTGATCAATAGTAGAAGATGTTGCTTTATTTTGTGATATATATATCTCTTGCTTAGTACAAGATGTCATACTTACACAAGACTCTTTAGATTGCAAAGTTAAATACTCTCCTTTACAAGAAGGTGTAAAATCTAGCGAACTCCAATCATTAGTGTTTTGTGTGATGACATTGATATTAACCAAAAAAAATTCTATTTCTTTCATTTCTTTCGAAGGAAAATAACCAAGACCACTAGTGTCTATCAATTCAAGATGCACTAGTGTTAAAGTCGGCTTAGAAGAATCTTTTGTAATAGTGTTGATATTAAGTGAAGGCTTGCATGTTTCTTTTGAGGGACAATAACAAAGACTGTTAGTCATTCTTTGTGTGTTAGGCTCTATGGGGACACAAATACCTTGTTCTCTAGTACCACATCATTTTACATTATATCTAAGTTGTTTCATAAGTTCATAACCTCTTCCATAAAGCTTTTTCATTTCTTTTCGATTTTGTGGTTGCCGGTAGTATATCTCATCAAAGTTTGTTGTGTAGTTTATGTATTCTTCTGAAGTGTTTGAGTGGATGCTTTTGAAGGGTCTTCCAAATTTTGTGTTGACATTACCAATTTTTCTTTTCCATTTTCAAAGTCTTTTATTGTGATCTTTTATTCTCTCATGAATGATGTGAAATCTAAGGAACACCAATCATCCTCTAATTTTGTGACTTCCTCAATATGTTTTTATTGCATGGGTTCCACTTGTGTAGTTGGTGTTAATATTGCCAAAGGATTCTCCTTGCCTTTCTCAATGTTCAAACAACTGTTTAGTTCAAGGTTGGCTTTGATTATATATACTTTATTGTTGTAAACATATTTCATGATACGATGAAGAGTAGAAGGTACCCCATTCATTGCATGAATCCACGGTCTTCCTTAAAGAAGATCATATGAAAGATGGTGAGGCATAACATGGATTGGTGTTTCTAATGTGGCCTTTCCAGTTGTAATAGGCAAAGTGATCACACCAAGTGGTCATTTTCCCATGTTATCAAACTCACTAATAGATAAAGAGGAAGGTTGAATTTTTTATTTATCTACACCAAGCCTATCCAAAAGGTTTACACTACACACATTAAGAGTGGAGCCATTGTTGACAAGGGTTTTCTTTGTTCCCCGCCTATCATAGGTAGCTATTATCATGAAAGCGTCATTTTGTTTTTGGGCTTCAAGTGAGGGTAACTCATCTTGATAGAAATTAATTTCTAAGTTGACCAAAGTTATAGCTTGAATTTGGGTTGCTACTTCATTTGTTTGTACATTAGTGGGGAGGAACTTCTTCTAAGGCACTTTGAATCATGTTATGATAATGAGGGGAGGCTTAAATAAGGTCCCATAATGATATCTTAGCAGGAGTATTCTTAAGTTGTTCAACAATATCATACTCTTTTCCACTTTGTGGAGGCAAACAAGGAGGACATGGTAAGATAGGGTTAGGCAATGGGAGGGATGTTGAACGTGTTTTTCTTGGTTACAGATTGTTTCTAGTGTTATATGTATGAGCAATTGTATTATAACTCGACTACTATGAAACATTATTCTTAGGTGGGTAAAGGATAAGTTTGGGTTTGTTTTGAGTTTGTGGTTGTTGTGAGGGTGGGTAAAGAATTAGAGGATTCTTAGGATGTACTACAGGGTATATAGGAGGTCCATTAATCAAGGGGGATCTAATGGACACTTGTGCATTCATAACCTCAATGATTTCAGTTTGATGTCTTTCTAATAAAGGTATTCTAGTGTCATCTTTTTACCATCATCTAAGGAATCCAAATTACTATTGTTAATGTTTTCATTTTCTTGCACCATGATATCCTCCCTAGGAGGAGAGTTTTTAGGAGAGCTACAAACTAGATGTTCATGACATTCAAATGTTTTTTCTTCTAAAATGACTTCATCACAAGTAAGGGAGTTATCACTAGTTGGATTGTCTTGCTTATCAATGTTGGGATTCTCTTGTTCAATAAAATTTTCCCTAGGGGAAGAGAGACAACTAATATTTTCATGACTTTCATCAATTGGATTTCCTAACATCCAAGTATCTTTTTCACAACTAGGAGAGATACTAGGAGAAGAACAAATGTGATTTTCATGATTGTCCATAATTTCATCCCTTTGTCCCATAATGTCTTCCAAAATAGGATAGGTATGGGAGGAAACACAAAGAGGGTTGTCATAGATCTTAAAGGTTCAATCATCTAACAACAAGCTATCATCCTCACTTACAATATGATTGTCATGATTCCTTACAACTACATCCTCTTTCACTTTTATGTTCTCACAGATGAATGGAAATTAGGTAGGGTGATGTTTAGAAATGTGTATATGATCTTGTTCTCTTGTGCCATAATATCTTCCCAAGGGGGAGGAGGAGAAAGACAAGCAATACTTTCATGATTCTCAATGGTTGATTCTTCTTTCACCAAGATACTTTCATCACATGTAGGAGAGGTATTAGGAGAAGAGCAACTATGATTATCATGATTGTCTATGCTTTCATCTTCTTCTATCACATCATTCCCACAAATAGGAGAGATAGGAGGGGGTGTAGATTTAAGGCAAGTGTCAACATTTTCACTTTCTTGCAATAACAGTCTCTCATAACTAGGAAATGTATTGAATGAATGACTAACATACTTATTGACTAACTTTTTCTTTGAAAACTTGGAAAAGACAGATACTAACATTTGTAAAAAAGTAATCTATACAAACTGAAAATGGAAAGAGACTTAAAATGCAATGTAAAGACCTAGAATGAAATGTGTAAATATAATTTTCAGATTCTAAACAAGGTAATTTGCTAATAACACTATGAAACAATATAAAAATGAATTATTGTAAATGTAATTTTGAAATTTTACAATGCACTAAATGAAGAAAATTAAGCTAGATTTAATGAAATTAACAAAATCGAAACTTAGAAAACTGAAACAGATAGCTAACAGAAGCAAAAAAAATACACAAATGATGTTTTTAATGTTGTAAAAGGTAGTTTTAAGTCTGATCTGGGACTAATACACCTAGAGGGTTGTATGAGTCCTAGTAAATATTTTTGAAGGGTTTAAATGCTGAAAAATACACAACACAAAATCCTTAGAAAGTAGGCAAAACAACCTGTACTAGGACTAAATTTCCGAGAGGGGTGTATGAGTCCCAGATTAGGGTTTTTGCACCAAATTCAATAAATTTTGGGTGAATGTTAAGGTTTCTAGTTTGTATGTTGAATTGACTATTTAACAATTATAGAATTTTAGTGAAATTGAATGATCTAAGATGCAAAAATGTAACCTATATGCACTTTCACTAATGCAAGATTTAGAAACCCTAGATGCAAATTAACTAATGCAAGACCTAATGAAAAGTTAATGCAAGATATATCTAGGACTATTATGCACTCCAAATCAGAAATAGGATGTACTAAAGGCTAGGTTCACCAGAACGAAACAAATAAAATAGGTGTTCCACCTTTTGGAGGTGGAAAACAAACTAGTGTTTAGGGACCTAGACCAATTTTCTTTAAGTTTCATTCAAGGAAACCCTAGAGATATCAATCCAAGGATGGAATTAAGGAAAGAGATCTACTAGAAGGGTGTCCTAGGGTGTGATTAAAGACTAAAGAGGGTTCACCACCAAGCTAGGGATTGGAAAGATAATAAGTGTAAAAGATATGCAAAACTTAAACAAATGACCTCAATTATGAAACTAAAATACAAAATAAAAGATTGAGAAAGTACAAAGGTGCACCTGGAAGAAAGATGAGGTCAAAACAAGCTCCAAAACCCTAAAATTCTATTGTTTGAAGCTCACTAGGATTCATATGCCATTCTAGGCGATTTAGTCCTAGACTAGGGTTTCAGTGCAGAAATTGGAATCTCACAGTGACTAATCTGAATCCACTAAGATCTGGAAAAAGCATTGTATTGGGAATCATACACCACAAGTGGCGTATCAATCCCATTCTACTTTTTTGGAAGGTAAAGATTTGAATTTGTTCTCCTATCTTTGCTCTTCCTTCCAAACTTTATTTCCAGGTCTGAAACATTGAATTCTGGCTTGTAGGTGACTTTTCGTGAAGATGGCAACCTTGAGACAACTTGAAAACTTTCCTTAATCTTGCAACTTAGTCTTCAAAGATCCTTCAAGCTCCAAAATACCTAGATCTGCCATCAAACATGTAGAGAGAGAAAAAAATGTTGATTGTAGGAAATAGGGGTTTTCCTTGGTCAAACCCCATTTAGGTAATTAAACCTTATGATAAAATAATGAAATATGAACATGAAATATAAAACATGAACAATGATACCATGAATGATGTCTTGAGATGTAAATCAACAATCTAACATGAAGTTGCCTTGAAGAATGTAGAGCTTGATCTTTAATTAGATATGCTTAACTTGGATCTTGAATGCTACATCACAACACTAGCTCAACAACATGCTTGATGCCTTGTTCCTTTGACATGATGATGGATCTTGAATTGCTACAAAAAATGATGAAGAAATTTTCCCTTGAATGCCTTAGAAATGATCTTGAATACTCTATGATGCTCTTGTGAAGTCTTAGGATACTTGACTCTTGACTGCTTAGTTGAATTTATGATTTTTTAGGTGAAATAATGATTTGAAACTTTTTTTATATATGCATTCCATCTAACTTACCATTTATTAGATTTCAAAAGCCAACATTCATAAAATTTGAACCCAAAACCCTGATTTCTTGCTCAAAACCCTAAAAATAGGCCAAATGGGACTCATGCACCACTTGTGGCATCTAGGTCCCATCTAGGTGGGACTCATATGCCCAAGGCACTGACGTATGGGTCCCACCAGGCCTTTTTAGGTAGAGGAAATGTCGAGGAGTTAGGAAATTAAGTGTATTTGTTGATTATGTCATGATCTTGGTTGAAATAAGCCTCAAGATGCATAATAAAGGGTCTTAGGGGCCTGTTAATGATGATATGAAGGTCATAAATGTAAGAGGGCCCAAAAATTAATGTGAAGGTGTAAATAAATACATTTTACAACACTAAATTAAGGCAAAATTAGGTCTATTTATCTTAAAAGGGCCCTAAACCTAAGGTCAATGTGTAAAACACATTACAATACTAGATCAAGGCAACATTAGGTTCATTTTAATGTTGATCATACCCAAATTAGGTGTGAAAATGGGCTACTTTTTTCTATGCTACACATCTACTCATCCATACCTCCAAAGGTATCAAAAAAATTAGTAGAACCCATGCCAACAACATATCTAACCCATAAATTGTAATCACAAGCTCCCTATATAAAACTTATCAATGAAGCACATATATCCAGGAACTCCCACTACATGAGTAATGTCAAATCTAAAAATGGATCAAGGTATACCAAGTCTACAAAGTAATATTCATACTTAGGTGTGGCTAATAATCAAAACCATTTAGTACAAATAGAAATCGCCATGATCCACACATACAAAAAAATAATTACACACTCCCTTATACTTAGTCTCCTTACCTCTCCATGTTCTCTAACATTCAATAAAAGAAAGAGATTAAAGAGCTCCCCCATATTTTTACTTGAAAAAAGTGAAGTTTAATAGCAACACATGACCACAAACATAGTGATCTCAATGTCTCCATGTAAACCTTAACTCCAATGTCAAGTGAACATAAACATCTAGGAAGAAATACAAGAATAAATAGAGAAATCCACAAATTATATCACATACCATGTCCTTTTACCAAAGCCTCAAAGTGCTAAGTTGTGCCAAGTAAGGTATCCTTCAAGAAACCTCAACTAAAAATCATTAACACCCCTATTGTAAGATATCATAGATAAAAAAAAAAAGTGTATCTCGTACAACCAACATGGATGTAATCCTCTCCAACAAAGAAAGATCAAATTCAAATCCATTCTCAAAACTAGGATTTCAATCCAATAATATCTCATAAAAATCTTATAATTATTATTGAAAATAAAAATCATATGTACAAGGAGATGGGCATGCAAAACACTCCTCAAATTAACCCTCCAAAACTAAGAAGCATAGCTCAAGATCCATATCCATGAGAAGACAAATCATAAAAATTAATGGATCTAAAAATAAATTGGACAATATCTATCAAATTATTATGTACTAAGTAGACCACAAGTGGGGCCTCTAGGATATACCAAGCCACCATGACTCTCTCTAGGAATAATCTCCTCTAAGGTAACACACACACACACATATACATATCTAGGTGAAGGCTCCTTGATCTTCCTATTGAAACCTCATCAAAGAGTATCATCTCAAAAAATGTATCTAAACTCAAGATAAATCCAACCTCACCTCAATCTTTAAGTATCCATGAACACCTACAATTGATTAATCCATGCTAAGATTTGAATATAATACCACACTCTCATGAATCTCCCAGGAGCATGACCAATGTAATCAATACCAAGAGAACTAACCAAATAACTATTAAAGTTCCCACTACATGTTTATAAAATTTGGAAACATGTCTTTATCTAACATATCCTCCTAGGAGATCACGTGCTCTAAAGAACATATCCTAATCCTAAGAGAACTTGAATCAAGTCAAAATTCTAACTTGTATTCAAAATAACCCAAGACACGATATCAAAAATCCTCTCAACCAAGGATCACCTACAAAAATCAATGTCATAAATTTACACCTCACTAGAATAATCCAAGAGTCCTCCATGGATAAACCAAGATGTCAACATCTTCAATTATATGAAGATAACCATCTTCTATCAATGGAACTCAAGATTTCAAAGTACTCTAACTATATACTAGAACCATGATCAATTTGTTCATGACACCCACAACCACTGTAGAAGATCATCCATCACCAAAATGAATCCACATCATTGCCAAAGCTCCCACTAAATTGTGATACCAAGCTATGCATGACATCATGGTAACTATCTCCTAAAATGAAGATTAGCTATGGTCCACACACACTCAATTATAATACCAATAATTCTAGAGAATATTGTATCTAAATCAATATTTTTAGACAATATAACACTACAAAAATGAATTTAATCACAAAAAAATAATGAATTCACACAACACTCAAAATTTATATAGAAAACTTGGTTATGTAATAGGAAAATCATAAGAAAAGTTCTCTCAAATTTTTTATTTCTCAAAAAATTATCCACTTATAAAAAATTGTGATCATACATTAAGAAAAAACTAGTTTCTAAAACACCAAGCCCTCAAATTCTTTGAATCCAAATTGAAAAAGACTTTCCCCAAATAGAAAGTGCAAGTATACATTTGCATGTTATCCACATGTTAATGTTGGATGCAATCAAATTGACTTCACATTCTAACAAATATCTTCAAGCCAAGAAGATAAATACATGCTACAAGTGTTAGAGTTATCATGTATTAGATAATAATTAATTAATTATTATTCCAATTCTCATGCACTTAAGCTAAACTTAGGATTGTTTTATTAGTTAACTCAATGCTTTATTTATGTTAACTAGAGAGCTAATATTAGATCATTTTGTCTCATCACACAAGATGTTGAAACTTGTCATGATCTAATCCCTTTTATCATTAGGGTTGCTCTTATAAATCATTCTCTCTTTATATTATCCATTTTGTAAGTATTTTATTTTTGAGGAATAGCAAATCTTTTTATTGTAGTGCTCTTGCATGGAAGGTGTTTTGTTCATTGTTTGATCTTGTGCCTCATATTATTCACAAATCTAACATGGTATCAAAGCAAGGATTCAACAAACCCCTTCTCCATTTTTGAGCTTTTTTCTCATCTAGGGTTATAGGATTGAATCTAGATTTTTTAGTGTTTTTTTTTGCAAATTTTGGAGGTGGGAAATTTTTTGGAGCACTTTGGTGTGAAATGGACCTCACCATTGCATTCATGAGGTTGATTCGATGAAATTTGATTATAAATTTTTCAAATTTAGCGTCAAAGGTTTCAAAGGTAATTTTTTTTTGTAATAGGGTCCTATCAGACTGGACCGTATGACGATTTCAAAAAAAGAAAAAGTAACATTGTGCACTTTATAAATAGGTGCAACCTATATTATTTGGGTGTCGTCGATGCTTAGCCTACAGGTCTCCCCTGTGCTAAGCCCCCTGACAATAGGTTCAACACCCCTTGCAATCATGTGGGTGACCATGGGTTGGTGCTTTAGCCCCTGCGCCTAGCCACTAGACCTTGTATATGACTAGGGGCCAACTATTTTAAGCCCCCAGTGTACCCTTTTAAGCCTAATTGTGCAAATTTTACAAAATTGAGTGTAACTTGGGCATCCGACCTCCAGTTTTCAAAAACTTTATATCATCAGAAAGATGGTTCTAAGACTATTCCATATTTGAAGGTATTTTTTCCTTATTTTTTACCAAAAAATTACTACAATTAGTTGAAGTCAACCCTTATTTTCCACGCTACAATGGTCATAACTTGGGCATACAAACTCCATTTTTCACGAACGAATATGCGTTGGAAATATATTTCAGTGCTCTACACATCCGTGTATTCCTTTTTTTTCAAAATATTCACTAGGTACATAAAGATCTCTCTAATGTGATTTTTTATTTTTTAAGCTTTTCTGCTCTCAAAATTTATTTTCGGGTTTGGTTTTTCTTGTTGTGGGGGGATATATTTCTTGCTTTTAGTATCTATATACATCAAAGATAAAAAAAAAGTCATTTACCACACATTGTTTTGAAAACCTCAGTTCCATCATAGCAGACCTCTTCATTTGAATGTCTTACACCACACAACTATCATACCTAGAAAGCTCAGATGACAAGAATTCTCATGCCTAAGGGTTTATGGTCCACTTTGGATGAAGTACAACAAAAATTGACTCGTCAATTTGAGATATTTCAGCATAGGAACAAGATAGATGAGGCTATGGGGTCGATTTCCCTGCATGTTTTAGATAGTCTCTTGTTTCATCTAGAGTCTTGCAACACTCCTAGGCCTATGTGGATGAGGTTCAATGATATTTTTGGAACCATCAATGAGTATAGAGCTCTCCAAATTGAGGTGTAATTAACATCACTTGTAATTGATTCTTTCCCCTCCATTAAGTACTTCTTGCAAAGGTTTAAGTCACTTAGATCTCTTCTACAGGGTTGTGGGAAGAATAAAACTAACAAAGAATGTATTTTCTTGATTCTATCTAAGCTTTGAGGGTCATTTCAGTTCTTCTCTTCTGCTTTCTACTCTACTATGGATGCATTAGGCGATGCATTTACCATGCCTACTTTTCAGGTTTTATATGAGTGTTTGACTCGTGAACAGTAAAAGTTGGTTCAATTTGAATCTCTTTTCGATTCCAAAACCCAAGCATCGGTAGCACAAACATCTAAAGGGAAAGACAAGAAGAAACAAAAGCCTAAGATATATTTTTCATCAAGTAGTGAGTGTTCCTCCAAAACATCTTAGAAGTCAGAACAAAAACCTCAAACCACTCCTTGGTATGATAAAACTTATAATTCTGGTGAGTCTTCCTCCAAGATGAAGAAGAAATCAGGTGAACCTTGCAATTTTTATGGTAAGGAGGACATCTAGTCAATCAATGTTGGAAGAGATTAGAGGCTTTGGAGGAATCCATGTAGCATAATAACATCTCCACCTCTAAATCTTCTTCCTCATCTACAAGTTAAGGTCATGCTCTTTTTGCATGGACCTTACCTTCTGCAGCTCCATGGATACCTGATTCTAGCACATGACACAGTCTCAGGATTTGGTCTCGTCCCTTTCAAATTGCAAGACTACTCAAATTGTAGTTGGAGATTCTACACACCTTTCAGTTTTGGGCTTAGGAACTGTCACACTTGAGGGTGGTTTTCATTAGGAGGTACTTGTAGTTCCTAATATCTCCACCAACCTTCTTTCAATATATCAAACTTGTCAATCTGAACTAGTAGGATAGTCAAGTTTACCCCACATGATGTAGTTATTCATGACCTTCATGATCCTGATATTATTGTAGCCATTGGGAGTGTTGATTCTTCTTCTCATGTATACTAATTTGATGGTTTTGAGAGTTCAATTGGTTTAGGTTCATCCTTTATAGCACATGCAGACACTATGAGCATATTGTGGCATGAATTTTTTGGTCATGTCAATTAAAGATATCTCCAATAGATGAGTACATAGGCATTAGTGTCTGGGCTCCCTAAGATTTCTTGGACTGATGGTGTTTGTTAAGGATACATGTTCTTGGCAAACATCACTAGGATTCTTTTCCTATGGGTAGATCCACACATGCCAAAGCACCTTTAGAGTTGGTTTGAATAGTGAACTCATCTCATTTTTGACTTCTTCATTTTTAGGGGCCAAATATGTGCTCACATTTATTAATGACTTCTCTAGGTGTACATGGGTGTACTTTCTTAAGTACAAGAGTGATGCCTTTGATTCTTTTAGGATCTTTAGTTGGAATTTGTGGAGAAGCAATCTATTCTTTCTACTAGGCAAATACACACAAATAATGGGGGGAGTATGTTAATTATAATTTCAGGGACTTTTGCATTTAGCATGGTTTACAACATCAACTTATAATTCCATACACCCCTCAATAGAATGGTGTTGTTGAGTGAAAAAATATAACTTTATGAGAGATGGCCAATTGTATGATTCATTCACGAGATATACATTCTTTGCTTTGGGTTGAGGTAGTTAATTGTGCAGGTTATATTCAAAATCATATGCCTCATAAGGCATTATGGCATATGACTCCCAAGGAGGCTTGGCCCCATGTCAAGCTTGATGTATCTTATTTAGAATCTTTGGTAGTGAGGATTAGGCATTTAGTCTTGAAGCTCAACAAAAATCCATGGAGAGGAAGATCTGACCACTCATATTTATTGGCTATTGTGAGGATGTTGAGGCATACAGGTTGCTTGATCATGATTCTAGAGAGGTCTTGTTTCAATGGGATGTCTAGTTCAATGAGCAGTTTCCTTAGATGGATTCTCCATCCCCAACTTCTCCTGCATCGCCTAATACTCACTCCTCATATATTGAGGATTATTCATCTCTTGAGGATGAGGATGATGCTCTAGCTATCCCAACACCTCCTAATATTCAACCTTTACTAAAGTGGGCTCATAATGTTATTGATACAGCTAGACCTTTGGCAAGTGATCCTTTAGACTCCCATCGCACTCGTGCACAAACATTAAGTGTTAGTCTTTTGATTCATACCATTTTGGATGATCCTAAAAAGTTTTTAGAGGCGGTTGGTATTCTTGAGTGGGATAGTGCTATGGCATATGAGTATTCTTGTCTAATGAATAATCATACTTGAGGTTTAGTTCCTCTTCCTAAGGGAAGAAAGTTGGTTCGATGCAAGTGGTTATACCATACCAAATATGTTGCAGATGGTTCTATTGATAAGTATAAGGCTCATCTTGTTGCAAAGGGTTTTTCTCAGGTTGAAGACATTGATTATTATGAGACCTTTTCCCCTATTTCCAAGATGAATTCTATTTGCCTTGTACTTTACCTTGTAGCTTCACAAGGATGGTTAGTATTTTAGATGGAAGTGAAGAGTGCCTTCCTCCATGGTGATCTTCATGAGGATATTTATATGGAGCGGCCACATGGTTTTACTGAGGACTCTTCATTGGTTTACAAACTTTTTTGTTCACTATATGGTCTCAAATAGGCCCCTCAAGCTTGGTATGAGTAGATGGATACTCTTTTGCTTTCTTTTGGCTTTACACAATGTTATTATGATCCCATAGTTTACATTCAAAGAAAAGAGGGTGATATTTTGATCCTTGTGCTATATTTGGATGATTTGATCCTTACATGTGGTTCATCCTCCATGATCCAGAATGTTCAACGAGCTTTGATGGAGCAGTTTGAGATGATAGATCTCGACCTTTTACACCACTTTCTTGGTTTATAGGTTATTCAATCTTTGAATGGGATTTTCATGTTTCAATAGAAATATGCTCTTGACATGCTTCAAAGATTTGGCATGCTTGATTGCAAGCCTACTGCCACACCGCTCTAGTTAAGTGTTGTATTGTCTTCCACTTGTACTACTCCTTCAATAGATGCTACATTATGCAGGCAGTTGGTTGGTAGTCTTTGACACATTCATGTCTTGATATTTCGTTTACAATTGGTCTTGTCTCTTAATTCTCACATGATCCATATGAGATTCATTGGAAATCTTCCAAACAAGTTTTGAGATATATATAGGGCACCTCACATTGTGGTATTCACTATACATCAGGAGATCCTCAGATAATAGGCTTCAATGTCTCATATTGGGTTGGTGATATCAATGATAGGAAGTCCACTTTTGGCTTTGTTTTCTACCTTGGTTCTGGCCCCATTACATGGTCTTGCAAGAAGCAATCTATTGTTATATTATTATCCATAAAGGCTGAGTATTATGCAACGGTTTTGGCCAGCTAGGAGGTTTTGTGGCTTCGTCATTCATTGATTGAGTTTAGTTTTCCTTTTGATAGTCCCACTATTCTTTGGTGCAACAATTAGAGTGCTATTCACATTTCTCACAATCCAGTGGAGCATCAACATACTAAGCACATAGAGATCCACATGCACTTCATATGACAATTGATTTAGGATGGTTTTCTTACCTTGGAGGACATGCCTATAGAGGAGCAGGTTGCATACATCTTCATGAATCCTTTACCATCACCTCGTGACCTCCAGTTGCAATCAATGCTTGGGGTGAAGGAAGTTATCCTTGGGGGGTCTTCATGAGGCCTCCTTCCTTCATGTTTTTTGCATGCTTCCATCCTCTTTAGGAGAGGATTTTTTTCCACATGGTTTTCTCCTTTTCTCTAGTTATGAGAGACTTCTTTGAATGTACTAGGTACCTCAACAAACCTAGTTGATGGGACCCTTCCATGATTTCTTTTCTTTTTATGCATTTATTTTTAGAGTTTTTAGCTATTCCATAAGTTACACTTAATGGGGGTGTTATACTTATCATGTATTAGATAATAATTAATTAATCTTTGATTAGTTATTATTCTAATTCTCATGCACTTAAGCTAAACTTAGGATTGATTTATATTAGTTAACTCAATGCTTTATTTATGTTAACTAGAGAGCTAATATTAGATCATTCTATCTCATCACATAGGATGTTGACACTTGCCATGATCTAATACCTTTATCATTAGGTCGCTCTTATAGAGCATTTTCTATCTCTTACATACTATTCATTCTATAAGTATTTTATTTTTGAGGAATATCAAATTTTTTTTTTTGTAGAGCTCTTGCATGGAAGGTGTTTTATTTGTTGTTTGATCTTTTGTCTTGTGTTATTCACAACTCTAACAAAAAGTATCAACAACTAACTATTTAGGAACTCTAATCATCCATCATCTCATCCTAGTGTAAAATATTAATACATAAATGACCACATAGAAATCCATTTGATGAAATTTGTAAAATCATTTAAAAGAATTATGGATATGAACAATCCACATCTGATCCATCTCACTGCAACAAATGGGTTGTAACCAACCTACACAATTACATAACTCATAGATCCCAAGCTAACACAACATGTAAACTCATTATCACTAGTAGCTTACAAACTAAGATAACAAAGAAGATAACTTATAAGCATCAAGACTCAAACACCAAATCAAATCCATATTTGTTTTTCCAAACAAATCCATAAATGAGTAACCATGCAACCAATGAACCAAAAAAGTATCTATAAGATGAGAAAAACCTTCTAAAATTGAACTACACCACCACCTATAATATTGAATTAGTTAGTACCATAATTTGCCAATCACATACATGATCATGTCATGCCAATGGTTAAATATACATTTAAATATCAATGGCATCATAATCACATGTCACTATACCTAAAATAAAATCTCATTGAACCAAGACTTCTAGTCTCACATGTGTATCAATCATGTCCTAAAACCAAAAGATAATGTGTACCTATCTCCATCAAAGTCAACACTTTAAAAATATATACAAAACTATATCAAGAATCACCCAATTTGTTAATATGTTGTACCATCATATTGGTATCATAAAAAAATGCAATCCCACAAGTTTCACCCTCAAATTCATTTGGATTCTCAAACAATCATACCCCAAATCTTAGGCTCCTATAAACACTCCAACAAGTACAAATATCTCTCTACTCATCCAAGTGAAAACCCACTTGATCCGCTATGCAATATGCTACAAATAATCTCCATCACCTATTTAAAATCTAAAATATGATTTTGTATGCTCAAGAGATCATATGTTAACCATTATAGAGTAATGTTAGTTGCAGACACCAAATTTTGATACAAACAACAAAATCTAATGACCAAATTTACACCACTACATAAGCTTGGAGAGAAAATTTCAACACTTATAAGAAGTTAAAAAATATGATAATTTATGTGAAATGTATGCTTCTTAAAAAATACTTCTTTGTTGTGCTTTAAATCTAGTCTTAGGGGTTCTTTGGCCACTAGTGGGAAGTGTTACTATGAGTGACAGTGATGGTAGTTGGTTGGTTGTGCGTATGATTTCGTGCTTGTATGCTAACCACTAATATATATTTTTTATGATGCCCATTTGAGTAATTAGGAAAATCACCTAATAATTAATTAATTATTAGCCCCATTTTACTTTATTCACTTAAGCTAAAATTAGGAGTGCTTTATAATTATTAGATTAAAATAATTATAGGTCATGTTGGTTGATTGTGAGTAAGATTTCATGCATGTATAATAAGCAATGATTTATTTATTTATTTTTTGATGATGATGATTGTTGGAGTAATTAGGAAAATCGCCTAATAATTAATTAATTATTAGGCCCCTTTTATTTTATTCACTTAAGCTAAACTTAGGAGTGCTTTTTATTATTAGATTAAGCTAATTATAGGTCATGTTGTCTCATGGTATAGGATGACTAACATGATCTAACTTAATCCTCACCTAGGGTTTCATCTAGGTTTTTTTTTTTTTTTTTATAAATATTCTTTTGTATTATAATCATTTAGATATATTCATTAAAATTATTAATATAAAAGAAATCATTCCTTTTTGGATCGGATCTTCTAACATGGTTGTATGGTAAAATAGTTATTCAATCTATCTTGGTGATAGGTATTTTGGTTACAAGTGATTTTTGAGAGTTGTGTGGTTCACCATCATCTCTAACATGGTATCAAAGCTCCAAATTTATAATTTTAATCCAAATTTTGAGATTTCTAGTCTTGAGAGAAAAACTGACTCATCTTGGAGCAAAATAGGCATCATTTTTGGATCAAAAACAATAAAAAACCATAAGAATACTTGTCAAATCAATGAAATTTGAGTAGTTACAATTTTTTAGGGTTGCATAGATCTCAAGGTAACAATTTGTACAATCGTAAGAATCCATACAAGTGTACCGTTACCAATGACCTATGTATGCCTAACATTAGTGTGCATCTTTTGGTATGAGGTTTTTTAATCATTCAAGATTTTAAAATTATTTTTCTAGAAATTTAAAAAACTTACAAAAAAAATCAAATAATCTTTTTTGGTACCCATAGGGTACCTACATATGTAGGCCCTATGGGCTCGTACACTAGGTGGGCAACTTTTAAACCAACAATGGTAATCAAGTGTCAACAACATGCTCAAAATCACTCGATGACAACTTTCCCATTTCCAACGATAACTTTCCATTCCTCAGCTACTGCTCATACCCTCGATGACTCAAAATTTGACTGAATGACAACTTTTTGTGGCAACAAAATATTTTTCTTATATAGCAAATTCTAGTATTTTCTTTTCAACAAAAAATATACAAAGTATTATTAGCATATTCCAACTATTTTCTATTTTTAGGTGATTGACTTTTTTTCACAATAACCCAGGGGAATATACTGGTATACATGCAAATATTTGTTTATTAAGTCAGTTGTGTACCCTACAAGCCCCCTCCAAACCCTAATATGTCATAAGGGATCTATTTCTTATTTTGACAATAACTTGGGCACACGGTATCAAAATCAGGAAAACAAGATATCATTGAAAAGTTGGTTTCATATATTTTCTAGTATTATATGTATCATCATTAGATTTTGTTGTTGATATAGTATATCATCTGTTGAATTTAGACCATTAATTTTGGATTTTGAGCTCATAACTTTTCACCTATATCTCTAATTTTTGCAATTCTTATAGTGTTGGAAAGATATTTCAAAGCTCTTCAAATCTATTCATGCACTTTTTCTAGAATCTTCCTCAAGTATATTTTATTCATTTTTTTGTGATTTCATATTTTCTTAATTACTTGGATGTCTTGGCACCTAGAAATAATTAATTTGTGTGAGATGACTTCATTTGATGTGATTTACATGCATGAAGGTTTTCAGTCTCTGATTTATCATTTAAGGAAGTATCATGGGATTTTCTATTCGCCATTCTACATGGTCATCCTATAAAAAGATAATTATGAGTTTTGGAAAAATGGCATCTTGACACGCCTAGGTGGCTTGATATTTTTCCTTATTTATATAGAATCATATCTAAACCAAACACACCAGGAAGTAAATTAGATTGGGGTAACATTATTGACCATGTTGTAGGAGTGATTTTTTCTAGTGAACTGATCTTGACACTATGTGTGTTGTATTTGACATTGATTGTCCCTGCACACTTTGGACTAGACTTTGGGAGATCCATGAAGACCATGAAGACCATCATATCTCTCCATTCCTAGAGGAACCTACTACAAATTGTCCCATTCCCCTTGATGATGTAGATTTCATACCCTTTGATGATAATACTTTAGAGGAGTTTTAGTATATCACAAGTATTTCTTATTATGATGATTTAGAGACTTGTCTTCATATTCCCATTTTTTGTATCAAGACTCAATCTCCATCTTTTATTGCTCCTCATCAACTTGACATTATCACATCCTTGGCCCTTATTGGTTTAATGTAGTAGGACATTCATCTTCTTCTAGACATAACTACTTGGGATTAATATCTTTCTGACATATCATCCTTGTTTGTGGAGTCTCAAATTACAGATTTAGAGGATTATATTGAGGACTTTCATCTCCTCTTTCACAACAACCACATCATCATTGTTGGCCCACTATCATCATAGTCTTTAGAGCTTGTTCTACACCAGTCTTCATAGGATTTTGGATTGACATCATCTCATTCAGACATGTGGACATTTAAGTAGTTTTAAGAGGCACACACCATTTGGATTTGGATTCCCTATTCATCTAGCTTATGGGAATGACTTCTCCAATCACCAATGGATCTACTTATTAAGGGGAAAATTATTATTTGTAGGTAATGAATTGTGTTTAGTCTTCAGGCTTTCATTATTGGTACAAGAGCCCTTTCTTTATTGGGGAAATTCATATCCTCATTTTTTCTCTTCTATTAGGGGGAAATCTATTGTACTTATGTAACAAAAGCAATCCTTGGGGGTCATATTGAGTCCTCCTTTCACTAGTGCAACTATTTCATTTTCTCTTTTAGAGAGGATCTTTTTTCTCATGTGGTTTTCTCCTTTATCTGGTTATGAGGGATTTCATTTGTTTGTACATGAGTAGGTCTCATTAGGCCTTGTAGTCAGGACCCATCCATGCATCCATCATTATATTCATTGTTAAGTTTTTGGCTTCTCCCTAAGTTGATCTTAAGGGGGTGCTAGAGTAATTAGGAAAATACCTAATAATTAATCAATTATTGGGCCCCTTTTAGGCCTATTAATTAATTAATTACTAGGCCCCTTTTACTTTATTCACTTAATCTAAAATTAGGAGTATTTTTTTAAATATTAGATTAACCTAATTATAGGTCATATTGTCTCAGAGTATAAGATGATGACACTTGTCATGATCTAACTTAATCCTCATCTAGGGTTTCATCTAGGTTTTTCTTTTTGCTTTTATAAGCACTCTTTTGTACATTGTAATCATATAGATGTATTCATTCAAATTTTTGGGAGCTATGGGGTTCACCATCAAATCCAACAATACCAATTGCCAACGATTATACCTAAATTGACTAACATCTGATTGTACAATGTAAATCAATACAATGATATAGATTTTATACAATGATATGGATAGATTCCATTAAAGATTCCTCCAAAGCTTTATAAATGATAATTTTTTTCTAACCCCAATCATAATCGTGTGCTAGATAGGTCCATAGGTTTTTGGAGCTTCTAGACTTAATGATGAGGTTTATTTATGTTTAAGAGTATCCAAAAAAACTAACATCTAAAATCCCTATAGAAAGAGCTCTAATAGAAAATTTACTTGACAATTTTTTATCAAACTCCAAATCTGCAAGATTTGCAACTATCCAAGTCTAGAAACACATCTATGACCTTAAAAATTTCTTCATTCTTCTCTTGCAAGACCATGAATTCAAAAATGCACAAGAATCTACTTATACCAAGGGTTATAACTAGAAGGATTTCTTCAGACCACAACTTGACAACTAAGCTCTAATATCACTTGAAAGGAAAAAATGTAGCAATTAAAACATTTCCATATAACTCCAATAAAGAAAAATGTGCAAACAAGTATTTATAAAAAATAATAGATGTTGGGATTAAGGTGTCTCAACCTTAGAGTCCTAATATTGATTTAATTGATGTAATTAATGTATTTATTTGTAATGTTTAAATGCCTATGGTGTCATGCCACTAATTGGGACCCATTGGTTGGGTGGCATCCTCATTGGAGGTGATTGGATGACACATCATCATCCCAAGTGGACATAGGCGTCCCACTTTGTAATCTATGACATATGACAGATTCTATGGCATGTCATAAGGCATCTTTGAATGCATGGGTGAAAGTTGGCACCCAAGTTGGGTTATGATAGGATGTAAGAAAATCAAATATTTTTAGTCAGTTATGACATATTCTCTTACAGTTCTAAGTGTTGTCAGCTATGACAAATTCTATGACAGTTGTAAGATGTGTAAGGCATTTATCATAAGCTATTTTTAGCATGTTTTGGGTGCCCAAGATTGGAAGAAGAATATTTGCATGTTTAACACTTGTTGGGGGTGTAAGGGAATATGTCACATGTGTCCAAATGCATGTCTGAGGAGTTGAATATTGTGCCTTTTGGATTTGGACACCCCTCACCTTCTATATGCTTCTTGAAGCTTGTATCACTCTATTTATTGAGTGCCTTGAGTTGTAGAATGCATAGTTTTGTTTGCAGGTAATGAAGTGTTGCCAGTATCACTCCAGAATAGGTGTTTGTGTTGAAGCACTTGTTGAAGAAGCTTGTACTTGGTGATATCTTGTAACCATTATTTGAATTAATAGAGAAAGTGTTGTGTTTTGGAGGGTGGAGTTTTTTACCCGAAAGGGTTTTCCCCATGTATATTTGGTGTCATTGTTTTATGCATTCTTGCTATTCTATTTCCATTATTCTATGTGTGTGCTTCTCTTATTGTAATAGTAAAGGGTGTTAAACAAAATCTTTGTAACTCTCCTCTGATTAGATTAGTGTAGGAAGCTATTTTCACTCACCCAACTTCCTCTCAGTTGGTATAAGAGCTTGACCAACCTTGGTTCCTTTGTTGGGTAGAAAGGTTTTCTAAGCTAATCTTTGTTTCAGTGGGAGTTTTGTAGAAGTGTGTGTTTTGTTACCTTGTTGCAGGAAAGAGATGGCAGGCACATTTGGGAGGATTGATATGGATAAATTTAATGGTGCTAATTTTGAGTTGTGGAAGCTCAAAATGGAAGACATGCTTGTAGACCATGACCTATGGGTTTCTATTTTTGGAACCAAGCCATTAGGCATGAAACAAGAAGATTGGGATCTCATGGATAGGAAATCCAAGGGTCTTATTAGACTCTGTTTCTAGATGATTTCATTCTCCAGGATGTCCATGAAGAGAAAACTTCTGCTTCTCTGTGGAAGAAGCTTGGTGATGTCTATCATGCTAAATCCCTGGTAAACAAGTTTTTCCTAAGAAAGAAGATATATTCTCTGAAAATGGAAGATGGAGGGTCAGTTGTAGATCATTTTAATGCATTTAACATGTTGTTTGCACAACTGGGTTCCGTTGGAGACAAGATTGATGAACAAGAATGTTGCATGCTCCTTTTGTGTTTGTTGCCAGACTCTTAGGATCGCCTAGTAATGGCTATTGGAAGCACTACTTCCACCTTTAATATGGATGAGGTTGTTGCCTCATTATTATTTGAAGAGATGCAAAGGAAGTCTTCTGAGATGGACAAGGAGGCCCTTGTAGTCCGTGGCAGACCAAAAGAGAGAAGAAAAAAGAAAGACAAAAAATATAAGTCAAAGTCCTCGAGGAGATCAAAGTCTCCTGGTAAGAAGTTCAAGGATTTTTTTTGGAATTGTGGTGAATTTGGTCACATTCAGAAAGATTGCAAGAAGGAGGAGAAGAAGAAAAACAAGTTTTTCTCTATTTCTAAATCTGAGAAATCATCCCAAGATGATGGAGAAGCATTTATTGTAGCCTTGGTAGCCCATGCATTGGATGATGTGTGGTTGATAGATTTGGGTGCATCCTTTCACATATTAACCTCTCATAGAGATTGGTTCTCTATGTATGAGCAGTTTGATGGTGGAGAGGTGTACCTAGGTGATGACTCTCACCTAAAGATCATTGGTTATGGAAGAGTCAAAATTAGATTTCTTGATGGAAGAGTGAAGAGGATTGATGGTGTCTTGCATATCTCGAGTTTGGCACAAAACCTACTTTTTGTAAGTAAGCTAAATGATTTGAGAGTGCAAGTTGTTTTATTTGGTGAAGGATGTAAGATGAATAGAGGGGCTATGGTGTTGGCTAAAGGTGTTTGTATTGGCACTCTATTTTAGCTTGATGCATGCGCTATACAATGTAATAGTTCTTCTGATGTACCGAAGAAAAGACCTTTGGATTCTTCATCCTCACGATCAGATCATGCAAAGAAGAAGTGTGTTGCATCTACATCTGATGGTTGTGCTTTTTGGGTACCTAAGGGTGCTCATTTTATGGAAATGAAGCTTCTTGTAGAGAAGACAATGTTATGGCACCAACGACTTGGTCACATTGGTGAGAAGGGTCTTAGAACCCTAAAAAATAAGAGCCTTGTTGAAGGCCTTGATGATTGTAATCTCGAGTTTGACTTTTGGGAACATTGTGTATATGGAAAACAACACCATGTTTCTTTTTACTCTAGTTCTCACAAGTCTTCTGGGGTCTTGGATTATGCACATTCAGATGTTTTTGGTCCTGTAAATGTTCCTTCATTATCAAAATCTGTATATTTTGTTTCTTTCATAGATGATTACAATAGAAGGATATTTGTTTATTTCCTCAGAAGTAAAGCTGAAGTCTTTAGTCAGTTTAAGGAGTTTAAGGCCTTGGTAGAAAAATAGACTAGTAGAAAGATTAAGTGTTTGAGGATTGATAATGGTGGTGAGTTTTGTTCCATAGAGTTTGAAAAGTTCTATAAAGAGCATGGGATTGAAAGACATAAGATAATCTCTATACTCCACAACAAAATGGAGTTGCAAAGAGGATGAACAAAATGTTGATGAAGAGGGCTAGGAGTATGTTGAGTGGTGCTAGCCTTGAACATAAATTTTGGGCTGAAGTAGTAGTTACTGCATGTTATTTGATCAATAGATCTCCTACATCAGCGCTTGTTGGAAAGACACCCATGGAGGCGTGGTCTGGTAAAAATCCTTCTATAGAAATCTCAAAGTATTTGGTTGTGAAGCTTATGCTCATGTTCCAATTGAGAAGAGGTCTAAGTTGGAGAACAAGGATGTTAAGTATATCTTTATCGGTTATGGTGTCGGTGTGAAAGGGTACAAGCTTTGGGATGTAGAAGCTCAGAAGGTTCTCTACAATAGAAGTGTAATATTTAGAGAGATGAAACCTTCCACTATTGAGCTACAACTAGAGAAAGAGGAGAAACAAAAGGAGGTAGTGCAGATTCCACCTACTCCGAAGAAAGAAGAACTAAGTACCTCTGTTGGACCTGATGATGAGGAGAGTTCAAGTAGCTTTGAAAGTTTTGAAGAAGGAAAGTCTCAACCTTAGCCTTTGAGGAGGTCTACATGAGTTAACTGGAAAGGTTTTGATATTCATTATTGGATTCTAGTTGCATATTTGCCTTGATTACTAATACCGATGAGCCTAGGACGGTTAGAGAGGCATTGGGTATGAATGATTCAGATTATTGGATGCAAGCCATGGATGAGGAGATGGCTTCATTAAAGAAGAACAAGACTTGGGATTTGGTACCTTTGCCTACTGGATGTAAACCTATTGGTTGTAGATGGGTTTTCAAGAAAAAGTGTGGTCTTGATGGGAATGTTGAGAAGTATAAGGCATGGTTGGTCACTAAGGGGTTTTCCTAGGTCGAGGGAATTGATTATGGGGAGGTATTCTCTCTTGTAGAAAAGCTGACATCTATCCAGCTTTTGTTGTCACTTGTAGCAACATACGACTTAGAAGTGGAACAAATGGATGTGAAGACAACATTTCTTCATGGTGATTTGGAGGAAGAAATTTATATGTCATAGCCAGAGCATTTCATTGAAAAAGGTAAAGAAAATTTGGTTTGCAAACTAAAGAAGTCTCTTTATGGTTTGAAACAGTCTCCTAGAATGTGTTATTAGAAGTTCAATACCTATGTGTTGTCATTGGGATTTCAAATATCTAAATCTGACCATTGTGTATACTTTAAAAATGATAATGGTCACATTCTCATTATTGTCCTATATGTAGATGATATGTTGTTTATTTGGAATGGTAAAAGTATGATTTCATATTTGAAGTTTCAATTGTTAGCACAGTTTGAGATGAAAGACTGAGGTGCAACTAGGTACATTCGGGGAATGGAAATCATGAGAGACAAAGCTAATAGAAATCTTTGGTTAAGCTAGAGCAAGTATGTGAACTTCGTGTTGGAGAGATTCAACATGATAGATTGTAGATAGTTAGTTGTCCCTGTGATGCAAGGGACGAAGCTTTATATGAATGATTGTCCAAAGTCTCCTACTGAGATGGAGGATATGACCAAAGTACCATATGCAAGTGCAATTGGTAGTCTGATGTATGCAATGGTGTGTATGAAACCAAACATTGCCCAAGTAGTGGGAGTCCTTAGCTATTTCATGACTAATCTTGGATGGGTGCATTAGGATGTAGTAAAGAGAGTGTTCAAATATTTACGGGGTACTTCTGAGTATGCTTTGTGTTTTCATGGTTATCCCAGTGGACCTCAATATTCTGTGAGCATTCAAGGATATGTGGATTCATATTGGGTAGGTGACATTGACAATAGAAGATCCACCAATGGTTATCTATTTATGATGTTTGGTGGTGCTATTAGTTGGATGAGTAAGCAGTAGGCTATAGTCACATTGTCCATGATAGAGGCAAAGTATATGGCAACCACTCATGCTTGTAAGGAAGCTATTTGGCTTAAGAGATTGTGTTATGATATTGGTATAGATGCAAGACATATTACTGTTTGTTGTGACAATCAAAGTATGATTTTCCTAGCAAAGAATCCTACCTTCCATGCCAGAACAAAGCACATCGATGTTCAATGTCATTTTGTTCGTGATATGGTAGAGGATGGAAAGGTGAACCTGGAGAAGGTTGACACTTTGGCGAATGTTGCAGATGCACTGACAAAACTAGTGAGCACAAAAAAGTTTAGATGGTGTTCCAATTCCATGGGCCTTGGGGCCTTGAGCAAATGATTCTGTATGACTCTTGAAAAAGTTCAGATGGTGTTCCAATTCCATGGGCCTTGGGGCCTTGAGCAAATGATTCCGTATGACTCTTGGTAGGTCTTCGACAAGTGGGAGAATGTTGGGATTAAGGTGTCTCAACCTTAGAGTCCTAATATTGATTTAATTAATGTAGTTAATGTATTTATTTGTGATATTTAAATGCCTATGGTGTCATGTCACTAATTGGGATCCACCGGGTGGGTGCCATCATCGTTGTAGGTGATTGGATGACACTTCATCATCCCAAGTGGACATAGGCGTCCCACTTTGGAATCTATGACATATGACAGATTCTATGACGCGTCATAAGGCATCTTTGAATGCGTGGGTGAAAGTTGGTGCCCAAGTTGGGTTATGACAGGATGTAAGAGAATCAACTATATTTTTAGTTAGTTATGACAAATTCTCTTACAGTTATAAGTGCTGTCAGTTATGACAGATTCTATGACAACTCTATGATGTGTAAGGCATCTGTCATAAGCTATTTTTAGCATGTTTTGGGTGCCCAAGCTTGGAAGAAGAATATTTGCATGTTTGACACTTGTTGGGGGTGTACGCGAATATGTCACATGTGTCCAAGTGCATGTTTAAGGCATTGAATATTGTGCCTTTTGGATTTGGACGCCCCTCACCTTCTAGATACTTCTTGAAGCTTGTATCACTCTATTTATTGAGTGCCTTGAGTTGTAGAATGCATAGTTTTATTTGTAGGTAACGGAGTGCTGCCAGTATCACTCTAGAATAGGTGTTCGTGTTGAAGCACTTGTTGAAGAAGCTTGTACTTGGTGATATCTTATAACCATTATTTGAAGTAATAGAGAAAGTATTGTGTTTTGGAGGGTGGGGTTTTTTACCCAAAAGGGTTTTCTCCACATATATTTGGTGTCACTATTTTATGCATTCTTGCTATTCTATTTCCATTATTCTATGTATGTGCTTCTTTTATTGTAATAGTAAAGGGTGTCAAAAGAAATTTTTGTAACTCTCCTTTGATTAGATTAGTGTAGGAAGCTATTTCCGCTCACCCAACTTCCATTCATAGACAATCATATCATCAATATGACACAAGATATACCCTAAGAAAATCCTCCATGAGGAAAATTTCTAGTCTTCAAAAACATCCACACTTAATGTATTATTCAATAATAAAATATTACAATACAATTATAAAGACTTCATTTTTGAAATATTAAGCTCCTTCAATGTATTCTCCATGTGTCCACGCATAATGACTAACCATACAATCATATTTCTCATTCCATGTTCCACATATGTATTTTATAAGAGAGCTCAATACAAATAACAACTGACCTCACCATTAAACATGTGCTTGTTTTTATAGATTCTAATGTGACTAAACACATCTCTTGAAATGCACCACAAATACATACTTATTTTACATAAAAAAAATATTTCTTTTCTATACAAGATGTAGAATACCTTTATTCCTAAGGTTCCTTGCTCTAGCAAACAAATAATAACCTTTTGGATGCCTCATATTCCTCTTTGTGTATATAAATATTGACAATTTTACCAAATTGTGCATAAAGAAGATGAACAATTGATTTAAGGAAGAAAAAGTTGTGAAAGATTAATGAGAAACCATTCACTCTATTTACTATGAAAGAAGACCACTAGAATTCAAGAAACATTGTGAGTTCTATACTTTTTAATACATACAAATGAAACCATTAAAAATAATATAATAATGCATAATATTTATTATAATTTTAAAAATTATTTAAATAATGAATATTAATTTTTTTAATAATAAAATTAAAAATCACATATCAAATAAAATAATATTATATTTAATTTTTTAAAAATTAATACATTTAAAATATCTCTACTAATTAAGTACATTTTATGGCCAATATTAGAATGAAAATACGTCCGGAAAGTTAGGCCTATTGGTTGTCCAACCCAAATAAAGAGTAAGTGAAAGTGACGTTTATCCTAAATCCGACAAGCCTTAGACCAGTAATGATTCAAGACACGAGCTTACTTTACAAATGTAGTAATTGCCTACATATGTTCCTCTCTTTATTCAAATGATTGTATAGACCACTAGAAATGATTCTTCCAGTGGGACCATGGTGGCTTAATCGTTAGAGTGATGATGACAGCAGTGGGCCCTACAAGGATGTTATGCGTGCAGACCATCAAAGCTTTACCCTACAAAAATGCTGGTGCCATCATTTTTATCTTGAAGACGTTACAATTCAGAATTTATGTAAAATTTGCGCCTTGCCATTCCTCGCCTCTGCCTGCAGCTGGAAGAGTAGAATTCACACATGTTTTGATCTTCTTTCGGTTGCTGGTCGTGGGTTCGAATCTCCTCATGCGATTGTAAGTGGCCAAATTTATCTCCTTCCGATTTGAGTGAAAGCAGGTTGGATTTTCTAGGTGCAGCTCTATCCAGCGGGTTCAGTCTCGTGTGTTTTAGAGGAAGAGGATTTTTAATTAGGGTTATAAGGGCAATTGGGGTTGTAAGGAGATAAAAAATTGGACATTTGAGTTTCGGATTTGGAGGAGAGTAGGGACAAACTTTACACATTGGTTGTGCGTTAGTTTTGGAGGACTTGGCGGCGAAGTTTGGACGGATCAGAGAATACTTTGTTTTCTGGCTCTGGATCTGACCGAGAACGGGGTGTTTTAATTGGCTGAGTTTAGCGGGGTTTAAAAGGTCGCTGATTCTAGAGGATATTTTATTTGGGCGTTGATTTGGAGAAGCAGAAGAGGGTTTTGATTGATTGGTTAATTTGTTGTATTTGTCCACGATTCAAGAAAATAGGGAATAGTTTGTTTCGAAGCGCTGTTTTCTAAGGAGAGGATGTCAGAGGTTGTGCTTCATATCTACGACGTGACAAATAGCGCATCGGCGAAGACAAACAATGTCATCACGCAGTTGAATAAGATTATGAAGGATGGTATTGGTATTGGGGGCATCTTCCATAGTGCTGTGCAGGTAAGCTGCATTTTTCGCAATCCTCTTGCTTTTAATGTTACTGTGCCGCGTTTAACCGAAAAAACACAGATAATAAGATAATTGGCTATGTAGACTAGTTATTGAGTAGACATCAATATGAAAGGTTAAGGTAGTTTTGGAGGTTACCCCGAGCGACACTCCGGTTTGGTGAATGTGAGCTCTGTTTGGAAGCCCGCAATGGAATTGATTTCCATGTACATCATGTATTATTCAAATTTTGTAATCCTGTTTTTTTGTCTAATGACCAAACTTAGGAGCAAACTCGATCTTGCCTATCCACTTAAATCTGGAGTCCCTCTTCACACCTTCCAATGCTGGGAGAGTGGCTGCCTGATTTAGCTTCGAATTTTTTAGGCATAACAGCTTTCGGATTCGTTGCATGCAAATTTGTTCAATTTCGATTTCATACTAGTCTGCTGGACATGATCCAGGCAGACTATGCGCTTCCTTTTGTTTTATTGGTCATTCTTGGACACCAGTGGACATGACTATTTAAATAGTGAACTGGATATCTGAATAGAATCTCTCTATAGCAGGGCTTACACATGTTTTTGTTTGTATTGTTGGTTTAGCAAAAAGATCCTTCACATTCAATAACCAAAAATATATAAAATATAGATCTTAATCCCAACTCAAAAATCTAATAATGGATTGAGAAAGAACAACTTAAATCCTGGGAAATATGGAAGTGCATAGTGGAAATCAGGAAGCTGTTCATCTTGAAAAAGTTACTTACAATCAAAGTGAATTTGGAATGTGGTCTAGATGTCGAATTCCATTTGTTAAATAGATTTTTATGTTCATATATATTGTGTTTTGCAATTTAGTTTTGAATCCAGTATATTTTTCTTGTGAATGTATCTTTTTTTTCAATATCACATCCTTTGCAGTCAATGCGTGAGGAATGATGAATGAATCTTACATTACTGTTTGTTGTAGCAACCGAAACCATGCCTGAGGGGTTTCTATGTTGTGATGTACCGATTAATGTGCACATTATTGGGTCAATCAGAGCATACTCAAAGGGGCTTGAAAGCAAGCCATCTTCATGGCATTTTGCCACTAGCAAATGGCCTGCTAGATGTTTAGATTCTTATCTTTATTAACTTTAAGCCTTACAATTCAGCATAGTTACCAGGATACATGGGTGTACTAGTACTGGGACAGAAATATGCCGTTCAAATTAGGATAAGTGAGTAGATGAATAAAAAGAGGACTATATTATATATACATTTGGTTACTAGAAATTGGGGTTATGGTGACCAGGATGCAGTCCACGTTCCCATAGTGGATTTTCCTTGCAACTATGCAATTTAGTCTTTTCACAATGATTTTATTGTAAACTTGCCTCCTGTTTGCTGTATTCTCTTCTTTTCATATTCCTGCATTTTGGAAATTTAGAACCTTAAATTCAAACATTCGGTTTAAGAACTCATGTTTTGGTCTTTAGCAGCTCCCTGTTCCCTTAAGGGTTCTTCGCTCCTCATGGATATTCATATTCCACTTGGATAATGGCTAGGGTTTAATGCTACATTTTTTTTTGGCAAAATGGTCAAACTGCTGCAAAAATCATGATATTCAAAATAAAAGGATGGATGTAACATACTCCATAATGTTACTACAATATTTTTTAAACTTTAAGCAATAAAAACAATCACATTGCATACTATGAATGTACAGTTAGAACAACTATCCATTGACAATATAATCTCACAAGTACATTAATACATAGATCATCAAGTACAACCATCCAATAGATACAGCGGTCACAACTACAACCTTCAATAATATACATCAAATACATAGGCCAATATGCCAATCTACCACATATGCAATAGTGGTCTAATACAATGATACACACAAGTGAAGTCACTAATCCAATCCACAAGCAACTCCCTCCAAGTTCCTGCTATGTACAGGGGAGGTATATTGAAACTGCATATCGAAGGAACCTGATCCTTCCCAACCATCAATTTTGCTTGAAGTGAACAAATGGATAATTCAATAACACAAAATACAAAGACAAGTCTAGTGATTATCTTCTTAGGTTGTTTTTCTTTTCGACACATATTTATACAACCAAAACTATAAGCCATACAACTTAACCAAAGCATTCCACTTTGACAACAAACGTCAACAACGCTAAACATCATATACAACATATCAACACAAGCAAGACTTTACAACATACTATAGAACATAAGTACAATAATCTAGAAACATATAGAATACAATAACATAGTAAAAGAAACATACAACACAAGACATGAACCTTTACACATTACAAGATCACATTGTAACATTCCTAGATGTATCCCAACCATGCTAAGATCCATCTCCCAATTGTGTAATTAATAAGCCACCTCACATAAGAGCAAAGGCAAACTACATCATCCATAGAGAATGCTATCTCAAAAGGTAATATGAGCATGAATACTACAAAATAGGCCACATGTCTTCATATCAAATAATCTTCTAATTCTTGTGGTGGAAGGCAAGGGATAATGCATAAACAACTTGTGGACCTTCTGCTAATGAGAGCACTTGAGGCGAGTGTTGTGCGGTGTAAATTTAGTGAGAAGAGCAAGCTCTTGCTTTCCACCAAACATATCTTAGACGACAATGATTTCTTAGGTGTTAGAACATGAAGCAGAGAGGATGATACCATGATCTATCATCCATGACAAGGATACCCAACTTCTCATATCTCAAGTCTCATCAAGATACTTAGAATACTCAGATGTTTAGAAGCATGGGATTGAGTTCCCATTAGGCTCATTCACTAACCACCTAGTATACTATACTAGTCACAACTCATTAACGAGTTACAAACCCACCAAACTCACCTAGTATACCATATTGGGAGAGCACATTAAACAATCAAGACTTCAATCCTAGCAGTTCGCTAAAAGGTTGCATCATATAAATGTACTATTTCATGACAGCTGAGAACATCAGAAGTAGCCTATACAGGTCATATTGAACCTACTCATCAAGTTTAGACTTTAGACTCACAAAATTTATTTCTCTGCTTCTGTTTGCCCCTTTTTACCTAAGTTACTGAATTGGAATTGGGTATGTGGGTAGGGTATGTTGGTATGACATAAAAAATATGAGGGCTAGATACTTTCTGGGTACATCTGTACAAACATGTAAAAATCTTAAATATTTATATTTTTGCAGCCTACAAATAGGATTTAAGCTCAGAATATCATATATCATGCATAAATGGTACAACTTTGAAATACAATATACTAATTTGATATCAATTTGTCAAGTCATATATCATGCACATGTTAAAGAAAACCACCATAAATGGTACAGATTTGAAAATACAATATGCTAATTTGATATCAATTTGTCAAACTTAAATGTATGATAGATGTTTAGAAATTGAAACAATTTATAATGTACATTGTTCAGAAAGTGTAACAATGTTAGGAAAGTGAAACTCTTTATGATTTAATAGATTCATAATTTAAAATTTTAAAATTTTAAGATTAAATTTACATTATGATAAAAACTTTAAAAAGTATATAATTTGTGGATTTGTAAGTAGTATATAATTATATAAATTTACCTTAGACTTTTATTTTGTAAATAAATATTAGAAACAAGAGTATAAATATTAAAAATTAAAAAAGCAACATATAAATATTAATTTTTAAAAAATATAATTATATAAGTATTAGAAACAGTACAGAAATATAAAAAAACAATATATAGTTATTAAAGAACAGTATTTAATGGCTGGATGCATTTGCCACCCACAATGTTAAAGAACAATATTTAAAAACAATTTATATTAGACTGTTTTGACACCTATTGGCCATACGAGAGAGTATTTGGGTGACTCACACAACTGGCACAGGGCTCCATTTACCCACACTAATCACAAGTTCTTCTCCATCTCCCTTGTAAATCATTATAACACCCTTCATCGTGGGTTCTGAAAAAGACTTCAAAAGAATAAAAGATGTTGTATGCCCACTTCATCATGTGACTTGCTCTTTCCCCAGTGGATTGGCTTGTACCCAAGAGCACGCGGCCTGATCTACTTGTGCAAATCTTTGACCATGTGGAATCTACCTATGCATATTTAAATGTGTTTTACCTTAGTTCAGTCCTAGGCAAATCACAAGCATTTTCTTTCACTCAGTCCTAGGCAAATCACAAGCATTTTCTTTCACATGAAATGCAAAATAATGTGGTAGTTTAGAGTTTTGGATGTGCATTTAGGGTTTCATCTACCATAAAGCTTTAAAAAATGCATTTTAAAAATCTGCCTATGTTGGAATCGACCTGGATTCGAGGTAGAATTGCTACCTCAATGTCAGAATTGTCCGAGTATGTCATATGCTGTTTCCAGAAGTTTCCTCCCAAAAAAAATGAACCCTGCTCGATTCCATAGGGGATTGGATTTGTATTGGATTTTGGAGAAACATGCTATATCTAGCAGATTTGGTAACATAGCTTTTTACACTTCCAAACTTAGTGTTCTCCCTAGTGAGCAGCACAACCACATCCCTGCAAGAAAATTTGTCACTAGTTCCACAAAATCCATTTTTCTTCTTTTTCTCATTGACCTAAGACCTAGGAAAATCTATATGATGTAAAAACTAATACATCTAACATTCCGTAAGTTCCAATTTATCATTCGTACACTCATAAATCCAAACCTATATTTTTCAACTTTTCTTTCATAACAAGGAAACTACAGATTAATCTTCAAAATTCATTTTCAGATTGGAAACATTAAAAAATTAGAATTTACATGTTTTCATATTCATCTACTTCAATTTACCCTGAATTCAAATTCAGTCTTCTATTGTTGCCTAGGTTTCCTTAGTTTTAAAATCTTTCTTCCTAGACAAGCGACTTAGGGTTTAATCGCTAATTTTCATTTTCAGATTTTATACGTTCAGAAATAAGATCTAACAAGTTTTATATAACTATTACGTTCCATTCTCTAAGATTCTAAGTTTTCATGATTTGATTTTTATTTATATCTTTCCAAATCTAGTTTCTTCCATTGAAAGCAATTATAAATTTCACACATGGAATCCATATAACACTCAATCATGATTTCACAATCAGTTCTAATTCATTTAATTACTAAATTGTATTGTTTTCTAATCCTTTTCATGAATATGAATTCAACATTTTCAAAAAGCTCAACTTAAAAATTGAATATAAAATATTACTTTCCAATTCTATTTGAATATAAACTCCTCTCAAAACTAAATGTAGAGCAAATAAATAATTAATTAATCTAATCTCTAAATTCTAAAATTGAAACTATCCATGATCAACACTTAAAATAAGATAATTGTAATTCATATCTATGACTTTACTAGTTTTTGAAAATAAATATTAATTATTTTCAGTATAGCTAATCAATTCAAATAAAAACTTATTCTTTGAATTATGTAATAAGCAAAAAATATTAATTTTCAAACCTATTGAATTAAATTATCATAATTAATTCAAACAATTATTACTTCACTATATTTTGACACTAATTATTAATTATTTTTAGTAAAGCTAATTAATTCAAATAAAGATTTATTCTATTAATGTAATGTACCCTTCCCAAGCAGTCAATAGGAGTTGTGGTTAGTCTATCACCTTGGTTCTCGTAGACTAATGTGGTGGTTAGAGAACCCTTCTGATAGAGTTTGTGGCTTGTCAATCAACTGTTTGGGTTTTATTGCTGTTATTTCCAACTTAGTGAATTTCAGGAGTTTTGCAGTGATGCCTTCCGGAGCATTCGTTGGATACTTTGTCCACACTTACTATTTTTAGTAAGTCATGGGTTGATCACTGACTTGGTCAATTGGCAACATTTCTATGTTGGGAATGTTGGTGAATACTTACCTTGGTTTTATCTTGGTAGTTAGCGCAGTCTAGAGCTTTAAGTTTAAATAATGCAAATATTAAAGTTAAATTAAAGATTTAACTTCAATGTTATTTATTTTATTTATGTGACTTTATGCTTAAGGAGTTATAAACTTATATGGGTTTTTTAATGACATTTTAATATCATAAAGTCGGCTGCCCAACTCTTAGGAGTCATAAGGGGGTAATAGTAAATTAAATAAAAAAGTAAAGCTAAAGGCCAACTTGGGTGTGGGAATTGAGGAGTTAAAAGTGTCTTTGTGAGCTCATTTTGGCATTCATGCTTGAGAAAATATACATAAGGGTTTGCTGGTTGGCTAAGGTCTCGGCTTTGTGAGGATGAAATCCCTCACGAGGATTTTCAATTGCAGGATTGAAAGACATCCCAAGTTTGAATGCTGATAACTCCATTCAGGGGTTATGCTGGTAACTGATTTTTTACAATTTGGCAATTTGCAGCCATTATACGAGTAAATTGCTGAGGGTTTTGAGGAGAAGGATAGTCAACAAGATAGAGGAGATATTGCAGGTTATCTGTGAAAGGAAAGGACATTTTGGAGACCTTGATCTGGCCGTACCATTCCAGAAGGGGCCGTACAAGTCATTAAAGGAGGTGTGAGACTTCCTAGGCTAAACACCTAGGGTTTGGGAATTGCTGCACATCAATTCTACAAGGGAGAAGCTAGGGTTTGGCAAATTGTGGGTGTTTTTGTATGCTCTAGCTTGCTGGTTTTTGTAATATCAAACCTGCAACTTTCATAACTGCAAATGGGTATGCTTCCATTGTGTTTCAAATGCTAAATATTGACCTGGGTTGTTGTTAGTTTATGAAATCTCTCTTATAAATAAATTAGTTTAGTTATTTGCTTTTTATGCATCTCCTTTCAAGAAGAAAAAACAAAAAAAACTGAAAAAACAAACACAGAAAAAAAAAGCAAAATTGGGGTGGGACACTACAATTAATTAATTAAAATAGCAAACACTATTAATTAGCAAACTTATTTAATTAATTAATTTCAAAAAATTATTAATTCATACTTTGGATCATAAGTTTTTCAGTTATCACACTTCATGAACCAAACCTAGCGCACCTTCCCTAATACATATTCTTGTCAACATCACATCTCAACACACAGACCTTGGTAGCACTACAACAAAATGGCAATAATCCATTTACTGACAAAATTCCAAATTACAATATTTAATTGAATCATCAATATCTACCTAATCATTTTACTCAATGAACAAGCATACAAGGAATATGGCATAATACCATATTCTCATATAGCATAATAAGTCTCCAAAGTCAAGATTACACATCCGAATTACAATGGGATGGGAAAAAGTACCAACATAACCAAGCATCTATAAGAGGTCAAGATGAAGTATATTAGATAAGGGGTGCCTTTTGCACTTTCAATGAACTAACAGATAAATAGAACAAAAGAGAAGCCTGAATGAAACAAAGATTTGTAGAAACTTTTGGACCAGTTTCACCTATCCTTGGAAATATTGATGTTATAGCAGCGGGAGATATCTTTCTCTCAAGATTTAAATAATAAATAATTAATAAGGCAAGTCGGCCTTAATTATAAATTACATTTCATATTTTTATTCCTTAAAAGAAGCCGACCTAAATGAAGAGATGCCTTGGTATGTTTATATACAAGGTGAAGTTGATTCATCAAATCATTAATTCATTCTTCATTCAATTCGCACTCTCAAGGAGAAGTTCGCACCCTAGCAGCAGATCATAATTTTTGTAGCAGCAGTTCGACTTCAAGGAGATTAATATTCGATTGTATCAAGGAGAGATTCTTATCATTTATTTTTGTCAAGTTCTCCCTTGAGAAGGGTCTAATTTGTAAAGCAGATTTCTGCTCTTATTCGTCCTATATATAAGAGATATATTTTTTTGGGTTTTTCTTTCTCGAGAAGGAGGGTTTTCCCAGGGTAAATTGTTGTGTTCATTTGTCTTATGTGTTGCATTATTTATTGCTTACATTTTTGATCTAAAACTAACATGGTATGAGAGCGGGTCTAAGAAAAGATCTGATCAAATTTGCTTAAGTAGTCAAGTCAACTTTTCATCGAGGGTAGATCTTGAAGTATTGCAGATCTGAGGTTGCAAATTATTACAGACCTAAGGGCAGATCTTTGAAGGTGAATTTGTGCGGAAAAAGAAGATGGTGAGTGGTGTCAAGGTAGAAGATAGGCTTGATGGAGCTTCAAACTTCAACTCTTGGAAACCCAGGGTACTCATTGCATTAGAGGAGAATGATCTTCTTGATTTTGTGGAAAGTGATATGCTCAAGCCTTCCAATGATATTGAGAAAATCCAATGGAAGAAAAATGGCATGAAGGCTAGAAAGATCATGATAGACTCTATGATGAATCACCTAGTACCAATCATCTCCAAGTTGAAGACAGCTAAAGAAATGTTTGATACTCTAAAAGGATTGTATGAGATCAACAACACCAGCATAGCCCTTGCTTTGAGACAACAACTTCACCATGTAAAAATGGCTAAAGATGATTCAGTCATCTCATTCTTTATGAAGATTGTTGATTTGAGAGATCAGTTGAGCGCTATTGGGGATATAATTGTAGACAGAGATCTTGCTATGTTGGCACTAAATGGTCTTCCTCAATCTTGGGAACCCTTTATTCAAAGCATCAGTGGGAGATCCAAGTTGCCCAAGTTTGATCATCTTCGAGCTGATTGTATTCAAGAAGAGTCCAGGTTGGCAGCAAGAGGAATTGGGAGAAACTATCATGATGTAGAAAATCAAGTTCTTGCTACACATACTTCTAAAGAAAGAGGCAAAGGAAGAAAGAGGAATAGAGACAAAGAATCAGATTCTGCCTTAGAACCAAAGAAGAAGAAGGATCTCTCTCACATTCAATGTTTAAGGTGTGACAAGTACGGTCACTTTGCTCAAGATTGCAAATTAAGGTCTACACAACATGTTTCTCCTGCAGAAATTGACATAGGGACAACTCAGAAGGACCCAAGCTCTAAAGTCAATTCAGAAGGTTTCTTATTCTAAAGTCGATCAAGATGAGGAATTAACATTCAAAGGGAGTCTGACAAACCAACAGAGGCAACCTTGGGTGAGGAGGTTAGGAGGTTGATGTCGTACTTGGAGCTTTAGAGGGAGTCACATCATCATGAAGACTTGTTGTAGTGTATATTTCTTTGAGACGAAGAAATATGAGGTGAAAGCCCTTGTAGTGTATATTTCTCTGAGATGGAGAAATATGAGGTGAAAGCCCTTGTAGTGTATATTTCTCTGAGACGGAGAAATATAAGGTGCGAGCCCTTGTTCATCTCTGAGACTAAGATGAGACGTCATGTTGAGAGACTCCATGATGACATCACGTTGAGAGACTCTGTGATGGGCACTTGTGCACATGTTTCTTTCCACACATGGGAGTAGCCATGGTGGACGCCATGTTGAGTGACTCCATGACGATATCACATTGAGAGACTCCGTGATGAACTCTTTTCCACAAATTGGTGTAGCCATTGTGGGTGTCATGTTGAGAGACTCCATAACATGGATATCTGGAAAGATACCTTCCTAGCTAAGAGGGAGTGTTGATGTTATAGTGGCGGGAGATATCTTTCTCTCAAGATTTAAATAATAAATAATTAATAAGGCAAGTCGGCCTTAATTACAAATTACATTTTATATTTTTATTCCTTAAAAGAAGCCGACTTAAATGAAGAGATGCCTTGGTTTGTATATATACAAGGTGAAGTTGATTCATCAAATCATTAATTCATTCTTCATTCAATTCGCATTCTCAAGGAGAAGTTCACACCCTAGCAGCAGATCATAATTTTTGTAGCAGCAGTTCGACTTCAAGGAGATTAATATTCGATTGTATCAAGGAGAGATTCTCATAATTTATTTTTGTCAAGTTATCCCTTGAGAAGGGTCTGATTTGTAAAGTAGATTTATGCTCTTATTCGTCCTATATATAAGAGATATATTTTGTTGGGTTTTTCTCCCTCGAGAAGGAGGGTTTTCCCAGGGTAAACTGCTGTGTTCATTTGTCTTATGTGTTGCATTATTTATTGCTTACATTTCTGATCTAAAACTAACAGGAAAAAACAAGAAATTCTTCATTTTATTAAGTAATATCTTTTCTGTGGACAGCAGAAATTTCTCTTTCCCTAGAGTTAAAGGCACAACATACACTACTTTTAGATTGAAAAACATCTTCTGAAAAATTTACGTCAAAACTAATTATTCAAAACATGGCATATTGTACGATAAACACAATTCCAGGATTCCTTGAATATTCTAAATATTTCTGTCAGTGCATATTGTTCATTCACACATTACTACCGTTACAATCAGGTTTCCTTTCCTTGGATGTAATGTACCTTTTGGGGATATACCTGATTTTTTCCCAAAGTAACAATTCCAACAATATAATTTATTTCACAAATAGTATTCTAAAATTAAATCATATAAAAGTTATTGTACTTAGAGAAAATGAACAATTAAGATACATAACATCACCTAATTGAAGGGTGCCCGGAGATTGTTCGTCACAATTAAGCCCAAGAGTGTGGTATAACAGCCCTTGGCCCACAAGTGGCAGGAACTCCCGTCTATTCAACATGGGGTGGCCTACTTACATTGTGGAACCGGTCTGCTGCCTCTCTCAACCATGTTTCTGTACTAATCCCTGCCTGATTGCTTATAAGGAAACAAATAGATTAAGATAAATAACATCACCTAATTGAATCTAATCTACAACTTCATTTCCAATAACCAACCATAGCAAGGATTGGAGAGGAAAGCACGATAGAGTGCCTGAAGACTGTTCATCACAATTAAGCCCAAGAGCGTCATATAACACCCCTTGGCCCACAAGTGGCAGGAACTCCTGTCCATCCAACATTGGGTGGCCTACTTACATTGTGGAACCGGTCTGTTGCCTCTCTCGACTGTGTTTCCTTACTAATCAATACCTGATTGCTTATAGAGAGACAAATAGATTAAATCATTAATTATAAGGGCTTACTAAATCTAAAGGCTGCTGCTTTTCTGACTGCAAATCTTTTATATCTTATCTGATCTCCTACTTGATCTGTATGTTCTCCCCTTTTAAATCTGCATATTTGACCTTTCAAATCTACTTATAACATATTCATATTTCTGCTGTTGTACTTCTGAATTCTGCCCTTAATTGGACTGATTTATCATATTTTCTGCTTGAATAGTTGATATTTGAATGATGGATGTTTGTAATTTTGTTTGATTGAATGAATTGATAATTTATGATGATGATTTGCTGATTGATTGTTTGTTTGATTTGATAATTGATGATTGATTTGATGGATTCCCGAGTGATGATTGGATGAGTGCTGATTTGATGCATTCGTGAGTGATGATTGATAAGTGATCCTTGAATGCTTGGAATGATTTATCCTTTATACTTTATTGGTGAACGAGTCACCACTTTTCATAAGAATTGAGTCACCACCCTTTATTGTGTTAGAATTATGAAAAACACGAGCCACGGAATCAAACAACAAACAAAGCCACCTTCCATGCAAGAGATCTGCAAACAAAGAATTACTATATTCCTCAACAAGAAAAAGTTACAAAATGCAAGAGACTATAAAAAATAGTATAAAGGCTCGAGAGAGCAGAAAAGAGATAATACAATGAGGTTTGAGTGCTATATAGGAGCAACCCTAAATGATAAAGGGATTAGATCATGACAAGTTTCAACATCTCATGCAATGAGATAAAACGATCTAATAATAGCTCACTTCAGTTAACATAGAAAAGCACTTAGTTAACTAAATAAATAACTCCTAAGTTTAGCTTAAGTGCATGAGAATAAATTAGACTAATAATCAATTAAATATTAATTAATCATTAGCTAATGCATGATTACTCTAACACATTGCTGTCTTTTTGAGAATAATAAATCATTTTTCCAAATTGATCTCTCTTGCATGTCCTCCTCAAATGAAACCTTCTCCCCTTTATATCTTCCAATGTAAGGGATAAGTCACACCTCTTCATCATGTCTGCCCTTTGCAAGAGTCACAACCTTTCACAATTACCACCCTTTGAAAGAGTACAAGTTACAACCCTTCGTAATTTTTGCCCTTTTGAAGAGTCACTTCTTTATTTCTTCCCATTCCTTTCTTCTTCCATTAATCTCTCCTTGATTCCTATGCTTCCTTCTACTTTTCCTCCCTCCTTTTTCAAATGAACTCTTCTCCCTTTTATATCTCATGTTTGAGGGAGTCACAACTCTTCATTTCATGCCTTTTGACCATTCATTATACTTTATTAAATTTTAAATATATTATATTTGATTTTTACTTTTTCTTTTTATATTTTAATTTTAATATTATATCTATTATTAAATCCTATCTCAAAAAGGGAAAGGGGACATTACATTGGATTAGTTAATCACATATATTTTGGTCAATTTTCTGAGGTTGGGATAAATGATGCTTGCAATATGAATTGATTGTTCTCTATGGATCCAGGAGCGATATGTCCAAACTTATTCTTAGATGGGTGATATCTTGGGAAGTTTTCATTTTAATACGTGAGGGTAAATTGGGGATATAGTTTCATTGAGCATGGCCACAGTGAACTAATTTACTTGAGGGCCAGGGCATCAAATTCATGGCACTATATGATCTTCAAAGTTTTGGTTTTTGTAAATATGTATTCTCTTTTGGATACAAGTATTAATAATTTGTCATTTATATGTGAACTACTTGGCAGTATTATAAATTACTAAACTCTTGGATTTGATGTGTTCTAATCAGATATTGAACATATGTTTCTGCAAAAACTATTGTTTGCATCTGTGGGGGCAATCAAGAGAATGCATTGATCCGTATATAGGTGTGTAACATTCTAATTGATAAACCTCCTATGGTGTTTTTTGCAGATTTATGGTCAGGAATGGTCCTTTGGATACTGTGAAAATGGAACTGGGGTTTTCTGTTGCCCTCCTAAACAAAACCCTATGTATACTTATCGTGAAAGCATAGCCCTTGGAAAAACTAGTTTGTCAGCCCATGCAGTAACTCGGATTTTGACAAAACTGAGCAGTGAATGGCCTGGCTATGACTATGATTTATTATCAAAGAACTGTAACCATTTCTGTGACAAATTCTGTGAAGAACTGGGTGTACAAAAACTTCCAGGCAAGGCTGTTTATAAATCTTTCCTTTTATTCTATTGTTATGTATGCAAAATTGATAATTGCACGAGCATTAAATAATAAAGATTTATTTAATTTATCTTAAAACCATCGTAGCTTTGCTGTATTTGTTGTTACATCACTATTAAGTTGACTTGTGGTTCTGGAAGATTCAAATCATATTTTAATCTGTGTTCATCTTCTTCTAGGATGTCTGTTTCTTGAGGTCACAGGAAAAACTTTGAAGCACCTGAAAATCTGTTCCCTGCTAGTTTTATATGTTAAATTACTCATGAGTCATCCTCCTAGCACCTGAAATTAGTTTCGTAGTTAGTTATAGCCATGAAAGTGTATACATTTTATGTATGTTTTGTTATATGATAATCATTATAGTAGCAATGAGCATTCCCTGACCTGTTGTAATGACGTGCAGCTTGGGTTAACCGTTTTGCAAATGCTGGTGATGCTGCTATTGAGGTTGCTGAAAGTACTGCAGTGAGGGTAAGAATATTATATCTTTCTGATCTGTTCAGGTTCAGGCTGAATGTTTTGCATCTGTCATTATTCATTCAGAAAGAGTATTGTATATATTGTTACATAGCAGCAGAAATTACTTGTTGTGATGATAGATACTCATGAGGATGGATACTCTATTTTTTACTGCATAGATGTGAATAGGGACTTACTGATCTCATGTAATGAGGCTCTATGTAGGTATTTTTTCTTATGATCTTAAGTAGGAACTTGAAATATAGTTCTTTTTATGTTAGCATTTCTGTTGGATTCTGCAATAAAGACACTGAAAATGCTGAATTAAATAGCATATATATTCACTAGCTTAGATTCCAAGACTGAGGGATATCCTTTCTGTGACTTGTAGAACTTGCACCCTATTCCTTCCCTTTGTTTCACATGTCTTTTGGTTGTGTTAGACAACAAATCAAACTATTATTTTACAAGATGAAACAGTTATCATGGCTTTCTGCAACCAGATTGAATATCAGGTGGGAACTTATTAGATTTGTAAATACGTGAATTACAGAGCAGTACATTTTTAATATTTTTTGGTCGTTGTTGGGAATTTAGTTGAATAATAGGGGTTGGTAGTTAGAACAAGAATATACTTTTAATGATGCTTAAGATTTCATATTTCTGTAACACACCATTCATCTCCCTTAGAAAGAAATATACTCTTGACATTACCTGCACACGGTGAATGAGCTTTAGATAGTATTAGCTGAATTTCAGCTGTCTTGTGAATTTTATTCGATTGTTCTAACCTGTATTTACTGCTTTGTCTTGGTTCAATTACTTGTATCGATTGTGGTTCTTCATAATAACAGAATTTAATACCTAGCCAATTTGTGTGTATCCAGACTCCTTCATAGTGGGTTGACCATCAAAAACATGTTATTACATTATAGATTGTAACTTAAAGAAAGAAATTATAAAAATGTCCACAATTGACCAAAGTAGGGCAATTGCCTTCATAGGTATATCTGGTTACAATATCAAAATTCCAGGATAAACAAGATCCCTAGGATCTGAAAATTTGATCAAGAATAAAAACTGCAGAACAATGAATGCCTAATCAGAGAAGCCAAACCTAAGTGGGTAAATCCTAATGTGGCTTTTTCCCTAAGGATCAGAGAGAACTGTTTCGGAAGTCTGGCAAGTAGATGATGTTTTATGGATTTGTCACCATTTTTGTTTGGACTAGCTGAATTCATGTGAATCTTAATAGCCACATTCCAGAATAGGCTGAAAGTAGGTAATCACCCTGGTCACCTTGAAGGTGCCCCTGCAATGGCAAGCATCCCTAGTAACAATGATGAAAGGAGGTTAATGCAGAACCTTCTGAGTATGTAAACATATTATTACTCCCCAGGTTTCATAGGTAGTGACATCTAAAAATATTGTGCCCGGTCTCTCCCACCCGGAGAGAAAAGAGATGACAAATGCCATAACCACATGGAATCTGGTGGTTTGAGTCAATTTTTAAGTAGCGAACATACTAGCCTTGGGGGGTGCTCCTGCAATGCCAAACATCTCTAGTAAATATGATGAAAGGACATGATTGGGGAACCTTCTGAGTCCTTAAAAACAGTATTGCCTTTCTCAAGTTGTCATGCCCCACCAATAAATGAAATCAATAAATCACCTTATTTCCTAAACACTGGCCAATGCTCCTTGTATTTTGAAAAAAGTGCAAATAAAATATAAATTATTTTACCAGGCCGACCACCCTTTGGTGCCCAATATTGTGACACAGATTTGGCTAATGTTTGGCCGAATCCCTTCAACCTTGAACGACTCCTTTTAAATCAGAAAATAAATTAAATTGTATTCTTCTGTGTGGGCCGACCTTAGCATAAAGATGTTTATATAAATAGCCCCAAGTTTGTAATGGAAAAGGGATGGTAAAGGAGCGATTAAGCCTAAAAGGAGCAGTGATTAATATTGTTAATGAAGGGGCAACCATTACAGAAACAGTAATTAAGTTTATAAGGTAACGCTCCAATAATGAAAAGGTGCCTATATAATTATGGATGTCTCCCTTAGCGAAGAGTAACTCTTATGAAATAGCATGTCTTTCTATGAAATCGGTTCCCCTGTGAAGAGGCACGAAGTGAATATATATGGAGTTAGCTGGGCGTCTAGAGGAGGGGAATATTCAGGGATTAATATGGAATGAACAGAGTTGGAAGGAGCAAAAAGAAGAATATCTTCTGAATAATTAAATCAGCGAATATCTTTAGAAATACACTCATAACTCAGGTATCAAATGTCACAGAATATTAGAAGTTAAGTAGACAGATCTGAGTGAGTTATCTGCCACTCAAGGATAGAATCAATAACTATTACAACTGCATAGCCATCTCATGTGTTAATAACTATTGTGGTATGCTCTATCATGATTATTATTGGTAATGATATATTTTGTTATTTTCATAGTTTGCATTTATTATACTCATCAAGCAACCATGAGAAGGAACGGGGAAATACCAGTAGGTTGAGCAGGTACTAGACTTCTTTCTAAGTACGCCACTTCATGGTGGATGACTGTGTGTCTGCCACTGGGTGCCAAGGGGGTGAGTGTCCGCCCTTGGGCTTAGGGAGAGAATGTCTACGGGCCTCCTATGCTAGCTTTCTCCCCAACTTTACATGGATTGGTTGTTGGGATAGACTTGAGGAGATTCAATCATAAGAGGGATGGATAAGGATGGATAGGGAAAGCAGGTACAAGTTTACCCACTAATTAGACCACCCCATGCTGGATGTCCAACATGCCTGCCACTTGGGGCCAAGAGGGTGAGTGTCCGTGCTTGGGCTTAGTGGGGATAGCTTCGGGCAGACTTATCATCTTTCCCATCCAATTCCTTGTATGATTAAGCTCCCATTATGCATCTGAAATGGTTGAGTGTTTACATGGTCCAAATAGATGAGACATTTATGTTGATCATATGAATTATATTCCAATAATAGCTAACATGATTGCAGGACCTAAAGTAAAATTTATCTTCTTAAAGCATTTAATTTGGTAAGTTATAACCTAACTACATTAAACTTGTGATGCTAGGGCAAGATTTAGGGCAATCCCAAAAAGGTGACATTACACAAGTATCATAGTAGAGACCATAGAAGCATATATCTTTAAAAAATTGTGATTTCTTGTCATAAATTGTTCAATGCTACCTCCACCACTTTTTTACCAAAAACTCATGAAAGGTCAATGCATTTCTGCCAGTTTTTGGACTGAGTATTAGCCTGATTTACTGCTGATTAATTGCAATTTAAAAATAAGCACGATTTTTTGGTAAGTAATTGTGAATTATTTGTGCTAAAATCATTATTAATATTTTTCAGTAAAAAAAAAATCTAGTGTTAGTTTTTTTTTTTTTTTAAATTTCTTTCCGATTTTTCTGTGACCTTAACTTAATTTTTCATCATTTAATCACACTAAATTGAAAAATATTTATCTTTTGGTTTCCTGAGCTATACCTGAGAAAGATTTTTGCTTCTATGGGAGAGCCATCTGAAAAATATAGTGCTCAGTTTCCCCTACTTGGCAAGAAAAGAGAGGACAGATGCCATGATCATGTGGAATATGGTGGTTTTACTCAACTTGTAATTGGATGAACACACCTTCAATCCACTGAGACTGCAAGAGGGATCATACGACTTGGTGTCAGTGGTGCTGGAAATAGTCTTAAATGATGCTGCTATTGACAATTCATAAGAAGTTCTGATCTGAAAGGCTGTGGGTAAGATGTTCAAGTGACTTGTTTATATTGCTGGTAAATGTCTTCTGTGACAGCAATATTGAACACATTTATCAGGGGATTAATGCAAGGAATGGCATCTGATGAGAAGCTTGATGGATGATGCCAATCAATAAAGATGTTGGTAGCCTCAAGAAGAAAATTAGTCTCAAATTGCCAACATTGTTGATGGCCAGTGAAGGAAAGGAGGCAACCTACCTTGATGAAAAATTTCCCAAATGGGTATCTCTCATGACTTAAGATTGAGTCAATTATAGACTTGAGCCTGAAGAAAGAAGTTATCTTGAAGACATCCTTGTGGGAGGTTGGTTGTTTAACGTGAATAGGTAAATGCCTTATGGAATCATCTGTTTGCAGTCGACTTTGAGCTGAAATATGATAGTGTATACCTTCTCAATACATGCAAGGTCCAAAAAAACGTAAACTAAATTACAATGCCAAAACTTTTTAACCCTTAAAGAATTGTGTGTTCAATGAAAAAGTCTAAGAGACACACTTGGAAGAGATATCCTTTGATTGTACCTAAGATCTATGGTGCGCCAAGACAGAACAAGGAATATCCCTTCTGAGAAATGCAATTGAGAGGCAGGCTTCTGATTGGCAAGTAAAATAAACTCCCAAATAAGTGTATGTTACTATGATCACAGATTCTATAGAACTAAAATTTGTAAAGAGCCTGAAGTAACTGAGAATCATAATCTTGGTTTAAATGGGAAATCATTGAAGCAAGCAAATGTATTTAATTGTGTCTGCAAATGATTGCAAAAATACAGATTGATTTCTAGTTGGCATTAGGAATGCTAGTCTTTTGGGACTTGCATGACTGAGGATGATAATCTTTTTAATGGCTATATGTGTATATATGTTGTGTACTACCATGCAAATAAATGTTTTGATGGTCAGATTTGTCTTATTTGGTAAGCCACCGAGCTTGGCTAGATGTATTTGTTGCCAACATACAATCCACAAGCACTAAGAAGCAACAGAGTAAGAATCCTTCATGCACAAATTGAATTCAATCACATAATTTTTACTCACATCAAGGAACATATATCTATGCTCTTTACTCCTAAACAAATTCTAACATTGGGATAATGCCAATAAATTTTAACATTGGGCTAATCCATGATTAATGGTTGTCTTGACTATAGTTGTGGCTAGTCTTTTGGTTAAAAATTATAATGCTTGATACTAATTATCCTATGCATTTTTCATTTTTGCATTCAAAATTACTTTATTTGTCAGATGGATTAAGAATTTGGTTAGATTACTGAATTCTGTAATTATTTTATAATACTTACTGAAAGAACATCCTAGTCTTAACATAACTTTTTATTCTATTTCATGGTTCACCATAAAGAAAAATATATTTCAGCTGTTAGTCATTCAATTCTTGGATAGTCATTTAACAATTCTCTTGGAATGAAAGTTGAAATAAGGCTTTTGACTAGAATTTATTTTTTGCAGTTAAGGCAGGCAAAAGCAGAAATTGTATCTGCAAGCAGAGTTGCATATCGCTTCCTTCTTGGAGGCACATCTACATCAGTTGCTGAGGACCAAGGATCTGTTCAAAGTGTAAGAACTGCCAATGGAGGCAATAACATGTTCCAGGCCTCCTGGCTAAAAAATCTAGCCAGTTTGAAATCTTCTATAACTTCACAAAATGCACCCACTGGTAATCAGGTTCAAGGTGAGGGATCAAAGGATGGTGCTGGTTTATCCCGAAGGGGCAGCAGTGCATTTAGTGATTCAGTGTGATTTTCACCATGGCACTCATATGCAGCAGAACTTTTGTAAGGTTGTAAATTTGTTCATATTTAATCTCGAATAGCATCTAGAGTTTGAACTTAATATTTTCTTATTAATGGCAACTTTTGAGCAGTTCATTTGTATTAAGAATCAGCAGGTCTTATCTTTTTTCCATTCTCTATACCCACTGACTAGTTCTCTACTATATAAAATATTGAACATGGTTTCTTAAGGAATACTAGAAAAAAATCCTTTTTTAAGCTTTATTTAATTACTGTGATGAGCTATTATTTGTATTCTTTGTCATAGTTGTAATTTTCACGAGTGTTTTAGAAGATTTCAGATGTTTGCACATGTCCAAGTCATTTGTTTGAAACCGTGGAAGGTATATAAGAGTCTTTGATTATCCAGCAGAGACAAAAACAAATGTAAAAGCCGTATCATTTTCTTTCTGGTATGAGTTATCATCTGTGTTCCTGAATCGGGTACTGGTATGTGCACAGGTATGTGGGTACGGTGCACTGATATGGCAAAAAATATTTGGGGGCTGGGTACGTCCGTACAAAAAACATATAAAAATCATAAATATATACATATTTGCACCCTAAAAACAAGAATTAAAAATATAGTGTAATTATAATATTAAATATTTCATATACAATTTAATAAATTAATATTATATTAAGAAACAATAAACATAAATTAAAAGATTATATATTATATAATACTAGCTTATCTATCTTATAAAATAATCTATATAAATTAAGCCAAGATATATCGTTTTAGAAGTGTTTTGACAGTTAGAGTAAGTATAATTCATACTAAATTATTGGGGTTCTTTAAAAGAGAGTATACAAACAAGCTTGATATTATAGGATTTTTGATAACGCTTAATTCAAGCAAATAAGAGATTGCTGTGAGGGAATATTATTGACATAATAAACACTTTAATTATAATTTTCTTATCATTAAAAAACGAAGTTTACAACATATATAATTGAAAAAAAATCAACATGATTTTTAAGTTTATTACTTCATCATATTCCTCAAGTACAAACTTCCTCACTCTTCTAAATACTCTTTAACTATTTACTACTATAATAATAAAAAACAAAAAAAACTAAATTTTAATAATCTTAATCTACCAAAAAAAATGAATGGTTAATATAAAAACCCTATAATATCCTATTAAAAATGAAAATAAATAAAAATATAAAAACCCAACAATATACCCTATATTTTTAGCCAAGCTAAGCCATTAAGTTCATTAAAGCAAGATGAAAACTATCCAAAACTTCTTTCTTAAGATCTCTACTTTTTTTTTTATTAGTGAGAGAAATTTGAGAGAATAGCTCGGAGCTTACCTTTTGATAGGGCGATCCCCTCACCCACAACTTAAACTACCTAAAACAAGAACTGAAACCGAATGAAAAATCCTTTGTAATCTGAATGGAAAACAACATTTGTTTGGACAATTGTAGCAAGAGCCTTCATTCTCCTTGCTTGTCAAGAGTCCTGCTTGAATTAGAGAGAGAAAGCAGCCTTGTTAACAATTTCTTCCACTCCAATATAATACAAGAACCAAAATTGGCATATGCCTTGTTGCTAGGTATCTGTCCTTCATAATTTCATTTAAAACGTGGTGAAAGCCTCACCAAGGGTGTATATCATTTCTACTCTCCATCACGCCTCTTCACCCATTTCTTCATTCTCTGCTATTTCTAACATGGTGATGTGGACTATTCCCTTACGTTCAATCTTGGCTGTGTACATGCAATTTATACTCGTTTTTCCTTTGAAACTTCTTCTACACTGCCAGACTTTGAATAGCATATGCTTCTCATTTAAGATATCTTATTGGTTTGAATAGCGTATGCTTCTGAAAAAATCTCACTGAGTTTTTAAATAGGAGATACCAGTTGTATTTGAGTTTAATTCAGATTTTGAATCATCTGGGTGAGGCATTTTGGGTTTATAGAATGGCTTCCTCTCGTTTATTGCAATCACACAATGCGAGTCTTTGTAATGACAAACACTCAGCAGTAGTAATGGGGGTTGCAAGGATCAAAACTTCCATGCCTTCCAGCCGGTTTGCAGTTCAAAAGAAAATCCAACCTTCTGAAAGAAGCAACAATGTCTTAAACCTCATCCCGCTTTTATCACCGAGTCCATATGCTAATGAACATAATTAAAATCATTTTAGGAATGTTTTTTATCTGCCTGAATCACAGTGTATATATGATATCTAATGTGCAAATGAATGTATGAGGAACCAAATTGTAATTATGTTATTCGCTTTTTTATTCACAATTTTGTAACAGTATTTTAGAAACTTGGTGGGATTAGAGCGCATGACCAACTATAGTTTAGCATATGCAAAAATGACAGATGGAAATGGTTATATGAAAGTGATCAAATGTGTTTGTATTGGAATGGGTGGGATTCGATTCTTCAACGAAATAGGTAGTTAGTAGTTAAGGCTTTTATTAAGCCGCGATTTAATAAAATAGACGAAACAGGTTAATCGTGCTTCATTAAAACCACATACTCTAAAACAGTAAGCTCCACAAATTTCGAAATAGTCACAATCTCCTTTATCGAACTGTACGGTCAGGATTTGTTATTCATCCTAAATTTAAGGTTGCATTTTTCTTTACACGGAAAAATGCCATTGTAAGAGAAGCCTCTCAGCTTAATTAATATATAACTAAGTTGTTGAATCGCTGCTCTCAGGGCATCGTTTCAGAAATGAAAATGGAATCGAATCGTCCTGGAATCGTACAGGAATCGTTTTTTACTTGTGGGTTCGATTCGGTCTTTGCCAAAACAATTCTGACCGTTTCAAGTGGTGATGTGGCGATTTTGTTGCGTTTCATTCATAGTAACGAGACTCGGACTTGGCTCAGACTGGGTTAAGGTGACTCGACTCGTGACTCAGGACTCGGCGCTCGGACTTGGCACAAACTCGGCACAGACTTGGCAAAATGGAAAAAGTTAAAAAAACCCTAGAAATTTAGAGATTTTTAAGGATTTAAAACTTGTTTCAAGCACCCTTTATTGAATAAACCTTAAAGACACAATAACATCATTAAATAGAAGCAAATTTGATCACATACACAAGTATACAACGATCACATAAGTATAAAGTACACAAATTGAAGTTGAGCTGTTGAAGGAAATAGCATACTTAGATATATAAATATAGTAAAATGTATACAAAACTCATGGAATATGAAATCCATGACATCAAATATTCCATACAAATATGAAATATCAAAACAATAACAAGTCTATGGCATAGTGGAGCTAGCATCCTTCCTACGAAGGCGTCTAAGGGTCTTGGATGATGTAGCAGCTGCAGCCATAGTCTTTGCCTGTGTCTCTATGCCACTCTCACCAACAACAGCTGTGTCTTCTCGTGCTCTAGCCTCCTCCTCAACCATGGCTACAACCTCAGCCTCTCTCTCTGCTTGGTCCACCCAATCAAGGCCCTCGTCTCTAAAGACTGCATCTGTAGCCTCAATGATCCGCTCAGACTGTGGATCAACATCCTCTAGCTTGATCGGGGTGGAGTCGTGGTAAAAAATCTTCCTGTATCTAAGGCGAAGGTTGTAATGAACATACACCAAATCATTCATCCTCTCCACTGATAGTCTAGTGCGCTTCTTGGAGTGTATGTGCTCAAACATACTCCAATTGTGCTCACAACCAGATGAACTGCATGGCTGGCTCAATATACAAATGGAAACTTTTTGAAGGTTCGGTGTATCGGAACCAAACATATTCCACCAACTATTTGAAATGAGAAAAAGAAACAAAATCAATCTCATTTCCAACTTTAATTTTCAAGTTTCAAGTTTCAAGTTTCAAGTTCAACATTTAATAATAAATTACAATATAAAAAGATGAAAATTATGCCCTTAAATATATTTTTACTTGGCAGTAATGTCGTCCTACTCTCTTTGCACAATTGACGTGCAAAGAAGTCTCCTTGTGCCTTAGTGAAGGCATCTATCTCGTGCACTATCTATGTAGTAACAATAGACAACATCCATTCTATTGTCAAGTAGAGCCCACTAAGAATCTCTCTATTTGCACGTAGATCACAGCTGAATTGGAAGGCTGGATTTAGGAAACATGCGGCTGCATGGATGGGCCTATGAAGTTGGTGGTGCTCTCTTTGATCAATGATCTCCCAAATGGGACGATACTTCTCCTCAACTCCACCATAGACAGATCTAATGGCCTCTTTGGCCCTATCCATGCCCTCATATATGTAGCCCATTGCGGGCTTCTCCCCATTAGCAACTCGTAGGAGAACTACCAAGGGCTCGACAAACTGCAAAGTGCAAAATGCAAACGTTGTGAAACATTAACTTAAGTAAGTGTGAAGTTGTGAACAAAAATAAACAAATAAAAGTAAAATATGAATAAAAATTAAAACTTAAAAGTAAAACATAATGAAGAATTAAATTTTACCTTCACAATCTCCTCCGTTGGTGTCCAAAACCTTGGCTCATCAAAATGCAATCAGCCACAACTATCCTTGCAGTGCTTGTAGCATAGGATGAGGAAGACCACTCCTCACCAACAAACATGTGCCTTAAAGCTGCCCTTGACCGAATCAAGGATTGCAATGTGATAAAATTAGTTGCAAACCTAGTGATGCCAGGACGAGCCAACTCCCTCAACCCTGTGTATTGCCTCATAAGGTTAACCACCCATGTGTGATTGTATACAAATTTGCAAATGTTTTTTGCAAAATCCACACATGTTTTGATCCATGGGAGCTTCCCAAGATCCTCCAATATGAGGTCAATGCAATGGGCGGCACATGGAGTCCAAAATATAGTAGGGTGCCTCTCCATCAATAATCTACTTGCATCAACATAATTTGCTGCATTATCTGTCACCACTTGAACTACATTCTCTTCTCCCACCTCAGCTATCACCTCCTCTATAACCTCGCAAAGGTATGTGGCATTTTTGATTTGGTCGGAAGCATCAATGGATTTGATGAAGACAGTGTCACCTAAAAAAATAAGCAAAAGTTAAAACCAATTATTCAATAAATTAAGAAACATAAATCAGCCATATTAAATTATTAATCACTAAATCAAATTCAAATTTGAAATTATTCAATGCATTGAGAGAAGTACAATTACCACTAGAGGAAACTAGAAAATTCAGCAGCATCCTATTTCTCCTATCGGTCCAATCATCGGTCATGATGATGCAACCCAACCTCCTCCATTGCAAGCGTTGCTCCTCTAATTGTGCTTTTACATCTGCAACCTTTTGAGTCAAAAGTGGGCCCTTTAATTCATCTTCAGTAGGGGCTTTGAACCCCACGCCACATTGTTATGGCATCAATCATGTTTTGCCAAAAAGGAGACCTAAAACATGTCATAAATAAATTAATAAGTTACTTAGATAAGTATTGTAAATGTAAAATGAAAAGTTTTAAGTTTTTAACTTTAGATTTGAATTCGATGTTGAGATACATCTAGATTCTAAAATTTAAATATAAATTTTAAAACAATTAAACGAAAAAGAATTACCTGGCTACATGGAAGGGAATGGTGCAATAGTACTAGAAGTCTGCAATTGTTTTCTTTGCTGCATCATATACGTCCTTGTTCCAACCCATGCTCTCAAGTGACTGTTGGGAACCAAGAGTAGTGCGTGGTACAAAATATGAGTCCACCCTAGATTTACGAACTCTAGGGCTAATGCTAACACTCCCACTACCACTAGCAGTAGCAGTGCCAACAACACTAGGAGTAGTACTAGTAGTACGCATAGTTGGTGCGGTAGCAGAAGCACTAGCATTAGGACGGTATGGAGGCATGGAAGAAGCATCTCCAACAACACCAAGTCCTTGTGGCTGCCCAACTCTCACCAACTCCTCCCTCTGCCTTTTTTTCATTTCTTTTTGCAATTCAAATGTTTCTAATTGCACCTGCACTTCACAAACAGCCTTAGGAGGTGCTAGTGTGTAGTCCACTGCATCATGGACGGGTATGTGGGCAATACGATATTTCAATCTGTTTATTCCTCCATGATATATTGTTTTGCAATATTTACATTTTGCCTCTCCTTTTTTCATTCCGGGAAATATTTTAGCATGCTTCCAAGCAGGGTCTTTTTTGCCTGGGGTTTGACTTTGAGACATTGTGAAAATATGGTTTGATTTGCAAATGAAAGTGGCTGCAATAACAAGTAGGGTTTCTAAAATTATTTAAGTTGCAAGTAGGGTTTGTAAAAAATGAAATGCAAACTCAAAAAAACAATGATTTTACAAATTACAATGAATTTTTTGTTTAAAAAACACAAAAAAATCAATTAAAATCAAACTTACCTCTTAAATCTAGCTTGGAATGCAATGCAAACTCCTCCCAATTGCTAGTAATGAGCTAGAGATGCACCTCCTTGTTGGTATGAAGCTTCCCAAATGATTTAACAGCCTGGATTTGTCTTTAATAGTTTGTTGGTTGCCCTACAATGATCTCTTCTTTTTCTTCACAACTCTCTCTTCTCCTCCTATTTTGCCAAATGAATGAAATGAGGTTGCTTTTAGGGCTAAGGAGATAATATAAGTCAAAAAAAAAAAAAAAAAACTTTAACTTATTGTTTTTTTTTTGGCCTTGGCTGCGTCGGCCGCGTCTAGGGCTTGGGACTCTCTTGGACGCAGTGCGTCCAGTGAGTCCGACCAGGACGTGGGCGGATTCGGCTGTGTCTGCGTCCGGGCTCCTAGGACGCAGCCAGGGGTGCTCAGCTCGGGACTCACCGAGTCCAGGCGAGTCCGGGCGAGTCTCGTTTCACTGGTTTCATTGACCGTTTTCAACCCGAGTTTGACTTTTTCATCGTTTTTTGCAAAAATTAGGGTGATGGAAACACGGATTTAGCATGTTTTGTTTGTGGTTTTCCATTTATTTTCTCTGCCCGTGTTATTCCTCCTTTTCGTTGGGTGTTTTCACTAGGTGTTTTATTTTCGTGACTGCAAAATAGGCGAACCACATGTCATGAATCTTCTTCCCTGAGCACAAAGAAAACACAGTACACAAATACCACGCGACACACATATACCATGCGTGCGTAGTGAAGGAAAAGTGAAAACTGAAGGAAAACGCACGCATATGCCAGGTAGGGCTTTTGCATTTTTGTTTGTATTTTTTTTTTTTTTCATTACAGTGTTTTTTAATTTTATTTTTTAGGTTAAGTTTTTTCTTTTTAATGTTTTAAACTATAAGTCTATAAGATAATTATATTTATTATAATTTTAAAAATATTTACATGTTAAATATTTATAATTTCATTATATATATATAATTTTTTACATATTTCATTTTTCTTAAATGATAATGTATTATATATATAATATAAATTTATTTATAATAATTAATATATACAATTTTAAAATATAATTTTACATATTTGATATTTTTGATTTCATATATTAATATATAATTTTTAAAATATAATATTCATATATTAAAATTATATAATTTTTAAAAATTATAATTTAGTATTTAGTATTTACGTTTAGATTTAGAATTTTCAATTTAGAATTTTAGATAATAAGTTTATTATTTAATTAATTAATTTAATCAAATTTCTCTTAACAATTTACTTGCAAGTTTGTTGCATGTAGTGTCGTAGAGAAACATGGCAGACAGTTTAGCTTCCGTTGGCAATACAAATCCCTCATTCAAATTTGACCTGACTTCATCGCTATGGAGACATGTAGATATAGTAGAGCAAATTCTAGGTGGGGGGACGTGTTTGAAAATGCTCCGGGTGTGAAAAGAAATACACTAGTTCCAATAGCCGGGTGAAAGCGCATTTGTGTGCAACTACTGGGAAGGGAATTCAACCATGTCCAGGAAAAAATGGAATACCTATTTCACCTTAGAAAATAGCAAAATATATTGTAGAGCAAGAGAAAGTAGATGCAAGGTTTCAAAATAAAATGGGGCATCCATTGAGTACAGGAAGGGGCGCAAAGATGCCATCACAATTTGATTGTCCTGACATTGTAGTAGAAAGCCATCCCTTTTTGAGAGTAAATGAAGTTGAAAATGTCAATGAGTCTAATGTTTTGAATAGAGCAAAGGGACTGTTGGAGAAGGCATTTAATAATGATGCAAGACAGCTTGTTGACCAAGCCATTGGAAGATGCCTCTATGCAAATTGTATCTCTTTCAATGTTGTTCGATCACCTTATTGGCAAGACATGATAAGAAAGCAAATGAAGCTCCAAAGGGGTACACAAGCCCACGTTATGAGAAGGTGCGTACCACTATATTGTCAAAGGAGGTCAAACATATAGAAGATGCATTATATCCCATCAAGGCCTCATGGAAAGAAACATGTGTGTCTATTATTTTTGATGGATGGAAGGATGCAAGAAATAGACCATTGATTAATGTGATTGCAGTGTGCCCTAAAGGGGCAATGTTTCTAAAAGTTAAAGGATGCACAATTTATTGCTGACATCCTTATACAATGCATTAATGAAATGGGACCTCAAAATGTTGTCTAAGTTATAATGGACAATGCGAAGAATTGTAGAGTTGTTGGTATGATAGTTGAGTCATGAATCCAACATATATTTTGGACACCTTGTGCGGTGCATTCCCTCAACCTCATGCTACAAATGTTGGGTACAAAAATAGATTGGATCAAACAAGTCTCTGCTGATGTTGAAGAGATCCAAATGTTCATAACAAATCACCACATGTCACAAGCTATCTTTAGATCATTCTTGTGACTAGAGCTACTGAAGGTAACTCAAACTTCAAACATTGCATTTTTTTAAATGTTATGTTTTACTTCAATAATTTATTTAGAATATATATATTGATTTTAATTATTTACTTTTTATTTTCAAATAGGTGGCTGAGACTAGATTTGCATCCAACACAATCGTCTTGAGACGACTTGTGAAGGTGCGAGAGGTGCTTTCTACTATGGTCATTAGCCAATCATGGTCTATATGGATGCAATCAAACAGTGAGAGGGAAGCAAATCTAAAACATAAGATTCTAGATGACATTTGGTGGGAGCAGGTGGAATATCTTCTTGCTTTCACTGAGCCCATATTGAGCATGATACGCTTTACTGACATGGATAAGCCATGCTTGGGGGAGGTTTATGATGGCATCGACTCAATGCTTGAGAAGATGAAAACCATCATATGCGAAAAAGAGCAAGATCCTGAAGAAACCTTCTTCAAAGAGGTGCATGCAATTTGTGTTGACTGGTGGAACAAAATGACCACCGCACTCCATCTTCTTACCTTCGCTTTGACTCCCAAATTTTACAGCTCCCAAGTCCTTGCTATACCAAACGGATTGCCACCATATTGTGATTCAGAAGTCAATGAAGGGTTTAGGAAAGCTCTTGTTAAACTCTTCCCTAATCTTGAGATGGAAAATACAGTTTCAACTAAATTTGCTAGTTTTTTTGACTCTAATAATCAAAGTCCTTTTGCTATCCGTGACAAATATAAGAAGGATGCTCACTCTTGGTGGTACCTCAATGGCTACAAGATGCCACACCTCCAAGTTCTTGTAATAAAAGTCTTATATCAAGTAAGTTTTAACTTTTTAAGCTTTATCATTTAAGAATTTAAAATTAGAATGCGTTATTTTCAAATTTGAAGTTTGATTTACAATTTTTTTAATTTAACAACTCTAATGAGAGCTCCCTTTGCTTCAATAGGTTGCTAGTTCTTCTTCAGCTGAGCGGAGTTGGAGTACATACTCCTTCATCCACTCAGTGAAGCGCAATTGATTGGCATCAAGCAAAGCAGAGGAGCTAGTTTTTGTTCATTCCAACTTGTGCCTTCTTACTCACAAAGAGGATGAGTACAAAGAAGGGGCAGCAAAGATGTGGGATGTAGAATTGGAGCGAGCTGAAATAGATCTTTCTTTGGTTGCAATTGCACAATCTTCTTCAATTTTTGAGGAGTCAAGTAGTCAACATATTTTTAGTGCAAGTGCTAATGTGGTTCCATCATCTAATGTTAATGTTGATGATGATCTTAGTCTTGATGATGAGCCATTTGATGCAATTGCAGATTAGTGAATTGGTTACTATTTGTATTTTTTAAATGTTAAACAATGATTATCTATCATGACATTCAAGTTTGATCTTTTTGATATTGAAAACTGAATTTAAATTAGTATATTATGTTTCAAAAATTGAAATTTGTCATGGTTTTGTTTATCATATGTATTGGTATATGACATTCTAAACTTAATTTTGTTTCTAGGTTGCACATATATATATATATATATATATATATATATATATTTGTACGGACGTACCCGATTCCGCACCCAAACCCCCCAAATTTTTTTGCCATACCCATGTACCCGTACCCGTACTCGTGCCCGTACCCGTACCTGATTTGGCAACCTAGATATATAACAATTTGAATTAAAAAATAGTTAGTTATTAAAAAATAAATATAATCTATTGACAACATATATAAGAATTATATATTATTAAACAAGGTATATATTGTACTGCTTGGTTAGAGGAATTGGAATAGATCGACTTGTCCATGGGATCAGTTCTAAGAGAAGAACCGGTTTTAGCCTGAATGCATATTACTAATATGACCTCACCATAGTAGAGGTTTGGGTTCGAGTAAGCATTGCAATTAAAGGTCCATTTTTAGGAAGATTTCCGGCGATAGAACAACTTCCCCTCTCCTCCTGCCATTATCCTGGACTGTTTGATCTGAGGCACCATTCTACTATGGTCATTCAAGCTTGCCATCCTGCAAACTATAATGCCCATGAGTATTATGTCTAAATCCCAAACCCAAGTGGTTTATAGATTCGAATATATATGGCCAACGCATCTAAACAGGAAGTTGTTTTGTGTGTGACAAATGGTTGGACCTTGAAATCCCTATACATTCAGACTTATAGACTAGGGTTTTCAGTCATTTGAAAAATGAAAGAAAGAACAAAAATTGCGCTCAAATCGAGTTTTGGAATCTGCTTGGAAATGCCACGTTGACAGTGGATTCATCAAGATTCGACTAGAAATTAGTCAAAATGTCTCTACCTAAAGGAATATGAACCCTGCTTGATTCCACAGGGATTCTGGGCAATACCTGATTACGGAACGTACCGTACTTGGAATCAGCAGGAAAAGTGGGCGATTTGGTAACTTAGGTTATCATGCATTTGATAGAGACCTCTCAACAAAGTAGGGAGTCAATAGTAGTGGTGACTGTAACTTTTGAAGACTTGTCAGAGTTGCAGAATCCTGAATGGGATTACCTAATGAATGTGATAAGCAATGGAATATTTTTAGGTCTTTATCTTCCCAACTAATCCTGCATAGGTTTATTTTCTCCTTCTAAAGTCACCTGGGAAAATTGATTAATGATGAAACCTTGGAAGAAAATTGTAAACGTCTTTTGAAGCATAAACTTGTAGCTTGGTTGGCATCTGTACATAATAAAGTGTGAGGAATAGACAGGAGGGTCTGGTATATAATTGACATATAATAAAGGCCATTCAATTTTGAACAAGACATAGAAAATTGAAATAATGGTTTACTTGGTGAAAGTTGCAGATGCAAGATTTGAGGAACTTGATCTTCACATATTTGCTGCCAAGATATGGCTTACCTTTGATTAGTTTACAAACAGCATAAATATTCTTCCATAGGGGACGCCTGGAAGTCCCGGGTACGGTCAGGAGACTCCAGGGAGTCCCCTAGATCTCTTGGGGATGTCTCGTAGTCCCCAAGCTGTCCCCAAACCAGGGGGACATCTTGGAAATGTCCCCTCCTTGAGAGACACATCCAGGAAACACCCCCGAGTCTGGAGTGGAGGTTGTGAGATGGTGGGGGGGACATATCCCCCAAGTTCCCATGACTTGGAAATGGGGGCGGGGTGGCAGGGTGATGTGTCTCCATGGAACACTGGATTATGTTTTGAGACAATGAAGGTAGAAATATAAGTTGATTAATGTTTTAGCACAATGAAGGTAGAAAATGTAAGTTTATTAAGGTTAGAGAAACAGGGTGTCTAGGCTCACCATCTCAAAAAAGGGAGCGTTTCATATGCAGCCAATAAAAACAAGAAAAAGCAAATGTCATCAAATGGGATGGAGCTCAAGTGGTAAATCCTTCGGGCTTTCATAATGGAGACCTTTGATCAAATCCCTGGAGAACATGTTACTATAAATATATAAATGTTAAATGTTAAATTGGTAAATTATGGCGGTATACCCCAACAGACAAGGCCAGGTGTGAGTCTTGGATGAATTTGATGGAAGAGATACCTCTTGATTGTGGTGTCTAAGCCCAATCTACCTTGGGGCATTTTGGAAATGTGGGGATGGGGATGTACAGTCTTTTGCCCTCTACCTCTGCTCTCTGAATTTTGCTGTTATTTTGGGAAGGTCCCTCCGATTTGGGGATGTCTCCATATGTTGCAAGTTTTGGGGGATGGCTTCCCATCCTCAATCTCCTTGATGTCTGGAGATCATCAGGGCATCACCTGCCTGTCAAAAACTTGTAAGTTAAAAGAAAAGTCTAAACTCTAAATCTCTGTTACTGGTTTCTTCTTGGAAATTCCCAGATCTGGGTATGGTTTGAACCTTGTCTGGGTCCCAGTGGATCCCCTTTTCGGCCATCCAGGGTCCTGCAAAACGGATCTGGTTCAAAACGGATCCCGACAGAAACCAGGACAATTCAGGCTAAAAACTGAACAATTTTGTATTTTTTTTCTTTATCTGCCTGACTGCTATATATGCATCTTTGTGAGAATAACAGTGAGTGTAGCCAATACTGTGGTGATTGCTTTGTTTGCTGCAACCATGGAAACTGGTTTAAACCTCAGATATTGCTTTAATATTTTTATCAGACTGATAAATAAGACCTTTTCATCCTTCGCACAGGCCATGAAGACATAAAGCCTTATATTCCAATAAAACCCCGATGCTCTTCTGGAATGAAGGCAAAATCCTGATGCTAATCAAGTAGATAGTCCTCTGATGTTTGTAACTTTAGAAGAGGGGATTCCCATGCTGAGCGGATTTTTTTTTTTCAAATTAAAGGAGCATGTTATTGATTTTTTATGGTGCATTCATGACTTTATCACCGGACCCAAGTTTAGAGGCTGGAAGAGTTGGAACCTTCATATTTGTGTGTTCATTCATGATTTTCACATTCCATGATTTCAAGGAAGAACACATTGAGGAACTGCTCCTCTTCACAGTGGAACTCTTTTCCCACATTCAATTGATTGTATAGAAGGCTTGGTTGGTCAGTTGTTCCAAGTGGTCATTTGCTATTGTTGGTTATCATCCCATGTTGTTGAGGTTTACTAATGGGAGAGAGTGCATTTTGAAGAAGTCCCTTGCAAGTCTATTATGCTAAAATAAATTAGAAACAAATTCTATTAATATATATTCCGCTTTCTTACAGTCTTTTTGTAGTGCTGTGGTCCATTCTGGTGTCTTGTTGAATGTTATCTTATATATGATCTTAAATTGCTGTCGTGTCTTGTTTTATTCACTTTGGATGTTTCTTGGAAAAAAATTGTTATTTGCAGCAGTATTTGTGGTCATACAACTTTCTTCACCCAAATGATGGCTTGATGAGTTTCATTCACTTGGAAATTCCATCAAGTAACCTCTTTACATGCTCAAGTTGTTTATGTTGAATTGCAGAGAACAAAGACATGAAAGAAGTCGATAATCTACAACTAACCTAATCTTTATAAGAAATAACTGCTAGAAGTTTGTGTGTGCAAACTTTACAGAAATGAAATGTGGTTGATTGTATGTCATGTTGCTTCAAAATAAGTGAGCTGGAATATTGACTAGTTCAATTTACTTTTGCAGTTGAAATTTCTTAAAACAAATAGTGGACTAGCCACGATTGTTGCCTACTGGGTGCCTTTTGTGGGTGCTTCTGGATGAAGAAACAATTGAAGGTTTAAGATTGTAACTGGAGGCCCATATGTAAGCTTGTAAGATACTACCCTGGTGATTTATTTTCAGGATTTGTCAACCGATAGATTTCTGATTCATTTTGGAGGGCATCTCATTTGCCTTTTCACTCAGATGATACAAGTATAGCTTTTGTGTGGACAGGTGTTATTAAGATTGTACATTGTCATAGTTCATACATGGCCATGATTTGCCAAATTGATTTCTTATAACTGTGTAATCATTTATGGAAATCTCTCTTAATTGCTTGTAGAAATATCAAAATTTATTAGCAGCAACTGGAAGCTTTATTCACATGTTTTGACTCATCTTATTTGATGTCATTTTTTTATGTAAGATTTTGCACAGTTACGTTGGCAGAGGTGTTCTAATGCAAAAATCTCATTTGCTCTTCAGCAAATTGTATTTTGAATTCGGTTGTTAATATCATTGTATTTTGTGCATATTTAAAAGAAATTTCATGCTATGGGGATTTGGAATGGTGGTACATGTTGAAGTTCACGTGTTATTTTGTAATGTTGTGACATATAGTGTGGGGATTATTGAGTGTATCTGTATGGAAGCTTGACATGTCGAGTGGTTATTTTGACCCTTTTTTGGGAATAATTGAGGACGAATGATTATCTAGGAAGTTGACAATCTATGATGTATTTGAAAGCTTTATATATTTAACTAAATGCCTAAACATGATCTTTTTGCTCAAGATCTGTAGAAGAGCTTGTTAGATATCCTGAAATATGAGACAGATATTATCAAGCTTTATGAATTCCCCGTCCTTAGTACAAGATGATTATGGGTGTTTCTGCTTGTAAGATAATGAGTAAACTGGATGGACAAGGTTTCTTGGTAAGTATTTGAAGATAATTGAAGTCCACTATAGTCCTTATGACATCAAACCTATAAAATTGAAGTGAATTAGATTTACCATATTCTCTCTTTCTTTTGCCACATGTATTGGTCACAAGTTGTGTTTCATGTTGCCTAGTTACACTTGAGTTTACTGTATTTGAAGATAATTGAAGTCCACTATAGTCCTTATGACATCAAACCTATAAAGTTGAAGTGAATTAGGTTTACCATATTCTCCCTTTCTTTTGCCATATATATTGGTCACAAGTTGTGTTTCATGTTGCCTAGTTACACTCGAGTTTACTGTTTGCTGTTTAATCCAAACTATTCAAAGTGTGAGATGTTGGCTATCTATAAACTAGCACATGTTTTGTTCGAGAGTATTTGTACAAAGCAAAATGTCTTTTCCAAGAGATATTCTTAGGAAATGAATGATTATGTAGAACTTCAATTCCTATCATTCAAGTATGGATTATATTAAAGATCCATAATACAGTAGTTTGAGCTCTTAAATGGTTTGCTAGAAAAATAGAATGATTCAAGTTATCTTGGATTGTAATTTATGACATCAAGAGTGCCTAATTAAGGAGAAATATGGTTGTTAAAAGTCTACCAAGCAATATACCTTCTTCAAGAGGATATATAAATATATAATCCAATTTTGCAACCCTAGGTTTTGACCTTTATGACTGAGCTGAGGTTTAAGGTGAACCTTACCATTCCACCATAAGTGGCACTTGTGTGTTCTATGACACACCAAACATCAGAATAAAATGCCCAAAGACGCTCCATTCTCTCTTGAAAAACCATCGCGTATGCTAAGATTGTGAGATCATATGGTGATTCCAAGGTTCCTTATGTCAGGTCTTGACGTGTGGTAAGCTCAGTGGGCTTTGTGATTTGTTGGTAACACAAAGGGACTTATGCTATGCTTGTTCAATTCACAATGAAGGTCTGGACAATGAAGCTCTATTGTTTGGGTCTCAGATCAAACAAACTAAAAAAAGGAGATAAGGGTTTAGAAGTTCTAATCTACTTCCTAAGAATTTAAGAGACGGTATTGATTTGGTGAAACGAATAACCATGCTTTGCTTCGCCACGCTCAACGACAACTACACAAAGTGGGTGCAATTTTCAAGGGAGTGTGCTTATGATTTTCATGTCATGAATAGCTACCATCAAATCGAACAATATTTATCCAGACAGAAGTTAAGCATCCACAAAGTAAGCTCAGGGTAACTTTACGCATTGAATGAAAATCATCTATTCAAAGAAAGTATGAGCAAAAGTTTCACCATAAATCAATACTCATCAGATCTTGCATTCATCTAACATACATGAAATGAAATCTAAACTATGATGAGGGATAAGAACCATGACAACTCCAAAATAAGAGAAGTAATCACCATCAGAACAATGCATGCATTACTTACTACTTTGGCAGTCTTACAACAATTACTTATCTCAACATGTTTTTCAACATGCTCCCCTACTTTACAAATGAGGGGGTGAGCTCAATTTATAGGCTCCCCAATTACAATTCAATGGCCAAGATTGATTTAGGATCAACGACCGAGATTACAAAATAAAACCCTAATTAGGGTTTGTTGCAACTAACTACTCCTCGACCAATGAGAAAATTACATTCGAGGACACTTGTCCTTTTTACTAAATATGAACCAACAGTAAAATAGAAAGTTGTTACATGTTGATTTGGAATAATTTGATTGGTTGGAAGATGACGAGGCGCCACCTCAGCATGCTGGATGTCTTCCTTGGTCACTTTGGTCTTGTTCCTTAGAATATTTTCCTTGCTGATGACTCTGTCCTTTGTGTTTTGATCTTGGATGACTTTGGCTTCGTCTTCTATTCACCTATATTGGAAGTCTCGCCTTGGAGCACATGTTTAGACTTGAAGTTATTAAGTATTTCTTTTCGGATTGCTTTGAAATTCCTTCAAATGCCTTGAATAATGGAGGAAATTGGAATTTTCTCTATGAAGTATTTCCCATACTTAGCCAAATTTTGGCTATTTTGTAACACCTTCATGTGGACCATTCAACATTTAGCCAAGGTTTTTGATGAACTCTGCCTATGGATTTGTCTTCAATTTTGAATTTGGTTTGTGTAAGTGGGGAGGACTTGATGATATGCCTGATGTTATCTTCATGATGCCAAAATCTTGGTGGATTTTTCATTGGTCTTGCCATGTGCAAGGGTGGACTTCCAAGTTTTCTTTCATCTCCCTTCAAGTCGGACTTTACACTTTCTTTGCTATTCTCCTTCTTGGCATGGCGGATTTCATGAAACTTTTCCATCCTCTCTCTTTATGTCAAGTTTTCTCTCTCCTTAGGTTGGACTTGGTGAACATTTTTCCATGGCAGACTTTGAGATGAATTTTTCATTCTAAGGTTGGCGGACTTCATGTCTCTCCATTCATCCTTCTCAATAGTTGGCGGACTTCAGTGAGGACTTCCCACCTAGCTTTCCATTTATCATTCTCTTCCCAGTCCAAGGCAGACTTCATGTTGTCTTTGCCAACTTTCTTTCTAGTCCAAGGCAGACTTCATAAAACTTTTTCCATTCATTATCTTCTTGGGCGGACTTGAGGCATTCTTTTCCAAGTCAAACTTGGATAATTCTTTTCCACATGCTTGATGGCGGACTTTGGAGAGAGTTTGACATGAGGAGGGCAGACTTTCTCAAGCTTTTTCCATTTACCTTTCACCAAGAGGTCGGACTTTCAAGGGGACTTTCCCATCTTTCTTCATGCTGGTCAGACTTTCAAGATGATTTTCCACTTACTCTAGGTGGGCTTTCTCCCTTCTTTTCATTTACCTATCTCCAAGGCTTGGTGGACTTTCTAAACCTTTTGCCAAGCTCTTAAGGTGGGCGGACTTGCTAGAGGACTTCCCACTTAGCTTTCCAAAGCAAGGCGGACTTCATGAAGAATTTCCAAATGTTCATCCAAAGTTGGGCGAATTTGCTCAAAGTATTGCCATTCTCCTTTACCAAGAGGTTGGACTTCATGTAGGACTTTCCACTTGACTTTCCATGTCTCATTCAAGGTAGGGCAGACTTTCCAATGGCTTTTCCAACTCCATTCTTCATGCTGGGCTGACTTTCCATCAGACTTTCCAAGGAGTTTTCCAACTTGACACTAGGCTGGGTGATCTTGCCATAGGAGTTTCCACTTGACTTTCCATGCCTTCATGAAGCTGGGTGAACTTCCAAGGCTTCTTGCCATCTCCATTCTACATGCTGGGCGAACTTTCTAGCTTTTTTGCCATGTCTAATTTCAGACCAGCCTTCATACTTATTCATATTTCAACATGGATTTCATAAATTTTTTAGACTTTTCTATGAATTTTTTAAAATTTTAATTGATTTTCTGTGATTTTCTATTGGTTTTTTGGGACTTCTGAATGATTTTTTGAAATCCGGGCACTTTCTGAAGATAGGAACCTTTCCAAAAATAGAAACTTTTCCAAAAATAGTAACTTTCCAAAAATAGCCCCTAAAAAATAGGAAGTCCAACATGGGCCAAAAATGCCAAAAATGAAGTCCCTAAAAAATAGGGGGGTCCAGAGGGTCAATCCCCAAAAAGTACATGTTAGAATTGATTGAAATGACAGTTGATCTTCATCCCTCAGGCCTTCTAAGTCCGTTTGAGGTGTTTGGACACTAATTCAGGCTTAAAATCTCAACTTGGCTCGTATGACTCTTAAAAACTCTAACTCCTCATTGCAAAAAGATTGGTGATAAGCAGTTGCGACGCCAAGGAAAAAACTCAAAAAGAAAAAATAAAGGGTCCCCATTTGCAATGGGGCGATGTGTGAAAAGGTCACAACAGGACTATGGTAGAATATGACAGGTGTTCAACACCTATCCTTGATGTAAAAGAATGTGCTAGAATATGAGAGGTATGGTCTTCATTCAACTATAAACAGAGGAGACCAAACAAGTCCAAGATGATAAAAATAGGAGTAATGCAGTTAGCATACCTGGATTGATGTAATACATGTGGAACTTTCTCTTTTGCACCTATACACAAAACACCTAGTTGGCTAGTGGAAACATTTTCTGTTCTTGTGCTCCACAACAAGAATTAAACGACAAGTAGCAAACCAAATGTTACTTCCACTTTTGGCAATTGTTTATAAGTTTCCAGTATTCTGCCATCACAAAATACTCTTTAAGTACTATTGTGCCACAACACAATTAAATCTTCATCAGTAGACCACATAACACAAAAAATTAAGAAGTAATTTGTTCACCCTCTATTTAGCCTTAGATTCCTTACATAAGAAGTCCAAATACCTTTCCATTTTTTTTGCAAATTGCATTTTTTTAAACCATAGTTGAAAAACTCGCCAATTGTAAAAACTCGGCAAGCTCGAAAAATAGGGTTCGGAAAAAACTCGGGAAAAACTCGACAAAAACCTTAGTAACTAAAAAAATTGCTTCAACTTCATTAAAAACGTATTTTTTTTGCAAAATTCAATGATAAAATGCATCCAATGAGTCAATAAAATGAGTACATAGAAGAAATAGGCTGAGTCTAGTTATATTTGATTGATTTGAAAGAAAATTAGATACAAAATCACATTACGTGGAATGCTCAATATGTTGATATTGATAGTTTGAAACAAAATGGAAACAACAAATTGTTTTTGTAAAACTGAAAGTAAATACAACACTAACATATTTCAGTTTTTACAAATTCACATCTTCCTCTTCCCATGTCTAGTTCTCACTATGGGAGAGGGTGTAGTCGTAGGGCTTTGCTGTGGCTCCTTAACCTCCATCTTGGATGTAGATCCTATTGTTGGTGGCATTGGCACTAGCAATGACGACTCCTCAAGATCATTCTCAATGTCATCCATTGAGAATGCAAATCCATCTCCCTCCATTTCCCGTCGCTCTAAGTCATAGATGTCATCCTCGAATTGCACATATACAAGGTCATTCGGGCGTTTTTGAGCTAGTTTGTTCCTCTTCTTTGTGTGGATGGCCTCAAACAAGCTCCAATTGCGCTCACAATTGGACGAACTACAAGGCTGCAATAAGATACAAAGGGCAAATTTTTGGAGATGTGGGGTATTTCCACCCCAATTTGACCACCAAACATCTACAAAAAAATAATTAAGAGTTAGAAACTTAGAAAGGAAGGTCAAAATTTGAAAACATATTTTATCAAATTATCAATATTTGTAACTTGTAACTTGTAAATTTCAAATTTTATACTTGGTGGCTGATTGTGTATTGCTCTTTTTGCTAGGTCTAAAGAGAAGAGTGCACCCTTTTTTTCCCTATAACTTTGCAATTCATTAACAATGAGGTCTGCCACCTCAAGCTTGGGTGTCATCCTCTGAATGCAATTATTGAGACCCTCCATAACCTCTCTAGTAGGATCTAAGTAGGTGCCTGAATGGAAGAAATGAGGGTTCAAGAAGTACCCTGTTGCATGGATGGGTTGGTGGAGTTGATGGTTCCACCTCCTGTCAATAACCTCCCAAATGGGATCAAATTTGAGGCTATCCCCCTTATAATAATTTCTTATTGCCTCCTTGGCCCTATCCATGGCCTCATAAAGATATCCTATTGGGGTTTTATCTCCATCCACCAAGCGAAGAACTCTAACTAAGGGCTCTGACACCTATAAATTACAATATGAAAATGCAAAAAGATTAGAGTTACAAATTTACAATGAAAGACATTAAAAAATATATTCAATTTGAATTCAAATTCAAAGTTTTAAAATTGAAGTTACCTTCACAATCTCTGCAGCCCTTTGTGCAAATTGGGCATCAAACACAATGCTTGAAATCTTATCTCCTTCCGACTTCTTCGAATAAGTTGAGTCCATCCATGGTTGACTCACAAACATTTGTTTTAAAGCCGCCAAAGAACCAAGAATGCTTTGCAACGCTAAGAAAACTGTTGCAAGCCTTGTGACACCTGATCTCACTAATTCTTTTCCATGGGTGTGCTTCCTCATCAAGTGAAGGATCCAAGGGTGATTGTAGTGATCCTCCTCGCGTCCTCTACAATTGGTGTGACCCAATCTAGTTTTCCTATGTCCTCCAAAAGAAGGTTAAGGACATGTGTTGCACAAGGTGTCCAAAAAAGCGAGGGGTGTCTATCTTGGAGGAGTCTTCTTGCTGCCACATATGCTGCTGCATTATTAGTTATGATTTGCACAATATTTCCAATCCCCACCTCCATGCAAACTTCCTCCAACATGTTAGCCAAATTTTCTACATTTTTTACTATGTGGGAGGCATCAACTAATTTTAAAAACACCACCTCATCTTTGCATGCAACCAAGAAATTAATGATGGTTTGGTTTTTTTCATCCGTCCACCCATCAGAAATAATAGAGCAGCCATATTGTTTCCAATTTTCTTTTTGCTCCTCTACTGCTGCCCTTGCCCTTTTAGTTGCATTATAGGCAACCTACAAGTACAAAGTGAAATTAAGTACACAATTTTATTTTGTAAACAAAACCCAAGTTTGAGCGAGAAGGTGCCTTGTAGCCTTTTCCTGCAACTGTCAATGCGGTGACCAAATTGTGCCAGTAAAGAAAACTCACCACATTGAAAGGGGTGTTAAAATACCAAAAATCAGCGCAAGCAATGTTTTCTTGCGCATGCACCTCCCTATTCCACCCAATTGCCTCTAAGGAAGGTTGTGCACTAGGTGTGTTTCTAGGCACAAAAAAATCATACATGCGTGTAGGTCCTGCGGCTATCCTTGGTGCTCTACTAGAGGTAGATGAAGGGATGGAGGTGGTGGTGGGTTGCTTTCACACATGTGGACCATGAAGAGAGCCCACTATGTCCTGAGTAACATCATGATCATCATCCAACTCAAGTGGAGCACCTTGGGAGGAGGCTATGGCTGCTTGCATTGCTGCTTTTGCTTTCTCTCTTTGCACTTTTCTTTCTTCTGCAGTTGCTAGTATGACATTCATTTATCTTTTTATTTCTTTTGCGGTTTCAAGACAAGTCTTAGCATCACGTTGAGGGATGCCTGCAAGGTGGTATTTGAGGTGATTGATGCCTCCACGATATACTTTTTTGCATCTAATGCAAAAGATCGAGCCAGGTTCGCGTCCTAGATAAACATATTTCCAAGCAAGATCTCTAGCCATTGGAGGATGAGTGCCTACAAATCTCCCAGGCACGGATGGGGCAAAGCCTGAGACAGAAGTGGATTTAGAAGCCATTATCAATTAACCTATACAAAGTTAAAATACAACTTGTTAGTTTTTTGATAGAAAATTTAAAAACAAGCTAAATTAGACTAAATCAAAAGAGATTACTTTAAATTACTAAAAATCTAAACTAATCTAAGATTCTAAACATTTTCATAACAAAAAAAAGGATTAAAAAAAGAAAATAATAACTGGAGTTTCAAAAAAATGTGAAAAAATGTAAAAAAATTGAAAACTTCAAATTAGTAAAAAATTAAGCTAATCTAAGATTGTAAACATGTTATTCAACAAAAAAGATGATTCAAAACAAAAAAAAAATGAGGGTTTGAAGAAAATTTCAAAAAAATGAAAAAATCAGCAAAATATGTAAAAAAATAAAAAAAATTCATCAAAAATTCTTGTTTTGATGAATATAAATGTATTTAAATCTTTTTCACACTACATTCAGATGATTTTGAAAGATACAATCAACAAGAATGAAGAAAAAAAGAAGAAGAAAGAATAAGAAAAATCAGAAAACCTACTTGGAAAACCAATTTGCCTTTGAAATTCGATATAAATGCTCTTCAAATCTTGTTTGCTCGATGCAAAATTGCTGTAAATCGGTGCACAATGCTTTGGAAAGGGTTTTTGTTGAGTGAGAGAATAGAAACAAATGAAAAAAATAACTTAAAATTCCTTTTTAGTCGATTGCCTGGGTGTGTTCAAGATCGTGCAGTTTTTTTGAAAAAACTCACTATACTTTTTGCAAAAACTTGCTAAAAGTACGAGTTTTTGCAAAAAAGCACGACGAATTTGTTGGCGTACAAGTGCTACAAAAATTTGGGAGTGAAATTTTTTTGGGAGTTTTTCTTCACTAGCCAAGTTTTCCACGAGTGTTGTAACTATGTTTGAAACAATTCCCTCCCAATATCCTTTAAGTTTGCTTCTTTAGGTGGGACAGACTAGTTTTTCACTCTAGTTAGTTTTTGATTTAATTCAAGGGGGTTGATCGCTAAGCCAAGTATTTAGAATTGACTAATCTATGATAATCATCAGAGATCACATTAAAGATTTTAGTATAATGCTTAGTTAGTCAATTCTCAATTTCTATTGGCATTCCCATTCGAGATTTTTTCTTCACTCGCCAAGTTTTCCACGAGTGTTGCAATTATGTTTGAAACAATTCCCTCCCAATATCCTTTAAGGTTGCTTCTTTAGGTGGGACAAATTAGTTTTTCACTCTAGTTAGTTTTTGATTTAATTCAAGGGGGTTGATCGCTAAGCCAAGTATTTAGAATTGACTAATCTATGATAATCATCAGAGATCATGTTAAATATTTTAGTATAATGCTTAATTAGTCAATTCTAAATTTCTATTGGCATTCCCATTCTGAGTAGTTTGTAGATTTTGTACCCAAGAAAGAACAAGAAATTTCCATTTCTTAGTAGTTCCTTTCCAACAAAAAGATATGATGGTTCCACTTAGATATTTAGTAATCCCTTGAGGATCCTAGATAAGACAAACTCAAAATGTGGGGATAGAGTTAAGAACAAGTTTAATGAGCATAATTCTCCCCTTTGAGAATGACCATTCTCTTTTCCTCAACTAATTTAGCCAAAATTTTAGCTTGAGACTTTCAAAGTTTCGTAGAAATACTAACATAGCAAAACAGGAATGCCTGTTCGTAGCCCATTTGTCTAGGAAGCGTTGTTTGTTAGGAGCATTAAGGAAAATGGTCTTGGATTTGCTGTTTCTTAAATTTTGGTTGAGACAATTCATAGCTGCTCAAGAGCTCTTTTGTAAATTTAATCCACCACAAATATGCAGTAAAAATAAACTCTCATCCAAAAATTGGAGTGTGTATATGATACCCCTTTGGAGGTTGCCTTGATACCTCCAAGATGACCTGAGTGCATGAAATTCATTATGAACTAATCCCTTAATTGCATGATACCCTTTATGAACTGATTCATGCCTTGACCATAATGATATAAATGCATGGTGATGGTGGATCTTTCTTGAGACTTCTAGAAGTAAAATAGTTCGAGGATCCATATATTAGAATAGAAAGGTAACAACATTTCATTGACCTTCAATGTTCAAATGAGGCAAAGTCATTCAACATAATGCCACCAAATTGCTGTTAGTATAGCAAGGTCTAGTTTAATAAGTTTACCTCTCCTTTCACTATTATGTAGAGAGAATAATTGTTAGAATAATTAGAAATTACTTCATAATAAATTAATTAATCATTAGTTAATTATTAGGTTTATTTCACTTTATTCACTTAAATTAAATTTAAGAGTGCTTATTTTTTTATTAGATCATAATAATAATAGATCATTTTGTTTCATTACATAGGATGAAGAAACTTGTCATGATTTAATCTACTTCTCATTTAGGGTTTGTTTTTATAAGTATTCTCTTTCATTTTATTCATTCATTTTGTAATTTTCTTTTTGAGGAATAGCAAATCTTTTCTTACAACTTTCATTTGTGGAAGGTGTTCTTGTTTGTTGTTTGATTTTGCTTCTATGTGTGTTTCACAATTTCAACAATAATTTCATGGGCCATTACTATTCCATCAATTATCTTTATTTTTTTGACAAATATCATCAACGATAGTGTGATGTGTCTCTCTTTTGTCTTTATGGTCTCTTATGAGCATCTTGTAGTGAAAGGTTGGGTGGGACATAGTTAACTTTTTATGAACCTTTGTTGCTAAACCATCCAATCTCTCCAGTCTTCCTATGTCGTTCTTATGTCTTCTCATTTTGCAAGCTTGTTGAAAGAAATTTGTGTCACTATCTCTCCTTATTCTAGCATAAAACCCACAATGTTTCTCTCTAGGAGATCAATGCATGGTTTGATGCATAGCTAGACAATGTTTTTTAGGTATTTACTCTCATGTGTTTCTTCAAGATGATAGCCAAGGCATGCTCTTCCAACTTAAGGTTGATTAATATAACATCTTGAAGGATCTTTGTTGGAATCTCCATCCATTTATCCAATTCTTTTTTTTCTCTTCCCAAGGCATTTTTGCAAATTTGTTTCTTCATATTTATGTTTTGACAATCTTCAATTTTTTGAGTGGATGAACCTATTCAACCTCATTGTATTATTAGGATCATTCCACATTTTTTTAATCATTTATTAAAAAACTAGGTGATATAATCACATTTTTTTTTAAATTGGAAAAGTTCTTGACTTTGAATTGTTGCTCCTCATACTACCAAGAGATCTACTATTGGGAAGAGTGACCCTCCTTTAACACCTTAGAGTTGACAGGGAAATTTGGATTTAGAAAATTGTTTGATGCAAGGAATCTATCTAATCTATAAATATTTTCCCCTTACACTAGTTACACCATGTAAACCAACCATTGTTTTGACATCTTAAGTGCTACTATCTTCCATAATTCTTAAGATGTTTGATTATTCCTAAGAATTATGAACCTCCTTTACTTAAGTTCATTTAGAAAATCATTGATAATTCTTCCAACAATATAGGTTACTATTATTAGTGCAAATATTTTAGGAAATAACATCCCATCAAAATAATTATCATTGTCCCTTGAGGACCATAAAAGTAATTAGCCTAGAAAATAAAATGGAATCCTTTGTTGGTATGAACATAGTTTCTTGTTAGGTCCTATTCAAACTTACACATTTAATCTTATTTAGGTCATTTAATTTTTGTCTTCTATCATAAGATTAAGACATTTGCCATGATCTGAATATGTCTTAGGGTTTCATCATTATATTTATTATAAGCCTTTCATCATTGTATATTGTAATAGTTTTATTTTTGCATCTAATGAATTCTTTGGCTTTATAGCATTTCCATTGCTTCTTTATTGTGTGTAAAGTTATTTTGATTGTAGGCAATCTTTGAGCTATTGTGGTGTTGATTAACAACTTTTACATGGTATCAAAGCTTCAAATATGCAATTCCCTCCCTCTTTTATAAAGTTTCAACCAAAAGTTTTCATACAATGCATAGTGCCAAATAAACCTCATAGTTGAGTTTAAAAGACCCCAAAACATAAATCCATATAAATTCTATAGGTTTTGGTGCTAGAAAATATTTAAGCTTTTTTTAGAGTTTGCAAAATCTACCATTGAAAATGTATACAATTGTATGGATCCATATGATTTTGTATTACCATACAATTGTCGTGGTGTCTTTTTACATCATTATGTGTTTTCTATAAATTTTATAGAGAATATTTTGTGGGGTGTAGGCTTTGCATCATTATGTGCAAGTGATAGAAAAAATAGTAAGGGGTATAATAGGTACCTTTTGCAAGAGTGATATTTGAAGTCAATAGCTGTAGGATTTAGGACACAATCCTAGGGGGTTTAACTTTTATTTTTCTTAAGCTAGGGGGTTTTAAACCCAATGGGTGACACTAGGTATGCGACATCTTTCCATTGGCATGCTGGCAAGGCCTTCATGCCACTCTCTAGCCCTTGCAACCTTTATTAGTTTGGTGGTGTTGCCTTGTGGTTGCCTAAATAGTGCTAGGGCCCTTTTTTATGCCATAAACTTGAGGTTTTTCTTTTTGGAGTTATAACTTGGGCATACAATATCAAAAGTTTGCAAATAAATAGGCATTGAAAATTTGGTTCCAAGTACTATGCAGCCATTTGTTTAGTTTTTCTAGATTTTTCTCTAGGTACCTATTATTTCAATTTGAAGTCACTTTTTCTATTTTGACTCGTACTTTATAAAAAAGATGGAACAATATTTTATGTTGAGGGTTCCAATATCACATGCTTTGATTTTTAATTTATATACAAGGATTTATCATAGTAAAATCATAAGTTTTTTAATTCATCCTTCCGTAATCATTTTGAACAAAGAGGACTATAAATCTTGGAAAGATGGCATCTTGAAACATATCAAGTGGCTCCATCTCTTGCCCCATCTCTATGGAGTTGTCTTTGAACCAAGTATACCTAATTAGAAGATAACATGGGAAAATATAAATAATTATCTCTTTGAATTGATTAGTAGTGTTGATTCTAGCACTATGTTCCATCTCACATATTGAGTGCTCACACATGTTTTGGAGATCTTTCGATACCCACATTAATTTCCATTCCCAAATGATCATGTTATGTATAGTCTTTTTCCCCATGACGATTGTGATAACCTACCATATAATGATGATATAGAAAAACATCTTGATTATTTGTCAGGTCTTGATAGTTTCGATGACGTTGAGGTTTCTCTTGATACTCCTCTTCCTATAGAGACATTTGTTGATTCATTAGCTTCTATGAATCCTAATCTAGAGATAGAGGCTTTATTTTCTTTATTAATGAATCACTATTATGAGGTTGAGGATTCTTGCATTCTAGAATTGGTAGATTCATCTCTAGGTCTTCATATTTAGACATATTGTGTGGACACATCATCATGGGATGACTAGTATAGTTGGATGAGGTAAAATAAGGTCAAATGCTTCAAATTGTTCTTTGCAGTAGGTACACCATAGTCTTCCATATTCAACACATTGGAATGAGTACACAACATATATTGTAGGTTTATTTTGTGTCCCATATTACATATTTGATAAACACACTTGAGAATATCCATCTCTTCTTTGATGATTGTCCCAACATAGCTATTATCACATGATTGTAACCTTTGGATCTTGTTTTTCATTCCTTCGCACATGGTCTTGGTTTGTCACCTTTTTCATTTATTGGGCTTCTATGTAATTTGATTATGGCATAATTTCATACCAGGATGATAACACTTGAGTAGAGATTATCTAGACATCATCATACATCATGATCTTTCTTCCTTCATGGAAAGACATCTTGCACCTATACTTGGTTTTGTTTCTTCCTAAGGGGAGAAATGTTCATCATTCTCAAATCTTCATCACCATCCTTTTTCGAGCATCTGCCATCACTATAGGAGATCATACATTGTGTGGGAGAGGGTGGGGACGAGAGGAGGCTATGTAATTTCTCTTTTTTTCTCCTATATGGGGAACATATATTGCACATTACTAACAAAAGTAGTCCTTGCATGGTCATGTTGATTCCTCCTCCTTTCACTTGTACATGCTTGTTTGCATCTTTTCTCTTTTGGATAGAGGTTTTTTTCTATGTTTTTTTTTTCCTTTACTAGTAAGAGATTTTTTTGTACATAGATATATAATATGACCTTATAATTGGGACACAACCTTGCATCCTTACATCTTTGTACATTTTTCATACTCTCTAAGTTGCACTTAAGGGGGTTGTTGGTGTGAACATGTTGCATTACTAAATTAGTTTCTTATTAGGTCCTATTCACCCTTATATACTTAAGTTTACTTAGGTAATTTACTTTGTGTGTCTCATATCATAGGTCTAAGACATTTTCCATGATCATAGTATGTCCTAGAGTTTTATTATTGTCTTTATAACAAGGGTTTCATTATTGTATATTGTATCAATTTGATTTTTGCATATAATGAAATTTCTAGTTTCATAGCCTTTCCATTACTTCTTTCTCACGTGGAAGGTTGTTTTGGTTGTAGGCGATCCTTGGGCTACAATGGGATTGATCAACAACTCATACATTCTTCCCTTTTACTTCGAAGATCACCATGTTGTTGGTCCTACCTATGTATTCATAATATACCTCCCCTGATGTCTCATATCCTTGACCATTAACACATATTCTTGGGCTTGATTCTTTTCAACTTTGTTTTGTAGGTCCCCTCCATGCAATATTAGCTCCTTAATTTTTTTTTTTTGAATAAATACTTCTTATTTATTGCAGCGGGTCTATAGAAAAAAGAATTCTCCTAAGCTTTCCCTTTTGCTTCCTTTCTTTTCCTCCCTTGGCCACTCCCTTGGCCACTATACTAGACTTTTTAAAAGGTTTCTTTCCTTTATTCTTGATAAAAAATTCTTTTAGGTTGAACATATTCCTTGTTATCCATATTCCCGTCCCTTTAATCTTTGAGAGTTAGGGGTTCATTCTACAATAATGTTACAACTAATGTTTATATCCAACTTAATTCTCCTACCTTTAATGCCACTCTTAAGGAGGCAATGTTGTCAAGTGTAGTTTCATATAGTTTGACATAATTTACAAATCCTTTACATGATAATTTGTATTTCTTAATGTGTAGTACTAATTGAATTCTCAATGGTATTAACAACATACATTCACCAAAATTCTTGGAGATGCAAGACACATTTTAATCTATGCATTCATTGTTCACTGAAATTTATTTGGGTGTTAAAGCCATGTTGCAATGTTCTAGAAATATACTCAACATTTTGAAGGAAATTTAATTAATTTTTAAAATGAATTTTAATTGAATTTATTATAGTGCTATCAAAAAGAAAACTTTGCATAATAAATATTACAACTAATATCAAATATAAATATAAAAAAAATATTTTTCAAATTTGAAATAACAGATAATTTTATTATTTTCAAAAGCATAATAAAAATAATTATGAACACATTAGAACTTTCAAATTGCATGAAGTTTTACATTATTCATTGGTCAAAATTATTCAAAATTTTAAGGAGAAAAAATTGTAGTTTTCAAGATTTAATTTACATGTAATACATGGCTTTGTAATTTTATCTTTCCAAATTCTACAAACAAAATAGGGTATTGGGAAGGTTACTAGAAAAATACATAATAAAAACAATAAGAAAAATAAAAAAGTTTCACTGTATTAGAGTTAAAAAATAAATCTCCCCTCTTGTCTTCACCTTTAATAAGCTTTTCAAGCAACTATCTTTTGTGGTTGTATGTTTCTCGAGTGACGTGTATTTATTTTCCATTAAACTGGAATATTTGGAGATAATATTATTTTAAATTATTAAAGGTTTGCGAGCAACTATCTTTTATAGTTGCATGTTTTTGAAGTGACATGTCTTTATTTTCTATTAAAGTTGAATCTTTGAGATAAAATTATTAAAGCCTTTTTTCCTTGAAGTTTTTTTATAAAGAAGATAAGTGGCATTTATAAATATTTTATAGATTTTATAAAAAAAAATTCTTTTATTAACAAAACTTATGAATTCAAAATATTTCTAATATGTTTAATTTATTTCTCAATTGATAAGTGGAATAATTGTATTATAATTTTAAAGGCATATATATGAACAATGGTCATTGATCGATCTTGTGAGCTAATGATGTACAAAGGTTTTGTGCAATTAAACTCAATCATATGAAGTTAAACTTTAGAAGTTGAGGATGTTTATACCCCATTAGTTTAAGCTTTAATTGTATGGGTTAGATTGAGTACTTGGTTTTATTAGATGAAGTATACGATTTTTAATGTATAAGTTTCCTTGTTAATATTTAAGCCTTAAAGAAACTTGAGACCTTTTCATTGTTGAACACACCCAAAGAATGAAAGGGGGGGTGAATCAGTCTATACAAAAAACTTAAAGCCCTTCCAGACCTTGGAGCTTACAACATAATCCAACCTTCTTTATTAAATCAAAACCTCAAAACATAACAACACAAAATGATATAGTAGTTTTAATCCTTAGCAACTTCAACAAGCCTTATGTAATGAAAGATATAGCAATTCTACTTCTAACCAGATCAACAACAGTGAGAAAGAAACTGATAACACACACATACACAAGGGGAATACCAAATTTATGTGGAAAACCCAATGAGAGAAAAACCATGGTGAGAGTTAATTTACAATATAAAGGCTCATTGCCAAAAAGACTTGCAAGAAGGCTCATTGCCTTAGAGCCAGTTACAAAAGGACTTGCAACATTGAAGTACCAACCAACTTTAGGAGCAAGATAAAAGGAACTAATTAGATTCACTATCTTAGAGTAGGATACAATATTATTTAGAGAGAATTACAATGATTACCAACAGAAAACTCTATTGACTGAGGTGTTATATCACAATTGATCTTTTCCTTTCACACTCTTTATCACTACCACTACTAGATATTCAATACAATTCACACACTTTTTCACACTTGTACACTTCACCATCCATGTTGCATGTGAAATGATCTTACATTTATATCTACCAAGACACTTCAAAACTTTAATTAGGTTGGCCAAGAAGAGGATAAAACAATGAATTCAACTGGTCGACCACCAAAACATAATGCAGTCCTATCCAAAAGATAAAGAGGACCAAAAATAATCTTAACACTTCTTCCAATGTGATTCAAAACCGTTTACACACAGAAAGAAATCAACCAAAAGTAGACATCAAGGAAACATATGGATGAAACATTGAAGTGCATAAATAGTCTCCCCAAAGACATACTTCCATTGAATTTACTTGATGTAGTCCCAAATAGGATGCGTCAGGACCCAAATCTTTCATAACACATCTTCCATTGCTGGCACAATCCCCTAAGAACACAACACAAGCAAAGGAACAAGCCTTGTTGGAAAAATATGCACAAATAACCTAAAATTCCAACACAAGACATAATGTGACATCAAAGCAGCTAATCAACAACATGCAGATCACATGGGGATATTCTTTGAACATCCAAAAATGCTTACAAACACTTCTTGCATACTATCATGCCATCAACAATCATCGCAGATCAAATGGGTACATAATACTTCATTCAGGAAGCACAAAATACATAGCCATATGATGTAGCATTAGTAGAAAAAATTGTAGATCACTCCAACACATGAGATTGAAACTGAGACACTACATAGATGTTGAAAGCACATTCATCAAATTGCAGGAGAAGACACATTAATGCAATGCAAAGCATTTCTAGAATCAGTCCAAACAACTAACAACATTGCCAACCTTCTTCAATTCATAGAGATCTCCTCGACAACATAGGTGACTTGAAAGGATAGGAGTGCAACATCCACAAAAAACTAACATTGAATACCAAACTGAGACCAAATCATCATGAGAGGAATGCAGAGCATTCTCCCAAATAACCTTCAATGCAACTTCCTGAACTAGAAACACTTGAGCAACTTACGAAAGCTAGAAATTCCTTTCAATAACACATACTTCATCAAGAACATCAGGAGAGAGTATAATACATACTATAGACCTTCAACACCATCTCTCCACAATCATTCATGCTTCTAATCCTCATCTTAATATATCAACTCTACTTAAAACAATAATGCATTATATAAAATTCAACAACTCTTCTTTGATAAGTCATGACATCCAACTATGAACTTCAACAATTCTTCTTTGATAAGGCATGACATCCAACTATGAAATTCAACAATTCTTCTTTGATAAGGCATGACATCCAACCATGAATTTCATCATCAATGTTAGCCCAAACTGAATATAACAGTGACAATCGATAGCAAGGACTAACAAATTACTTCTTAAGTGTTGACAATAATGAAAACAAACAATCTTCTTAGTGTTGACATCAATGACAACAATTTCCAATCAATATCCTCAAGTGTTTCCAATAAATAATATCCTCAAGTGTTGAAATCAATGACAACAACTGCCAACAATCCCCCCCTTTGGCATTGATGGCAACACACATTGCTCACTTTCCACCTTTGACATCAAGGAAAAAGGGCCATACACTCCTGCCCAAAGCAACAAGACATCATTTTTAGGGACAAAGGGAAAAAGATCTTCTATTGAAACATCAACACATACACCCCTTTGACCAACAACTCATCTTCCTCAACAATTTGTTATACATGCACAACAATTGCACATCATCTTTAGGACTCCCCCTTTCTACTAACTCCCCTTGAGAGGTGGAACTCATTGATCTAGAAGAAAAGGATATGGCATGAATTTCTCCCCCTAGAAAGATGCACCATCTATGCATCTAGTTAGAACAAGGAGGGGCAATCACCCATAATTTATGTTTAAGATACTCAAAAGTATCCTTTGAAGGTTCCTTAGTGAAAATATCTACAATTTGATCCTTGATAGGCACAAAATCCATTTTGACTTCATGTTTTGCAACTTTCTCTCTCAGAAAGTGATTCCAACTAGAGATGTGTTTAGTTCTTGAGTGCATTACTGAATTCTCAAAAATGTTAACCACACTTGTATTGTCACATAGTATAGGAATAGATTCCTCATAAACCACCTACACGTCCTTCAAATTCAGGTTCATCCAAAGCACTTGAGTACAACAAGATGCTGTAACAATACATTCTACTTTTGATGTGGACAAAGACACTGAATCCTACTTTTAATAGAACCATGAGACCAATCTGTCTCCCAAAAAGAATGCACTTCCACTTTTACTTCTCTGGTCATCAACACAACTTACCCAATCAACATCAGTATAGGAACTCAAAGAGAAATTTTGATCCTTTTTGTACCATAGGCCATAATCGGGAGTACCCTTCAAGTATTCAAAGATTCTCTTCACAAATTTCTCACGAGATTGCTTAGAATTGGCTTGAAATCTAGCAACCAAACATACCGCATGCCAAAAAAAATTGAAAACTACATGAATTCATGTAATTGATATGAATAGGAACCAGTTGGTGCAAGTATCAAACATATGTTTTGATGGACATATAGGATAACACATTGTTATTGAAAAGTAGAGCTTTGTGGCACACCAAATCATTTCATACACCAAGATTGCATGCACTGAACATATCCATAGATCTATATGGACAAGACTTTGCTTCCAAAAGAATACAAAGCATTCCAACAAACCTTCAACATTTCTTCATTATGCCAGTTCAGGACTCTGCCACCAATATCTTTCACTTTATAAGGTATAAATAATTTAAAGATTAGATATAATACCTTCACACCTTGATTAACTTAACTTTGGACCGCAAGACATAGCCCTTTTTTGTAGAGAGGATGGGTGAAAATACCTTGACTTCGCCAAAGATAATGCACCATGAATGCCTTATTATTCTGAGACTTTATCTTTATGTGTGGTACACCAAACTAGAATGACATCAATCAGGACAAGTGTACCAACCTTCACACATCTTCTATTTCCATCGAAAACCTCAACAAACGTTCATTTATGTGCAAAAAATTTGCACACCAACTGATCTGATCTAAAAATTCATTCATGCTGAAGAATTAAACACCTTTTCCTTTTCACGGGGGCTAAAAGATTATGCCAATGAAATCCCCCCTGAGATAATGCACTATCTCAGTTTATCTTGGAATCTTGTGCAGAGTGCACAAGAGTGGGATCATCCTTCTTCTCATGATCTTACAATTCATTTCCCTTCTTTTGCTGATAGAGAGTTTCATCCCTTTTTTGATTTTGAATAGGTGTCTTCAAAAAATCACTCCTATAATGATTTTCCTTGTGTCCCATTTTATTGCATTTGTAGCACACAATGTTGTGCCTTGGAACAAGGTTGTTCCTCTTCACCTTATATTTGCACTAATCAACCTTGTGACCATAGTTGTTGTAGGCATAACAATAACCACGAAATAAGACAATATTATTTCTTTGAGGCATAAATGATCTTCTACCCATGTTATCATTTCCTTTTTTTTTCTAACTCTACAATCAACAACCTTATGCCCAAATTTATTGCAAGAAAAATAATAACCTTGAAAGGATTAATTGAGCCTGGTAGGAGCATGCTGTCTTATCAAAGGACTTTTGAATCCTTTTTATTTTTGGACAAGGGTGAATCCATCTTATTTCTTGCTATTTTGAACTTTCTTTCTATCTATGGAGCCACTCTTCTTAGAGTCTTCAGTACAAGCTTTCTCCTTTATTTTAGACCTTTCAATTGATTTGGAGCTATCCTCAAGATCAAACTTATTTTCTTTGTCAATTTTTTTTTCTCTTTTCAGGGCAGTCGTCAGAGTGACAATATCTTTTTCAAGTTTTGACCATTCAACAACCTTGTTGTTGAGCTTGACATTCAAGCAATCTTCAATCCTCTTGCCTTCTTCAACCTTTATTTTTAACTTAGAGATCATACCTTTTGCACCTCTTAATTTGATTTCACATTCTTTACCTTCTTCAACTTTGGATTTCAATCTATTAGTTTCTTGCTTTGATCTTTCAAGCAAGCTCTCATATTTATGATTTAGTGCTTTTTCTTTATTCAGGTCTTTCAAAGAAAACTAAAGTTATCCTTCAAAGCCTACATACCAATCATCTGAATTGAACTCCCAACCTTCAGGTTCAATAGATTCTAAATTCGGATTAGAAGATAGAATTTCTTCATCACACAAGGAGCCAAACTCCTTATATTTCTCAAAATTACACTTTTTGTCAACAGTATTGAAGACCATAAAGAGAGTTTCATCATTTGAATCATTCTCCTTATCTTTAGAGGAACCATCACTTTCTTTGGAATAAAGATCCTTTTTAACCTTATCTTTTTTATTGCTATCATCTAATTCTTTATAAGGATATTTAGATGCAAAATGACCTATTCTTCCATAATTGAAACATTTGAAGGGTAACTTACCTTTATACTTGCAGGTGCCTTTCTTTAATCTTCTAATTTTTTTTGCTTTAATTCCATCAAGATTATAATTTTGATCAACAACTTCATCTTCAATATATATATTTTTAATCTTTGAACACAAATTCCTTCTTTGGAGCATCTTCACCAAACTCTCTCATTTCAAAAGTAGTAAGAGCACCAAACATTTCATCAATAAAGTACTAATCTAAGTCTTTAGATTCCTCAATGATAGACACCTTATGACTATAAGTTTTAGGGAGAGATCTCAAAACCTTCTACACAATATGACTTTCTTTTACTTCTCCATCAAGACTAGTGATGCCAGAGACAACTTCTTGTACTCAGAGCATGTAACTTGCAATATTTTCATCCTCTCATTTTTAGAGTCTCAAATATACTTTTAAATATCTACATCCTAGCTTTCTTTACTTTCGTATCACCTTCATAGATGCTGCTAAAATTTTCCTAGAAATCCTTATTAGAGCTACAATTCATCACTTTTAAAAGCTTTGAATATTCCAATCAACATAAGAGAGAATTTTCAGCTTTGTCATTGCATTCATATAGTTTTATTTCAGCAAGACTATTGGAGGAGTAGTAGGAGAAACATAACCATCTTTGACTAATTCCCAAACACCAAACCAAAGTGAGTTTAGGTGTCCTATTCTCAATTTCGAAAAGGAATAATTACTCTCATCAAACATAGGATCCTTGTATGAACCATCATGTGCCATATTGAATCTTTTCCTCAAGCTGTTAGGATTTCTTCAAAGGAACTTGGCTCTGATACCAATTGTTGAACACACCCAAAGACTGAGAGGGGGGTCTGAATTAGTCTATACAAAAAACTTAATCCCATCTAGACCTTGGAGCTTACAATACAATCAAACCTTCTTTATTAGATCAAAACCTCAAAAACATAACAACAATAGAGAATGATATAACAATTTGAATTCTTAGCAACTTCAACAAACCTTATGTAATGAAAGATATAATAATTCTACTTTTAACCAGATCAACAACAGTGATAAAGAAACTAATAACACACACATACTCAAGGAGAACACTAGATTTACGTGGAAAACCCAAAGAGGGAAAACCATGATGAAAGTTAACTCACAATGTAAAAGCTCATTACCAAAAAGACTTGCAAGAAGGATCACTGCCTTAGAGCAAGATACAAAATGACTTACAACATTGAAGTACCAACCAACTTTAGGATCAAGATAGAAGGACCTGATGTGATTCACTATCTCAAAGAAGTATATAATATGATTTAGAGAGATTTACAATGATTGATAAGTAGGAGATATTTTCCACGTGTCTATTGCTATCAAGATTCAACCGTGTAGTTTTAAGAATCAAACTCATTGACCAATATTTCATGAGTAGTGGTTCACAAGAACCTATCTCTCATGATAGTGAATAGTCCACTTACCACTCATTGCTTCTAGGTGATGCTCACAGAGATGAAGCACTGGGACTTCTCGAGAGGTCACCCATCCCAATACTACTCTAGCTCAAGCGTGCTTAACCTTGAAGTTTTCCCCAAGGTTAAGCCCACTTAGCTTGCAAACCAATTTTAAAAACCTTTAGAAAGTGTTGTGCCTTATGAACCATTCATTATAGAGCCCCTTTATCTCATCAATTGATAAGTAAGAGGTATTTTCTATAGTGTGTCAAATTGTGATATTACTATCAAGATTCAACCATGTAGTTTTACAAGTCAAACTCATTGACCCATGTTTCATGAGTAGTGGTTCATAAGAAGCCATCTCTCATGATAGTGAATAGTCCACTTAGCACTCATTGTATCTAGGAGATGCTCATAGAGGTGAAGCACTAGGCCTTCTTGGGAGGTCACCCACACTAGTACTACTCCAACTCAAGCACACTTACCCATGGAGTTTACCCCAAGGTTAAGTCCACTTAGCTTTTAAACCCATTTGTAAAACCTTCAAAAAGTGTTGTTTCTTATGAACCATTCATTATAGAGCCCCTTTATCTCATCAATTGATAAGAAGGAGGTATTTTCCACAACGTGTCAAATTGTGATAGTGCTATCAAGATTCAACCATGTAGTTTTACGAGTCAAAACCATTGACCCATGTTTCATGAGTAGTGGTTCACAAGAACCCATCTCTCATGATAGCGAATGGTCCACTTAGCACTCATTGTATCTAGGTGATGCTCACAGAGGTGAAGCACTGGGCCTTCCTGAGAGGTCACCCATCCCATTACTACTCCAGCTAAAGCACACTTAACCATGGAGTTTTGCCCAAGGTGAAGCCCACTTAGATTGCAATCCCATTTGCAAAACCTTCATCAAGTGTTTTTCCTTATGAAACATTCATTATAGATCCCCTTTAGCTCATTAATTGATAAGTAGGAGGTATTTTCCACAGTGTGTCAAATTGTGATATTGCTATTAGGATTCAACTGTGTAGTTTTACAAGTGAAAATAATTGACCCATGTTTCATGTGTATTGGTTCACAAGAACCCATATCTCATGATAGTGAATGGTTCACTTAGCACTCATTGCAACTAGGTGATGCTCACAAAGGTGAAGCATCAGGCCTTCCTGGGAGGTCACTTATACCAGTACTACTCTAGCTCAAGCGTGCTTAACCATGCCTTTATATTTTTCCAAGGTAAGCCCACTTATCTTCCAACCCCATTTGCAAAACCTTCAAAAAGTGTTGTGCCTTATGAACCATTCATTATAGAGTCTCTTTAGCTCACCAATTGATAAGTAGGAGGTATTTTCCATAGCATGTCAAATTATGATATTACTGTCAAGATTTAACTATGTAGTTTTATGAGTCAAACTCATTGACCCATGTTTCATGAGTAGTGGTTCACAAGAACCCATGTTTCATGATAGTGAATAGTACACTTAGCACTTATTACATCTAGGTGATTCTCACAAAGGTGAAGCACCAGGCCTTCCCGGGAGGTCACCCATCCTAGTACTACTCTAGCTCAAGCGTGCTTAACCATGGAGTTTTCCCCAAGGTTAAACCTGCTTAACTTACAACCCTATTTTCAAAACCTTCAACAAGTGTTGTGCCTTATGAACCATTCATTATAGATCCCATTTAGATCATCAATTAATAAGTACGAGGTATTTTCCACAGTGTGTCAAATTGTGATATTGCTATCAGGATTCAACCATGTAGTTTTATGAGTCAAACTCATTAACCCATGTTTCATGAGTAGTGCTTCGCAAGAACCCATCTCTCATGATAGTGAACAATCCACTTAGATGAAACCCCATTTAAAAAACCTTCAACAAGTGTTGTGCCTTATCATGAGAGAAGGGTTCTTGTGAACCACTACTCATGAAACATGGGTCAATGAGTTTGACTCATAAAATTACACAGTTGAATCCTGATAGCAATATCACAATTTGACATGCTGTGGAAAATAACTCCTACTAATCAATTGATGAGATAAAGGGGCTCTATAATGAATGGTTCATAAGGTACAACACTTGCTGAAGGTTTTGCAAATGGGGTTTCAAGCTAAGTGGGCTTAACCTTGGGGAAAACTCCAAAGTTAAGCACACTTGAGCTGGAGGAGTATTGGGATGGGTGACTTCCTGAGAAGGCCTAATGCCTTCACCTCTATGAGCATCACCTAGATGAAATGAGTGCTAAGTGGATCATTCACTATCATGAGAGATGGTTTCTTGTGAACCAATAATCATGAAACATGGGTCAATGAGTTTGAATCGTAAAACTACATAGTTGAATTCTAATAACAATATCACAATTTATTTTTACACATTTTTTAACTCCCGCTCCACTCTCCCGCTCCTTCAGTTTGAACTTCCTGCGTAAATGGTAGACTCTACGTTGGGGGTACCCCAAGGTTCCCCCCATCCTCTTATGACTAGATTCTTCCCACAACACATGCGGTGTCATCCTCGGGGGTCTCTCATGTGCCATCTGCTACTAGAGATCTCGTGATTCCTGGCCTGCCTGTTGTCGAAGTGCCTATGATTCGTATAACTCCATTGTATAAGGGATGGAAAGATGTGTTGACTAACACGAGCCTGGATCCTAAGTGCCCCTTTCCTTGCCCTGGGGTGGAGATATCTGTCTCGATTACTGAGTTCTCTATCCAGGAAGATATTAGCAACATGATTGTTTCTGTGATAGGTCGAATAGAGGTGTTAGAAATCAAGCAACAACTAAAAGAGTGCAAATAAACAACTTAAAATAACCTACACCTCAAGATTAGCCTAAGTTGGAAACAAAACAAGACAAAGCCACAAAATGGAACTTTATACCTTGCGTTGAGTCGATCCTTTGGTTGGCCCTTCGATCTTTGATGTGTATGCTCCTTGGATGGCAAGATGCAAGCTAGATGAGGATGTGAAGATGGATGCAAGTGGATGAAAACAAGAAAATGGCTAAGTGTTGGTTGAGAAACAAAATTGCAAGAGTTTGGCTAGCACAAATGATCTCCCCAAAATGAGAGAAAAGAGGGGGTATTTATAGGATTTTTGGGAAATCCTAGGGGAAATGGACGGTCAAGATTGACCACCAAATATCAAGATGTAGGGCTAAGGTGAGTTGAGAACTCACAAGCCCTCACATCCTGACATATGGCATGTGAGATAGCCCTAAAAGGTGAAGTGGACATGAGGTGGAAGGATAGGTACATGACATGGAGAGGGGTACAAAGTACCTTGGGATTGGACAAGATCTCCTCATAAAGGAGGTACTTGTCCCCATGTGGGAGAGAGGACAAGTGGGGAATTAAAAATTCCTCAAATATTCACATGGGGAGATGGGAAATAATTTTAAATTCCAAAGGGTGCATTGGGGGATTAAAAGGTGAATTAAAAATTCACATGGGGAAGTGGAGTGCCTTGGATGAATAAAAAGGAATTAAAAATTCCTTGGGGGATGGGGAGAGTTGACTAAAAATGGGTGATTAGGATTGTGCAAGTACTTGATTAGATTAATTAATGGAGATTAGAAGAGGGTTAGATCTCACATGTGACTTGATGTGACAAGTCAAAGATCACATGGGGAAGAGAAAAATGAATTTAATATTCTTTGGAAGGATAAAAGGAATTAAAAATTCCTTGAGAGGTTGATTAGGCTAGTTAGTGAGGGATTAGAGGATGGTTAGGTGGCTAAAAGAGATTAGAGGCCAACTTGCAAAATTTGGAGGATGTGACACATCCTAATCAAGGATTAGGCATGTGCACATCCTAATGATGAGATTAGAAGAAGGATTAAGATTAGGTAAAAAAAGATGGAGGATGTGACATGAAGGGAATTAAATAAATGGAATATTTATTTAATTCAATTTATGGAAGGAGGATTAAAGAGATAAGGTATTATTGATTAAATACCTTAGGGGTTTGGCAGAATTGAAGCTATTAATTAAATAATAGCAGTATTACTTAATTAACGAAACTAAGATGAAAGGGGATGAATTTGGATAAATTAAGTGTCCAAATTTAGACATCTACAGTTTCCTCCATGGAGAAAGTGATGATTGAAAAGCTCTTTTCCTTTTGGTGTTTTATGGATATGGTTAGGAGATGGGCTTCTATGAATTGGTGTTTGAAGGGAAGTGTGAGTGTCTATACCATGGCCAGTGGAATTTTCCTTTTCAAGTTCACGCCCGAGGAGGATTTGATCTCTATGCTCTCTTCAGGTCCCTGGGTCTATGGAAAGCATGGGTTGTTGTTATGCTACTAGAAATCAGGATTCAACCCTACTTTCAATCTAAACAAGTCGGCTCCTGATTGGGTGCATCTCCCTAGTCTTCCTCTATAATACTAGGATGACTTGGTCTTTCAGAGCATTGGAGATTCTCTGGTCCAGTTCATCACCTCAGACTCTATCACTAGATCCATGTCTAGGTTAGTTTTTGCTCACTTCTATGTCAACAATGATATCAATAAGACCTTGCCCAACTCTGTGAAGCTATGTTCCATTTTCAGATCTTGGACTCAACATGTTTGTTATGAGAATGCTGTGATATTTTTCTAGAAATGTGCCTAATTGGGCCACCTTATTATGGACTGCAAGTCCAAAGTTAGCCATGAACCCAACCCTAGTGAACCTTTAGAGGAGGTCCCCTCTAACGACTAGCCCTTTGAATTTGATATCCTTAAGATCATTGAGTCACTAGCTAAGGCTGGGCTTGCTGACCTTGTGATCCTGATGAATTTTTTGGATGATTTGGTTTTAGATGACTTTGCTTTGGAGCTTAATGGTTCCTCTCCCAACAATGTTCTAGTGTGTAAGTCCCTACTACTTGAATCTAGAGTGGTGTTGCGACCCGGGGTTACTATGGAGGAACTTCCTTCCCCTAAAGCTTTGGGTGTCGAGGAAGGCAAAATTCGAGATGGAGTGAAGAAGGAAACACCTTGTCTTGGACTAACTGAGATGATCATTCTGCCTCAAGAATAAACTATGGAAGAAGAGTTCTGGTCAACTCCTATGAATGGTAAACAAAAGAAAGCCGATGTGGGAGGTGAATCCAAACCTGGTAGACCCAATCAATGGCTGACTAGGAATAGAGAGACAACAAAAGAAATTGTGATAGGTAAACAGAGGAAATTAGAAGTGTCCTCAAAGAAAACTTCAAAATGAAAGTCCTTTCATGGAACGTGAGAGGGTTAAATAGCCTCCACAAGTAGTTGGCCCTGAAAAATTATGTTCTGGAACACAAGATTGATGTTTTTCTCCTATAGGAAACCAAGATGAAGAAAACCAATTTTGAAACCATAGCTAAGTATGTTTGGCTGAACAACCTCTTTGCTTATAGTGATGTAGATGGGGCTTCAAGAAAATTATCTGTGATGTAGAATCCCATTAGGATTTTTGGTTCTTAACTATTCCAATGTAGAAATAATATGGGTGTCAAGTTCTCCAATGCCGGGGGTTCTTGGGTTTCGATTAAAATCTATGCCCCTAATATTAGGAATGCGAGGAAAAATCTCTGGCAGGAAATTTCCAACTATATTTTGGCTAATAAGGGAGATCAATGGTGGTGGCTAGTGATTTTACCTCCCCCTGTACCCATTGAAGAAGTGTGGGGGGCTGATTGATTACTCTGACAACATGTCTGATTTGGCTGACTTCCTTAATTGTACTAGGGCCAGTCTTTTACTTGGTCTAATAGGTACCTTGGGGCTAGTATGATCCACGTCCATCTTGATAGATTCCTTTTTTCTCCCAATTGGACTTCCTTAATGCTAATCTGCTGGCTCTACCCCAGACTATTTTGGACCACAATCCTCTATTGTTGATCCTAAATGAACACACTACTATCAGTTTGTTCCCTTTTTGTTTTAAGATTATGTGGAACTCTCATTTGAATTTTAGGAATAAGATTGCTACTTGGTGGAATGTTCTTGTGCATGGTTCCCCTATGTTTAGGATATTTCATAGGCTCAAACACATCAAAAGCATGGTCAAAGGATGGAACAAGAAGGTATTTGGGGATGTTTTCCATAAAAAAAGGTTGTGGTTGATAAGCTCTGTGAGATACAAAAGAGGATGGCAGAAGGAGATACTGGTATTCAGATTGGTCAACATGAGAGGATTGAGTGCATGGAATGGGAGAAAATATTAAAGAAAGAAGAAATATTCTAGAATTAGAAATCCAAAATTCAATGGATGATCAAGTGGGACCAGAATACATCTTTCTTCCATGGTTTGACCCTTACACCTATAGAAAAAATTAGATAAAAAAGTTGAAAAATGAGGCAGGGGATGTTGTGTCTACTCCTATTTAGATTGGTCTTCTAGATGCTAACCATTTCCAACAGGATTTGTCGATTCTTGCTGAGGCTCCCATTTCAGTGTTGGATGATTTGCTGTTGGAACCCCTTCCTACTCCTATTTCCTGCAAGGATAATGATTCTATTATGGGGGCTGTTACTCCTGAGGAGGTCTAGTCTATTGTGTTTATTATGGGTGCTTTTAAGGCCCCTAGTCTTGATGGTTTCCCCCTGACCTTCTTTGAAACCTTTTGGGATATTGTGGGGGAGGACCTTACTTTGGCTACAAGGGATTTTTTCAATTTTGAAAAATTACTCAAACAACCAAACCACACCTTCATTGCCCTTTTCCCTAAAATAGAGGAACCACAGACCATGGCTGACTTCCATCCCATCATTCTTTGTAATACTATTTATAATATATTTTCCAAAATCCTCATGAACCGCTTGAAGCCTCTCCTAGATAAAATGATAAGTCCTAGTAAAAAAGGATTTGTTCTAGGATGCTATATCTTAGATGCGATGATTACCACTCATAAAATTTTACATTCTATGGACAGGTGTAACAATGCTAGCATGCCATTTAAGCTTGATATTTCTAAAGATTACGATAAAGTCCTATGAAACTTTCTTCCCAAATTCCTTGATAAGTTTGGCTTCAATCAAAGAGTGATCAATATCATTTTGGAATATGTTACCACAGTGAGGCATTCTATTTTGGTCAATAGAGTACCCCAAGGTTTCTTTGCGGTTGGGAAGGGTATTAGAAAGGGGGACCCCCTATCCCCATATTTGTTCATAATGGTGGCTAATGTTCTGAGTAGGAATGTTACTCATATGTTGTTGGAGGGCTCCATCAAGGGTGTCAAGCCGACCACCACCCTTGATCCTACTACCATTCAACAATTTTTGGATGATACTATGTTATTTGGGAAAGCCTTGGTTGTGGAAGCCAAGAAATGGAAAAGTTGCCTCAATCTTTATGCGGCTTGTTCAGGTCAGTGCATTAATTATAATAAAAGTATGATCTATTTATTTAACTACACTCTTGGTCTTTAAGATCGTGTGACTGTTGTTTTAGGTTGTGTGAGTGCCTCACTTCCTTCAGTGTATTTGGGTCTCCCCCTCACTATTAAGGAAGTGAATCCCAATTTTTGGAGTACTATTCATGAAAGGATTTAGAGGAAGCTTGCAGGGTGGAAAAGTTTGATCCTGAGTCATGCTAGTAAACTGCAACTCCTTACTACTTCCCTTCAGGGGATTCCAATTTATTTCCTCTCTATGTTAAAAATGCCTAGTTACATTGCTAAGAAATTTGAGAAGATTCAGAGGGCCTTCCTTTGGTTCAGTACTAGGAAAATAAGAAAATATCGCTTGTTAGTTGGGTGAAGGTGTGCCTTCAAAAATCTAGGGGAGGGCTGGGCATTAGGAAAGTCCAATCTACCAACAAAACCTTGCTTTCCAAGGTGGGGTGGGACCAATTAAGGAATAAAAAGGATTGGTGTAGGATGATGAATGCCAAATACCTAGGAAACTATCCCCTAATTAGGTGCATTGAGAATGATCACCCCCATGGCCCCTTAGCTTGGAATAATATTTTAAAAATGAAGAAGCTACTTCAATTTAGTCTGAGATGGAAGCTTGGTAGAGGTAGTTGTATTCACTTCTGGGAAGACCCTCGGCTAGTTGATTCCACCTTGGCCTGTTTTGAGTTTAAAAAATTGATGAAACTTGTGATTCAGTTCTTTGGTAGGAATGTATGTGACTACCTTCATGGTCTGCTGGGAAGTAGGATATGGAAAGACCTTGGATCATGCTACCATCTTTCCCTTGACCTGAAACGCCTAGCTTTTCCCTTATAGGACTTACTTTCCTTGTTCAAAATCCCCTTATTTGATGTTGAAGATGATTTCTTTTGGTCCTTGGAAAGAAAGGGCAACCTCTATGTCAAGACGAATTACTATTTTCTTTCATATAAGGGCTCTCAAAGCAAGATTTGGAAACGTGTTTGGAATTGACACTTGATTCAAAAATAAATTTCTTCTAGTGGATTGCATGTCATAATAGAATCCTAACCCAAGATAACCTAAGGAAAAGGGGCTTTTAGATCACGAATAGGTGTATGTTATGCAAAGATAATGAATATTTGGTGGATCACCTATTACTACATTGTCCATATGTTGCTGAAGTTTGGGGCCTGGCTTTCCAAAAGCTAGCTACTCACTGGACCCTAAATAAGGATTTAATATCCTTTATTGAAGGTTGGAATGGTTCCTTTCAACACTCCCTCCCCACGGAAATCTGGAGGTAAACTCTTGCCATCATCCATTGGTGCCTATAGAAAGAAAGAAACAATCAGATCTTCAGAGACACTGAGATGAGTCCCAAGGAAATCTTTGGCATTAGGTTTAGAATTATATTTGAAAGTATCTCCTTACTTAAGTGGAAACCATCAGACATTTCCCTTGTTGATTAGGAGATCAAAATGGAAAATTATTGGAACTTTAAGCTTGGGACCAACTCCTTTGATAATTCCAAGTCCCTTGCTAGGAAAAACACTATTTGGAAATCTCTAGATTTGGGTTGGTTTAAATTGAATTTTGACGGTGTGGCCAAGGGGAACCCTAGTTTAGCTAGTATTCGTGGTGTTATAAGGGACTGTAAGGGAAACTTGGTTGCTGGGTTTGCTAGAGGAATTGGAATTCATTCTTCTATGATAGTTGAGTCACGAGTGCTGTTCAAGGGCATCGAGATTGTTGTCACTCTAGGTATCAAAAAATTACATATTGAAGGGGACTTTAAGACTGTGATTGACTCTATTATTTCTGGCCGATTGCTTGGTTGGAACATCAAGGATATTTTACTTGACATAAATTTTTTAGTCTCAAAATTTGAAAGGAAATACTTGACTCACACCTATAGGGAAGGCAACCAAATGGTTAATGGCCTGACCAACTTGGGTTCCACTTGGCATTTATGCAAGTGTTGGAAAAGGCTTGAAGTGCTACCAACACCTATACAAGGATTAATCCTCATGGATTAGAGGAATATAATTGCTCAGTGATGGTTAACAATGCTATTTATCATGGGTATAGGTGGCACTACTTGACGAGGCCTTGGATGATGAGGACTTGGTTAGATGAAGTGTCAAGTTTAAAGTGGGTGGCCGCGTGGATTTATTATTTCATAACCATGTATGGTGGGTTCCTTGGTCTTTACATACCATCTTCTCAAGTGTACTACATATCCTATCAAATCTCCTGGAATTTTTGTAATGTGATGTTCATCACTAGTTTATTTAATAATTCCAATTTAAGACATCTAATGATTTGCATAAGATCTTTTGAGATGTACTTAAAAATTTCAAATCTTTCCCCCATGACTAAATGGCCTAGGGAAATGTGTAACTTCATAGAGACCATTGGCACAATAGATATATTTATCCGAATTTATTTTTCATTTCTTATTGCCTTAATTTTTAGCTCTTAAGTGATGATTATGGCCCCAAAGTGCTGATGTCATTGGGAATGATTGACGAAGCATGTAAAATGTCAAATTGATTTTATTACTCCTTCCTATCTCGGTTGATAGAGTAATGATAGTTTAAGAAAGGGTAAATTCTTTGGAGGGCTATCCATTTTTTGGCTAAATTTTCTTTGGGATAGTTCCTATGTGTTGTGGGTCGCTATGGGAGCTGATAGGGTGAGGACCAAGCCAGATAACTATGAGGAGTTTCACAGGAACCCCATAGCTTGGCATATATGTATGGAGGGAGGTATGGCACCACTTTTAGAGAATATTGTGGGCCACGTTGAGAGATTGTCAACCCAATTTGTTGATTCATGGAAGGATAGGCAGGCTACCATGGGTGGAATTTTGTTCGAAGTAGATGAAGAAGTGATTGGTAAGGTGATGGGCCTCTCCTATGATGAAAAGACATATAAAAAAATACCAAAATGCAAGACTTGGAGAGTCTCAATGCCTTCTTCAAGGGAAACAAGAAGCTACTTAAAAAGTAGTCGAGATTCGACTATGAGGAGCTACCGAAACCTTGGGACAAGGTGTGTCTTGTTGTTATGAAATATTTTTCATTAGAAGTTAGATACAAGGTGTTTTACTTTTACCATTTTCCACTTTTAAATCACCTATGGCACAAGATGATCCTTAACTTCCCTTTATTTTTGTTGAATTCCCTAGAAAATTTGATCAAAGACTCCCATGAAGTTATCACTCTCAACTTTGATACTCTGCCTCCATTTCTGCTACATTAGGGCCTAATATTTAGGCTCTATCAATTCCATTTTTCCTTCTGCCCTCCCAAACCTATCTCAGCTATGCATGTGGAGGAACTAGAGCCCCTTGAGTTAGCCCCTGATAATCCTTCCCCTCCTACTTTAGAGGGTCCTAAGAGGAAAAATCCCCATATTTGAAAAATGAACCTAGTGCTGAGCCTCAATCTAAACCCCCATCAAAAAGAAGAAAAGTGTGGCTGGGTTGGCCTATTCCATGGCTGCAACTAGGTTATGTGGGCTAAAAAACAAACCCAACAAGAAGGAAAATAGACCCACTGCTAAGAAGGGGGGAGAAGAGTCTCCGTGCTAGGTGGACTTTCCGACCACTGACAACAAAGGAAAAATCCTTGAGGAAAAAGACTAAGATCGACACCATGGTGGCTATGAGCTTTGAAGTGGGGATGGAACAAACTAGTGTGCGAAGGTCCCACAAACTAGCGAAGAACAAAAAAGGGGCTATTGTGGATGATATTTCTAGTGATTCAGAGTAGATTGGTGGCAAAACTAAAGGCAAAAAAGACACTGGTGAGGAGATGGAAGAAGGTTTCATGGAGGGTCCTAGTAATTTATTTGACATGAACTAGATGCTTAAGGATGACTCCACCTACTCTTCAGATTCTAGAGTTGGCATGGAAGAGGAGACCCAGAGCAAGAAAGGAAAGGACGAGGAGATCAACATGCCATAGGAGCGGGTTATTAAATTGGAATGTAAATTCAATAGTTTGGCTTGGTTCACCATCAAAATGATTCACAGGTCAACCCTCACTCTTTCAGATGTCATCAAGGAGGAAGCAGACAAGAACACTACAGATGAAGGCCCCAACTAGATTGGGGATAATTTTTTAAACCTTCTCATCTAGAAACAGGAAAGTGTTGACAGTTAGTGGTCGGATATGTGTTGTGCTAGGTTTTCGCTATTTCTGTGTTATGTCTGTGTCCTATTTTTGTTGTTTGTGCTTAGTCTTTTTTGATGTTTTGATGAACTTGGTTCCTTTTTTTCCCTATGATCTTTTCATGTCAAGGGTACAACACCATGTAAATGTTGCTTATATTATCAAAAACAATATTACAATTTGACACGTTGTGGAAAACACCTCCTACTTATCAATTGATGAGCTAAAGGGGCTCTATAATGAATGGTTCATAAGGAACAACACTTGTTGAAGGTTTTACAAATGGGGTTGCAAGATAAATGGGCTTAACCTTGGGGAAAAATCCATGGTTAAGTGCTCTTGAGCCAGAGTAGCATTAGGATGGGTGACCTCCAATGAAGGCCCAATGCTTCACTTCTATGAGCATCACCTACATATAATGAGTGCTAAGTGGACCATTCACTATCATGAGAGATGGGTTCTTGTGAGACACTACTCATGAAACATGGGTTAATGAGTTTGACTTGTAATACTACATGGTTGAATCCTGATAGCAATATCACAATTTGACATGTTGTGGAAAATGCCTCCTACTTATCAATTGCTAAGATAAAGGGGCTCTATAATGAATGGTTCATAAGGAACAACACTTGATGAAGGTTTTTCAAATGAGGTTGCAAGCTAAGTGGGCTTAACCATGTGGAAAAATTCATGGTTAAGCACACTTGAGATGGAGTAGTATTGTGATGGGTGATCTCCCGGGAAGGTCTAGTGCTTCACCTCTGTTAGCATCACTTAGATGCAATGAATGCTAAGTGGACTATTCACTATCATGAGAGATGGGTTCTTGTGAACCAATACTCATGAAACATGGGTCAATAGGTTTGAATTGTAAAACTACATGGTTGAATCCTGATAACAATATCACAATTTGACATGCTATGGAAAATACCTCCTAGTTGTCAATTGATGAGCTAAAGGGGCTCTATAATGAATGGCTCATAAGGAACAACACTTGCTAATGGTTTTACAAATGGGGTTTCAATCTAAGTGGGATTAACCTTAGGGAAATCTCTATGGTTAAGCACACTTGAGCTGAAGTAGTATTGGGATGGGTGACCTCTCAAGAAGGCCTAGTGCTTCACCTCTGTGAGCATCACCTAGATTGTATGAGTGCTAAGTGGACCGTTCACTATCATGAGAGATGGGTTCTTGTGAACCACTATTCATGAAACATGGGTCAATGAGTTTGACTTGTAAAACTACACAGTTGAATGCTGATAGTAATATCACAATTTGAAATGTTGTGGAAAATACCTCCTACTTATCAATTGATGAGCTAAAAGAGTCTCTATAATGAATGGTTCAGAAGACACAACACTTGCTGAAGGTTTTGCAAGTGGGGTTGCAAGCTAAGTGGCTTAACCTTGGGGAAAACTCCATGGTTAAGCGCACTTGAGCTGGAGTAGTATTGAGATAGGTGACCTCCTAGGAAGTCATAGTGCTTCACCTCAGTGAGCATCACCTAGTTGCAATGAGTGCTAAGCTAACCATTTACTATCATTAGAGATGGGTTCTTGTGAACCATTGCTCATGAAACATGGATCAATGAGTTTGACTCATAAAACTACACAGTTGAATCCTGATAACAATATCACAATTACAATGATTTCCAACACAACACTCTGTTGACTAAGGCATTATAACTCAATTGATCTTTTCATTTCACACTCTTTAGCACCATCACTTCTGGATATTCAATACAATTCACACACACTTTTTCACACTTGTACATTTCACCATCCATGTTACATCTAAAATGATCTTGTATTTATTGTTGGAAAAATGAAGAACATCTCATTTTTTTTTTTGTGTTGTCATTGATGTCACCATGATATATGAGTTGCATTTGTAAGATCAAGTCTGAATTTGTTTCAGTATTCTGGTATGGTATCTTAACCGGTATAATGTTTATATCCTTCGGTGTTTTGGTCCACATTTGTTTGTTAGTGATTACTATTGCTTTCGGTTTTAGGAAATGGTTCGTGGATGTTGGAAGCACATACATTCAAGATATCACATATTCAGATTGTTGTATGGTGTATCGATATTACTCTATTTTGCTATTAGGTCCATCCTTGGCCAACCTAATGGATGTAGTATGTAATGGTTAATTAATTTTTGTTATGTAGACATATGCGTGACCTATCTTTGGTCCATGTTGACTTGATGTAGCGTGTTGGATGTTTTAATTACTTTTTGGGAAGATTTTGTGAATGCTTGGAGCTGACAATTGGTATTTTTGGTGAATAAGAAGTGCATCTAATTAGGCCGACCTAATTGATGCTTGTGAAGATATCAAATATATATTGGATAGTATTTGAAGATTGTGTGTGAGATGATGGTGCTATGAATGTGAATGTGAAGAAGAGAGAATATGATGAAGTGTGTCAAGTCAGTTTACTGAGCTTCATTGGAACTGAATCTGCACTTACTAGGTGTACTTTATGAGTTCATTTTTGGCTACAAGACATTTTTTCATTGTAAATCTATAGGAAGTGAGCCTTTGTATTTGGACAGTGAGTCCTAGTAGTGAGCCACCCATTTTGTAATATCTTATAACTGGTTATACTATATTGTGAGCTAACACTCACTGTGGTTTTTCCCATTTTGGGTTTTCCACATAAAAATCCTGTTGTTCATGTGTTCTATGATTTCATGTTCTATTAATGCTTTTACTTATTTTTGCTATTGTATGCATTGGAATAATTGGATGGTATCTGATTAGAAAATTTAAGAAGATAATGATTCACCCTCCTTTTAGTATCTTGGATATTCAACAATTGGTATCAAAGCTTGGTTCCTTTGGAAAAGCCTAATAGTTTGAGGGAGATCTTGAAGATGAAAGAAATGAATGATAAAGGAGAGCTCTGGACTACCCTTGAAGATATTGATAAAGTTGAAAGAGAAACTAGAGATCTGAAAGAGAATCTTGAAGATGCAAATGAATGTGTCCAAAAATTAAAAGAGCAATTGAAAAATTTCAAGGAAAGGCATAGGGAAGTAACTAATTAGTTGAAGAAGGCTAACGATGAAATTACCAGTTTGAAGGTGAAAGTAAAGGAGAAGAAAAGTATTGAAAAATGTCTGAACAAATTGGTACAAAGAAAGTATGATGAGTGTACCAAGCTTGAACAAGAAGTTGTGAACCTAAAAGTGGATCTGGAGAAGGAAAAAATTTGTGAGAACAATTTCAAATCTAGCCCAAATAGGCTTGATGAATTAATTGCGGGAAAAAATCCTAGTAAAGACAAAGGTAGTCTGGGAAATGATACCGGTGAAGGTTCCAAGGCTATGGACAATCATAAGACTCAAAATAAAGGAAAGCAAAAAGGAAATTCAAGGAAATCTACTAGGAGACCCCCTAGGAGATAGCCTAATGCACAAAGGTCTCCTTTTAATGGCAATTATTTTTCATGCAAAAAATTTGGTCATAGGGGAACATAATGTAGGAGTAGGATGAATCAGTTTTCTAGTCCCTTCTTTGGTCAATGTTTTGCTTGCAAAAGAATTGGACATAGGGCAAGTGAATGCAAAACTTGGATGATGAATTAGTTTAATGGAGGAAGAGTGAATTAATCCTTTAATGGCTACTATTATACTTGTAACAAGTATGGACATAAAGCTAATCAATGTAGAACAATAGTCAATGGAAGTCAATCTAATCAGAGAAATATTGTTTGTTATAATTACAACAAACCAAGACATATCTCAAGAGTTTGCAGAAGCAAAAAGGGCAAGCAGATTGATCTGGTAGAAGAGAATGAACCTGTGAAGAAGGTTGACAAAGATGAGATTAAGCAAGAAATGAACAAGATTTAGGGGAAGAAAGAAGAACCATAAATTGCTGATGTGTCTGTGCCCTCATTTGATACAAACAATTCCTTCGACAACTAGACCCAACAAGGTCTTATGGGGAGCATTATCAGAAAATTATAAAAACCCCCTAGATAAATGGCATGCTAGAGGCTAGCATGAGGATGGAATGTGAAGAATGAATAATAAGAGGTTTTGGAAAAGGAACCAAAAGAGAAAATTAGGAATGATGCATATGATAAGATTGGGTCTTCCCTGACCCCAGATGACTTTGAGACTCTAAAGAAGATTTGTGTAGAGATGTTTTGAATGAAGAAAAGGGTAAATATTTTAATGACAAGGAATAAAAAGCTGACAAAGAAGATAAGGAAGGGAAAAAAAGGTGATTAGAGATAGAACAGAGAAATATGGCATGCTTAAGGTTGATGAAAATGCTGTTGAAAATGTTGAGGAAGATATTCCTCTTGATGCAGGTAATGTAGATATTTCTGAAAACATTGATGTTGAAATTGATGCTGGTGGTGAGATTAATCCTCTAGAAGGTGAGAAGTAGAATGAAGGTGAAGTTGAGCCTGAAAAGCACAATGATGCTCCTTCGGAGCACATTGAAGGAGAAAAAGGAAATAATGAAAAAGGTAATTTTGAAGAAGGAAAAGGTAGTGAAGAAGAAGGAAAAGATAATACAGAGGAAGTGCAAAATGAAAATAGAAAAGATGGAAATGATGAATAAGATAACAGGGATAAATATAAAGATGAAGATAAAAATGAAGAAAAGAAAGAAGAAGAAGAAGAGAAAGTGGAAGAAGAAAATGAGGAAGAAGAAGAGAAGGAAAAGGGAGAGGAAGAAAAGAAAAATGAGTAATCTGTTGGGAAAAATGAATAAAGTCAAAAGTAGATTGTAAAATCTCTTAAGCATCCCAGAGAATTGTCCTCTAGTAAGGATGCTCTGAAAGGCTTGCTATCCAAGAAAATCAAATTTCAGCCAATAGTTCTCCAGGAGCTTCTACAACTTCCTAGGATTGAAGGATTTGTTGACATGGAGAAGATGTCTCTGGTGCATAAAGTGGTGTTAGGAGATACATTGGAGGCATCCGATAGGAATGAGATTCTTGAGGCACATCTAAAAGGAACATAATTGATAGAAGATGCTCTGAAGGCATTGTAGGAGATCATATATGGTGCATCTATTGATGCATCCCTTACTCCTATTGAAAATTTGAGATTGTTGTTAGATTATTTCAAGGAGTATACCTTTAGGCTTGGAGAAAAGAAAAAATAAGAAGTTGAGGAGAAACTCACAAAGAAAAGGCTATTGGCTATATATGACAAGTGTGCTCTTACACACTCAAATCTTGAAAAGAATTTGGAAGCTGTGAAAATCTGAGTCAGAAGCTAATGCTATTCTTGCTTATTGCTTGAAGTGGCTAGATGCCACTCAGAACATTAAGGTTGTTATGGACTCCATTGAATCTTAGTTGTATATTGTCTCCGATACTTACAACATATCCAAAGACAGAGACAAATCAACTTGTAACACCATCACTGTGCATAAAGAAAAATTCTTTGTCTTGCAGAAGTAGAAGGAAGAGATTATTAGGGAATTTGATCAGTTGAGTGACATTATAAGAGTAGAGTACACTTCGGTTGGTAAGGCCTTGGTAGACACAAAAGATTTTGAGAAGATAAACTTGAATATTGATACTATAGATGGTGCAGAAGAAACTTTGGCAGAGTTGGGATCTTTGAACAAGATGTTGATTGCAGAGAAGGATAGCTGGGAGAATGGTAAATCAGTATGGGAGGGTATTCTGAAGGAGCTTCAAGGCTCACCATCCTCTAGTTGATACATTTTACTTTGTTTTCTTTTTTTTCCTATTTTAGTTTCAGTTGTTGGGACACCCTTTGTCCTTGATGTCAAAGGGGGAGAGGTTTGAAGAATAATGAAATGTTGGTGTTAGATGGAGAAGTGTTGTAAATAAGAAGTTTTGTAAATATTCTTTTTGGCACATGTTGCCATCAATGACAAAGGGGGAGATTGTTGGAAAAATGAAGAACATCTCATTTTTTTGTTTTGTGTTGTCATTGATGTCACCATGATATATGAGTTGTATTTGCAAGATCAAGTATGAATTTGTTCCAGTATTTTGGTTTGGTATCTAAATTTTTATAATGTTTATATCCTTTGGTATTTTGGTATATCCTCCAGTATTTTGGTTTGCATTTATTTGCTGGTGATTATTGTTACTTGCAATTTTGGGAAATGGTTCATGGATGTTGTAAGCATGTACATTCAAGATCTCACATATTTAGATGCTCGTATGGTGTATCAATATTACTCTGTTTTGCTATTAGGTCCATCCTTGCTCGACCTAATGGATGTAGTATGTAATGATTAATTAATTTTTGTTATGTGGAATTATGTGTGACCTATCTTAGGTCCATGCCAACTTGATGTAGTGTATTGGATGTTTGAATTACTTTTTGGGAAGATTTTGTGAATGCTTGGAGCTAACAGTTGGTATTTTTGGTGAATAAGAAGCACATCTAATTAGGTCGACCTAATTGATGCTTGCGAAGATATTAGATATATAATGGATAGTATTTGAAGATTGTGTGTGAGATGATGGTGTTGCGAATGTTAATGTGAAGAAGAGTGAATATGATGAAGTGTGTCAAGTCAGTTTACTAAGCTTCATTGGAATTGGATCTGCACTCACTAGGTGTACTTTATGAGTTCATTTTTGGCTATAAGCAATTTTGTCATTGTAAATCTATAGGTAGTGATCCTTTGTATTTGGACAGTAAGTCCTAGTAGTGAGCCACCCATTTTGTAATATCTTATAACTAGTTATACTATATTGTGAGATAAAACTCACCGTGGTTTTTCCCATTTTTGGTTTTCCACATAAAAAATTCCGGTGTTCATGTGTTTTGTGATTTCATGTTCTGTTAATGCTTTTACTTGTCTGTGCTGTCGTATGCATTGGAATAATTGGATGGAATCTGATTAGAAAATTTAAGAAGATACTAATTCACCCCCCTCTCAATATCTTGGATATTCAACATTTATATCCACCACAACACTTCAAAACTTTAATTAGGTTAGCCAGGAAGAGGAAATAACAATGAATTTAACTGGTCAGCCACCAAAACATAATGCAGTGCTATCCAAAAGATAGAGAGGATCAAAAAATATCAACACTTCTTCTAATGTGATCGTAAACCATTTACACACAAACACACATCAACCAAAATCAACATCAAGCAAACATGTGGATTAAACATTTAAGTGAATAATCAGTCATCCCAAAGACATACTTCCAATTGAATTTACTTTATATGGTCCCAAAAAAGATAGGTCATGACTCAAATCTATCATAAAACATCTTCCTTTGCTAGCACAAGCCCCCAAGCACACGACACAAGAAAAGGAATAAGCCTATCAACCATATATCCACAAATAAACCAAAAATCCAACACAAGACATAATGTGACATCAAATTAACCAATTATCAACATGTGGATCATATGGGGATGTTCCTTGAACATCCAAAAACACTTCCAGACACTTCTTGCATAATGTCATGCCATCAACAACCACCACATATCAAGCATGTACATAATACTTTATTCAAGAAGCACAAAATACATAGCCAGATGATGTAGCATTAGTAGAATAACTTGTGGATCACTCCAACACATGAGATTGGAACTAAGAAACTACATAGAAATTGAAAGCACATTCACCAAACCTTAGGAGTAGAGACATCAATGTAGAGAAATGAGGAGCATTTCCAAGACTAGTCTAGACAACCAACAACATTTCCAACCTTCTTTAATTCACAGAGATCTCCTCAACAAAATACGTGACTTGAAAGGATAGGAGTGCAACATCCACAAAAAAATGACATTGAATACCAAACTGTAAAACCAAAGCATCAACAATGGAGGAATGTAGAGCATTCTCTCAGACAGAATTTAATGCAACTTCCTAAATCGGAAAAACTTGAGCAACTTGCAGAGGCTAGGACTTCCTTTCAACAACACATACTTAATCAAGAACATCAGGAGAGAGCATAAGACATACTATATACCTTCAAAACCATCTCTCCATAATCAATCATGCTTCTAATCCTCATCTTAATATATCAACTCTGTTGACAACAATAATGCATTATATGAACTTTAGCAACTCTTCTTTGATAACACATGGCATCAAACTATTAACTTCAACAATTATTCTTTGATAAGTCATGACATCCAACTGTGAACTTCATAAATTATTCTTTGATAAGGCACAACATCCAACCATGAACTTCATCACCAATGTTATCCCAAACTGAATATAATAGTGACAATCAATAGCAAGGACTAAGAACTTACTTCTCAAGTGTTGACAACAATGACAACCAATGATCTTCTTAGTGTTGATATCAATGACAACACCTTCCAATCAATCTCCTCAAGTGTTGACATCAATGACAATAACTTCCAACATTCATACCATATGTTTTGGTGCCACTATACTCTCATATCACTATGCTCTCTTATTCTAACATTTTACATGTACTATAAAGTAAATTGGAAGGCTTAGTCTATTGAGATAATTTCTCTTTTGAATCTTCACTCTTCCATATAATAATAAGTATATAGGGAGATATAGAATATTAGGTGGTTTAGATTATTGATTATATCAATATATTACAATGCAAGATTGATAAGGTTGGAGCAATAAGGGTTTCATCTAGGAGTGATAAAGGAAAATTTCAAAACAATAAAAACCTGTAACACTTTGTATACAACACCATGGATAATTTAATTCTCATTTTTAGTGATAATTGGTTTGACTTTAAATGTTACATTGTCACTCTTCTATTGGAGCATTCTTTTTGGGAGATTCTTAGTTAGGATCCAATCACACTTCAATTTTCAAATTATATTTTGGTGTAATATCAATATGGGTTAAATTATTGAGGGGAAAATAAAATGTAGAAATATTTTGATTCCCTAGTTCAAACACATCTCATCAAGTGTGACACTCCATACCATATTTGCAAGGAATTGAAGATGTGTGAAATTAGTGACACATATTGGTGAATTTGACTGACACTAGGTAGTTTTAAGGTGAAGGATGAGTGCATTATCCTTGTTTATCTAAAGAAGCTAGAAGATTATACGTCTAAGATTTTGACTCTAGAGAGGGAACTTGGAAGGACAACAAGTGGATGTAAACCATTTATTTTTAGAATCTTCTTATATGGTACAACACTTTTTTAACTCTCATGTGTGATGATCATCAAATGAAGAACACATAATGAGAGGATATGAAAAAAGGTATTGAAAAAATATAAAAAGTTAAAAAGGTCAAATTTTCTTAGCATGATGTTCTTGGAAGCCCTTATGTTTTCATTGAAGGATCCATCAAGAAAAAAAATTAATAAAAAAAGAGATGAATAAGAAATAATAAATATGATACAAGAAAATTGATAAGAACACTAGTCAATATTTGAGTGAGTTGATAAGTAAGAAGAGCCATAGTTCAAGGGAATTTATTTGAATGTAAAAAATATATAGATCATAGGAAATTTGAAATTCTATTTTGGATTAAGAAACATAAAGGACTTGGCGAAGGAGAGGATGGGTTTCTTTAAAAAATTACAAACATATAATTTGGGTGATGATGATGATAGTAGTATAGTGTTGGTTATTGATATTGATAATGCATCTATTCTATTCTTGATATGGGGACCATAAGAAAATTGGCCATAAATACTCTAAAATTTGGAGCTGATTTTAAGAGAGAGGATGCCAATGCATTCTACATGGATACATATATTGAGATTGGGTACATCTTGATAAAATGAGGCCTAATTTAGGCCATGTCTTCATGTTAGATAATTCATTGATCTTGTGATCTTCCAAGTAGTAGAATATTGTTTCAAAATCAACAACAAAGGTAGAATATAAATTGGACTAGCTCAAGTGTGAATGAGATGCTATATCACTTAAATGTACTAAATATGTGCCATTTATTCATTGTGACAATGAAAGTTCTCTTTAGATTTCCAAGAATAAATATACTTCATGTGAAAAATACACATATTGAGATCAAGTACCACAAGGTTGGTGAACTATTGGAGCTTTAGAAAATTTTGATTGGATACAATATAACAAAGGAACAAGTGGAAAATATCTTCACCAAGCCATTTATTGAGACTAAGTTTGTTAAATTTTGGGAGTAGCTGTTCTATTAAGCTTATCATTGAGGTATATTGTTATGAATTTCTCTTATTTTTGATTAAAGGGTAAAATAGGTTTCAAAGGGACCCAAAACCATATATTATAAAAGAAAAAACATAACCAACCAACAACAAACAACAACCAACAAAAAGAGAAAAAATAGATAAAAAGCAAGAAAGAACAAGAGGCACTACGTCTTCTTCAAGGTATCTACCACTTCCAAATCTTTCTTGTAGAAGTTCTTGTGCAAATTCACAAGGCCCAATAAAATTTCTCTTGTTAATTTACTATTTGTATAACATTAAATGTGATATAGTTCTATTTAATATTGAGGGGAAATGTTAGAATGTTAATGTTGCATTGTGCAAATTTATCCCATATGGATCACTTAACATTTTAATATTATAATGCGTCAACATTTAAGTGTGTTGATTTATATCTATTGTACCTCATAGAACAGTAGTCAAGTGACACTTTTTAGTAAGGTTTATTGTATAATGGAATTATCATTTGAAAGTTGTTTCTTGAAAGCACATTTGATTAATGAAGTATAGAATACCATGTTAGGATTTTGTGTTGTACACCATTGCATAAATTGATACTAAACCAAAGGAAATAGGGTTCCAACTTTTGAGAGATGGAACTAAGGGGGACCTATTTCACTCTTAGTTCATTAAGGAAACCCTAGACTTCAACCCAATTGATTCAATTGAAGGAAATGACACACACAAGGGAGCAAGGTTGTGTGTGGGTTTCCTTAGGTTTGATTAAAAAGGGGAGTTTCACCATTAAGAAGAAGATTCAAAGGAGAAAATGCAAACACACATGCACTAAACCCTAGAAACTTAAAACATGAATTCAAAATACTAAAAAAAGAGATGTAGAAAAGTACCCAGAGCATAGGAGATGTCTAAACAAGATCTAAAAACCCTAAAATTTGTTGTTTTTGAAGTGCACTAGGACTCATATGCTAGATTGGGCGATTTAGTCCCACTATTGGAATTTGGGTAGAATCCAGAATCTTCTACTGACAAATTAGGATCTACAAAAAAATTGTGAAAAAGGGGTATACTGGAACTCTTGGTCCCAAGGTGGCGATTTAGTCAAGATACTCCTTTTTGAAAAAGAGCGATCTGAAATTGTTCTCCTATCTTTGTGCTTCTTTCCTATGTTTTCCAAACTTCATTTCTGGATCCGAACTTGTTTAAAATATACAAAACAATATGTTGTGTTGATTTTGTTATGGGGGGTTTTCCTTGGTCAAACCCCTAGTTGGTAATTAAAACTTGATAGAAAGAATGGATCTGAAATGGAAATTTGTGTGAAAGTCCTAATCTTAAGTGTGTCTAAGATTAAGAGATCTAAGATGCAACAAAATCCTACTCTAATGTGATAGAATAGGATGCATATATGAAACATGAAAACGATGATGAATCACTTTGGGATATCTTAAATCACCCTAATAAGCCATAAGAATTCATGTACCTTCCTTTAGGTAGAAAGCAGGATGATAATGGAAGATGGAATCACTTAGGAAACAAGTCATTAGGCTTGGTTCAATGGCTAGTTTCATCTCCCCAACCTAGAATCCATCATGATTCTCCATAGTGTTATGCCCTACATAACCACCCCATTTTATTCTGGAAGAAAATGGGTCCCCCTTTTTGTTTTATTTTTGTCTTCTTTAGTTATTTGCTTTGCTTTTGGGGTTCTTCTATTTTCTTCCTAAGTTGTCTGCTGGTTCTGTTAAATTTTGGTTCTGTTTCAGCTTGAGTTGGTTTTCTTCTTGCTCGAAATTGAATGGCATTATCATAGACAATAGTGTATCTTAGGGTAATATATCTTATGTGCTTCTGAGGACTAATGGGGACTCTGTTTTGTAGAATCAAATCACACACATGACGATATTTTCCAAGGGAGCTCAGTTGGAATGTATTCCTCAATCCAGTTGGTCATAATTTTCCTCTAAGAAGAAGGTCAGAAGGACCTTGCAGATGTCTTGCCGACTACTAGTGCATTTTGTTAATAGGCGTTTGTGTTGCCTATCGGCAAGACCTCAGGGATGTCACAACGATCGGAATTCACATACAAATACCTATTGGCAAGACATCAATCATCGTCCTGACGACTAAGAGTTTCCCATCAGCATGAAAGTCTCCTTTGGAGAAAGGTCTTGGCAAGATCTTTGTGTCTCACCGACCGGCGACAAAGGGGTGCACATATTGGCCGAAGATTTTCCTTCGGGGAGAAGTCTCGGAGACTTCTTCATGTCTCACCAACTAGTGTGTAAGGAGCAGACACTTTGGCGAGGGTTGTTCCTTCGACATGTGGTCTTGCCGAGCACCTTGTGTCTTGCCGACCACCGATGAGGGTATAGCTCTCAGTGAGAAACTTTTGCAGTGGAGATATGTCTTGGCGAATGCATCTGGTCTCGCCAACGGAGCACAAAAGGGATTCTATCGGTATGAGGTCCTGTAGTCTACTTGACCTATTTTGTCACACCGACATATTGCTTCATCGGGGAGAGAATGAGATTGTCATGGCGACCAAAAGTGGACATATGGATATTTTTCGGCGAAGACATAAGATGTCTATGGGATGTCTCCCTGACAAGAGAGTGTTACAGCGACACATGTGAAACAAAGAATGCATATTGGTATGACTACAAGGGGGTCTTAGCGACAATGGGTGGCATCGTCAAGAAGCTTCATCGACAGGGCGAACTCTTTCCAAATTAGAGGGGCATCGGAGGGAAGATTTCTATTCGTTGAAAGGTCTCGACAACTATGGAGGGTCTCACCGATAGGGCAAGACGTTGGAGTGAGGTCTCAATGAAGAACAAAGCTCTCGGCGACAGGGGTTAGTATCGGCATAATGTTTCACCGAAGGTTGATTGTTGAGCCCAGAGAAGAAGAAAGAGCTCGGGGAGAGAGATCTTGCTTTCGCCATGAGGTCCTGCCAACCTGGTAGGGTTTGGTCGATACAAAATGAGCTCAGGGTAACATCTTGCCGACCCAATAGTGTCTCATTGACATTTGTTCACAAGGTGGACTTCAGAGAGACTCCTGGCTGAATTATTTGGGCTCGCTATGATGTCTAGCTGATGGCGATTGTCTCGGTGACCACAGTGGATATCAATACAGCTTGTGCAACTCATCACAACATTTTGGTGACTGTCATAGGTTATGCCAATAACTGTTAGGAGGAAAAATCACATCGGGGAGACACAATTAGTGTCTCACTGACATGCGATTTAAGATAGATCACTTTTGACTCCCAAGGAATCCTGTGTGGCCTATGTTCCACCAATCAAAAGAAGCTAAAGGAATGGCCTATTGGCCATTGATTGATTGACTACCTCTGTGAAGGAAGATTGATATGATGGAAATGACATGGACTCCTTCTGAGATCAAGGCGATGGATCATCTTGGATGATGATGTTCAGATCTAAAGAGAGGCCCGATGATGCTTCCAGGAGACAGTCAACATGCAGAAAGGTTTATAACATGAAGGGGCCAAAGGAAAGAAGCAACCATGAGTCATAGGGATAGCTGTAGTGACCACTGGTGAGAGACAGATTAGTATTAATGGTGATACTTTGGAGCATTCAAGACAGATTGCAAGTGAGTTTGAGTATGGACACGGAGACAGAAGAGTTAATGCTGTGGCTACAAAAGATCTAAAGGCTTCTCCTGAAGGCAGAAATCTTTCATTAGCATGGACAGTAGGGCTTCACATTGAATGTGACATTGACTCTTTTCAGAAAGATTTGAGAGCCGACCCTCCTAAAAGAAGATATTTTGTAAACCCTAATACAGGGGACAACACATTCTTTTTGGTACAATCTGTATATATGACATTCTTGCCTTTTTTGTAGAGGTTAGAACTGGTAGAGTAGAAAAACAAAAAAAGGGAGGTGGTAGTTAGAAGTTAGAAAGAAGGTTAGTTAAAGGAGACAGAGCTGCATCCTGATTCTTTGTAATAGGAGCTTCTTTTTCTTCTTAGGATAGGAGTTAGATTCAGAATAACCTGTAATGTACTTTCAAGTTCTCTTAGTATAGATGGAAAAAATTTGGAGTCATGGATTTTCTGTACACTGGTGATTGTGCCAGCTTTGTAAATGTTGCTTATCTGTTTCACTAATAGTAGAAGCAACCAGATTAAAATCTACTTCAGATTGTGTTTTAGAATGTTGTTTATCTTGGTGTAATCATTTGATTTGAGAAGCTTTCAAGGATTGGGGTGTCATTTTATGTTTTGTTTAAATGGTAATTTGCAATCTGTTATTGAAATCAACACTGTGAATGAATGAGACTTTGTGTTAGTCACAAGTTAATTTTGTTTTGCAGTTTTAGTTAGGAACTCCTTGAAAGGTAACAAGTCTGGTTAAGTTGGATGAATTAACATTCTTTTCTATTCCAAAGCTCTGATCTATCTTTTTATGTTTCTTTAAAAACCCTGGCTAGAGTAGGTTTTAAGTTTATGTTTGATCTCAGAACAATCCAGAAACTCAACACTAGTAGACCCCTTGAACATTACTGTTACATTGACCACTGAGGGACATTAGCATAGTTGAGAACCAACTACAAAGACCTTGGGAGTTAAGATACCCATGTGTTATCTTTCTCTTTCAGGAGAAACAGAATAGCAATATTCTGTTTGCATGTTGTTGTGCCACCAGGACCATCAATAGTTCCCAAAGTTGCATTCAAAGTTATCTAAAATATAGACCTCATCCAAGTGTCCCAGTCAGATATGATAGTCTCAGACACTCCATGCAAATGAAAGATCTATTGGATAAATTTATTGGCCGAGGTCAACGATCCATCCTTAAGGTTCCCTAGAATGAAATGTGCCACCTTAGTCAACTTATCAACTACTACTAAGGTGACATCATGCCTATTTTTACTCAAAGGTAACCCTTGTATAAATTCCATGCTAATCACTTGCCACTTGTACTCAAGTATGTCATGAGGATAGAGGAACCTTATTGGATGCACATGTTCAACCTTAACTTGCTGACAATCCAAGCATCTTGCTACATATTAAATTACATCCTTCCTGAGTTTTGGCCGAAAGTACAAAGATTTCAACTTTGCGATCATCTTGAAAACTTCGAGGTGTCCTGAATAAGGTTCATTATGGATTTACTCTATGACCAACTTTCCGAGATCTCCAAAATTTGGAATATACATCCTCATTTGATATCTTAAGATATCATCTGATTCAAATTCATACCCATCAAATTGATGGTTTGAAGGGTTCTCTTCTAAAGCTTGATTTTCCCTTTCATAGTTCTCATCCCCTTGCAAGTGTTGCATCACTCGCTTAGATTAGATCTTGTTGTGGTTGTAGTTGTTAGATGTATTCTTCTACTAAGAGCATCTACTACTCTATTCTCTTTTCCTTTAATGTGCTCAATTCAAAATTTGTAGTCACTAAGGAATTCCAACCACCTTCTTTAACATGCATTGAGATTCAATTGGATGAAGATGTATCTTAGTCCCAATGATTTGTTTTAAGCTCAAATGGTTTCCCCAATAGGTAGTGCCTCCACATCTGCAAGGAATGTACTATTGTAGCTAGTTTCAAATCATGTGGTACATAATTCATTTCATTCTACGTTAGCTTTTTTGATTCATATGCCACTACTTACCCATCTTGCATTAATACTGCTCCTACACCATCTCCTGAAGCATATGTGATCACTATGAATTGACCACTGGGTTTAGGTATAGTCAACATTGGAAGTTTCTCCTTTAAGATTTGAAATGCTTGCTCATACTTTTCTATCCATTCAAACCTTTTCCCTTTCCTTTGAAGAGATGTGATTGAGGCTGCGATTTGAGAAAATCCTTTTATGTACTTTGAGTAGTATCCCACAAGACCCATGAAGCTTCAAATTTTTTTCACACTCTAAGGTACTAGCCATTCCACAATTACCTTTATTTTTTCAGGATCTACAAAGACTCCTTCTACTGAAATAATATGACCTAGGTAGTGCACCTTATCCTAATAAAATGAGCACTTAGATAGCTTATCATAAAGATTATTTTCTCTCAAGTGTTGTAAGACTATCCTCAAATGCATGTGGTGCTCCTCAATAGATTTAGAATAGGTCAAGATGTCATCAATGAAGATTAAAAAATCATCCAAACAATCCCTGAATACACTATTCATGAGATTCATAAAAGCTGTTGGTGCATTGGTCAAACCAAAAGGTACTACAGTGAACTTGTAATGTCCATACCAAGTTCAAAAGAAAATATTAGGGATGTCCTCTTCATTTATTCTTAACTGGTGATAACTGGATCTAAGATCTATTTTAGAAAACATTGATGCCCGTTTCATCTGATCAAAAACTTCATCAATTCTCAAGAGAGGATATTGATTCTTGATATTGAACTTGTTTATCATTGTATAGTTGATGCAAAAATGTAAGGTTCCATCCTTCTTTACAAAAATTACCAGTGCACCCCAAGAGACACACTAGGTCTAATGAGCCCTTTGTTAAATAGTTCTTACAACTAGGCCTTCAATTCAAATAGCTCGATGGTAGTCATCCTGTATGGGGACTTGGACTGAGGTTGGGCTCCAAGTACTAGGTTGATAGAGAAATTGGATTATTTCTTGGGAGGTAGCTTTGTGAATTCTTCGGGAAACACATATTGAAACTCCTTAAGAATAGAGTAACCATCCAAATAAGGCTTCATATTTTTAGGATCACTAAAATACATAACATAGATGGTACACCCCTTCCTTTGAGCCTTCTTGAGTTGCATGGATGAGATCTGCCTAAGTTCTAGTGGTCTTTGCAATCCACGAATCTCAATCAGGTTCCCAAAGTTGTCTAGATAACTAACAAAATTTTCCTCACAATTCATAATGGACTTGTGTTCGGTTAGCCAATTAATCCCTAAGATCACATCATAAGAATCTAGGGGTGCCACATAAAGATTGACTTGGTTTTGGAAGCTGGGGAGTTCTAACTCATTGCAAAAGAGACAAGAATCCACCCTTTGCTCTGCTTGTTTCCCATACTGAACCATCCAAGAATTGGCCATATGTTTGGGTCTAATGGGTAAAAATTTAGAAATTATTTTTGGGTCTACAAAAAGTTTAGTGGCTCCAGTATCTATTAGAAGGGAAATAGATTGGCCATAGAGCTTTCCCAACAACTGGATTGGTGAGGCCTGGAACTTAGCTTCTCTATTTTCTGCTGTCACATGGATCTGATGTTGTGGAGCCTGCTATTGGTTCCCTTCTTTTTGTGCCTTTGACTAATATTGTAGGGAAAAAATTGATGCATCATCCACACTTGACACAGCATGAGTCTCACCACACATGGATTTGCTGAACCGAGACTTGGAATTCAAAATCTTGTGGAAATTAGACAATTGTTGAAGCTTTTATTCCTATTTGGTGGCCTTCTCAAAGACCTCCTCTATAGTAATGAGCTTATGAATATCTACCTCTACTCCAATATGGGGCCTTAAACCTAATTTATAAACTTTCAAATTTGAAAGCATTCATTTGTCTGGTACCATGGCACACATTTAAGAAAGTCTGGTACTGTGGCACACATTTAAGAAAATGGGTGAACTTCTCCCAATATTGAGTCACATACATACTTCCTTGGGTTAGGTTTTGGAACTCAGTCATCTTCTTATCAAAAAAGTGTTTAGGAAGCCACATTTTATGAAAATGCTGAAGGAATTGTTCCCATGTGGTCTTTCCTAGTAGCAGTTTCTGTTCTACCATCTCATTCTACCACCATGTGGCTTCCTCTCTAGAGAGTTGGTAAGTAGCCCATACAACCTTGGTTTCATCAGATAGATTTCAGAGCCTGAAATACTTTTCCATTCCTATTATCCACTCTTTTTCTCCATCTTTGATGGTCCAACTATCAAACTTTAGTGGAGCCACTGTTTTAATATCCTTTCCAAGATCTCCTTCAATTCTTGCTCAATTATTGCCACCTTGATCCCTATTTCCTTGTGGCTATTCCTCATTCCTCAGATTTTGACCCTCTCGCACACCTCATACTTATTATTCCAAGTGGTCAATCTTGTTCTCTTGTCGATTTAGGAGGTCAAGGATTCAGCCCAACCTCTCATTTTGACCATCATTTTTCCCACCACTTGAACCTCCATTCCTGGTGTTCACCATGGTTGTTCACATTTAACCTACATCACAACCCACGTTTTAGCGCAACTAACACAAGATCCCATGTTTAATCATTTCACACACATAATACTAAGTATTATAACATGCAATATATAAAAGATATTCATGTTCATTCATATTCATAACAAGGATAGGTCTTCAAGTTCACAAATTTGAATACAAAATAAGACTTTATTTATTATAGTAATTGATTACATAGATCCTTATTTACATAATTTCCCCCTTATTAGGTGGGTTCTTCATTTTCAAATAGAGGACACTCTTTTGGGTCATCATCAAAGTCTATAATAACCTTCTCAGAAGATGAAGGATGTGAATGCAAGCACTCCTCTTTTGTCAAAATGGGTGCATTGGTTCCACGCCCTAAAGGGCAATCTCGTATTGTAGAAGGTTTCTTAGTTTTGGTAGTTTGTTTAGAATCCTTGATCTTTTTTCCCTTTTAAAAATTTAGTTGAGTAAGAGCATGGGCTAAGGTCTCATCATTAGGTATTTTAGGTTTGACTTCAAGTTTTTTTTGTTTTCTTCAACAACTTGCTTTTGGGAAGTCCTAACTATCTTTCCCTTCTTTTTCATAGACTTGGACTTTCCCATACCTACATTCAATTTAGGCTTTTTATTCACGTGATAACTCAAAATTCAATAAGGGTTGACTAACCCTAATTCCAACCACTATGGACTCATAGGCTTAGAGCTAAACCTGCTTTGATACCAAATGTAATGTGCCATTTTTAAATAGCACTAAAATTAATCAATTATGAGAATATGAATAATAAATTCAAAACAAAAATTGAAAAGCTATATTCTATCATAGCACAATGTGTCAACATAATGAATTACATTCATTCCAAAATGTAAAAATGTTGGTTTACATAGTTTGAGTAGGCTAACATCACCAAGTAGTCATATCAAGTTTACATCAAAGTAGTAGAATTTACAATAATCAAAAGTTGTAATTCCTTGTAATTCCACTTCAATGCTCATTGCAATTGGTAACCAAGAACATGGTTCAAGAACTTTTCCACCCAACCATGAAGCTAAAATTCACCTAAATTCTTCATAACTCGAAGAATACCCGACCCTGCACGAAATACTCAGCAAAAGAAATCAATATGCAAGGTGGAATCTAGGGTGTGCCTAACATAACTACATGCATTTCTATCCAAATTTAGAACATGCAAGATCAATGTTAGGAAATGGAAGATAGTTAAATCATAAAATCAGTCCATTCAATATTATGGGATACAAAAGCTTGACCAAGCATATGCTGCATATAGCAACAAAATGATAGATTTTGGAAAAAAAAACCTACACCCTCTATTATTCCACTTTCGTCACCTGTCCTCGAGGGAAAAATTCTACATTCATAAGGAAACACCTTTCCCTTCTAATCATATAGCTTGCAAACATACAATTTGGTTTACAATAGGTTATCCTATCCAACCTTCTTATGTTGAATAAATCAAAAAATCTACAAGCACATTCTTCATATAATTTACTAGGTAAACCTTGAAATCAAACAGATTCATGCATAGTAAACTAAACTAGATTTATTGCTTTTTGTACATTATATGCAACAAAAAATCAGTCTTTTAACATGATCTATATTCAATAATTAATTGAAACACACATGCACATTTTACAACACATGCATCAACATACTAATACAAATATTTCCTTTCTTCTTCCTTTATGGAATGAATCATATATTATTCAAATAAAGAAAATAAGCTATTAAAAGAAGGTATATCACATGCATGTGCATATACATAATTGGTTTATGTATACACACAGATATGGCCTTTGATTAAAGTATTTAACTATACGTATACATTCTTTTATTTAACGGAAAAGAACTATTTTTCACATAGAATATTATGTTTCCATTTCCATATAATGTGCAAAAATAAACATTAACTTTTATCATAAAACCCATTATCCTTTTAAAACCTTTAATCCAATCGGATAAGTTTAAGGTTTTCACAGGTATTACTTTATTTCAGAAAAACTCCTTCAAAAATTTCACAATTATTTACACAAACAGTTAAGAACGTTCTTTTTATTCATTTAATACATTCTTTTCACTTTAAATAATTATGTCTAAACATTTTTCTAGAGATATAGTCATTTGTTTGATAACAATTTAATAAAGAATTCTTTTGTTTCTATCATTCAGACTGAATTACAATGATTATTTAGAATCTTTCAATTCAAGCCCCTAATTGAGTAGATGAGACACGAAAGTCGGAGAATCATGAGACGAGTTTATTGTGGAGATTCACCATAGTTGTTGATAATGTGGGTGTTCGTTCTAGAAATTCCCCACTAACGGTTTATACTGATAAGCACTAAATGGTGCAAACAACAGTCTTCATGCATTACACATTCCCAAAACATTATTTGAGTCCACATGCATTTGCACGTCTTATGATGTCTGAGTATAACTATAATAGATTGAAAAAAAGAACATATATATATATGTGGAGTGGTTCAACTTCAATGCAATGAAGAAATATAATGATGTTATCCCTTGTGATAGCAAGCAAATTTGCTAACACAATAATTAATGAAGTTTCTTAACAAGAAAGAAATAAACTCTTTGTCACCCTTTATCAGGTTCCTATGAACCCACGACATGCATAGACAACCCACGATGGGGATTTTTAATGGAATGACATCAGCTATGAAGCCGAGTTGACATGCTGAGTGCCCACAAAATAATGGTTTAAACAGTAAGAGAATATGCACATAAAGACAAGATGCCGACTTCTCTATAGTAAATAAAGGATTCGAATGGTGACTTAACAGAGACATTCTCCAAATGGAGATAGACATACCAGGCACTGCCCAAGACATGCAGTCTCAACGTTACAAGATACTCATGGTAAGAAAAAAATTAAATGATAGCCATATGCATGTTCGACCCTCAAAGAAACCACACGATGGGTTAAGATAAGTGAAGAGGGTTCTCCTCCATACACATGGATAAAATATTATGGAACAAGTGGTAGTTATGAGGGACAATGATGAATTCTATGGAGTTGGCCTTATGGATCAATAGTGCATTCTCAATGTGAAGACAAGGAAAGGAATTAGATCATTACATGACTCATGAAATGGGGTCTTCATCTTGGTGGATTATACACAGTCGATTCAACTCTATGATAGCCAAAACTTATTCAACCAAAAAGGAAACAATACATGTAATGGTTTAAAGTTACAAGATGAGAGCTACTTTAATGGAATTCAAAGAAAAATACATGGTATCTAACACAACTTCTGAGGAGTGAAAGCCAACCCCAAGATGGTGATGACATTCGTATGAAAGCCAATTCTGCCCAATCGACTATTGCATTTTGAATGCATGATGATATGCCTATTCAGGAATATCGACAAGAAATGATTTAAAGGGTTTGCATCACTTGGAAAATCAAACAAAGTCTCTAAAGGATAGAGAAAAAGTGTCATAATGTTGATGAGGACGTATAAAAGAATTCAAGCCTATCATAATAACATCAATAGGAAGTATAAGATCTCCTAGAAATGCTAGTAACGAGATAAATCGACTCCATTCATAAACAATGATATTCCAGAGGATAATAGAGGTGTACAATGAAGGAAGAAAATCCTTCATTACATTTAATGTAAAGATTCTAATTTAACCATACCTCCGTTTCTCACCCAAGACCAACCATTGGATAAGATGGAATGAAGCAACGATGTAAACAATGAGTTTTTCCTCCAAACAATTTGGCTTTTTCCTCTTTCAAAAACCCGACCCCTTCACTTGCTTTTTTTTACGATATCTTCTCCTCTATTCATGCTATCTTCTCTTTTTTTCTTTTTAGTGATTCTCTTCTTTTTGAAATCTGCATTTCAATCTAAAATTGGAGTGTTTCTTCATTTCCCATGTTCTTATCCTCATTAGCCACCCTCAATTTTCATTTAAAATCTTCTTTTTCAAAAATTAAGGCGGTATACTATCTTCTTGATTCCCATAATGCAAGCCAATAAAGGTTATTTAATGTGGTGTTAAAACATTTAATTCTAAAAGAAATGAATCTTCAAAGTCATTTAAATTCTTTCCATTTAAAGGTTATCATTATTATTATGTGTGGATATTAGAGTCCATTTTACAATAATTTTATCTTTATCATTTTCTCATAGTGGACATAATCTTTATTTCTTTTACAAGAAGTTTACTTACAAAGTATTTTAAAGAAAACACAAGACATTCACATAAAATGATATCCTACCAATTGTAAATTTTAATGTAGATACTTATGATTTTTCTATGGTGTGTATGATCCAGATTCCAACATGCTTTCTGATTGTCATCTAGCTAAGTACTCCTACCTCAACCATGCTCTCGTTCTTCAACCTGTTCTTGCATTCACACACACTCACACTTTCAAATTTTCATCAACAACATTAACATATGCTCAAAATTAAATGATTTTATTACTTCATAATAACATTCATCCTTCATGTTCAATCATAAAGTTTACATGGATAAACATTTTCAAATGACGTTGAAATCTTAAATTTATCACAAGTCAAAAATTGATAAATTTCATTTTCCAATTATTTTAAATAACTCAACAGTATTAAATTTAAGCAAAAATTTTAGATGTGACACCTTCTCAACTTGACTTTTGTCATTGCTCAAATTATCTTTACATCCATTCAAAATCTCCACCATGAATTCAACTACTCTTACCCAAATAAGAATCAACATTTATTCTTCTTCGTTAATTATTGCGGCCTTGAACAATTCTTCCTCTTTAGTTTCATTAATTTGGTGGAGGATTGGAATATATTCTTCCCATATTAACAACTATTCATCAATACTTAGAGCGAGCTACTGAGCATTGCTATTCTAATCACTAATAGCATGGTATGATTTGACAAGCTATTTCAAAATGGTTTCTACCAACTCCAAGAAGTTTATTTCTACTATTGCATAGCTAGAATCCATTTGTTAGTGTATGAAGGCCTAATTTAACCTTTCAAGGCAACTTGAAGAGCAGACTCAAGATCTTTGTCATTTACTGGCCTGATGAGATTGCTTGTACAAGCAATTAACTACTGAACTTAAGCTTTAAGCTCATCGTTTGTATTCTCATCCTTTTGCATCCTTCTCAAAATAGTCAATACTGACATCTCCAAGCCCTACTATTTACCCTCCCTAGTTTGCATCCCCAAATCCACTTGACAAATTTGGTAATTAGAAGGTGTCATCTTAGATTCTAGCTTGTCTACCAGAGGGATTGCTATTTTAACTATTCTATTTCCCAGCTTGTCCATTGAGATGGTAGAAATCCTTCGAGCCTTCTTCCTTCTTCTAGGAGAATGGAAGGCCTTTGACAACGTTGTTAATCTTGGATATGGAGTTTATACATACATCCTCTACCTTTTCTTAATAGTATGGTTCAACCACACTGGTATTGCAAACATGGTTTTCTCTGGGAGGAGTAGAAACTATTCTTGCATCTTGAGAAGCACCAATTTTTTCCTCACTCTTTTGAAATTTTACTTTCTTCTTCTTGAGCCCTTTCTTGGTGGATTTATACACCCTGATGTCTTTCCTCAACAACCTTTTCTTCTTGGTTGGCGTCCATTTCAACCTCTGGTTGTTTCAATACCCCCCTTTAGCAATGTTATCATCTGTGCGAGGTATTTTTTTATTCACTTATTGTAACACTTCCTCTACATTAATATCAATTTGTACATTCCTAAAAATATCATCAACATCCTTAAGAACTTCCTCTTCTCCAAGAGACTCCTTTTAAACCTCTTCTTCCTCAACAATGGTTTCAACAGGGATTCCTTCTCCAAGGGGTAATCCACTTGTAAGAAGGGGATGAGTTGGAAATGTAGGGTGAGGTGGTGGTACATGGACTCTTTTGTCTAGTGATGGAGGAGGACTAGGTAATGGATTTCCATGAGGAGGGGTAGAGGAGTAAGCCTCTTCAATTTTCTATTAGGCTACTCTTTCTCTAGTTGCTACCCTCGTTCTCCTTTTTCTATAGAGTTGCTCTCCTTTTGGTTCCTCCTCTTCCTCAAAAACAATGTTAATTGGCCCTATTTATTTCCTTTTCTTCCCTGCTTCTCTAGTAGGGTCGCCCTTGTCTTTTTTCTTGGCTGTAGGGGTGTTGGAGTAAGGTTTATCATGCTATTTCTCCATAGTTGCCTTGGCTAACGTTTCCCCTTCCTTTTCCTCAACCACTTTTGGCTTCTTCAGATATTTTTCCATGGTAAAAGGGGTAGTCAACCATCATTGAGAGTGATCCACCACTTGTTGAGACCTATCTTTTATGTTGCCATTTTCCTTGGCCAAAGAATCTATATTGAAAATAGGAACATCAACAATCCTCTAGGAAACATAGGTTGGATCCAAAACCTTTCCATCTTCTACTTGTTCTTTAGGGATTTTGACCTTTAACTAGTTTATTATCAATTTTTTTTTCAATTGACAATAATATTTTAGTCTCACTTCAAACTCTTCCTCACAATTTTCTTACCAATCCTCCAATTTGGACTCATGGATGAAATATGCTCCCATCACCTTATTGATATTCCCAGTGGGGTCAAATATTCCCTGAGAAACTTGGTGCAAATCAAAGCTATACCTAGACATTTCAATTTTTGTAATCTTGGCATTCTGCATATTAGCACAATAATACACTCCTATTTGAATCAGGAAACTATATCCATGCTTGTGTTTCCTTGCAATGAGTTGCTATACTTCAATGATCTACCTACAAAACTCCAACAAAAATAACTTGTTTGAAGGATACCTAGGAAGTTTATAGGGCATCTTGTAGAATCTTTCCAATATGATGTAAGTAAATGTTTTGTACTAGATGAATCAATACCCAATATCTCCAATTACTTTCATAGCCTTGAGGGAGATCCTCCTAGAAATGTCCCCTTCCAAGCCTCTAATTATCATGTAAATAAAATTTTCATTCACAACACCAAAATGGTAGAAACTTTCCTCCAACTCCAACTAGGGGTAATGTTGATAGATGGTGAATTCACCTAGCTCATAAGATCCCACCTTGGTGAGTCCTAAGAACAAGGCCTATGACACTTGTAGATACACAAGGTATGATGTCATAAAGAACTTAGTGGATGAAAGGACATTGAACATTTGTTCATGGATTCTATCACTGATAAGGCAAACCCAATCAATTTTCTTGTGAGAAGAATTGATAATCTTGATGAATATCATCATCCAAGGATAAAAATCCTTTGCATTAGGTTTTCTGAACACTTAGCTCAATAACACAATTAGGTCTTTGACATCTTCTTTATAATTACTTCGGTGTTGTATCCTTGCTAATTTGGATGCTACCTTTCTGTGTTTCTCCAATAAGTTATCATTTATGTAGGTCAAGTTGTCAATTGAAAAGTCATCAAAGTACTTGATGGCCTTTTGAATATCCACTGCTTCATACTTATGGTGAACAGGGATTCTGAAAACTCTATCTATCATCTCTAGAGTCAGGTCCAACAAAATATCTCCATTGGCCCCTTTAATCTTTTGGGTCTTGTGATTGTAGTTTTGAGAACATGTTAGTACTAGTTCCAGAGATTGCACTGTATTAAGGAAAGTAGCAACCTCCACCAATCCAAAATTAGCAAGATCCCTTGTCATTGACGTCTTGGTACTAGTATTATTGATCCTTCTTTTGAACTCATCCATATTGACATGTCCCAGGTCTGTGCCACCAATATCATTGTAAGGTGAAAACATTTTGGAAGCGGATGGTAACCCTTGTATTGATACTTCATTTCCTCTAGATCTTTTGGAGGAATATCTCCTACAAATACCAATACCATGTACTAACTTTTTCATATATTAAGAGAAATCCTACAAAAAAAGGTCATGTTAGACCATGTCAACTTTTATTTTAAGGTTATAACTTGTCCAGAAGGAGTTATACAAATTTTTTGAGGATCGGCCTTTAGGTTTACCCCTTATTCTTTACCACCAAAATTTGCACTTAAACATTAGATACCACTTGATGAGGGTAATCCCCTTACAAAACTACACACACAACTAAACAAGAGATAAATAAAAAATGCAGAAATAAACACTTGCTTTCTATTATCTTGATGAAGTGAAATTACAATACTTAGAAAATAACATACTATAGCCACATGGGCCTTCTCATTACAAAAATATGCAAGCCAAAAACCACGATCTACACTATCGGAGCTCCCTTTTGTAACCCCTATTCTCCCTCTTTATCCAAGAGCTATAATTGCCTTAGAATATTTTGGAAGGTGTAACCCCATTTTGGTGCTAGAAATTCCACTGTCTATTTCCTGCTCTAGAAGATTGTTATTATTTTTTAATTTATATTTATATATTTACAACTTCTTGGGGTCATAACTTTCAATCTGATTGTTATATTTTCAATTGTAATATATCATTGGAAAACTTGTCAAGAGATCTACAACCATATTTCAATAGATCTAAAAGATCAAAGATTTTGCACCCTATTCTGGGGCTTCGAAGGGCCTCAATTTTCAGTCTTAAACTTCATTGGAGAAATTCCTCAAGATGAAAATTTATTATCTTCCAAATAGTACAAGATTTTGAGATGATTCTTCCAACAAAAATCTTCTTTTCTGATTTCACTCATTGGTGTCAATTTTCATGTCCATAGGAATCTGAATAGGCCGGTTTACTAAAAATAGAAGGTGACTATTTTTAGCTATTTCAAACATCTAACTATCCCAAAGATTGCATGAGTCACCATGGGCCCTAAAAAAACTAAGGAAACTACAAAAAAAAAAAAAAAACAATATTTTTGGGTGATGCAAGATTTCCCTTACACCACTCCATGATCTTGCATCACAACTATATTGGAGTGTAATGACCACAAAATTTTAGACTTTTATATTTTCATAGCTTGTGCTTATCCTCCTATGAATTTTCACTATGCTTGTCGATCTTTTTAATATGATACATGACTATAGATAAAATAGGAAAAACATTTATAGGTTGGACATGTAAAATTATTTGGGCTAGTTAGGAGTGTACCTAAATCTATCCCTTGTTTGGTATTTTGTAACATCTACTTGATATCCATAGGAAAATTAGATTGCTTACCTCATAGAAGACCTTGAACACAAACTTCCAAGGACGCTTGTTTGGAGGAACCATTATTTAGAGTGGCCAAACTATCAACAATAGTATAAATTGTTAGGTTGATACAGTTTGAAGCCATATAAAAGACCACCTGGAAAAATTGCTATAAAGACCACATGGAAAAATTGCTATAAATGGAAAAGATTAAGAGGTTTCTTGTAGCAAAGGTGTAGTATGACATAAATATTGTAATAAAATTTAGAAAGAGATCTTTGAGCCATCTTCAACAAACTCCTAAGATGGAAGAATGCTCTCCTTGACTTTAAATACTCTCAAAATACTATTTATAATATACTAGATACTTAAAAAAACATTTGGTAGACCCATAAGATAAAACAAGTGCTCTGCGTGAGTTGGAGTCCCTGCCTTAAGCAGGTCTGTTTGTAGGGAGAACAATGTTATGCAGTCATAAAGTAATCTGCTATAGCATAGGGCCCTAAGACACAAACATATGGACTCTTCAGACATAAAAAGGAATACTCCGAGTCATGAAAAAGGCTCCTCAACATGAATTTCCCCTCTATAATTTGAATCAAATCTACCTTTTGTATGCTGGTTTATTTACTTCATAATGTGATTAAAACAGTTATAAAATACCGATTCACGAGTAGAATATGTATTGATTCTATAATTATTTTCTTATAATTAGAAGTTTGTGTAAATCACATATGCTCAAATTTTCATATAGATAATATTGTGAGAGTTAATGATCAGTTGAATTAAGATACTTCCACATGGTAAGAAGTGTAACTTGGAGTTAGATAATATCGATACAAAGTCATCGATTTTCTTTCATCTGTTGCCTGTAATTTGTACTAGGTGTCGGTATAAATCCATGGGAATTAGTAGCCATCGTGGGCTCAATCACCACTATCTCAGTTGCATGTTCCTTACCATACAAAATATTATTTCTAATCACACTAGTTGTGTTACACATGAATACTTGCACCAAATTGCATCAATGAAATGTGGTCTCGGGCTTACAATGGGTGCTAGATGTACTCCCTATGTATTTGTTGAAAAGGCTTTGGAAATTTCCAAAAACAAGTGTAATAGGTATAGTAAAATTAGTTAACTTCATCTACTCATACGTGCTAGTAGAGAAGTCGCTACATACCTTTCTCTCTTTTAGCCAAATTGATGCTTATGACTACAACTAAAACATGAATCAATGAGTTACTGCTAAATCTTTGTGGCACAGTGAAAATGCCCTAAACACTTTAGCAATATTGTTGCACTAGTCAAAGTAACCACATCATATTGGCAAAATGATAAAAAAGGGGGTTGCCACAGGTTCAATTTCCCAGATACAAACTCTAATATGCTTTTTATGTCAAACTCTGCATTTGCTATCAACCATAGAAGTGGAAGGAGACATGGAAGGGCTCCATTGTCAACAATATGGATTTGCAGAATGAAAAGTAAGTGACTGATGAACACTTGTTGATGGTAATTTTTCATGAGGAGCATATGCCATCTTAAAAATGGATCATTGCAGCTCCTCTAGGAAAAGAAGTGTAGTTTGGTTTTAAACCAAATCGTGCAATAGAAAGTTTGGGAGTGGAGACACCAATTTTAGATAGGACACTTCATATATAAATATAGGTGCCAATAAACATAAAGCTTAAATATAGGTGCAAGATGCAATGAAATTGTGCTTTATCGTTTGGTCCAACAAAATTGTAACTGTGAATGATAAACATATAACCCAAGCTTTGTAATGTGGACCGAGGTGGTTGATTAGCAGTAACTAGAACAAAACACAGTAGCTCTGACCAACATGGATGTCTAGAGAATCATAGAGGTTTTGGATAGTGTGAGACGCTCAACTTCTACAACCTTCATCTTCTGAGCTTGAATTTTGAAATTCAGAGAGGATGACAACTCCACATTTGACATCTACAACAAGTAGATCAAAGACATCAAAGATTTGTTTGCAAAGTAACCATATATGACAAATCAAACAAGTATTAGTTTCAATTTCACAGTCAGGTTCAACAATACTAATGCAAATCCTCATGCATTTCCAGTTTCTCTGTCTATAATTAGCTGCAAAAAAAATAGATTGTACGATGCAAGAGATTTAATCACAAAGATAGACAAAAACTAAACAATTTCAAAAATGTATGCAAAAATATTGTCCAAGACACTTTTTTAAGATGCACATATGACTTTTAATTTATAATTTTATACCATTTTTAAAACCATGAATATAACACGGCTGACAAATACACAAAGATCCCCCACAAGAGTCTATAAGATGGCAAGAGACATCAAGTCTCTCCACTGTTTTGCTCATAACAGGCCCTTAGCTGCATACCGACAATAGATAATATCTATCATAGTGGATTTATTTGTGAAACATTCAAGAAAAATATATAAGTAATTGATGTAAACATGTAAGAAATACAGTTCCAATAGCATTAAATGTCACTTACAAGAGAAATAGAACTTCAGCAGCCACATGAAAAATGATTGGAATTCTCCAAGACATTAGACATGATTCCAAGGGTGTGCAGAATGATATCAGCACAAAACTGGCTAAAGTACATACCAAATACATTTGATCAGTATCATTGTCAAGAATGCATGAGGGGCCAAGTAATATATCTCTATTGACCATAAACTCTCTTTTCACGTCTCAGCTTGTTCATTGTTGGTTGGATGTCCTTCAAAACATGTCTATTCAACTTGCATTTGAAGTAAAGAAAACTAAATTCTTAGACATAAAATCAACAAAAAACCCCACTTGTATATAACATGATGTAAGCTAATAAGATATTATCATTACCTCTACTTTCAAGCCCATAACTAGGGCTAGAAACACCAAAATTATCAATACAGAGATCATCTTCCCCATCTCCATATTCTTCTAGTCAATAAAATAGATGGGTAGAGTTGAGGAGCCTAGGAGGAAGCAACATTGTTCTTATAGTCACATAACCTATTTATTCACTTATTAATGATGATTAAAATTAATGGGAATGATATTAGTTTAGTGTGGAGACTATGACATTGAAGTTTAATATTGATGGAGCGACATCTACTATAGGCTCTCTCTCCACAAACAAATGAAAAGCTAACAAAAAACCAAAATGCCAAAATGTTGCAGCCTTAGCACTAAACTTAGAAAATTGAAGAAATTAGCCCAAGTTGCATTTTAATAATGAAAATGTTATCATGGATGCTTGGGAAAAATCTATCAAATCATAATAGTAAGCAATAGCAAAGACAAGGCAGTGAACCGTTTTGGAAAAATGCCTCAATGAAATGTGGTCTCATGATACATGTCTACCAAAGCATTTTATCAAATAGTTCACTACCAAGATCGTACTCTATTTATAGAATGAAAGGATGTCATCCAATATAGGAAGAAGACAGATAGCTGTTAAAGAGTTGTATACATGCAATTTTTTTGAACTTCTAGAGTTCTATGATTACAAATTAATCAATCAAATGTTAATCTTAAATTCTTGCATAGATAGGAATGATGACTGAATAACTAGATTGATTGAATATTGTTAGATCGGATGTAAATGGAAACCCGACTACTGTGAAGGATGCTTTGAGTAAGAGATTTTCAATAGCTAAGTTACCACTTTGAAGAGAAATACTTTGTAGTGATGCATGAATATGAATAATCACTCTTCTTGGGGCTAGGGCTTAATTGTAGTGTATTAGGATTACCTTTTCATGACAGAGGGGATCACTGTGTAGGCTTGTAGCCTCGAATGTAGGTTCAACATTCAAAGAGGAATAGTGGAAGTGTAGAAAGCAGAATGAAAATTCATTTTTATGAGAAATTGTTGTAGACTATGTGATGCATTGAACATTTGAACCCTGACCTCCAAAAGGTATTTTCAACCTTGGGAAGACTCATTTACTTGTGACTAGGATAACAAGGCCATTACTATTTATATACCTTACTTCTAGGGGACCAACAATCAACTATTTTAGGTTACATGCAAAGATGTGGGTTACAATTGTCATTTTGCAACTAAAACTGGCCTTCACTTTATTGCATTCAATTTTATTTTCTCTTTTTTCACTCCTCTCTCCTCTCACATGCATGTATGTTGTAAAAAATGGCAATACAGCTAAAAGAATGAATCTATTTCTATATTGCTATGCAAAAACACAAATGTTTATAAATTTATTATAAAATGGGGAATATCGTAAACAAATGTATTTGATATGTTCCAAGGAAATTTTTTGCGGGGAAGCACAAGACAAGCCTCATAAAATATAGAAGTAGAAAAAATTTCAAAATTGGATCTTAGATCCCCAGATGTAAATCAAATAATCTACTTGGTGGTCGGTATTTCCAGAGGAAGTGAAATTTGAAAAGAAACACAAATAAATCAGAATTTGGTTTAGATGGAATGAATTTTGAAAAGAAACACAAATAAATCAGAAATTGGTTTAGATGGAATGCTGCAAAATAGGAATAGTGGTAAGCTCAAATCCTTGTTCATTGGAATCAAAGTGCTATGGTAGTAGCCATTAAGAGGTGGGGTTGACCTTCTCATGATGTAGGGGAATATAGATTAAGATTGGTGTTCAATTGAGATCTAATTTTTAGAATACAGGTAGATGATAGGAATGAGAGAAAAACCTGCAATTATGGTGGTGTTTGTTTCTAGATAACTAGTTTTATGTAAGGATGCTAAGAGGATGACATGATTATGGTGTTGGGCCTGATTTGGGTACATGGATTGGTGCAAAATCAAAATAGTGGTAAGCTCGAATCCTTTATCACAAGGAACTAGAGCTCTATTGTTAACTGTGATTGAGGATCTCATTTGCAAAGCCATTGTCATGCAGGTTAATATAAATTTAGATTAGTGTCAAGTTCAAAATCTTTTTTTTTTTTCAAAATAAGATTAAAGGTTAGGAATGAGAATAAAACTTCTAACTTATAGTGGTGTTTAATTTCAGGAAAATTATTTTACAAAAGGATGCTAGAATGATGAGATGATACGAATTTTAGATCTTGATTTGTGTTCATAGATTGGTGTGGAATGAGAAAAGTAGTAAGCCTGAAATGTGTTTTTCTGAGTTTGCTTAACCAATGTTCTTATTTGAACTTTGAGGGCTTCTATGACATATTTTGTATTTTTGAACATTGTCAAGGCCTTTGACCTAATACTAGAGATTTTTGTTTATGTGACATGCCTATAGACCATAGGTGACGACAAAAGGGGAGTGCATTGTGATAGAAGGGAATAGAAAGAATTGGAATGTGATCATTAATATGTCTATTCAATTTTTCCAAATGGATACATTATAAATTTTACTAACAATGAAAGAACACCTCAAATACAATCTATCATGAATGCAAGTCCAAACATGGTCAACATTCATACAACCTAGACAGTTATCATGCAAAGATTGCACCTGCTCTAATTACAATGAAGACATACCTAACAAGAGCAATGATTGTTAGTGTCCAGAACACCATGGCCAAAAATCCCAACAAATCTAGTAGAAACTATACCTCCTTCATGTTGTGTAGCACCTAAGTCAGAACCTGTAACATATTATGCTGTTAAAATATAAATGAGCTATCTACAAGATAAAAATGCATGTTTAGAGTCTGAATTGCAAATACCTATGGATGTAAGACAATTCATATAGTCTGCTGCAATAAGCAATCGTAAAGATAATGTTCCTAGACATATGATTAGTAAAAACTGTACCTGCTTCAGAGAAATAGAAATGAGTAAATATATATATAGCAATGATAACTGACAAGAATAAAGATTAAATAAATAAATAATGAGAGATTGCATTTGCAGCTATCAATTGCATTTTTTCCTCTAGATATTTGTACCAAGTATGACAAAGGTTGGCATCATAAAGTCAGTAAAACAGTTCCATGTAATTGTGATGGTGGAAGTATTAAAAAAAATGTAACTAATTAAAACTCAAGACTTGAGTTAGATTTAACTGGGATAATGATTTGGATGATGGAATGTTTGCCACTTGTCTTGTAGGAAACCTTCCTTACTTCATGGATCTAGTTAAAAGGGACTTTACTTCCTATTTTCAGGACATTTTACTGTTTGACTTCTATTATGAGTTGCATGATTTTTTGAAAAAAATACTGATTTGAAATATCAAAGGTACCTTCCTCCTGTTTGTTACTGCTGGGCATCTGAGTTTTATGAATTGTATATAACGTTTAGCAATCTTGCATTCTCTCAAATCTCTATCACATTTCATTCTCGAATTCTATTTGCAATCATTATGTATTTTGGAAGCTTAATAGTGCAATGTTGCTTGTGATACTTGAGAGATTATAGTTTGTGTTAGTCCAGTTAGAATGTAAGTGTGAACTGAGGAGCTAAATCAAAGGTTTGAGAGAACTTGGGTGTTTCCTAGTGATGGATTGTGGAGAGCCACTCAAGGGATGGCATGAATAGAGCTGGAGAAACTTGGTAGACGGTAGTGAATTCCAAGAGTTTTCCAATGGGATTGTTAATCTTGTAGAGAATGAGAGAATTTATCCACTTGACAAGATTTATATTTTAAATGATTTGTCTTATGAATGAGCTTGTAATCACGTCATTAATCTCGCATGAAGTTTTCTTCAATGCTTATATTATGATCCTAGAATCTTACACTGCAACTGACATTTTTAAATTGATTATTGGTCTAGTTTGAAAATTATTCTATAAAAGGATGTTGTTAATCTATGTATTGAGCTTAGCAAAACATGAGATACACTAGCAAGGAGCCTGCAAATGGGAATATTCTGCATTGAGGGTTGGTGTAGTCTCGGATTTGAGGCCTGGCAACATATTTAATGAAAGAGCATTGTTTGTCCCAAGCATTGTTATGACACTCACTAACAACTCAAAAAGTTCCTTGGCTTTGTTTCCAAGCAGGCTAAAATGAGGCTTGCCAACTCGATTTGCTTGACATGCAAAGTTTTCTGATAGACTTGTCGATTTTCTGCAGACCTGCAAACCCTAATTTAAATTCTTTCCCCTGCATTAAAAACAAAAAAAAACTTTAAAAAAAAAATTCCTAAAAGCAAACACAAACACCCAGGAAAGACAACAGGAATTCACTCTCACTCACAGTAGTGAGTATCAAGCAGTGAGACTTCTTTGGACTTTAATGGGATTTGGTAGAAAGTAAAAACATCAGCATCAACTAATTTGAAGGGGTTTCTAGCTTTTTCAAAGGGAATTTAATTTGTAGCAGCCACAATGATTTTTAAGAGGTATGTTACACTTCCACTTACTTTTTCTTTTCCTCTTTTTGATTCCTCTAGCTCTACTTTAATTCAAGAAAAGGTGCTTTCCCTCTTTTCTTAGCAATTTTTGCATAGTAATTTTGCTGTAGTTTGAGTTTCTAATTTAATAATATGAAAGTGCAACAAAAATCAATTTTCTGATGCATAACCTGAAATTGAAATGAAATTATGATAAGCATCCTTGTTTGAATTAAGTGCTTCATTGAATTTTGTACACCAACTTTCCAAATAGAAATAGGAGGAAATGGAGCGCAAAGGAAGAATGTAGGGAGATCTATGACTTTGGCAAGGAAATGAAAATACATAAAGCACATGAAATTTACAGGCAAGGAGAAACAAAATATTAATGGCATGAGATGTTGAGTTGTTAATGTATACAATCAATTAAGGCAAAGACACTCACTGAAGAATGAAGACTTGAATAACCTATACAACTTATTGATTTTTCTATGCAGGTTATGTCAGAAATCAGTACAGAGGATGCCTCCACAAATGCAAGAGTCTGTTCAATTGCGGCCATGTGTAGGAGCCATATAGACACAAAACATTGCACAACAGGGATACTATAGTCTGCAAACGAAAAGATACCTGTAGAACAAAAACTAGAAATTTGAACAAAGATATAATAAATGAAATTCGTAGATGAATAAGAGGAAAAATAACTTGAATCTTTAAGAGATATGACACAAACTATTGCTGAAAACATTACCACAAATTTTAAAATGTGTTGGACATTGGACAAAAACAAAAATACATTGGCAATTGCAAGAGGGGCTCAAAATAGCTAGCAAATTAACCTTCTAGCTCTCCTGCAATGGAAATTGCATCCCTGTCATGTAGTCCCCATTGGAGAGACGCAACCCTGGAATATACTGCAGGATATGCACAAAATGGTCTTATTTCCCTAATTTTCTCCTAGCCAGCCCGCAACAAAACGGAACAAGCAACAAACGCAGAAAGAGAGACAAATAGAAAGCCCAATTGAAGATTGGGGTTGACGAGGGGGCCTAAAGCCATCTATCCCTACGTGGATGTAGGCATGTATGCAAAATGGGGAAGGAGAGACAAAGCATGTAAACTATTTTACAAATGCCACCTAAAAACAAAAAAAAAGGATAATGCCCATGTGCCCTTTCTAAAACAAAAAAAAAAGATAATGCCCATGTGCCCTTTCTGGAAAAAACAACAAAACACTAGGGAAACAAGTGTAATATTTTTCCCTCTCCCGATGATTGGATAGTTTGTTTAAAATTATTGCTTTAAAATATAAACCTCAGGAAATTAGGCACCCCTCAATACAGACAAAGATAAATAGTAATTGTTTTTTTCTAGTAAAATAAAAGGAAAATTAAAACTTTGGATTAACATCGCATTATATTCGGTGCTCGGTTCCCAACGCACAAATAAAATAGCTCTTTTCTCAATGGAAAACATTAGTCTCCTGCTATAAAGGCAGGGACTAACAATGACATGCTAAATGAGGGATAACATTTATTCATTCAACAATTATGTCTATTTTATTTTATTGTAAATTTTGTTATGATTAACTATTGAGTTTCTCTTAGTTGACCAGCAAAGTCTTCTCACAATAACCTTATCCAGTGTTTGATTTTCACTGGTCGAGAAATTTATCCATCCCTAACTAAAGAAACAAAGGGACTCAGAAATAATCTTCACACATTATTACAATACAAGTTCCAATTCAGAATTTGATGTTGGGACACTTGGACAACCGTTTGAACTATCCAACCATAACTGGTAAGTGACATATATTGATGGGACCATTGCACCTTTTGTTGGTTATACCATAGGCCTATCAGATTTTAATGGCATACATTATCCTCGATGAAAAATCAAAGCCTTTTTTGCACACCCACCATTGTCTGGTCTTTGAGACAAATAAAACTTCAAAAATGCAGGGAATATCATCTCGTATTGTTGTCAATAATTCGTTCTCCAAAATTCTATTTAAATGAGATCCATTCTCATGAGACGGGCACCAATAACTGGTGTTGTCAAAATCAATCTGTACAAGATTTTTGATAAGTTTTGTTATTTCCAAAAAAAATATGTAATAATACAACTTTCTCCATTTCCTTTTATTTACAAATATTATGTATTCAATTACATTCAGTTATATGTTTAAAAATTCTCACTACTATACCACATTTATCCCTCTTATACCTTTCACAAATCTTTGACGTACCCATTGCACACGAAGGTCTAGTATTAATCTATGAATACATTTTTATTTTCTAAAATTTTGATTAAGATGCATTAATTTTTTCTTTTGGGTAGCTTTTTAAATTATAAAAAATAAAAAATAAAAAATTATTTACTTTTTTGAATAAAAAGTTATAAATTTGAATTCATCCAACAAAATTAATCAAGATAATTAATTTATTAAATAAATATATATATATTTTAAAAAGTCAATAAAATAAACTTAATCTTTAATCAATTTAATTTAAAATCATTAAAATTTGTTTAGTATGTATTTAATCTTCAAAATATATTATGGTGTAACTTTCTATTTTAAATAACATTCTATTTATAAATTAGATTAGTTTATTTATATTTTCTACTTAATTTTTTTATAATTATTTTTTATTTTCTAGTTAATGCATCCATATGTATGTCACATACATTATTCTAATCAAATAATTTTAAAAGTTTTTTATATTGTTCAATGTAGGCATAACTTTCTTCCTAAAAATAAAAGTTTGCAACATAGAAATGTATTTGAAGTAACATAATGTGAATGAGATATGTGTGCACCATTTTGTAATTGCTACCTAATAGATAAAATGTCCCCAAGATAACCATGTGAAATAAGGATTCTCCCATTAGGTGGTTACCCAATAGCGGATGATAGGAACCACATAAAAAAGAATTGTTTTCTAAAATTATTACTAAGCTCTAGTTCAATTTTTATAAACATTCATGAATTAAAATATATATATATATATATATATATATATATATATATATATATATATATATATATATGTTGATTGTTGTAAAGATTGCAACCCTAGTAATATTATATCTTGACCTTTTGTCACACCTCTTCCAATGTCATTCTTGATTCATTAATTTGGTTTGACATGAGATGATTCACTCTAACCAAGTTACTTAAGTCCCTTTGATTGATTTGTCAACTTTTTTATACCCCAACTATAGAAGTTTATGGTGAACTCCTCAACACCCTAGGATCACCTGCAAGACAAAATAACCTCCACAAGAGAAATGGTAGAAATATCATGCTATGATTAAGGATGCAAGAATTTCAAAGTAAATATGGCAACCAAAATGAATATGGCAATATATATATGAATCCTTGCTTATATAGGCAAGGTGAGGAATAGGATTAGAAAATATCATGACAAGTCTCTTAATCCTATCACATGAGACAACTAACTCATAACAACCTAGGACACAAGCATTAAATAAATGCCAACTAGATAAGATAAAGTGACAACTAATGCTTAACTAGAAAGATTCCTTCCTAGGAGCTAAGTGGACTTAACAATGTAAATAGGACCTAGATAGATAAAACACCTATTTACACCAACACCTCCTCTTAAGTACAGCTTAGGGAGTACTTATACAAATAACACAAAGATGGGTCCCAACTATGAGACCATGTTAGTTACCCATGTACATATGCCATGTAATCTCTTACAAACAGAGAAAAAGAGAAAACCCAGTGGAACAAAACTCCTCCCCAAAAGAGAGATAAATACAATAATACTCTCCATGATAAATGAGAAGACAAAACTTCATTTGAGGAAAAATACCCCCCATAAGAGAGACGAGGAAGAGACCATTCAACCCGTACCCCCCCTTCCCCAATGGAAAGATCCATCATAAATCCAATCAATCCCCATCCACACAAAGGATGACAAGAGAGACCATACAACCCCCTATAATGAGATAACTTGTTGCAAAGAAGCACTGGAAGCACACATGTGGAGTAACACTACAATCCTTAATTTGACAAGGAAAGATAACTCTAATGCTAGAAACCATATTAGAGTCACTCAAGGACTTAGGTCAGAATCATGATAAAGCAATGTAATAGACCCCATGGCAAGGAAAGCTAGAACACTCGAAAGCTAGCACAACCCTAGAATCTGTGAAGCAATAGTTAATTGAAAAATGATTTGGAACTGAAATGAATTGCAAATATCAAAATTGCACCCTCTCAATTGTCAAAACATCCAAGTAATCTCTAGAACATTGTTGGGAAAATGTATCTCAACCTTGTAATTATGTGGTTTATTGTTGATAGAATGTATATATGTTTCCTAGTTACACCAATAGGTGTATACAATGGCGGCACAAAGTGAAATGTGAGCATGTTAACTTTTTTAGGAAACTTCTAGAATGGCTAACATACATTAACTAAAGGATATATTGTAAATCTAGACCGTTCATTATTGGGTTTTAGATCTAATGGTAAATATTTTGTTAGCATGCATTGCCCTAGAATGTAAATCTATTTTTATGAGGGCATTGTATTATGACTACAATAGAGTTTGTGATGATTTCTGAGAGTCTGATAGCGGTCGTGTTGTCTCTTGATCTCTAAGTGGTGATACTCCTATGAGAAGCTTGATCTACAAGTATATTGTAATCTCATTGATTTACTGAATAATATATTGGGAAGCTTTTGGAGTGTGGAGTTTTTCTCCCGAAAGGGTTTTCCCCACGCAAATCATTGTGTCATGGTATGCATGATATTTATGTTTATTTATGTTTAAGTTTTTGTAATTGTTAAAGATCTGTAAAAGTTTTGCATTATTCTCTTCTCAAGATTAGTGTAGGAAGTTGTTTGACTACCTTAGCTTCCTTACAAGTGGTATCAGAGCTTGATCACCTTTGGTTTCAATTGTGGGTTGTTGATTTTTTTGAACTAATCTAGATTTGAGTGGGAGTTTGTGCAAAAGACACTTTGTGGTTATTTTGCAAGAATTTTCAGATGGCAAGTTCACCAGGGAGAATAGAGGTGGAGAAATTTTCTAGAAATAATTTTGAGATGTGGAAGCTAAAGATGGAGGATCTGTTGATATATCGAGACCTGTGGGATGTTGTTGATGAGAATGTTTCAAGGCCCACATATCCTACTCAAGCTTCTCAATATGATGTTATGGACCATAAAGCCAAGGGTCTAATCAGATTGTCCTTGGTAGACTCTGTTTTAATTAATGTCCATTAATAGACCTCTACACAAAAACTATGGATGAAGCTTGCTGAGATGTATCAAGCCAAATCTTTAGTGAACAAGATTTCCTTGAGGAAGAAGTTGTATTCCTTGAGAATGGAAGAGGGAGGATGAATTATAGACCACCTAGAAGCATTCAATATGTTGGTGGCTTAGTTAGCATCAGTTGGTGTTAAAATGGATGAGGAAGAGAAATGTCAGATCCTGCTTTGTTCTTTTCCTAATTCATGGGATTCTCTTGTTATGGCTATTTGGGGTACTTCTGTTATTTTGAAGATTGAAGATGTGGTGGGTTCTTTTCTTTCTAAAGAGATAAGGAGGAAGGTATCCATCACTGCCAAGGAGGCCCTGAATGTTCATGGAAGACCTAAGGAAAAAGGAAAGAATAATGAGAAGTGTGAAAAATCCAAGTCTAGGGGGAGATCTAAATCTCCTGGAAAGTCCAAAGTTTTTTTTTGAAATTGTGGTAATCTTGGACATGTTTGAAAGGAATGCAAAGAAGAAAAGAAGAAAAAGAAAGTTTATTTTAATTAGGAGTCTGAGAAGGAAGATGGTGATGCATTCATTGCATCTTTGGAAACTCATGCAGGTAATGATGCATGGTTAATTGACTCAAGTGCATATTTCCATATGAACTTTAATAGAGATTGGTTTTCTAAATATGAAGAATTTGATGAAGGTAAGGTGTACTTGGGTGATGATTCTCATTTAGAAATTATTGGACATGGTAAAGTTAAAATCATGTTTCTTGATGGTAGAATAAAAGGATTAATGGTGTGTTGCATATCCGTCAATTAGCACAAAATTTGTTAATTGTGAGCAAACTAATAGATGTGGGTGTGCAGGTGGTTTTTTTCTTGATGCATGATGCAAGATGGTTAGAGGTGCTATGGTGATTGCTAGAGCTATCAGATATGGCATTCATTATATAAGGTAGAGGCATACACTGTTGAGTGCAATAGTACTTCGACGAAAATAAAGTCTTTGGAAGAAGTGAGGGTTTCACCTTCAGTAGATGGTCATGGCTTTTAAGTACCCAAGGGTGCTCTTTCTTTTGAGACAAAGTTACCTGCAGAGAAAATTATGTTATGGCACTAGAGACTTGGCCACATTGGAGAAAAGGGTCTAAGGACCTTGAAAAATAAAAACCTTGTTGAAGGTCTATCCGATTGTAATCTTGAATTTGATTTATGTGAGAATTGCATTTATCGAAAATAAAACCACGTTTAGTTTTACTCAAGTTCTCATAAATCTTGTGTTGTATTGGACCTTATTCATTCTAATGTGTTTGGTCCTATAGATGTTCCTTCAATTGGTAAATCCACATGTATTATGTTTCATTTATTTATGATTATAGTAGAAGGACATGCATATATTTCCTAAAGAGTAAATCTGAAGTTTTCAACCGACTTAAAGAATTTAAAGCAATGGTTGAGTTGCGTATTGGAAAGAAAATAACATGTTTGAGGACTCATAATGGTGATGAATTTTTCTCTAATGATTTTGATAAATTTTGTAAAGATTGTGGTATTCGTAGAAAAAAGACAACTCCATATTCTCCACAATAGAATGGAGTTGCAGAAAGAATGAACAGGACACTGATGGAGAAGGCTAGGAGTATGTTGAGTGGTGTTGGTCTAGAACAAAAGTTTTGGGTTGAAGTTGTTGCCACTACCTGTTACCTTATATTAACAGATCTCCTACATCAACTCTTGTTGATAAGACACCTATAGAGGCATGGTTGGGTCACAACCTTCATTGAGACATCCTAGAGTTTTTGGTTGTGAGGCATATGCACATGTGCTAAAGGAGAAATGAACAAAGATAGAGAATAAGGCTTTGAAATGTATCTTCATTGGATACAGTTATGGTGTGAAAGGATACAAGCTTTGGGATCCTATTGCACAAAAGGTAATACATAGTAGAAGTGTGATTTTTAAAGAAACTAAGCCTTCTTCTATTACATTGCAGCCAGAAAAAAGTAAACAGGAAGATGTGATTCAATTTCCTCCTACACCTAAGAAAGTTGGATTGAGGCCCAAGGATAGACAAGAAGTTGAGGAGAGCTCATCTAGCTTTAGATCTTCAAATGAGGTGGAAGAAACTCCAACTCAGCCTATTCATAGGTCTACAAGGAATAGAAAACCACCTAAAAGGTATTCACCTGATGATTGGAGATGTATTTTTGCTTTGAATACTAACATGGATGATCTCAAATCTGTAGAAGAGGCAATAGGTATGAATGATGTGGAATCCTCGAAGATTGCTATGGATGAAGAAATGGCATCTTTGAAAAAGAATGATACGTGGGATCTTGTACCATTGCCTGAAGGATGAAAACGTGTTGGTTGTAAATGGGTGTTCAAGAAAAAGATTTGTTTAGATGGAAGTATTGAGAAATACAAAACAAGGTTGGTTGCGAAGGGTTACTCTCAAGTTAAGGGTGTTGATTAAGGTGAGATATTTTCTCTTGTTGCAAAAATGACATCCATTAGATTTTTGTTTTTTATTGCTGCTATTTTTTATTTAGAGGTAAACAAATGGATGTGAAAACTGCTCTCCTTCATGGTGATTTGGAGGAGGATATTTATTTGATACAGCCAGAGCACTACGTGGTGAAAGGTAAAAGTAAAATGGTTTGCAAATTGAAGAAATCTTTGATGGTTTAAAACAGAGTCCTAGGATGTGGTACTAGAAATTTGATACATATGTGTTGAGTTTGGGATTTGAGCATTCTAAACTAGATCATTGTGTTTATTATAAAAATGATGGTGATTGTTTCATGTTTATTGCATTATATGTTGATGATATGTTATTTGGAAAAGGGAAAGGTATAATTTTAGAACTAAAATCTCAACTTGCTACTAAATTTGAAATAAAAGATCTTGGTGTAGCTAAACACATTCTTGGGATGGAAGTTAAAAGAGATAGAGTGAACAAAAAGCTATGGCTTGTTCAAAGTAAGTATGTGAATTCAATTTTATAGAGGTTTGATATGTAGGATTATAGACCATTGTGTGTTCTTGTTTTAGTTGGAACAAAGTTATCTATTTCAGATTGTCCTACATCTCCATCAGAGATAAAAGACATGACCAGAGTGCCTTATCGAACTGTAGTTGGAATTTTGATGTATGTTATGGTTTGTATTAGACCAGACATTGCCTAACCAATGGGAGTTCTTTCTAGATATATGTCTAATCCTGGTAGAGTTTATTGGGATGTAGTTAAAAGAGTCTTCAGATATTTGCGAGGTACCTTAGATTATTCCTTATGTTATCATAATAATATGACTGAAGATGAGATTTCCCTTGATATTTATGGTTATGTGGATTCAAAATGGGTAGGTGATGTTGATAGCAAAAAATCCACCAGTGCTTATGTGTTTACTTTGTTTGGTGGTACAATTAGCTAGATGAGTAAGCGACAGACTATGGTTGCTTTGTCTGCTACTGAAGCAGAGTATATGGTAGCTACTCATGCTTGAAAATAATCCATTTGGCTTAACGAACTATGTTCAGATATTAGTATAAAACAAGGTGTGGTGACAATTTATTGCGACATTTAGAGTGCGATATGTCTAGCCAAGAACCCAACATTTCATGTCAGGACCAAACACATTGATGTACAGTATCATTTTGTTAGAGATATGGTCGAAGATGGCAAGGTAAAGATGGTTAAGGTAGAGACTTTGATGAATGTTGTTGATTATTTAACTAAGCCTATAAGCACAGAGAAGTTTGGATGGTGTTCAAAGACTATGGGCCTTTCGGCCCCTAGAAATTAAAGAGACGATGTTTACACCCTCATGTTGCTCTTGCAAGGTGTTCGACAAGTGGGATTTTTTTGGGAAAATGTATCTTAACCTTGCAATTATATGTGGTTTATTGTTGATAAGATATATATATATATTTATATATGTTTCCTAGTTACACCGATAGGTGTATACAATGGCAACTCAGACCAAAATGTGAGTGTGTTAACTTTTTTAGGAAACTTATAGAATGGTCATACATTGAATAAAGGATATATTGTAAATCTGGACCGTTCGTTATTACGTTTTAGATCTAATGGCAAATATTTTGTTGGCCTATCTTTCCCTAGAATGTAACTCTATTTTATGAGGGTGTTGTATTACGACTGCAATAGAGATTGTGATGATTTCTGAGAGTCTAACAACAGTTGTATTGTCTCTTGATATTTGAGTGGTGATACTCCCATGAGAAGCATGCTCTACAAGTAGATTGTAATCTTTGTGATTTATTGAATAATATATTAGGCGACTTTTGGAGTGTGGGGTTTTTCTCCCGAAAGGGTTTTCTCCACGTAAATCATTGTGTCATCGTATGTATGATATTTATGTTAATTTATATTTAAGTTTTTGTAAATGTTAAAGATCTATAAAAAAAATTCATTATTCTCCTCTCAAGATTAGTGTAGGAAGTTGTTCTGCCACCTTAGCTTCCTTAAATACATCCTTTGGGGAAAAATAAAATAATTATCAACTTGGGATAGATATAATTAAAAGTGTGTGGATGGAAGTATAGAGCTCCTCAACACCTTTCCAACATTGCAAGAATTGTGAAAATTGGAGATCATGGTAAAAAGTTGTGAGCTCGGGAGCCATAAAACAAGATCTGACTTCAATGAGTAATAAATGCTAAACAATAGAAAAAAATTGTAAAATAAACTATACCACTGCAAAATTGATGAAACCACCTTTCTAATGATATCTTGTTCAAAAAAATTTGCCTCCTAGATTGCAAGTTACATGACAAAAAGAAAAAAAAATCCTTTAAAATGGCACTTGCATACTAAAACGGGGTCAAAAAACAAGCCCTTAAGGGCTAAAATTCTAGTGGTTAGATGCCCATATGACCACTACGAAAAGAAATTGTTTAAAAAATTAGACCATCACCCTGTTTTCAATAGAGTGGAAGGTGGGAGGTGACCTAGCAGTGGAGGGGGGGTGGACTAAAATTGCGCTAGTCGAGGGTGAAGCCCCCTTTTAGGTCATAGGATCATGGGCTTAACACCCCACAAAACTAATGACAAGTGAATTAAAACATTCGATTGACGTATAAAATTTAAAATGAAACTTTTATTTAATAATTTTTTTTATTGTTATGAAAGTCATATCAACAATAGGAAAAATGACAACGAAGGTACTAGTATGCCGATAGGCTATAGATGATGATGCAAGAATTGGATTACAATGATGCAAAAGATGTTGAATCAAACATAGAGAATATTTTTCTAGACCAATCAACTATAGCAATCTGTAGACTGTACATGTTGTACAACCAAGTATGACCTAAAAAGTTTGCCTCACACCCTGACTAAAAATGTTGAAAATAAGCAAATTCATAGTCAATCCCCAGGTTCTCAAGCCTCTAAGGTGCAATGGCAAGGTTCATTTTCACCCCAACTACTCCAAAAAATTATCTATCCCCTAGATCTGGCAACTAAAACCCTTCCTTCCAATCCTTGTAGGTCAATCAATATATGATGAAATTTGATGGAACAAAAGCCAAACCTGACTTTCTCTAACATCCTAGATTCAATGAAAAGGTTCTCAAGACCCCAACTCACACCCAACAAATATTTCATACCAAGATTGGTTTGTCAAATCTAGGGAGAAGTCTATAACACTGAAGCTCTAATACCATGTAGGAGTTTATGGTGAACTCAACACCCCAAGATCACTTGCAAGAAAAAATAACTTCCACAAGAGAGATGGAAGAAATATCGTGCTATGATTAAGGATGAAAGAATTCCAAAATGAATATGGCAATATAAAACTTGCTTATATAGGCAAGGTGAGGAATAATATTAGACAAGATCATGACAAGTGACTTAATCCTATAACATGAGACAACTAACTCATAACAACCTAGGACACAAAAATTAAATAAATGCACACTAGATAAGATAAGTGATAAATAATGTTTCACTAGAAAGATTCTTTCCTAGGACCTAAGTGGACTTTATAATGTAAATAGGACCTAGATAGGTAAAACACCTATTTACACCAACACAAACTAGTTGTATTATCTTCCTATTGTTTCACAATTTCCTAGAATGTTTCATGGGTTCTCTTCCTCAATGCAAATGCATAAGTTATGGCCCTATAATATTAGATACATTGACAAAGGTTGTTTGTACAAAAATATTTAACTTAAATTTTGACTCTATGTAAGTAATTAAACATTAATATAATTTGTATTTATATAATACTTTTTTATTATACGTCTAAATATATAAATTATGTATGTGTATGTGTATGTGTATGTTTTGATTATATGGGAAAAATAGGTTTTGAAGGGGCCTAAAACCCAAACCAAGAAAATTATACTGCAGAAAGATAAAACACAAACCATCAACAACCCAACAACAACAACATTAAACAAAAAATACAAGACAACACCAACTGCACAAAGGTATTGAAGGGACCTTGAACCCAATACAAGGTTTTGACGCAGGCCTTAAACCCAAGAAAAGAAAGGGACTTAAAATCCAAATAGGAAATAAGGACTACCTGATTCAATTAGGCAACCACCAGCATGTAACAACCAGATTGTAGTATAACACTTAACAACAAAACCCAATGAGTCTAAACTTCCCACCTCAATAGGGAAGTTAAAGATTAAAACTAAACATTGAAGAGCTTCAGCCTTCTCATAGCACCAACCATCCAAAAACATCAACTAACCTCTACCTCAATAAGAGAGGGCTCCCCTCTATAGGAGAGGATGAAAAGAGAGCCTTTGCCACAAAACATAGACCTTCCCACTAGATCCATAGCACCCCTGTCCACCTCAATAGGAGAGAGCTCCACCTCAAAAGGAGCAGCCTCCACCTCCATAGAAGACATCATTTATATAACCTGATAGAAATATGCTATGCCCATAGAAAGGAAAGTCATGATATCCTTTGACCTAGTAGCAAACTAGAGCACAAAAGAAGGAAAAGAACACTCCTCAGCCAACAACCTTGAGAGAAGAAACTTATGAGCCTAAAGCATATTTGAAGGAGCCTAGCTGTCAGGAAGAACACACTCGCAACCTGCAAATCAAACTTTAAAACCAAAAAGGGGGAAGAAAACCCTCTATAGAAAAAAAATCTGAGAGTCAACATCCAAGAAAAGAGAAGCCATAAAGGCTTAATTGAGCCAAAAAATAGCCCCCTTCAACTACGAAAAAAACACCCACCAAAGGGGATTTAGGGTATCTTCAACATAAGGAAAGGTAGCCACAACTTCAAATAGAACTAATAAAGAGCCAACATCTAGTTGAGGACACCACCAACACAAACCCCACTATCATTTATATAGACCAAGCCCCTCAGAAAATAAAAAACTTAGAAGCTAGGAGGGGTACACGATAGCTCCCATAGAGAGCCAAAGAAAAAGGGACAACACAAGGGAAAGAGGAGATCCCCATGCAACCAAAAAAACACCAAGGCAAAAAACCAACCAAAGGAAAAAGAACAGAAAAAACTCCCAACCACAAAATATCTCCAACACAAAGCAAGGGATAGAAGCCAAGCTTAGAGGACACATGGGAACACCCACCCCTACAAAAGTAGTAGCCAAAGAAACCATGGCCCAAAAACAAGACGAGCCCTCACAACACTTGTGACAACAACAAAAGGAAGATCCCCCCACCTGAGCCTCATTGCCAAGCCCAAATAGCGGCCAACGACTAACCCACAAAGGATCTAAGCCAAAAGATGAAATAGGAACAACCAACCACCACTTGGAAGCCACAAAGAAGCCAACAACAAAAGCACCAAGCCAGGAAACCTTCACAAAAGGGAAAAGAGAGAACAAATAATCATTGGTCAACTCTCATTGCAGGGAAGGTCCAAAGTTAGAGCCATCACTCGGAGCATCGACCACCATGACCTCCTTCAACCACACGCAAGCTACAAGAAAGGAAAAAATAACCCTCCCAAAACAACCCAATAAAAAGGAAAAGGATTGATCCAGTTGGCCTTGTCGATTACCCTGTTGGTGATTCAGATGATGAAATTATTTTTATAGAAGATGAAATAAGGCAAGGTATTCCATCCCCTCAAAGAGACATAGTGCCACAAAATTTGAGTCTCAGATTGAGCAAGGAATACTTGAGTGGGATAAACAGTTTAGAGGATGTGAGGGCTTAAGCTTGTGAGAGATTCATGGATGATGATGCCTTTGTAAAAATAAAAGCATTTCAAGAAATGTGTGGAGGCAAATGAAATATGAGTATGTAATGAACATACAAATGAAGGAAAGCAAGAGCCTTGAATTGCCAAAAACAGTTATAGAGGTTGAAGTCTGAAATGAGATGAGGACCAAGTATCTAAACATCACTGCAACTGAGGGAAGGGAACTTGTTAGAAAGAGTGGTGTATTGCTTCTACCAAAATGGGATTTGGTATTAGCTATATCATTTGATACAATCAGAAGACATGATGAACCCATCTTCAACATAGAAGAGGAAGTTACTTTTCGCCTAAGAGGACCAACTTTTAGCTCTTAGTGGGAGACACCATCCATTTGAGGTTTAGCTCCAAGCACAAAGAATCAAGAGGTTGTAGAACTGGATACTAGAGTCAGAGGAGTGTTAATCATAAAAAGAGTATTAGACATATCGACTATTGAAGTAGCTATAATGAATGTAAATGTAGCTTAGTTCACTAAGGCCATAGTGAGTCCTTGACTAAAGAAAGGGACAAATTTAGAACATAATACAATGATATAGTGGTTGAATATAATGTGGGCTGACAAAAAATAGTAGAATTGTAATTGCAAATGGCATTATGGAAGGAAAATTTTTAATCAATGCAACCAGGGTCGTCACAAGCAACAATTTTTCCTCCACTTTCCCCACATGATTATTTTTCATCCTCTCCTAATCTTTCGCCACCTCCAATCCCAGATAAGGTTATACCTCCTAATTCTAAAGATGTTACCATTGCACCATCAACTTCAGATACATTAGATACACCTCCAACTGAGGAGATCACCAAGGAGGAGTTGATAGAGAAGCTTAAAACTTATGAGGATAGGTGTCAGCAGCAAGATGAATTAATTCACTTGAGCAATTTGAAGATAGTGATTGTTTTATTGGAACACCTGAATAAAGGGATTAAGAGGAGGCTAATTAGCATTCATTCCAACTATTATTCAATGTTTGGTGCAATAAGAAATTTTCATAGGGATAAAGAGGTTTTTATCCCATTAATGGATAAATGGATCCCTAGGGCACAAATACTGAGGGATATGGCCACTGGATCAACACATGATGCAAATTGTCCTTCCAATATTGTCCCAAGTCTTAAGCTTGTGAATGCAATCAAGGAATTATGTGGGATGATTGAACCATTGGAAATGAATATCAGGGAATTGGTGAAGAGGTTTGATTATTGGAGTTTCAGTTTTCTCTCATATATTCTAGATGAAAATGGTGAAGCCAAACCTCTACAATAATGGAAGGACCAAGCAGACCTATAAATTGATAGCAACTTAGACCAAGATAATCTATGATTGGATAGGGAGATGTTAAAGAGCAATATGGATAAGCTCAGCCATGAGCATTTTTCAGGAGTTTGACAAAGAGGCAAACCAAGTGGTGATCAAATACAACCCATATAGGAAAAAGACAAATGATATTATGGGATTTGAATGGCCTACTGAGGAATAATTTGAGCTCTGGAAGTCCAAATATTTTGACATCTTGGACCTATAGGTTGTTGTAGATGTGAATGGTAACTAAAATTTTGACCTTATGTCTGCAACAACAATGGTGACAATAGAAGTATAATACATGGCCTGGAACTAGTACAAATTAGGCCTTAGATATATCAACGTTCAAATATTGTACTTTCTCAAGTTCAAATGTGATGACATGGACTACAGACCTGGAAGTGCTTTGGTGTTTTTTGCTTTCTTCATTTTATGCTTTTTCATCCTCAAGTTTTGGAGCACATGGAAAGGGGTGTGTTACTCATGGAAAGAATAATCTGCACTAACTAAAATGCCTTTTGGAAGGTAGGAGAATCTTCATCAGCAAATAAGAAATGGTTTTTGTCTTATGTGAACATCTCCCTCAAATTTTGGCAAATATAACTGCCTTTGAATGCAAACATGTGAATGTCAAATAAAAACATGACATGTGTACAATTTAGCGCAAAGCTTGTTTTGCTCCCTTGTTCTTATAAAAGGGAATTCAAGGCCAATTGTATGGGGGTTGTTAGCAGATTGATCTTAGAGAAGTTTTCTAACCAGGTCTAGATAATCGAATATGAGTCTATTTTAGGTTCTAAAAGTCTTTTGAGTCTTGTAATGGTGAATATGGTAACAATATTGTCTTATTTTGGGATACAAATGGAAAAATATTCAAGGCTGGTGTTCTCCATTGTATACTTTGCATAGATTATGAATATAAAGGAATCAAAGATTGCTTCTATTCATCTTCTTGTATTTCCTTGAATGTCTATTCATTGTTATTACGCTTGTTCAAAGAATGAGTTAAATATGTATTAACATGGATAAAAGTTTGTCTAAATGTATGCATGGATTATTAAGTATCATTGGTTAAGATTCTAGTATTAATGGCTTAAGGCATCATTGATAAACTTTTTTATGACATGAATCATGCTATTACATATTTTCAATTATGTGATTTTGGATTCTCCTCCCTAGGATAAGGCATTAGTCATGTTATATTACAATCTCCTAGACCTTTCATAGCAACTACATTCAAAATCAATTTTGAACTCAATTTTCTATGTGAATGTATGTCGAGTTGAATTATAACATTTTCGCATGCTTAAATATGACGTTACCATGAAGATTAGTTAAATCTTTAAGGTGTTTCATCTATTAAGCAGTTTAAGGAGAATTTATCTATTAATTTATAATGTATATGATAATTGGCACAAAAGTATCTAAAGATACATTATAGAGATCACCTTCCTGGGTTTTGCAAAGCCCAAAGTGCAGAGGGAAAGCTAACAAGCTTTCACCTATTCATTGGCCAATCCCTCAAAGTTATTGACAATTAAATTTGGAAAATTCATAGATAATTTAATGAGATAAAGTTTGCTTCATTAAAAATAACCAAGAAAATGAAGGACCTTAGCTAGACACTTTCAATGTCTACTTCAAATTTTTCTCAAAAATTCCAATTTGAAACCTTGGGTTGGACCTTCGAAATTAATTAACTTGACAAGATAATTTGTGAGATCGTAGTCCTTGAAACGAGCTTTCCAACAAGTACAATTTTAATATATTTTCATTTTATTATGTATTTAATTTCTAATTTTTACTGAACATAGGTTTTTCATTGAACACCAAATTATTTGTTTCACACATGTAGAAAAATAGTAAAATAATGAAAAAAAGTTAAAAAAATATTTGTGAACTAGGTTTTTTTTCATATTACAAGAATCAAAATTGAGTAGCCGCCCCCTTATAAACTATAGTGCACCTGGTAAACTTTTTTCACGTGAATGATGACACTGGCGCAACACGCCCTCTAATACCACAGGGATGGTGGGGAGACTAAACCTTGTGACCTCTTTCCTGCAACAAGATGCTTTAGCCAATCAAGCTAGGCCCATCACCCCATTTGTGAATTAGGTATTGATGCCCTTATTTCACCAAAAATAAATTAATGAATTTTGATATATACACAATAAGTTATGTGTGATGACATACATCTATGTCCAAATTATAATTACCCTAACTTCAAAAATTAATTAAAAAACTGTGTAACAAAAAATTATGAAAAAATATTCATACACTAGATATTGATGATACAAATATATATGTCAAAAATTAGAATTTTATCCTTTAAAGAAAAAAAGTTGTGTGTGACAACATAAATGTTACTTCTAAAAAATGTTGTTTACTATAAAAAACTAGTTATTAAAAGTTACGTAGAAAGATTCACAATTTATTTCAAAAAATAAATAAATAAATAAATTTAAAATCTACACACAAATTGCCACAAATCACTAGTTCGCATCATCTTGAAATTCTTAACAGTTTAGCAGCTATAGGTCTTAGAAAGTGAAGATTTAGTTAAAAATATTGATATCAATGTCCAACTTTGACCAAAAAGTGGGGCTCACTATTATGGGATTACCCATATATGATATTTACTATATTTTTAAAATGAAATCAAAGTAATGAATGGTAGGTTTTCGAAAAAAAAAACTAAAACAGATGTATTATGAAAATATTTTTTAAAATAAATACTATACATGAAATTAAAATTAATATCTCTAGGCTTTGTTTTAGATGAACATGTCTAGGATATGTATAATAGTATATGATGCAAGTATATTACTATACCAACATTGAAAAACACCCCATAATGTCAAAATGACAAGGATTTGAAGAAAAAAAACATGTCTATCTTTTGAAAATGGTCTATCTATATAATTACGAGGACACGTAAGAGTCGAAAGTAGTGATCCAAGTAGTAGCGGGGAGGACTATCTAGAGAGGAGATAACCTAATACCTACACATCGTAGCTTGACACATGTCAAACTCAAATTCTTAAATAATACATTAGATTTTCATGAAAATTTCAACATATCTCTATACAAACTAAAGTTAAAGTTAAATATATACTTTTAATCTTTGTAATATAATGAAGACTATTTAAAAAATCTTATAAATTATATTTGATAATAATAATAAGTAAGTTTTTAATGAATTAAAGATTTTTTATGGTTCTATTCTGACTGCAACATGATAATGTGAAAAAGCAAAAGATTTTTTTTAAAGTACAATTAATCACTTCTTATTCCAACTTTTTCAAAAGTTAAAAAACTCCTTTCCCAAATAATTCTTATTCCAACTTTGTCAAAAGCAAAAATTGACATGGAATAAAAACTTAAATCCCAAATGAAGAAACGTATAGAATAATGGTATAAAGCAGTAAATGTGGTTGCTTTTGAAGATGTCGCTGACGTGGCATCAGCGTGTTTCACGTTCTAAACATACGTCATTAGGAAAGGTGGAAATCAAAGGGAATGATCGGCCCCACTTTAATAGCTTTTACTAATTTTTATTTTTAATACCTAGTATAATTAAATACCTTTTAGCTTGTCAAAAGTAAGAGATTAAATCAAAAAAATTAATTCTTAAGTAAGGAAATGTTAAGAGTTATTTTATTTTAGAAATATTTTATTTATCATATAAATATAAATGTATAAATTTAAGATGTATTCTTTAGTGTAATATTGCAAGGATATAAATCTTTGTTTTCTATAATTTTCTTAAAATCATAATGATAGTATTAAAATGATACTTATATAAAAAGTTAGATGAATATCTTATTTGTTGAATTAGTTAGCATTGATATCTTAAAATTAGTTATCATTATTATTTACAATTATATTAGAAGAGATAATTAATATAGATGAATATTTATTAATTGTTTAGTCTTTGTGTAATATTAATATATAATGCTCTTTTCAATTGATGTTATCAATGATAAGTCTTATGTTATCTCCTTAGAGAAATAAATTGATTCAAGTATCCTACACAAGGCGAACATAGAATTAAAAGGAAAATCATCAAAACTGACTATTATTATGAGGGATTGCACCTGAATGCAAAGTTGTAAAGCTCAGCAATCCAATGTAACATGGAAACACTTTCGAGCCTATGGCTGCTCATAATGAAAGTGAATCTCTAGATTATGGGTTGGTTCCCCTTTTTATTTGCAATGAAACTAAAAGACTTATACATGAAAAGGGATATAAGGCTAAATGGAATGCAAAACTGAACTTAAAAGATGGTGATGCACCTAACTGTTGATGAACTTGCAATTTGATTCACAGTGACTTTTCAATGTTTCTATTTGCACAACTAAATCCAAATAGCTCAATCACATTAATATTTCATATAGAGGCTTTGACAAAATTATCCTTTTCAAAGGAAAAACTATGTTTTCACAACTAAAATGATAAAAGTGGTGACATGCACAATGTATAACCCGTGAATTTAAACTTAACTGCATAAATACTTATGAGAGACACAAAAAATTCCTTATCAGATCAAACACAATGACGACGCCTGAAATCTTGAAGGAAAAAACTTGATACTATCGAAAGGTGAAAGGAAAAAATATCTGCAAAATGACAATATATGATAACTTGTAAAAGTTGTATATATTAAACTGTAGATGTGAGTTACAAGATAATCTCTTTGCAAAAAATAAGAACCAAGGAAAAAGGCTGTCTTTTCCAATATATACAATGGATGGCTCCAACATGCATGAAAAACACTAAAGTGTAACTGAAGTCCGAAATATCATCACCTCCAAAAAATCCACAAGTAAAGAAGAAAAGCCTTAGATAAAGGGGTCGAAACTGAAGAAGTTTGAGAAAAATTAGGCTCAAACTCCCTCTCAAAACCAGTTTGACTAGAGTTGGCCTCAAAATTGTAGGAAATCATGATAAAAGTCTCCAGTTTGACTCTAAATGCATGAAAATAACCTTCAGTCCCACCTCCTCGCATGATCAATTCACTTCACTGCTATTCAATCTCGAGTTCCACTCTCAGCTTGACTTTTTGCATGATTTTGAAGTGAAGGTAAGCAATTTTTAAATAATATTAAAGTAATAAGTAAAGAATTACTTTAATAAATGTTACATATTTGCCTCCTTTTTCCACATTTGCATGACATATATTAAAGCAATTTATAATTCATTGGTTTAATAATGTTTATATTATTATCTTGTTTCGAAAACATGCAAAAAATTATGAGGAACTTGAGGAACATTGAGTTTGGAAAATGAAAGCAAGACATCACAAGGTAATTTGAGGAGTTTACTTGGAGTTTGGCTTACAAATTTGCAAAATTTGCACGAAGATACTAAAGGTATTTAGGGATACCTAATGCATGGAATTTGAATAATGCAAAGTCTCATTTTTTTAAAACATAAGGAAAAATTCCTTAAGTTAATGATCGGCCAAACAATGGTAAACAAACCCTAATGACAAAACTGCGTCCAAGTCTTCTTTTCATTTCATTTGCATTTTTTACTTTGGAAAAGACTTTGTTTTTGCAAATAGTTGTCATCATTAGGGTTCGAAGCTTGATCTTCAACCATTCTTTACTGCTTTAGGGTGATTTCCTGATAGATTTTTGTAGGAAAGAACAAGGTAAGTTTTTTTTTTAAATACAAATCTGGGCTTTATTCCTCATTTTTTGAAGCATATTTTGGCCTTCAAGCTGTGGCCTCACCATATTTTGTTGTGTTCTTTGATTTTTTCATTGTTGATGCCAATCATTGTTCTATTTCAGGCCATTCTACTGGTTTTAGCTTTTGGAGGCCTTTCTATGAGAAAACTCACGGATTTGAACGTACTTCCTTCACCACAAGAACCCATGTAAGCTTTATAGGTTTTTCATATTCTTTCTTTGATAAAATACTCTTGCTTTTGTATGAAGTTCTAGATATCTCAAATATTTTGTATAAGTTCAAGCTTCCATCTTCTAGGTATTTGTTTTCTTGTTGTATGTTGCTTCCATTCTTGAAGCATTTCCAAGCTTCCAAGCCATGACTGTGGCATACTTTTATGATGTATTTCTCTTGTGTTGTATGTTGCTTCCACTCTACAGGTTGTGGCTATGTAAAGCTTAGGTCATCTTGTCTCATTTCAAATGAATTCACTGGTTTGATATTTTTTGGAAAAACCCTAGTATAATTTGAGTTTTACCACACTTGCAGGCCACCATCTCATAGTGCCATGATATTATTGTTTTTCTTGCAAATCTTTGATTAGTGTCTCATATGCATTGTTTCCCCATTGTGAGTGAAAATACTATACAGGTTTTGTATACTTGAATTATCTTTTCATTTGCTATTTTACATTGATTGACTCAATTCCATGCTATTGAAAATATCATATAATGGTATCCTGTCAATGTTTAGTATAGCTACCACTGTCATTTGATACCTTTGACATTAATCCCTGTTATGGATATCATCAAAACTAAAAAGAAAAAGACTCACACCCATTTTATGCCCATGCTAAAAGATATTGTCATAGCCCCAAGTCGGGCTGAAATGAGTATGAATCTTAAGGCTTTTAATTTTTTTATCTATTTCCAATATGGGCAATAATTACGAACCTTGAAAAGCCTTCTTTTATCTCTATTAGTGACAACATTTGTGATAGTGATACTGCCTCTTGATGAACTATCATCCCTCCATTGTGATTCCTCTTTATTCAGTTGATTGTTCTTCTTGTTTTACACATGCTCATGTGAACATAACATTAGCTTCTACAACTTCATTATCCTTGTTCAAAAAGTGAACATACTAACATACATTTTCTTTGGAAAAGTTAATATATCACTGTATTCTTAAGAGCATGTTCTGCACCTAAAATTTTGTTCCTTTGTGTAGCATACACAGATTTAAGCTTTTATCTACCTTTATGCACTTATGACTGTAATATCATACAACATATATGACTGTCATATCATACAACATATATGATTGTCTTTTAGAACACTGCTTGCATCCATCACTATGATATACATTGTAGCTACTTGTGACCTCCACTTTTGAAATGTTACATCAAATCCCTCTTAAAATCTAAAAGGGTAGCACGTTGCTCTCAACCCTTGTGGGAGCCCATTCTATCCACATGTTGAAATGATGAAAAAGATTAATCAGTAATGAAATATGTACCTGTACCTGCATAGTGAACAAACATGTTAGATAAAATAGATACATCTCTTGATGATTTGCTTTGGATATCTTGGATACAGTTGTTCATTTTTCTTTTCTTGATCAGTTATAAGGTAGCAAGTATTTCCTTGATTAGACATGCATAGGATTTGTATGGAACCTCGAGCTCTAACAAAACCTTTCAATCAACTATAGGTTTCTCTCCTAGAGCTACAACTGGACAACTCAACAATACTGGCACAACCTCCAACAATGGGATTCATCATTCACTAGGAAATGGCGGTGGGTGAAGCCACAATAGTGGTTTACAATTGAAGTGAGGAAGGAAAACTCACAAAAAATGAATGCATGGCAAAAAACTTAATTTTAGGGGTTCGTACAAACCTATTGGTTCGACTAAACCCATTAGGGGTTCGCTAGAACCTGGGTTCAAGCAAACCCTTTTAATTCTTTCCTGCCAAAAAATCCAACAAAACCCCTTATAAAAGGGGGGTTCGAACGAACCCCTAGAGGTTCGTTCGAACCCCCCTTATTCCTCATCCCCCCCTGAGACACAAAACAAACTTGAATTTTGGCACTTCTGAGCTCGGGTTGAGGATGAAAATGGAGGAATCTTCACAAACCCAACTGGAATTAGGTACTCCTTAGAACGAGCTATCCAATGAATATAATTTTAATATGTTTTGGTTTTATTATGTATTTGGTTTTTTAGTTTTATTAAACATAGTTTTTCATCTAAAATGAAGATCTTTGTTCTGCACATGTGGACAAATACCAGATTATCAAAAAAAAATTTGAAAAATATGAGTGCACTAGATATTGAAGTCCTTGATCCAACAAAAAAAATAAAATTGAATTTCGATATATACAAAAAAATTATGCATTATATGGTCGCGCTGTCTAAATTGTAATTGGTTTGACTTCGAAACTTGATTTAAGAAAAAATATTCAATAAAAAACTATCTAACCAAGTAGAAGCACTAGATATCAGAGTTACGAATCTAAATTCGAAAGAAGTAGAATTTTATCCTACATGGAAAAAAGTTATGCGTTATACGGTGTGTGTCACTTTTATAAAATGTTGTTTTTTGAAAAAAAAAATAGTTTTCGTGGGAGATGGAAAAAGAAGTGCAATCTGATTCCAAAAATTTTGAAAAAAATATTTTTAGAATCTACAGAAAAAATGTGACGAGACTCTAGTTTGCATCATCTTCAAATTCTTCATAGTTTAGCGCTATAGGTGCCCGAATGTGAAGATTTAGTTAAAACTAATAATTTCAGTGTCCAGTTTGGCCAAAAATTGTAAACCACTATTGTGGGATCACCCGAGTCCTATATCTAATTTTATGCATTTATTTTCCTTGCATTTACTTGTCTTATAGATCTTTTTAGATACAGTTACTCCCATGGCTTGTGTGGGACTACAAAAATATTGTTTTTTTAAATATATCAGTTATTTCATATCATATAATGATTTATGTATTTTCATTTGTGAATCAGTTACATAATATGAAATAACTAAATGAAATATTCGAAGCAAATGCTTAGTAATGATGAATAATGACAAAACATATTTGAAACATGAACTGCAGAAAATAGTTTAGCTTCAAAACCTAATAATATTTGAATGTCTAATTTTCTTATCTAGATTGCCCATGTTTCAAAATTTCTTTTCACCCCATGTTAACAACTTCCTAATAAAACTTTACTAATTGAGTTGGAAGCTAAAAATTAGTAACATTTCTAGCAACCTCCTAGTGTTTTTTTCATGCTAAATAAGTAAGATCAGTTGCCTTACATATCCATTGGGTATGGAGTCCATTATTTCGTTCCTTTGGACTTAAAACCTCTGTAACTCAGCTATAGAAACCATACATCAACAAACAAAACTAAAAGAAACTAGCATAACTCGGTATAAGATAGAACCAGAAAATTGTGTAACATCTACACTAATTGGAAACAAAACTGAACTGAAACTACTGTGCAATGAAATTTTCCATGACACTTATTAGCTGAAAACTACCCTACCCTACACTATCCAGCAATGGTAGTGTTCAAACATGACCATTCATTAGTTTCGAGAAAAAACTGCCCTTTCTCACCAACTTAGGACATTCTTCATGCCTGCAAATTGTCCAATAGTGATGGAGGAAAAGTAAATGCTAAGTGCACAAATGAGATACTTCCCCAATCATGAAAATCACATCCCTTACTCTCTTAGACAAGAGATGTTTGCAACTATTTTGAATAGGGTTAGCAAACTGCATTGATTCCTTTTGATATTCAATATTGTGCTCCCAAGGATGTACTTCTACTAGTAACTCTTCTTGAGTGTCTTCCAACTGTGTCAGGCGTCTGATAGTACATCCCCTTGTGTTGACACCCATTTTGACATCTTTTCCCTCATGATTTTTTTTTGATTTTGTAGTCTCTTTTGACAGATAAGTTTTGGACTACAGTATCCTCCTGCAACAATGTTGATTGGATTTGGCTTATAGGAGTTGCATCTCATGTTCTCCATTTTGATTTTCTTCATTCTTTGGGGTAGTTGATTGATGCATTTCAATTTTAGTAATTATAATTTCCCTTGAAAATGAACCATCAAGATGTTCAACCTCTTGATCAAGAAGCTAACACCCCTGCTGGATAATTGAGAAAAGGTCCTCAATCCACTCCTCATTTGGTTTCTCCTCCATTCTTGAATACAACTCTTCATCAATAAACTGTGGGAGTTCTTCAAAATAGTTCATGTTGTCCTCTTCTATAGGTTGTAAGGAATTTTCCCCTACAACATCAATAGCCTCTTTGACTTGAATAGGCTAATCACATGTTGGTTCATATGATACTAGCTTATCATCTATGTTAGAACAAAAAACTTCTATGATGCTTGAAAACATGTTCTCATCTAACTCATAACTTTGCATTAAATCCAGATGAGTTTTATCATTTAGTTGCTCCATACTAGGCATAGATGCTATCATGCATGTGATATCCTCATTTTATAATGATAATAAATTTCCACAATCCATATTGTTGAGTAAATTTTTTTTTGGATTAGATTGTGTTAAAGTTGTTTCTGGAAATTTATTATCATTAATTGATACCCTTCATGGGAGGGAATCATGTTTCAAAGCTAAATAGCTAGAGTTGCTGAGGATCAAGCTCATAAAGAAATTTGCAAAATTAGCCTTTCTAAAAAGATGCAGAGATTCCAAGCTGATTCCTTCCTTTGCCAAGATCAACCATCATCTGCACAACCACCAAACCAATCTCATTTTCATCTGGACTAGCTTAGCCCTCCTCAGATCTGTCATCAAAGCTACTAGGTCATCCATTAACCATCTGAATTTGAGGCTTTGACCTCTTCATCTTGAACTTTCTAATGCTCTTCACCCGAACATTTGGATTCGCCTGGATGTTTCTTCGCATATGAGAGCTCAAGGCCACTAAGAAGCATTCATAAGGAGGAAACTAAGGAATTTTTTTTCTTTGCAACACAAACACCTTGCATCTTCGCAATCCATTTTTTTGGGCTCCCTGCCCTCTGGTCTTTCTCACACAGTTTCCAACCAAGTCTTGTGTGTGAGGAAAGCTTTGACCCCGTTCCAAACCTCTCTGCACTGCCCTCCGTCCTCTCCCCACGGTCCTCCTCAACTGGTTTCTATCAATGTCATTCTAGACACTCATGCCAACTGTGTCCCAAGCCTTACGCATGAAAATTATCCTGCCCTTTCTTTCAATCAATTTGTTGTGCTCATTTCTTCCCCTCACCCTTTGGTATCTCCAGCCATGGTTCCTACTTCTTGCTTGTCACACATTGCTTCCAAGTTTGTTCAGGCCTCCAGGTGTGTTGCAACTATCTTGCTTGGTCAAAGTTCTCAGATTTCGACTTCTCAAGTTTTTCAGTCTAATGGTGGTTTAGTGAACTCCGCCAATCATCATTATCCTCTTAGTAGGAAAGATCCAACAATTTCTCTGGATTGAGGTTCTCAGATGGCGCCTCATCATTCTCCTCTCTTCGGTAACATTCTAACAGTTTCCCTTGATCAAGCTTCTCAGATGGCCACTGTGTCGGAATTCCTGTCTAACGGCCACTCTCAGGCTTCCATCATCCATCAATCTCCTCTCAATGGGAATGATGAAGGTACGGGCTCTTGCTCTATCATTTTTTCATCTTCCAACATTAATTTCTCTAAATATTCTTTTGATCGCAACCTTCCTCGAGCCTCTCCCAAGGTCAGCTCTCAACCAATTGTATCTTCTTGCTCTCAGCATTCTGCAACAACCTCTTTGTTTGCTCTCCACATTCCCTCCTTAAGTGGGGTGTTGTATCCCTCTCTCCTTTCATCCATCTCTGCCCTCCAAGTGCCCTCCTTGAGTGGGGTGGTGTCTACCTCTCTCCTTTTTGCTAGCTCTGCTCCTCTCGTGTCCCATCTCTTTTCAACATTCTTCTTTACCGTCCCTTCATTCTTGCACCCCCAAGCTTACTTGCATTCAAGATTGGGAGTCGAAACTTTTGGTCAACCTTTCTTCTGCCCCCCTTGATCCGTTGGCTGCGAATTTATTAAAAAGAGGTATGAGTTTTTCCATCACCCCGCATGTTATTCCTCACTTGTCCTTCCTCATTGAAATCGCAAATGTTGTGCGCTCTCTTCCTTTGGAAATCACCGAAGAAATCAGGCAAGATTGTGTAGTCACCCTTCATTGCGCAAAACCCCCTAAGTGCAATATCCCTAAAGTTGAGATCATTTCCTTTAACAATATGGTGTGCAATAATAATCTGATCATTTGTAAAGCTAACAAAGGGAATGCCACTGTCATCATGAACAAGTGTGACTACATCTCCAAAATGCATGACCTTTCTGATATGAGTTTCTATAAGATTTTATCTCACAACCCGTGTTCCAAAATTTTAAATAAGGTTAAGCATGCATTATCCCTTTTTTCCTTTGATGAGGCTACCAAGAAGCATTTGTTACCCTCTAAAGAAGTGGTTCCCCGAATCTATGGTGTCCCTAAAATTCACAAAAAAGGTATTCCGTTGAGACCCATTGTGGATACCATAGGCTCCCCCACTTACAAATTGGCATCCTTCCTTGCCAAATTTATCTCCCCTCTAATTGGAAACTTTGATTCCAACATCAAGGATTTTGACCATTTTGTTCACTTTGCCAAGAATGTCAATATGGAAAATGGGGACATTTTTGTTAGTTTTGGTGTGGTTTCTCTCTTCACCAAGGTTCCCTTACCTACTTGGGTGGATTGTCAAGCGTAAGTCTAATGATGAGATTGCCACTCTTGTATAGTTATGCTTGAGATCCACTTTCTTCACTTTCCAAGATGTCATCTACGAGCAAGTTGATGGTGTGGCTATGGGTTCCCCACTTTCTCCAGTCATAGCTAACCTCTATATGGAACATTTTGAGGAATCTGCCCTTTTCTCCTTCCCCCTCAAGCTGAGATGGTGGAAATGTTATGTGGATGACACTAATGTTTGTTGGCCTCACAACCTTGATAAGCTTGAGGAGTTCCATGTTCACCTCAATAATTTAGCCCCATGCATCTCCTTTACGAAGGAGATTGAATTTGACAGCCAACTTCCTTTCCTTGACATCTTTCTCATCAAAATACCAAATGGTACCCTCGATCATCGTGTTTTTCGCAAGGCCACCCACACCGATCTCTACCTCCACTCTTCTTCTCATCACCACCCTTCCCAAAAAAGTGGTGTCCTAAAAACCCTTGCTTTGAGAGCCTTCCGTATCTATGATGAAGACAACCTAGACCAAGAACTGGCCCATCTTCGTAGAGTCTTCATCTTGAATGGGTACAAAAGCAAGCAAATCTCTCGAGCCTTCAACCAAGCAAAATCTTATTTTTATTCCAACTCCTCATCCACCAAGCTGGTGTTCCTCCTCGGTGCCTCCCTCCCTTATGTTGAGGGCATCTCTAAAAAAATCTCTAAGATCCTTCTTAAAAAGGGTCTTAGTTGTGCCTTAAAGCCCTATTCCACTGTGAAGCATCATCTCCCCTCCCTCAAGGATTCTAGAAGCGTTTTGTTTGAGTCTGGAGTCTACAAGGTTAGTTGTTCTTGTGGCATTCCTTATATAGGTGAAACTGGTCGATCTTTTTGCACAAGAATCAAAGAGCATAGTACAGATATCAAGTATGAGAAAGTTGACAAGTCTACTCTGGCAGACCACTCATCTTAAACTAAGCACCACATTTGTTTAGAAAACACTCAATTTTTGTGCAAAGAAGACAACTTTTTCAAGAGAAAACTCTAGGAAGCCATTCATATCAATTTCCACCCTTCTAAGCTAAATCGTGATGAAGGGTGGAGTCTCAATAACGCTTGGCAACTGTTACTGTCCAACTTGCATAACATGGCTCAGTCTTAGCCTTGGCTTCACCCCGCTTGGGTGGTGGGTCCCCTTGTTGTTGGCTTCCCTTTCATCTTTCTTTCCTGGCCTCCTCCTTGCTTTCCCCCATGCCTCTGTCTTTCCAGGGGTTTGGAATCTCCCCTCTCTTCTTTCTTCCTTGTGGTTGTCTCGTCCTTCCCCTCTCCTTTGGCTTTAGCCCTCTTCTTTCTCCCACTTATGTTGTGGTTTCTTTTGTGTGTGGTTGGTTCGTTTTTCCTTGGTTATTTTATTTTTTGTTTTTAGTGTTCTCCTCAACTCCTTCCTTTAGGTTGTTTCGTTTTTGTGGCTTCTTTTGTATCTTATCTCTTTTTTTCTTTTATTTTTTGGGAATTGGTATATAATTAATTAAGTTTATATTTTTATTTATTAAGTTATTTATATACTTTATTGCTTTTATTTTTGTAATTGATTTGCTTTTGTATTTTTAATCTTAATAATTTTGTTTTGCTTTTTGTAGTTTTAAGGTTATTTGATGTTTCATTTTATTTACTTGTATATATTGTTGTTTTTATTTGCTTATAGTTTTTGGATTGACCTATTCTTGATTTTATTTCATTTTTAATTTTGTCCCTTTCTTCTTGTTTATTTTATTTTATTTTTTCATTCTTTTTTTTTCTTATTTTGATTTATATTTTTGTTTGGTGTATATATATATATTATTTTCATTATTATTTTTGTATTTCCTTATTTTATTTTATTTTTGTCTCTTCGGTTCTCTTTAGTTTTTTGTCATCCCTTATTTTTTCCTTGGTGTCTAGTTGAGTTTTAGTCATTTTTTCTTCCTTATGGTTGATTTTTATTTTTATTGTTGGGGCTTTTGTCTTGGTTCTTTGACTTGCATTTTTGGGTTTTTGTTTTTGTCATTTTTAGGGTTTTATTCTCCTTGAGTTGACCTTGAACCTCGAATTATGTGCCTCATTCCCCTCACCTTCCTCTCTCTTGTTAGTTTCTCCAAGTCTTTAATCAACCATTTTCTCCTCTTGCTCTCTACCATCCTGATGATGGATCACAGAGTGTGATCCGAAACATTACTTAGATGAAAAAAAGCTTTAACACAATCTAATCTAGAAACAAATTTACTCATCGTCATTTTCACCAACAAATTGAGGAAGTTCATCAAACAAGTCAAAAGAATTCTAAGAACCACTTTCTACATAAACTTCATGTAGATCATTTTCATTAACCTCCAAAATAGGACTGACCTCTTGTTGTCTCATACGGATTGAGGCTTGAATCTCATCTTGAACTAGCAGTACATCATGTTTTGCAATATCTTATGGGTGTTCCAAATCAATTCATAAGTCGGGTAATTGAGTGCTTTCCTCAACTTGCTCAATAAAACTAAGTAGTTGGTCAAACAAATAGACCAATTATTCCTCCTCATGTGGTGCCTTCTCTAGTGAAACTTGGGAATCCTTTGTCTACAAGTGAAAATATTTAACTGGTAATCCTTGTACTCTGCTTTCATTCATTTTATAAATAGCATCAGAATTTTTTTCAAATGAATCAAAATGTAAGAGGTTCAGTAGAAAATTTGACCCAACCTCCTCTTCACATGTACTATTGTTATTTTGAGTTGGGGACATAATACAAACAACAAAAACTTCCTACTCCTCTTGTTCATTACACCAACTTGGAACCTTGATCAAGTTAGATTCTACAACTTTTTCCTCTTTCTAATTTTGAATTAATACACAAGGAATATCCTTACCAAGGTTTGGCATTTTATAATCAGGATGCTTGGTCCAAGAAGGCTGCCATAACTATTCAATACATTGGTTACCTAGTTCAAGGTCTTGATATGACTGAAACTAATGATCTTTAACATTGGTATGACTATTACCCCTACAACTTGGAATGTCAAATCTAGAAGACTTGCTTGGAGATTGAATAGAAACCTTGAAAACCTCTTCCTCTATTGGCTGATGTTTTATGCAAGAAACTAATTGGGATTCCATCCTTGGTGCTTGGGCAACCAATATTCTATTTTTTTTCCTTAGCAACAAGTTCTTCTTCATATTGTCTCCTCTGTATCAACAAGTCTTGCTCATGGAGATAGGCTTGATAAGCCATCTCTTCGTTTTGTTGATCACATACTCTTGTTGCCTCCTGATCTCTTCCATCTGCTTTGTGAAGTCTAACAATGTGTTCTCGATGTCATTCATGTTATTATTTACATCCCTAACCTCCAAATCTTGGAGGTAATTAGGAGAGTGTTTGAACTGATATGGAGATTGAGTAGGGGTGGGTAGGAGGTAAGCATGTTGAGCATGTTGATATACTACTATTGCATGGCTATTTGGGATAAAACCAACAAGATGGCTGGCCTGATATGGCTATGGTTAGGCAGGATTTTCATGAAACGAAGGTGAAAACATGCTCTTTTCATAAAAACATGACATGTTAAAGCATTTGAAACTTGGAAAATATCTTTAAATCATAGTGAATTAGACTTCTTTTGCAAAGATGAAACATATCAACACTTTGTCTGCTAAAAACTAGTAGATTGTGCTCAAAGTCGCCAAGTATAAATTGTAACCTCTGAAAGGTAAAAATATTGTTGTATATACTAGAACAACAACTTGCAATTTGAATTCTTTCTTTGGAGTGAACTTCAGACTCACACCGGGTGTGCCAAAAATTGTTATCATGAGGGATTGCACCCGAATGCAAAGCTGTAAATCTCACCAATCCTATGTAACATGGAAACACTTTCGAGCTTGTGGGTTACTCATAACGAAAGTGAATCTCCAGATTATGGGTTGGTTCCCCTTTTGATTTACAATGAAACTAAAAGACATACACTTATGAGAGACAGAAAATTAGAGGTTTCCAGATTGAAACATAATAAATTCCATATAAAATCAAACAAAATGACGACACCTGAAATATTGAAGGAAAAAACCTGATACTATCAAAAGGTGAAAGGAAAAAATCATTCAAAATAACAATATATGATAACCTATAAAATTTGTTTTATATATTAAACTATAAATGTGAGTTACAAGATAGTCTCTTTGCAGAATGCAAAGGCAAAAAATAAGAACCAAGGAAAAAGACTGTCTTTTCCAATATATACAATGGATGGCTCCAACGTGCATGAAAAACACTGAAGTGTAATTGAAGTTTGAAATATCATCACCTCCAAAAAATCCACGAGCAAAGAAGAAAATCCTTAGAAAAAGGGGTCAAAATTGAAGAAATTTGGGCAAAAATAGGCTCAAACTCCCTCTCACAACTAGTTTGACCAGAGTTGACCTCAAAACTGTATGAAATCAAGATAAAAGTCTCTAGTTTGACTCTAAATGCATGAAAATAACCTTCAATCCCTCCTCCTTGTATGATCATTTCACTTAACTGCCATTCAATCTCGAGTTTCACTCTCGTCTTGACTTTTTGCATGATTTTGAAGTGAAGGTAAGCAATTTAAATAATATTAAAGGAATTGGTAAAGAATTACTTTAATATGAGTTATGTATTTGCCTCTTTTTTCCTCATTTGCATGACATCTATTAAAGCAATTTATAATTTATTGGTTTTGATGAGCTCATTTAATGGCTCAATTTTGATAGGGTCTATTATCTATTTGCTATTGCTATCATAGAATTTGACACTTGGTTGTTGACATTTTCTATGTTATTCCCTTAAAACCATAGACCTTGGGCATAAGTTTATCTCTATGACTTTAATGACATTATCATGCTATGTGGATTACCTATGTTGAATTTACAAGTGGTTGAATGAATGTTACTAAGGTAATTATAGATATACATTTGTTTGTGTGTGCTAATGCTATTTTGTAGGTTTCCACTGAAATGTTGATGTCAACAAAGCCTGCTATGTGGGAGAAATTCTTGCCAGTTGGTCGGTAACCAACAAGTCCAGACGTTGATCATTAAGAAGTCAAAGTGGGAAAAATCTCATGGAGGGAAATTCCTAATTCAAATAAAATAATGTAACCACCTTTTTAATTGTCATATTTGTTGTTGAGAAAATATAGGGAGTGTGTTGTGCTAGATTCTCATTGAAGCATGTCTGCTTTGACCAATTTAGTGAATGCATAACTTCCTCCATTTTTTTATATGCCTTCAATAAGTGGCACCCTCCTATTTTGATGGAGTCTACTGCCTAGGTAGTTAGGGTTAGCCAATAGTTTCTCTCTATAAATAATGGTCAGATGCTATTTTTGATAAGGTTGGATATTATGAGTTTGTACTCGCATTTTCCAATTTTCTAGTTCTATTACTGAGATGTTGTACTTATGATTTCAAGAAATAATATGACATTCTAAGTTGTTGCATTTGAGTTAGTGTAAGGGAGGCTCACTCAAGGGGGCCCACTTGGTGAGAATTCCATCTAGTAGTTTAAAAGTTATTTTCCGTTCAACATTTAGTTTCAGTTTCAACAACTTCCTGTTCTTGTAGCCACTGAAATTTTGTTTTGTGACTGTTCCTATAGCCAAGGAAAATAGAGTAGTTTCATGTCTATTTGCTGGAATTTCCATTTTTGTCATTCAATTTTAGTCTAGTTGATTAATGCTCAGTGCAGATGATGATTTATGCTCAGTGTTTAAGTTGATTTTTTTCCAACATGTTGTTTCTTTCCTAGTTTATGGATGATTGCAATGAATTCCTAGTGCACATGCAGTGTTGACCCATTTCAAGTTTACGTCCCTAGCTTGACAAGTGAAATGCACCTTCATGATGAGTGCGATAACTACTTAGTGTAGATGTTCAATCTCTAAGTCACAACCCTAAAGGCTTAGTTATTAAACCATTGTAGGAGGCCAACATTGTTGGCATCGTTGTCAAGGATGGTGTCAAACTAGGAAGTTTTTTGGAGTCATTGATAGTTTCTTTCTTGTTGTAGTATTTCTGAAAGTTTTCTCTTAGTATACCCATCACTTAGGAAAAGTACTGACCCCCTATTCTTTCACCAATTCTTTGTGTGAGTTGGCTAATACTGAGTTAATACCACATGCATAGAGGAAGGAGAAGAGATTATTATGAGAGATTCCTTCCTAATGACCCTGATCCATTTTAGCTAGAAGAGCTTCCAAATCTTCCAAGGGACAAAGAAGAAGAAGCACACCCTTTTGTTGATGCATTTTCCAATCTAACTAGTTTTGACACTTCATCTAAAGACCAAAATTCGATTGAGAATCCCCTTTCAAACAGGCATGGGTGATGAGAATAATGAGAATAGACACAGAAATAGACCTAACTAGCCAGCTTTTCCATTCCCCATTGCTCATCAGAATGAAGTTGACAACCTCAAAAATATCCTTGCTTCAATCCTTCCTAAGTTCTATGGACTTGTCATAGAAGATCCTGACACTTTCCTGTTTGAGTTTGATATCTTTTGTAGAAGCTACGACTACACCACTGATGATCATAGGATTAAGTTGTTTCCTACCACTTTGAAAGAAGATGCATTGAGATGGTTTATGAGCTTAGGCAGGAATACTATGGAGACTTGGGATGACATGAAGACAAAGTTCCTTGAGAAGTATAAGGAATATTGCAGGGGCAGTGACATGAGAGAAGATGACATCTTTAGGATGCAGCAAAAGGAAGATGAGAGTTTAGAAGATTAAATTTCAAGGTTTCTATTTTTCCTACAAAAATCTTCACATCATACACTCAATGAAGAGTCTCAAAAGGTCCTCTTCCTAAGAGGAATCAATGATAGTTGCATTAATTCTTTGGACTTGACAAGAGGAGGAGATATCACCCAAGTTCCTTGGGATGATATTAAGAAGATATGTCAGAACTATTCCAGGGAAGCTTCAAAGAAAGGAAGAGGCTCCCAATCCTCTATGGGTAAATCATCCACCAATGGAGTATCAAGGATGGATATTACTCACTTGTTGGTAGATTTCAAGCAAGACATTATAAAAAATTTGGCTACTTAGCTAGATACACCTCAAGTGAAGAAGAAGCATAAGGAGGTAGAGGCAGTGTTGGCAAAATATTTCCCTCATTGCAGAAAAAACAAGAAGGATTGCAGATGCAAAATGGTGGGTAACATTGATAGCAATCAGATTCTACCTGAGTTCAAGCCAATCCAGGTGATGATGATGAAGTCTACTACATTGCACAAAGGATACCATGGGCTCCAAGACAAGGTATGCCACCAAATCCATTATCTTTTGGTGGGACTTATTTTATTTCTTATGCATCTGGTAACCAATGGTAACCCCCATATCCATCCAAGTATGGAGGATATCCACCACAACCTTCGAATAACCCTCCAAATACTTGGACCAATCACCAAAAATCTCCACCCCAGTGGTAACAACCTCAGGGGAATTGGCAGCAATTTTAGGGGACTTGGCAACCACCTCTAGGAAACTGGTAGCAAACATCCCAATGGAGGGGAGGACAACAATGTCCAAACCAGACTACTGGCTACATGCAACCACCTTCTCAACCCCAACAACCTTCTATAATTCCTCCTCCTACTAGCTCAAGTTAAAACACACCTAGACTCAGCCTACACCCAACCTAAATAACAAACCACAACAACAACAACCAGTATATTCTGTAGATCCTAATCAATTCCCTACATATGCTATGAGTGTGAGTGACATTCACTTGCATTCAAGAAATACTTTACCAGATCCTTCCACTCCTATCATCACCGAGCTTCCTATGGAAGAAGAAGAGCCTCTAAATGTCCCCATTTAGATTAGTGTGCCTAAACATCCTAAAACAGTTCTAGTTCAATAGACTACCCAAGATCCACCATTTCCTCAAAGGTTAGAGGTTGCTAAACAAAAGGAAGAAAAGGAGGAAACAACCTTTGACATTTTGGATTAGTTGAAACACATGTGTCAAGATACCTTTGTTTCAAGCCATAAAAGATGTCCCTATTTATGGAAAAACAATCAAAGAAGCATGCCTCAAAAAGAAAAGAAGGAAAAAGAAAGACCCCACCATGGTTCATGTAGTAGGATAGTTAGCAGACATCATGCTTGGAAAAGTTACAGTTCCTAAGTACACTAACCTAGGTAGCCCTGTGGTGGGATTTGTCATAAATGGAGTCCAAATAAGGAATGCTCTGATTAACTTGTGAGCAACAATAAATGTGATGACTAAGGATATCCTGTAGCAACTAAATGTTGAAAACATGAGGCCTACTCCTACTATTCTACAACTTGCTGATAGTTCCATTTTCAAACCTGATGGTATAGTAGAAGACCTTGTGGTAAGTCCAGATTCTTGGGAGTACCTAGCATATTTTATGATTCTTTCTCCTAAATCTACACTAGGCGGGTACCCCATTATCCTAGGAAGGCAATGGTTGGCCACAAAAAATTCTTACATTAGATTTCGGTTAGGGGACATGACCATTTCTGATGGGAAGAGTACCAAAAATCTTGTTCTCTATCCCCCTGCTCAACTATCCCATGACATGGATAACACCATATGGCCACATGTTGGAGAAGAGGTCGAGGAAGTCAATTTTGTGGCACAAATCATGATGTTAGGCAGAAACTCTTTCATGCAACTACATGAGGAAGATGAAGTGTTATCCCACATAATTCAGAACCATTGTTAGGTGCATGAAGAGTCATCTACTCATTAATCTAGTTCTACTAGTTCAATGAAGACACTTTTGCCCGCTCTTCCTGCAACAAAACTTCCTACAACAACTAATATGCTTCATACATTGCTGCCACATGAACTAAAAAAGCCAAGTATTAGTGAATTAGATATAATAGAATTAATCACAGAAGTGCAAGTGTCAAAAGGAAAACATCTAAATATTAACAATAATCTAAATCAAGAGTAGCAGTTGTCTTTGAAAAACCTATTAAAGACCCACCAACATGCATTTGCATGGGACTACCATGAAATGAAGGGATTGGAACCTAAGCTATGTACTCATAGGATATATATCAGAGATGATTGCACACCAGTAAGGTAGCCACACAAGAGAATCAACCCTGCATTGAGGGAGATTGTCAAAGGGGAACTTCAGAAATTATTGGATGCTAGATTATCTACCCCATCTTAGACAGTCAGTGGGTGTCCCCATTGGTGATTGTGCCCAAAAAGGGATGGAAGTGGAGAGTTTTTGTTGACTACAAGGAACTCAACTCTGCCACCAAAAAGGATCATTTTCCCCTTCCTTTCATAGACCAAGTGTGGGACTCCCTTACAGGCAAGAAATATTTTTCTTTTCTAGATGGATTCAGTGGCTAAAACCAAATACAAATTGCCCCTAAGGATCAAGAGAAAACCACCTTTACCTGTCCAAGGGGGACTTATGCCTACTCAGTGCTTCCATTTGGTTTGTGTAATGCACCTGCAAAATTTTCAAAGGGCAGTCATTAGTATATTTTCAGACATCTCACATGATTGCATGGAGATTTATATGGATGATTTCACTACCTTTGGTGCTGATTTTGTAGAACCCCTAGAAAATATAAGGAAGTTTTTGCAGAGATGTGAAGACCATAACCTGTCCTTGAACAGTGAGAAGTGTTTCATGATGATGCATGAAGGAGTAGTCCTTGGGAACTACATCTCTAAAAAGGGAATTTGAGTAGACCTGACCAAGATTGAAGTGATCACCAATCTTCCTATTCCTGTAAAGAAAAAAGATGTTAGAAGTTTCTTGGGTCATGCAGGGTACTATAGGAATTTCATCAAAGATTTCAAAAAAATGGTAGCACCACTGTACAATCTCCTCACTAAAGATGCTAAATTCTAGTGGACAGAGGACTATGACAAGGCATTCTCTAATCTAAAAGTAGCTTTAACCCATGCTCTTGTACTTAAAGGTCCCAATTGGGAGCTTCCTTTTCACATCCATACAGATGCATTAGAATATTATGTGGGAGTTGTATTGGGACAAAAATAAGGAACAATTGAGAATGGTATTTATTTTGTCAGCAAAAACTTACAAGGAGCTGAATTCAATTACATAGTAACATAAAAAGAAATGTTGGTAGTCATCTATGCCCTTAACAAATTCAGGCACTACATAATAGGGTATCAAATTTTTATTCATACAAATCATGCAACAATAAGATACCTCATGAATAAGCCCCTAATTACAGGCATGCTAGCAAGATGGTTGTTGTTGATGTAGGATTTTGACATCACCATTGTTGATAAACCAAGAAAAGAAAATTTTGTAGCAGGCTTTCTTTCTAGATTGACTACATCAGAAGATAATCAAGTCATTGATGACTCTTTCCCTAATGAATTTTTTTTTCCATTAGTGTGCATACACCTTGGTATGCTGACATAGCCAATTACTTGGTTACAGGGAGAGTTCCTCCCCATTTCTCTCCAAAAGAGAGAAGGGTACTCATTGAGTAAACCTTTCCTTTTTCATGGATTGCAGGCTATTTGTTTTACATTGGATTAGACCATGTCATGAAGAGATGTGTAAGGGAAGATGAGACATATGATATATTGCATGCATGTCACAATGGACCTTGTGGAGGGAATTTTGCAGCCAAGAGGACATCAATGAAGATCCTTAATACATGATATTACTGGCCCACACTTCATAAGGATGCAGGAAGGTATACAAGGAAGTGTGATAGATGCTAGAGGATGGGCCGCCCAAAAAAGTTTGATGAGATGCCTCTTTACCCCTAGGTAGTAATCACTCCTTTTGATAAATGGGGACTGGATTTTGTAGAACCCATTGATCCTCCATCAAATGGTAAATCCTACATCTTGGTTTGCATTGATTATGTGACCAAGTGGGTTGAGGTTAAAGCAATGAAGCATGTAAGAGATAATAAGGTTGCAAATTTTCTTTATGAGGAAATTTTCACTCATTATGGGGTTCCAAGGAAGATAGTGACTAATAAAGGGGCTCAATTTACATCAACCCTTGTTACAACACTAGTTAATGAATATAATGTGAGGAACAAGAAGTCTACTCCTTATCACTCTCAGGCCAATGACCAATCTGAGGTGACCAACAGGAAAATTGAGGCAATTCTGACAAAAACAGTGGCTATCCATAGGAGAGACTAGGAAAATAGGCTGCCAGAAGCTATCTGGGCCTATAGGACCCACTGGAAAACAACCACAAGCTTTACACCTTTTGAATTACTGTATGAGAAGACAACTATAATGCCCATTGAATTTGAGCATAGGACTCTTAGGATTGCACTAGACTTAGGGATGGATATCTCTAAGGCACAATAGTACAAAATCATGCAGCTAAATAATTTGGATGAGATGAGAAAAAAAACCCTGAATCATACTGAGGAAGTGCATAATCAAAGGATCAAATGGTATGATAAGTACATAAAGGACAAGAAGTTCTAGCATGGTGATTGGACACTCCTTTATGACTCTAGATATCAAGACAATGCAGTAAATACTAGATGGTTGGGACCATATGAGGTTGTAGAAGTCTTTCCCAACGACACTATCCAACTCACCACCATTGACCCTGTAAGATTCAAACTTTTGGTCAACGGTCACCGTCTAAGATTGTATCACAATCCAACATCCAAGGAAGAATTCATGCAACAATTTAATCAACACCCAACCTCTGAACTTCTTGTAGCCAAAGGAAGCGGACCTAGTGTCCCTCCTTCTGACTGATCCAAGTACACATGCAACCACTTCATAATAAAGACTTCCACTTTTTGTGGGAGTCCACTTCATTAATCCACCAATCCACCCGTTCATCTCCATCTCTCTCTTCCATAACTCCACCATCACTCCACTTTACCATCACTTCATTCCATTTCTTCACCATCGTATTAATTGCTCAACCATACTTCTTAAAGGTAATCGGTAATTTTTCCACATTATTTGCAAAGATACTCCAATATTTTAGGTACGCTCGAAACAATTTGTTATATATTTATTATCTATAGTGCATCTCTTTAATTACTATAAGTAAATGTAGATATTTCACATTGCATGAAATTGTCCTCCGCCTTGTCCAATCATAATTATCAACTAGCCTGTGTGGACACATGCTGTAAACTAGGTTGGGGGGAGTGTCAACTCACAAGACCACGTGTCATCCATATCAAAAAATTTAAATTGAGCCAATTTGAATGATAAATTGAAATGATAGCTTGCATGTGTGAAATGTCATTGAGCTGCCACCATTTCTCTCGATAATACCCTTCATTAATGAATCTTTATTGCCTAGTCATAATTTAAAATGAAACCCAACAAAAGTAATTTGGTGAGCTACATGACATTGGTTTCCACACGGCTAAAGAAAGAATTGCAGCAAGAAGAAGTTAGGGTTTTTAGGAAGAGATTGCAGGAAAATGAAATTTAGCAGAGTGCTTGTTTAATTGTTGGTAGCTAAACAATGGGAGGTCAGCTAATTCATAATGAACCCACAATTCATAACATGGTAATGTAGGATGCACCCTCTTTGACAGAGTTTAGAAAATATGGTTGGATGGATTATTTCTTGAAACTCGATAGCTATAATGAGGATATTGCGCAAGAATTTTCACAGAAACTCTTTGAGGGGAAGGCAATGGTAAAAGGGTTGGAGGTGATCGTTACCGAGGAGATAATTGCGGAGGTAACAGGTTTACCTATTGATGGTGAGCCATACCCTGCTACCAAAGATGCAAGGTCAGGCAAAGCTAAATCTACTGAACCTAGTGATCCCCCATTGGTTGTGGATAAACAAGGTACAAAGAGAACTTTTCTCCCAAAGCCATGGAGACAAGTAGCTGTCCACATTGTCAAATACATCACTTCTGAGGGCCGCTAGTCATGCCTCCATTCTATACACTTCAAGCTCCTGAACCATATGAGGAATGAATGAAGAATGAATGTGCCTAATGTGCTATATCACCTCCTTGCCATCATGGCAGCTGAAACACAGAAAAGTAGGGATAATTCTGTCTCTCACCATTGTTTAATCAAATTACTAGTGGAAAAATCTTTGCACAAAGTATTTGATATGATGTGGGGGGAGTTTGTAAATATTGATCAATTTAGACCAGAAAATGTACATCATAGAGGTCAATCTCAACCTCATAGGGTTAGTAGGGAAGTGAGGGTTGTTGAAACTACTCTTGGAGCATCAACCTCTGGTGCAAACCCTAGTTTAAACCCTCCTACAACTGAGCCAACTATTGAAATTGGGTCTTATGAGTCAGAATATTCAGGTGAGGAAAGTTCATCCTCAAATTCTAATGATAATGTCCCTGCCAAAACCCAATTCGAACTAGGGCTGCCCTTAGGAGAGAAGAGGCACATATGAAAGAAGTAGAAATGAGAAATGGAAAGGCCAAGAAGCAAGTTGTAGAAAAACCAATACCAAGCCCTAGGAAATGAAAGGTTGATAACACTGTTCCTCCTGTAGTCGGAGGAAAAGATAAAAACCCTCCTAAGAGATCAATACCATTAGGGCCAACCATTGGTGTACCTCCAAAGAGAAGGCCTAGGCTTAGTAAAACATCTCGGGAGGAGACGGAAGACCCAATGGGGTAGGTGAATGTTGAGGAAAGAAATATTTTTGAGGAACAAGAAAATATCAGATTGGTAGAGCCCACTGCCATTAAAGAACAAGTTGGGAATCTAGAACAAGAAAAAAGTCAAGAACCCCTACAGCAAGAACAATATGAGAATCCAGAGTTCCTATAGCTAGAGTAGGATGAACAATCTGAATCATTGCAACTAGTTTTATTTGAACAACAGGAATTGGTGCAAAATAAAACTTTGGTAGGAACACCTAAACCTCATGATTTTTCATGGAATGACATAACTCTGAAACTATGGAGTGAGATGCAAAGAAAAGAAGAGGAATGGAAAAAGGAAAAGCACAAGCTACATAATGAGATTAAAAGGAAAAATGCAAAGATTGAAGAGAAGAATATTAAACTTTCAAGGATTATTTTAGGTTTGAGTCATTCTCTTGATACTCCACATGAGTTTTTCTAGGCTTATCAGATTTCCCCTGCTGATGTTAAAAAACTATTGTGTGAATTATACTCACACAATTATGTCGTGCCTAATGATCATGAATGGAACCCATTGCTATATATTGGAGACCTACATTTAAGGGCATTTATGTCCTAGATTCAGAATGAAATTAGTTGGGGACATCAGTTTAGAACCCATAGAGAAAGAGAATTACATACTCCCTTACCTATTAGAGTTGAATCTAGTAACCCTGTAGACATTTTCCAAACATGGCATAGATTTCTCTACCACCCAAGATATAACAGAAGGATTATGCATGTTAGGGAGGAGACCTACAAGGAATATGAGAAGGTAGCTAGAACTATAGGAAAATCAGTAATGGGGTACTTGTCATAGAGGTGGAATAGTTTGACTGAAGAGTTGCAAAAAGATGAACCCCACTCTTTACAGAACTATATTGCAACATGCAAAAGAATTGATAGGTACATTCAAATTGGAAGGTTGAAACAAAATTTTTGGCTTCAATTAACATTTTAGCCACCTACTTTATTGTGGCCAGTACTAGACTACAAATATTACTAGTATGACATAGTTGTAGAAAGGGCAAGATGGAATAGGTTGGAGAGAAAACAAGGATTCTATTGGGATCCTTATTTAGACATTGCAGAGACTGATGTGGGACACCTAGCAGTTACTGACTTTAGGGAATTAACTAGGCAAAATAATGGTGTTTCTTCTGCTGGAGGACCAACAAACTGTTAGGTTAGGGGGAATGATGAGCTCATTTAATGGCTCAATTTTGATAGGGTCTATTATCTATTTGTTGTTGCCATTAGAGACTTTGACACTTGGTTGTTGAAATTTTCTATGTTATTCCCTTAAAACCATAAACCTTGGGCATAAATTTATCTCTGTGACTTTAATGACATTATCATGCTATGTGGATTAACTATGTTGAATTTACAAGTGGTTGAATGAATTTTACTAAGGTAATTATAGATATACATTTTTTTGTGCATGCTAATGCTATTTTGCAGGTTTCCACTAAAATGTTGATGTCAACAAAGCTTGCTATGTGGGAGAAATTCTTGCAAGTTGGTCGGTTACCAAGAAGTCAAGTAGTTGATCATTAAGAATTCAAAGCGGGAAAACTCTCATGGAGGGAAATTCCTAATTCAAATAAAAGAATGTAACCACCTTTTTAATGGTCATATTTGTTGTTGAGCAAATATAGGGAGTGTTGTGCTAGATTCTCATTGAAGCAAGTCTGCTTTGACCAATTTAGTGTATGCATAACTTCCTCCATCTTTTTCTATGCTTTGAATAAGTGGCACCCTCCTATTTTGATGGAATCGACTTCCTAGGTAGTTAGGGTTAGTCATTAGTTTCTCTCTATAAAAAATGGTTAGATGCTCCTTTCGATAAAGTTGGATATTCTAAGTTTGTACTCACATTTTCCAGTTTTCCAGTTCTATTACTGAGATGTTGTACTTATGATTTCAAGAAATAATATGACATTCTCAGTTACTAAATTTGAGTTAATGTAAGGGAGACTCACTCAAGGGGGGCCACTTGGTGAGAATTCCATCTAGGAGTTTAAAATTTATTTTTGGTTCAACAATTAGTTTCAGTTTCAGCAACTATCTGTTCCTACAGCCACTAAAATTCTATTCTGTGACTATTCCTGTAGCCAAGGCAGACGTAGTAGTTTCCTATATGTTTGCTAGAATTTCCATTTAGATGTCATTCAATTTCAGTCCAGATCATTAATGCTTAGTGCAGATGGTGATTTATGCTCAGTGTTTAAGTTGATTTCTTTCCAACACTTCATTTCCAACATCATTTCTTTCCTAGTTTATGGATGATTGTAATAAAGCCCTAGTGCACATACAGTGCTGACCCATTTCAAGTTTATGTCCCTGGGTTGACAAGTGAAATGCACCTTCATGATGAGTAAGATAGCTAATTGGTGTAGATGTTCAATCTCTAAGTCATAGCCCTAAAGACTTAGTTATTAAACCACTGTAGGAGGCCAAAATGTTTAATAATGTTTATATTAGTATCTTGTTTCAAAAACATGCAAAAAATTATGAGGAACTTGAGGAACATTGAGTTTGGAAAAAAAAAGCAAGACATCACAAGGTAATTTGAGGATTTTACTTGAAGTTTGGCTTACAAATTTGCAAAATTTGCATGAAGATACTAAAGGTATTTAGGGATACCTAATGCATGGAAATTGAATAATGCAAAGTCTCATTTTTTTTAAATATAAGGAAAAATTCCTTAAGTTAATGATCGACCAAACAAGGGTAAACAAACCCTAATGAAAAAATCACGTCCAAGTCTTCTTTTCATTTCATTTGCATTTTCGACTTTGGAGAAGACTTTGTTTTTGTAAACAACCACTACCATTAGGGTTCGAAGCTTGATCTTCAACCATTCTTTGTTGCTTTCAGGTGATTTCTTGATAGATTTTTGCAAGAAAGAACAAGGTAATTTTTTTTTTAAATACATATTTGAGCTTTATTCCTCATTTCTTGAAGCATTTTTTTTCCTTCAAGCTACGACCTCACCATATTCTATTGTGTTCTTTTATGTTTTTATTGTTGATGCCAATCATTGTTCTATTTCGAGCCACCATGGTTCTATTGGTTTCAACTTTTGGAGACCTTTCTATGAGCAAACTCGTGGGTTTCCTTCACCACAAGAACTCGGGTAAGCTTTTGGGTTTTGCATATTATTTTTGTAACATCCTGCTATGCAACCCCGAAGGGAAAGAGCCAAAAGAGGACAAGATAATTTCTATTTTTTAAACATGAAGAATAACCTACACAAAAAGAAGTTGTCAATACAATAAATTAACAACATACATGGTCAGGCATGGACGAATGTACAACCTAGAGGAGAGCATTGATTTACCCTCTAAAGAGATTCTGAATAGGAGGAAACAAGATAGCTCCAAAAAAATTTCTCTAAAACTTCCTACTCCAGAACTTCCTGCTCTGAAACTTTCTGCTTCAGAACTTTCTGTTGTAACACAAAACACATACAAAAAGCTTTGATGCACCAAAATTTTTGTAGGAGCAACACAAAACAACAAATATAAAGTTGTGATGTGACAGAACTTTAACAGTAGCAACACAAAGCAACAAACAAAAAGTTGTGTTGCACCAGAACTTTAGCAGCAACAACACAAAACAACAAACAAAAAGTTGTGTTACGTTAGAACTTTTGCAGTCTGTTGCATGAAGGAAATACACAACCATAGATCTAATTTTTGCATGAATTTTTTTGAAAGAAAAGCCATAATGATCATCATAGTACAAGCGAGTCTAATACCAACATCGGAACCCATAAGCCAAATACATAACATCACATTTCTTCTCAATAATTTATATGATTACATCTTCTCTCTCAAGAGAGTACAATATACATAAAGGAAATACATGAGTACAATGGAATATCTATGAATACAATACATCAACTGATAAAATAAGTACAAGAGAGAACACCTCCAATTGATGCTCCAATAACTTGTACACCGGTCCCTAATGGTGGTGGCAAAGCCTCCCTACCATATGGACTCAAAAGAGACCACCCCACCATGCTCGAAGGTAGTCACAAGGCCCAAGTAGAAGTGACAAGACATGGGTAATATATGGCCAACACTCACATTAGACATGGAGCAAACACGAAATACAATGCATAAGGTCAATGTCACAACATGGAGATGCTCATACAATAACATGTCAGATACTACTCACAACTACTAAGGTATGAGATACTAGAGTGTAGATCGGATGGAGTTTCATTATGCGTACATGAAGGGATGACACCACATGAAATAAAGTACACCTCTTGTACGGATGAGGAGATTCAATCATGCTTGAATCAACGCCCCATAGACAAATAACTCAATGCCCTGCAGACATATATGCCTTCTCGAGTGCATCCTTAGCCTTTCGAAATGCTCAATGCCATGCTCAAGGACTCTTTATCTTATTAGTGTTTTACCCCATTGTTGTATTTAGTTATCACTTTTTTACAACAACTCTACTACTAGTTCCCATGGAAGCCACTTGCGGGCCCTGGGCCTGTAGAGAGCCACTCCATAAGACCACTCTAATTACCTAGACCTAAGCTCATATTGTTTAACCAAACAAGGAATCCATAGAAAATATGAAACAAAAGAAAAAACCACTAAAATCCATCATTAAAACCATTTAAAACAACCAAACAAACATTGTTGTTAAATCATTTAAACAACTGATCACATCCACTAACAAATAGATCAAATACTATTCAAACATACATCATTAACTTAATGAAAATAAACCAATCATATCATCAGTATTAACCTCATTAAATCATCTTTCAAAACCACTTTTAAATCAATTAAAAACTACTACGTGACTATGGCATAGAACAAGGTTTCAGTTGCTGCTCAAACAAATGAGAAAGAGAGCATAAAAAAATCATAAAAATTCAAAGTGCCCAGATTAAAAACCTAAGCTTGACCCAGTTCATAATTTGATGTTTCAAGTTGGATTCCACCTTTTTTTTTAAAGTTTATGACCAAAAATAAGGTGTTGTTCTGAAAAACACGTTTTTATGCCAGGCTGGGCAAAAATAGGAAAAATGAAAGTGCCCAAATTAAAAATCAAATGACCCAATTGAGATATGGGAATTTCTACATGGAATCCACCTTTATTTTTCATTGGTAACAAGTGGTTAATGAGCAACAATAAAAAAATGTGTTTTACTAGGCAACCCAAATTTTGGCCAAAAAATGAAAGTATTCAAAATTCATTTTGGACTCCAACCCAATTGAGATTTGGGCGTTTTTAGGTGAATCTCATGGTTGGATTTGAGAACACTTATACATACATTTCTAACTCAAAAATTCAAGAAAAACATAGAAGAATACCTTAAATCTACCCCAAATGTGAAGTGAAGAGATGCTCTGTTAGCAAGGTAGGACGAGATTCCAAAACGGAGTAGGAAGACAACAAAGCTATGCTGAACCTCTGATGCCACTACCCAAAAATATCTTCTTAGAAATTCTCCATGTTTCTTCCCCAACTCAGCCGCTCAAATTATGGGATTTTCTCCTCCTAAAACATAAGTTTTCTTCTCCAAAAATAATCCCCCCAAAACAAAACCTAATTCCCTTTTAAAAACTCTCCCAACAATAAATGAATTAAAAAATTTAATAAAACAAACTATTAAAGCTCACCAATTAATTAATTAAAAAAAAACTAAATATACAACATTAAAATGCACAAAGCTCCCCAAATAAGATTTAAATAAGACTATAAGAGCTCAAAAAATGGATTAATAAAATCATTTAAAATTACTAAATGAGATATATCATTCTCTCAAATGATCAATAAAAATCACTTAAAATAACATATTTAAAATCTCATGGGTATAACCATTCAAATCTCCAATCAATCAAACACTATAAAATACCATATTTGAAACCACGTAAGGATGCCAATGAAACCACATCGTAACACTGACAAACAAAACATATAGCCACATAAAAGATTAATGGAAACCGTTGCAAAATACCTCAACAAGACATACTGGTAAACCACATACGACCGTAAGGTAATTTGGACGTTATCATTAGGTAACTGGACGGTAAGACAACAACACGGAAACACTGCATTAACAAGGTACAGTGGCCTAGGGTAGGGGACATTTTCCTATGACTACCTCTAGTAACCACCATTGGGGAATATGAGTATGCTCAAGCCTATGAATCTACGCAAAGTGAATACTCAGTACCTACATCACTCCAATCACACGTCAAAGTACATGTGTATATAACATATATCATATAGTCAAAGCAACATCAATCATAGGAAGAGGGTCATGATATCATAAGCCTCTCAGATATGAGTGTTATGGTCCATCATCCCTTTCTTGTCCATAATCATATGCTAATAACATTATATAAACTATAAGCATGAAATCTAACATAATAACTAATCATGATAACCTTTCTCTTAATCATCAATGTCTAATCTCATTATGATAACATTTAACATTTAAAATATCAAATCAAAATCAAAATGCTATCTTACCCAGACTGGGGTTAGAGAGGTGTTACATCCTCCCTCCCTAAGATTTTACTTACTCCTGGAAGTCATGTAAACTCAATATGCGGCCATGTCACACATTAGTACTGAAAATATAATAATATCATTAAAAGACTGTGCTTCATCCAAAAGATGAGAAATACAATATACATCATTCATTACTGAACAAAATAGAAAGGGCATCCTTTTAACATTCACCTTTCTAAGAATCATTATCAATATATTGACATATGCCTTACTCATAAGGTCTCAACATGAAACAAAATAACATAGTTAATGTTGCTAACATCACATGTGCAACAATCCTCAGAATAAGCATTTTTTTAACATCCACATTCATTCAAGGATAGGTTAAGATACACATTGATTTCCACTAAGAATAGGGTAAAGTAGATGCATAAGCACTCAATTATTTCCCAAACACCATTGTTTGCAACAATATTTGTTTCCCACACACTTCCAATCTTACACATTAGAACATATTTGGCATCATTTTCAACAAAATGTAACAATTTACACTTTCTAAAGCATAATAAGCCAACTTTTGAACTTTTCATATGCAACCATATCCAAGATGAAACATGCATTTATACATACATTCTTCACATACACACAAATTCACATCACCGAAAATCTCATCACAAGGCTACACAAGGGTCCATCTGGACACTGGTAAGTAGCATACTAATCCATGAGCCAAAAGTCAATATCCATCTCACATAATCCATACTTCACACTCAGTGGTTTGATGATGTTAGGCCACACACACATGGTGAGACCATCCAAACAAGACCACAATGACATGTCCCTTGTATAAGGTGGTTAGCCTCCAAGAGATAGTCATCACACATAGGTGGGTAGTGGGTCCTAGTTGTGTAACAGCCTCACATACCCCCATTCTCAAGGTTCCCTATGTCTACATCGTACACACTCAACTGAGTCCAGCTCTCCCATTCTCGATGAGGAATCACATTACAACACAAGACCAACATTTAAAAAAATAAATAGAAAACTAGTTTAGCCACCAAAGATCATCAATTAGAAGAGAATAAATCTCAATTCCAGCAATAAGATAAGAAAATATTGAAATTTCAACACTAAATCAACGTAACTACAAGAGCTACGTGCAATGAAATTTCACAATCTATGGCTAAACCATTGTAAATGTAAGATAAATCAATTTTTTTCTGGTCCCCAAAATCAAAATAAAAGTCATCAATAACCAAAAGAAGATTCAAAATCTTCGAAATGGCACAATACATAACTATGTGACTAAACTAGCCACCAAACAAGGAAGGAGGTAACAATGCCTGACTATCGCAATAGCCCCTCATGTGGTGTGGAGTGAGCACGCCAACCACATGGCATGAGGTGTACTCCTCGGCTACACTCGACATCACGTTGTCACATGACATGGACTCGTCAAGTGGCCCACACACTCCTTGGTTGCCCACATGGAATATGCACCGAGCGGCCACATCCCGCATCGCATCTCAATGCGACATGGTCATACACCAACTGGAGAAGGCATGTACTGGTCGTATGCTGCATGGTAGTGTGTATGTGGCTCCACAAAAGTAGGCATGTGTAGAATACACCCTACATAACGATACCTCGTGGAGAAGGCACATGTAGGTACTCACCGTAGCCAAAGGTATACATGGCTAGGACATACCTATATGTCAACTAACCCAAACACTATCGAGAGAAAACATGAGTGTCCCTCTACAAGTGTACGAGACCCCATTACACTCATCACATAAGTAGGCTATCATAACACAATCTCATAGTGTGTCTTCACATGTCTATGCATGTGACATCGTTTCCTTGAGCCCAACTCGCTACCATCAACAACATGGTATATATATAATGCATATATGAGTATATCAATATGGGGCTACTCGAGCTTCACCTCTCATATGGAAGATGTTGACTCACTAATGCTAGCTCAACGCCCTTGCAGGAAGCCAAGAAATGCTAGCTCAAAATCCCTACAGATGACCAGGAAATACTAACAAACCAATGCTACTGTACTTAAATTGTGGGGATTAGGCTAGCACATATGGATCAAGTAATCTAATCCATCATAAGGGGAAGTAGTGAGTACTTTCCTCGGGATCGGTTGAGATGGGATCGCTCTACGCCGTAATATGAATACGTTGTACCCTTGGCCCAAGGAACTTTGTGGCTGCTACTACCCCTTCACGGACTGAGGGACTAGATAACCAAAAGAAGAGATTCTACAAAACAAACTTTTGGCTACTCTTAAATATATATAAATTTCAACCACACATGGGTTGGCCCTCAATTAGGTAACAAACATACAAGCACACATAATGGTATGGTTAATCCCACACCTAAAATACAACATATTCCCCATGGATGGGTACATAGTCTCACCATCCCATGAGCACACAAAGCAAGTATGGGGTATTCACAACACTCAACATGAGCACTAATACAGGATGTTCACATGATAGGGAGTGCATTTTTCCAATTTCCTCTTACCAAAATAAAACCATTATCCACCTCTAATTATGCAAGATCAATACAAACTTTCCAAGAACGTGTACTCCCAACATCCATACACTCTTCCCTTTTCAAAACGATAATTTCATTAAACATAATTTTATAATTACAACCTTTATCACATACAATATATCACAATGCTACATGGAGTAAAACAAAAATGCCATAATACTCTCACATTCACATTTACTATTATTAAGTGGTAAATCACCTTACTACACACATATTTTCACCAAATTTATTTCCTATACACAGTGCAATATCACTACAATGTTTACTCAAGACAATGTATGCAACATTATCACTTCAACATACATTTAACATTTTGCATTTATCATTAACATGCAAATGGTTTCACTATTCCCTTTTTCTCTAAACTTTTCCTTAATGCAGAATGATTTTCTATTCATATTCATACATGTTCCATGATTATGAATGCAACTTGGGGACTTAGGTCCTTTACCCAAGGTTGATGGGTATGTGTAGGATCATCATGGAAAAAACAAGCCCTTAAGTGGCAAAAAATTCAGAAAAATCAAAGTTAGGAAACTTAACGTAACAAATTGAATAAGTTATCTATATTATTTCAAAAATATGTAAGAATAGAATCTGTAGAAAATTGAATGTAGTTTCTAAAATAATAGGTTATTTTTAAAAAAAAATCTATTTGACCAGTGAAATTTAGAAATTTCAATGCAGTAGTACTTAAATTTCAGGGAAAAAATAAGAAGTAGTTGTCTATCTAACCACCCTAACCACAATAAAATGATAATGTTTTTTTATAAGATTTTAGATATAAGTAGAGGTATGTCTGACAACCTTAACTTGGTCAAAACTTCATGAAATTCATTTTTTTTAATCTTATAGTATGCAAAGCATAGAATGTGATGCATGTTTCAAATTCAAAAAATGTGATACTTTGAAAGCTATAGATGTTTTTCAATCATCCTATCAATCAGGACTTTAGTCGTAATTCAAATAGAAAATGAATAATAATTATTCATTAACTTCAAATTAAAGCATAACTTATATTGGTGGAAAGCTGGGAATCTCCTTTAAAAACCCTTTCCATTTCATCAATTTTGGGTAAAAAAAAAAGTCATTAGCCACATACCCTACACATACCCATCATATCGCCACTTTTTGGCCCATCATGATCCTACACATACCCTGATCTAATAAAACAAACCTTCATGAATGCATAAAAAATTGCTCATAAGAGACAAGCATACCATGGATTACAATACACCACACACTCAAAGATATACATCTTCATTAAACCAATGTGAAGAGAGAGGAGAGAAAATAATTTACAATTTTGACAGGCATGAATGCAAACATGGTTTCATCATCACATAATCACTCACACAAATGCATGAATCATATGACATCATGCAATAATATCCATGAACCAACAACATGATCATTCATTTTCTATTACCATATTTTATAATCTAAATACAATATAACATGCAAAAGCAACTCCAAAACCACATAGGGCCAATCTAGCAATCATTAGCACAAGGAGGTAAAGCACAAGAAGACATGCGCCAAAAATTTGCACTAGAAACTTTGCATGGTGATGAAAAACAACAAGACTCAAGAAGAGAATACACACAAATGGAACTTCTTGGCACCCTCAAGGTCAAATATACCTTCCAACAACATGAACAAAGAAACCAAGCACGGGTAATTTTAGGCAACACATGTCACCTGCAACCCACCAACGAGCTAAGGACATCCAACATGCCCACCTGCAACATAGGATATAGCAAAGTAATCAATCTCAACCTCAGGAGATTCTCAACCAAGGGAATCACTCCAATCATGTAGGGTAAGGCAAGGCCTAGGAGGCATCATTCCTCCACTACACAAGTCAGGGTTGGGAAACTCAACCCTCTAAAATTCCATAATAAGGCACTCAAGGAAAGAGGTCCTATGACTACCTTGCCATAACAAGCACTTGGAACACACACATCAAGCGCACTACAACCACATGGGCTACAACCACACTCAGGGATCACTCAAGGGTCACAACCCTTTACACAATGAAAGAGCCACACATCAAGAAGGAGATCAATCAGAATACACTTCTTGGTAGGCTCGAGGGTCTAACTAACCCTCACAAAGACATTCCTAAAAAAGTAATGTAAGGGGCGAAAAACAACAAAAAAACTTGTTGCCATCCACCACACACAACACACCAAGCGAGTATCAACCATAAGTAGGGATCCCAGTGTTGCAACATGGGATCTACCTTTAATTCTGCCTCTGACTCTTCCCCTAGGAGGCATCCTAAAGGAAACAAGGAACGCATCAAAAATAGATCACAAAGATGATCTATACACCATACTAAGGCATGAAAGCTAATCAACAAGACTATGAAAAACAATATAACAAGCTAACACATGCCAAACATAGCATAATATAGAAGGATCAAGTATGCCAAAGCTCCCAGTGTGTGAACATGGGCTTTGATACTAGATGTAACATCCTGCTATGCAACCTCAAAGGGTAAGAGCCAAAAGAGGACAACATAAACTTTTTTTTTAAAACATGAAGAATAACCTACACAAAAAGTAGTTGTTGATATGATAAATTAACAATATACATGGTCAAGCATGGCCAAATGTACAACCTAGAGGAGAGGATTGATTTACCCTCTAAAGAGATTCTGAACAGGAGAAAACAAGATAGCTCCAAAAAATTTGCTCCAAAACTTCCTACTCTGGAACTTCCTGCTCCAAAAATTTCTACTTTGGAAACTTTCTATTGTAACATCACAAAACACATATAGAAAGTTCTGATGCACCAGAACTTTTGCAGCAACAACATAAAACAACAAATAGAAAGTTGCATTGCATCGGAACTTTAGTAGCAACAACACAAAGCAACAAATAGAAAGTTGCGTTGCGCCGGAACTTTAGCAGCAACAACACAAAACAACAAACAAAAAGCTACGTTGCGTCGAAACTTTGAAGTTTGTTGCATGAAAAAAATACACAGCCATAACTCTAATTTTTGCATGATTTTTTTTGAAATAAAAGCCATAATGATCATCATAGTACAAGCGAGTCCAATACCAACACCAAAACTCGTAAGCCAAATACATAACATCACATTTCTTCTCAATAATTTATATGATTACATCTCTCTCAAGAGAGTACAATATATATAAAGGAATATACATGAGTACAATGGCATAGCTAGGTATGTGTAGGATCATCATGGAAAAAATAGGCCCTTAAGTGGCAAAAAAATTAGAAAAATCAGAGTTAGGCAACTTGACGTAAAAATTTGAATAAGTTATCTATATTATTTTAAAAATATGTAAGAATAGAATCTGTAGCAAATTGAATCTAGTTTCTAAACTACTAGGTTTGTTTAAAAAAAAAACTATTTGGTGAAAATTTGAAATTTCAATGCAATAGTACTTAAATTTCAAGGAAAAATAAGAAGTAGGTGTTCGACCACCTAACCACAATAAAATGATAATATTTTTTATAATATTTTAGATATAAGTAGAGGACTCATGTCGATGTGATGCATATTTTTTTATAATTTTTTTCTAAGTAAATAATTAATTATGATTTTTTTATTACAAATTTTTAAAATATAAAAAAATCGTATGTCCGACCACCTTAACTTGGTCAAAACTTCATGAAATTCAAATTTTATTTTTTAATCCTATAGTATGCAAAGCATAGAACGTGACATGTTTTGGATTCAAAAAATGTGATATTGTTTGAAAGCTATATATGTTTTTCAAATTTAGTCTATCAATCAGGACTTTAGTCATATTTTGAATAGAAAATGAATAATAATTACTTATTAAATTCAAAGTAAAGCATAATTTATATTGGAGGAAAGCTGAGAATCTCCTTTAAAAAACCTTTTTGTTTCATCAATTTTGGGTTAAAAAAAGTCGTCAACCACATACCCATCATATTGCCACTTTTTGGCCCATCATGATCTTACACATACCAAGCCATGAATAAAATACATCAACTAATAAAAGAGAGAACACCTCTAATTGATGCTCCAATAACCTATACACCTATCCCCAATGGCGGTGGTAATGCCTCCCTACCATGTGGACTCAAAAGAGACCACCCCACTGTGCTCGGAGGTGATCACAAGGCCCAAGAAAAAGTGATGAGACATGGGTAATATATGGCCAACACTCACATCAAACATAGAGCAAACACAAAATACAATGCATAAGGTCAATGCCACAACATGGAGATGCTTATACAATAACATGTCAGATACTACTCACGACTACAAAGGTACAAGATACTAGAGTGCAAATCAGATGGAGTGTCATCATGCGTGCACAAAGGGATGGCACCACACAAAATCAAGTACACTTCTCGTACATACGAGGAGACTCAATCATGCCCGAATCAACACCCCACAAATGGATAACTCAATGCTCCATAGATGGATAGGCCTTCTCGAGTGCATCCTTAGCCTTTTCAAGTGCTCAAGGCCATGCACAAGGAATCATTATCTTATTATTATTTTACCCCATTTTTGTATTTAGTTATCACTTGTTTACAACAACTCTGCTACTAGTTCCCCTGGCAGCCACTTGCGGGCCCCAGGCCCATAGAGAGCCACTCCATAAGACCACTCTAATTACCTAGACCTAAGCTCATATCATTTAACCAAATGAGGAATCCATAGAAAATATGAAACAAAACAAAAATCCACTAAAATCCCTCATTGAAACCATTTAAAACAGCCAAGCAAACATTGTTGTTAAATCATTTAAACAGTTGATCACATCCACTAAAAAATAGATCAAATACCATTCAAACATACATCATTAACTTAATGAAAAGAAACCAATCATATCATTAGTATTAACCTCATTAAATCATCCCACAAAACCACTTTTAAATCAATTAAAAACTACTACGCGACTGTGGCACAAAACAAGGTTCCAGTTGCTACTTAAACGAATGAGAAAGAGGGCATAAAAATTTCATAAAAATTCAAAGTGCCCAGATTAAAAATCTAAGCTTGACCTAGTTTTGATTTTGACATTTCCAGCTGGATTCCATCTTTGTTTTTTAAGTTTATGACCAAAAATAAGGTGTTGTTCTAAAAAATGTGTTTTTATGCCAAGCTGGGCAAAAACATGGAAAATGAAAGTGCCCAAATTAAAAGTCGGACAACGACCCAGTTGAGATATGGGAATTTCTACATGGAATCCACCTTTATTTTGCATTAGTAATAGGTGGTTAATGAGAAAAAATAAAAAACGTGTTTTACCAGGCGACAAATTTTGGCCAAAAAATGAAAGTATTCAAAATTTGTTTTGGACTTCAATCCAGTTGAGATTTGGGAATTTTCATGTGAATCTCATAGTTGGACTTGAGTTTAAACTAAGATATTTGTATAGATTTAGAAAAGACTTAGACTTTCCCCAAAAATAAATACCATAACCAGATTGAAAAGAAAAATCAACAATCAAAATGCCATGACAACACCCAGAGCAGCCAAGACTCCCAAAACATTTAAACACACTCATACATACATTTCTAACTCAAAAATTCAAGGAAAACACAAAAGAATATCTTAAATCTGCCCCAACTGTGAAGTGAAGAAATGCTCTATTAGAAAGGTACGACGAGATTCCAAAACATAGCAGCAAGACAACAAAGCTACGCTAAACCTCTAGAGCCACTGCCGACAAATTTCTTCTTAGAAATTCTCCATGTTTCTTCCCCAACTCAATTGCCCAAATCACAGGGTTTTCTCCTCCTTCCAAAATAGAAGTTTTCTTCTCCAAAAATAATCCCCCCCAAAATAAAACCTAATTCCCTTTTAAAAACTCTCCCAACAATAAATGAATTACAACATTTAATAAAACAAACTATTAAAGCTCACCAATTAATTAATTAAAAAAAAAACTAAATATTCAACATTAAAATACACAAAGCTCCCCAAATAAGATTTAAATAAGACTATAAGAGCTCACAAAATGGATTAATTTAAAATCATTTAAAATTACGAAGTGAGATATATCATTCTCTCGAATGATCAATAAAAATCACTTAAAATAACATATTTAAAATCGCATGGGTATAACCATTCAAATCTCCAATCAATTAAACACTATATTTAAATACCATATTTGAAACCACGTAAGGATTCCAATGAAACCACATCATAACACCGACAACCAAAACATATAGCCACATAAAAGATTAACGAAGACCATGAAAAAATACCTCAACAAGACATATTGGTAAACCACATACGACCGTAAGGTAATTCGAACGTTACCGTTAAGTAAGCGAACGGTAAGACAACAACACAGAAACACTGCACTAACAAGGTACAATGACTTAGGGTAGGGGACATTTGGCTTGTGACTACCTCCAATAACCACCATCGAGGAATACGAGTATGCTCAGGCCCGTGAATCCAGGCAAAGTTGATACTGAGTACTTGCATCACTCCAATCACACGTCAAAGTACATGTGCATTAAATATATATCATATAGCCGAAGCAACATCAATCATCAGGAAGAGGGTCATGATATCATAAGCCTCTTAGATATGAGTGTTACGACATCATCCCTTTCCTTTACGTAATCATACAAAAGCAATGATAACAGTATATAAACATATAAGCATGAAATCCAACATAATAACAAATCATGATAACCTTTCTCTTAATCATCAATGTCTAATCTCATTATGATAACATTTAACATTTAAAATATCAAATCAAAATCAAAATGCTATCTTACCCATACTGGGGTCGGAGAGGTGTTACACTTTCTCTGATAACATACTCTTGCTTCTATATGAAGTTCTGGATATCTCAAATATTTTGTATAAGCTTGAGCTTCCATCTTCTGGGTATTTGTTTTCTTGTTGTATGTTGCTTCCATTCTTGGAGCATTTCCAAGCTTCCAAGTCGTAGCTGTGGCATAATTTTCTAATGTATTTCTCTTGTGTTGTATATTGCTTCCACTCTACAGGTTGTGGTTGTGTGAAGCATAAGTCATCTTGTCTCATTTCAAATGCTTTCACTGGTTTGATATTTTTTGGAAAAACCCTACTATAATTCAAGTTTTGCCACACTTGCAGGCTGCCTTCTCATAGTGCCATGATATTACTATTTTTCTTGCAAACCTCTGATTAGTGTCTCATAGGCATTACTTCTCCACTGTGAGCAAAAATACTATACAGGTTTTGTATACTTGAATTATCTTTGCATTTGCTATTTTACATTGATTGACCCAATTCCATGCTATTGAAAATATCATATAATGGTATCATGTCAATGTTTTAGTATAGCTGCCACTATCATTTGATACCTTTGAAATTAATCCCTATTATGGATATCATCAAAACTAAAAAGAAAAAGACACACACCCATTTTATGCCCATGCTAAAAGTTACTGTCACAACCCCAAGCCGGGTTGAAATGAGTATGAATCTTAAGGATTTTAAAATGTTTTTTTATTTCCAATATGGGTAATATTACTGTTGGTGTAATTAATTATTTAATTACACTTGCATAAGTTTACTTAGGTTATAATATTCCTTCTAGAAGTCTTAGTTGTCTTTTCTAGAACTTATCTTATCTAGCAAATGCATCATTTCCTAAGTGATTAGTTTGTTAGTTGTCTCATGCCATAGGATTGTGAAATTTGTCAACATTATGTTCATTACTACATTTGAACCTTGCCTATATAAGGAAGGTTATTGTACTTATTTGTATCATACTTCATACCTCATCATTTGATAGGTCTTAATATCAAACAAGCTCTTTATCTTGCATATCCTCTTGTGGAAGGTTTTCATTATTTTTGCAAGTGGTCTTGGTGTTGAGCTAATATCTTCAGCTCTTACATGGTACCAAAGCCACATCTTGCAAAACCCTTCTTAGATTTGAGGGTGGAGCTATTGCTAGTGAGAGATCTTGATTTGAGGTTGCCTCTCCATAGGTGGGCTTTCATGGAAAATTACTTTTGGCTTGTGTTGGAGGACATTTGAGCTCAAATTTGAGTTCAAGGTAGCTGAGAAAGTTAGAATTGACTTTTGTTTCGACTAAATCTAACATTTCTAGCCAAAGTTGTGGAGGTTTGAAGATTTGCAAGATCTAGGAGTTACAGAGCTTCTGGTGCATTTTTCAAGCAGATCTTACCTCAGCATTGTTTCTAGAAGGCCTGGGAGATGAAAATTGATATATAATTCACCCTATTTCGCCTTCAGCTGTTCGTGAGGCAACTTTTTTTTTTACCTAGAGTGGCCATATGGCCCGCGGGTACAGGGTACGATTTATTTCATTTCATAGAAAAAATATTCTAAAAAATATATTCTACAATTTTTATTATTGTTGGGGCTATTAAATTTGTATCGGGATGTTTTTTAAAGTTTTGGGAAAATATATTAAAAGGTGGCAGATTTATTTGTGGGGTTACAAAATATTCTGCGAAGACATTTATTGCCTGGGTACTAGTCCTTGTCGGCATCCTTACAAGGAATATTCCCTATTCGATCCGTCACGTCAGAAGACATTTCTTCGACGCTGTTGTTTTGCACCCACTTTGAAGGCTTTGGACAGGCTATGTACAAAATTGTCAGCATATCACAGGCCGCATACTTCTCTGTAGTCTTCAACATTTATCACACCGACCACATAAAATATTGGGTTCATTGCTTATGTTGGGTTCCATAATCGCCATACCTATCGGGTCTTCATTCTCTGTTGGCCTACCTTTATTGCCGATCGCTGGTGGCTCTTCCTAGTTCACGGCTACCCTAGTTCACCAAGTTTTCACATCATACTTAATCAACGGTTTGTATTTCTTCAATCCCTTGGTTGACAGGTTGTCATATCAAGTCTGCAGGTTGATCGGTCTCTGTACTGTCATTGCATGGTACAAGTGTTTTTATTTTAAATCAACAGTTTTTATATATGTAAGTTTTAAAAAAAACACTTTGTATTTAAAAATCCTTTGGATTATAGCCGATTGCCCATGTGTTTCGGCATTTTATAAAGTTTTTTAATATTCTTTGTCAAAGGCCGACAATATTATGTACTACCAATGGTCATATGAGTGACCCGATTGTAGCCCTTGGGTGCGCATTTTTTGCACTTAATTAGCCTTTGATTTGCCCTGATTTTCCCCCTAAGTGCCTTTAAATAGGACTTTTTTCATTTTTGCATAACTTTTGGCCATGATCTCCAAATTCTGCAAATGAGATATTGGCGGAAAGCTCTCTCTAAGTACTTTGTAGTGGTATAGGTCTTTTTGATAGATTTTTCTATAGGTATAATTTATTCACAACTAAATTCAAATCACCCCTTTGGACCTTCGAGCTCACAACTTTCAGCCAGTTTCTTTGATTTTGGTGATTCAAGTTGCATTTGGAAGGTAATAAGGAGCTCTTTAATTTGGTTCGTGTACTTTTTTCAATATCAGCCCCAAGTGTGAGATATTCAATTTTTTGCATATTTTCTTTTTGATTCATAACTTGGACATCTTGATTCTTGAAGAATTTTTGTTTGTGGAGGAGATTTTATTTTCAGTTTTATTTGGGAGGTTTCATATCAGTTTGATTCAGATATTTGCCATATTTTCACTCTTGGTACTTGTTGATCTCATGGCTAAACCAGGATTTGAAGTGTTGACTCCTCATAACTATCATACATGGAAGGTAAACATGTAGAGATTACTTTGGTCAAAGGGTTTGTGGCCCACCTTGGGTGATCACCAACCTGATTTTACCGGGGAGTATGAACGATTTGCTCATAGGAATAAATGTGATGAAGCTATGGGTTTAATTGCAATGCATGTTTCAGATAGTTTATTCTTTCATATTGAGGAATGTACAACTCCTAAGCAGGTGTGGGATAAGTACAAGACACTCTTTGTTGCAGTTAGTGAGGTACGTGCCATGCAGTTGGTGGCTGAATTGGCTTCACTTTCTACGGATGCATTTTCCACCGTTGAAGACTACTTGGTAAAATTCAAATCACTAAGATCTCAATTGGCTAGATGTGGCAAAGAAAAAACTGATAAAGAGTGCATCTTTCTGATTTTGTCTAAGTTGAAAGGTTCTTTTGTATACTTTTCTACTTCCTTCTATGCAACTATGGATGGCTTTGGTGATTCTTTTGTAATGCCCTCTTTTGAGACATTTTGTGATAGGTTGACTAGAGAACAAGCAAAACTTAGTCAACTTGATACACATAGTAAGAATCATGATTTAGTTGTATCATCATCATCATCTAAGGATAAAGGGAAAAAAAGTTCAAACCTAAGGAAAAATCTAAAGAACCTCCCACCTCTTCCAAAGAGGAAAAACCTAAGAAGGAGAAGAGTAAATGTGGTTATTGTAAAAAACCAGGGCATGGTGAACAAAATTGTTACAAGAAAGAGTTAGATGAAATGAGGAAACTCTTAAAGGAACACAACATTTCTTTTCCTTCTAAGTCTAAAAGTTCATCATCTTCTTCTCAATCAAAATCTACTACACACACTAGTCATGCAGGAATTGCAAATAGGAGTGATATGATAGATGATTATAAATAGAAAGGACATGCCCTTGTTGTCACACAAGTTGAAAGGTCTAAAAATTGGATTCTTGATTCTGGAGCCTCCTATCATATATCAGGTCAACTTGATAGGTTTTCATCTTTGAAGCCTACTTCACTTTTGAAGATCTTGATGGAAAATGATGCGTATCTTGATGTATATGGAAAATGGGTTATTGATGTGCCACATGGTAGCTTTAATAATGTGCTTTGTATTCCTGATATTAAGCACAATCTTCTTTCAGTATATCAGATAGCACAAATTGGTAAATCAATTGAGTTTACTCCATATTCAGTCTACATTCAAGATTTGGATACCAAGCAGCTTGTTGCAGTGGGTAGGGCCAATCATTAGGAAAAGATCTACTAATTTTCTCATTTTGTTCCTGACGGTGAATGTTCCAGAAATGACTCTCCTAGATCTAGTGTGGACAGTTGTTCAGATGGTGGATGTCATGGATGGTTAAACCTCGCCATTCATAAGCCATGTAATGAGGTTGCATCTCCTCCTACTTCTTCATATTTGAGTCAAACTTCAGATGGGAAGGATACTAGTGGTTTTCTAGATTTGCACATACATGATGGTTTTATGACAGAGTTATCAGATTTGGTATGTCAGACTTCTTCAGCAGATTTGGAGGACTTGTTTGAGGGGGTTTCTCTCCTTCTTGATCATTCATCTTTGGAGGTTTCTCTTGAGTCTCCATTTTCTTTGTCTTCCTCCTTAATTGGGGTAACACCTGATTTTGTTGAGGAATCTTCAGAGGCTCTTGACACATCTTCAGAGATTTCATGCTTCAGATTGCTTCCTTCTTGCTTCTTCTTGGAGATGAAGTTTCTTCAGCATTGGCCATTGGATATTTTTCTTCCCAAGGGGAGATACATTGTTTGCATGCATTTGATTCTCTTCTGATTTTAGACATTCTTCAATGGTTTTGGAGTTACTTCATTATGGGGGGGCTATGTAGTATCTTTTTTTCCCTCCTATTGGGGGATTTTGTAATATATCTATGTGATGGATGGTGTACTTGGGGGTATCATGGAGTCCTCCATCCTTCCTCACATGATTTGTTTTTTTGTTTCTTTTCTCTCTTTTGGAGAGGAGTTTTGTCCCACTAGGTTTTCTCCTTTTCTCTGGTTGTGAGAGATTTCTTTTTGCTTTTGTACATGGGTACCTAAAATGGCCTAGTAGTTGGGACCCATCTTTGCATAATTTGCATAATAATATTCTCCCTAAGTTGCACTTATGGGGGGTGTTGGTGTAATTAATTTTTTAATTACACTTACATAAGTTTACTTAGGTTATAATATTCCTTCTAGAAGTCTTAGTTGGCTTTTCTAGAACTTATCTAGCTAATGCATCATTTCCTAGGTGATTAGTTTGTTAGTTGTCCCATGCCATAGGATTGTGAAATTTTTCAACATCATGCTCATTACTAAATTTGAACCTTTCCTATATAAGGAAGGTTATTGTACTCATTTGCTTACACTTCATACCTCATCATTTGATAGGTCTTAATATCAAGCAAGCTCTTTATCTTGCATATCCTCTTGTGGAAGGTTTTCATATTTTTTGCAAGTGGTCTTGGGTGTTGAGCTAATATCTTCAGCTCTTACAATTACAAACCTTGAAAAACCTTCTTTTAGCTCTATTAGTGACAAAATTTGTGATAGTGATACTACCTTTTGATGAACTGTCCTCCCTTCATTGTGATTCCTCTTTATTCAGTTGATTACTCTTCTTGTTTTACACATGCTCCTGTGAACATAACATTAGCTTCTGCAAATTCATTATCCTTGTTCAGAAAGTGAACATACTAAAATAAATTTTCTTTGGAAAAGTTAATATATCACTGTATTCTTAAGAGCATGTTCTGCACTCGAAATTCTATCCCTTTGTGTAGCATACACAGATTTAAGCTTTTATCTTCCTTTATGCACTTATGACTATCATATCATACAACATATATGATTGTCTTTTAGAACACTGCTTGCATCCGTCAATGTGATATACATTGTAGTTGCTTGTGACCTCCGCTTTTGAAATGTTACTTCAAATCCCTCTTAAAATCCAAAAGGCCAACACGTTCAGCTCAACCCTTGCGGGAGCCCATTTTCTCCACATGCTGAAATGTTGATAAAGATGAATCAATAATGAAATGTGTACCTATACCTACATAGTGAACAAACATGTTAGATAAAATAGAGACATCTCTTGATGATTTGCTTTGTATATCTTGGATACAGTTGTTCATTTTTCTTTTCTTGATCAGTTATATAAGGTAGCAAGTATTTCCTTGATTAGACATGCATAGGATTTGTATGGAACCTCGAGCTCTAACAAAACCTTTCAATCAACTAAAGGTTTCTCTCCTAGAGCTGCAACTGGACAACTCAACAATACTGGCACAACCTCCAACAATGGGATTCATCATTCACCAGGAAATGACAGGTCCCATATCTAATTTTATGCATTTTTTCCTTGCATTTACTTGTTTTCTTATATCTTTTCAAATAAAGTTACTCGCACGGCTTGTGTGGGACTACAAAAACATTGCTTTTTTAAAAAATATATTAGTTATTTCATATCATATAATGATTTATGTATTTTCATTTGTAAATCACTTACATAATATGAAATAAATAAATAAACTATTTGAAGTATATGCTTAGTAATGATGAATAACAACAAAACATATTTGAAACACGAACTACAAAAAATAGTTTAGCTTTAGAACCTGATAATCTTTGAATGTCTGATTTTCTTATCTAGATTGCCCATGTATCAAAATTTCTTCTCACCCCATGTTAACAACTGCCTGATAAAAAATTAATAATTGGGCTGGAAGCTAAAAACTAGTAACATTGACTTCCTTGGAAAACCAAATTTTAGAAAATTACATAAACAACACAAATACTCCTATGGAAACAAATGAATAAGATGAATTGCCTAGGAATGTTTGTGGAAAAATGGTCAAAGATGTAGCTAAGGAGTTTCTTCAAGAGTATTTGGTGTATGATACATTAGAAAGGCTATTGATTTCTCAAACTAAATTAGAGGAAAAGAGTAAGCTCAATACTCCTCTTCAGAATAAAAAAGGGGCGGTGACTTAAAGAAATAGACATAAGAGGAGTTTGTAGTTTGGATGAGTCTTCCTTAAAAAAATATTTGAGAATGAGGAGTCTCCTACTCTCTTAAGGAGAAGTGAAGATCATTTCTTGGAATGTTAGGGGCATAAATACCCGTAACAAGTGAATTCTTAATAAATCATCAATTATATAGTGGAAACTATGACATAATCCTTCTACAAGAAGCCAAACTCTCAACTAATAAGGGAACTACCATATTCTAATATTAGCTAAAATGAAAATTTCCAATTTTTGAAGACAAAGGAACTTTAGGAAGGTTGGAAATCATTTGGAACAAAAAATAACAAAGTAAAACCATCACTCCTAGATCCCACTACATGCTAATAATCATTCATTTTATCCATAGAATATTTTCTTGTTGGATTTTTAATATCTATGAATAAAATGGAATAGTGTAAAATATCACCTATGGTCTTTTATAAAATTAATGTTTATCCCTTTAAAATATGATTTTATTATTCTAGAGGGAGATTTCAATGCTAGAAAATCAAGAAGAAAAATCAAGTGGTACATTATACCTCAACCATAAGTGGTGGAAGATTTCAAAGATTTCATCAATTCAAATCATCTTGTTGACTAGATGTTTAAAAAAATGGAAAGTTCACATTGACCAATTAGAGAAATAAATTCCACCTCATTATTGAACAACTAGACTAATTCCTCCTCTCTGGCAAATAGATTTTCAATTCACTAAATTTTTTAATAACTATTAAATCCCCTTAATAAGTTTTGATCATTTCTAGATTGTGTTGATTTATTTGAAGATAAAACACCAAAAAAGGCCCCTTCAAGTTTGAGTCGATGTGATTACAAAAATATCATCCATCTTCTTTGAAAATGGTGAACTAATTCTCATTTTAATTCTAGATTAAGAATGTTCTATCTTTGTAATAAATTAAAGTATGTGAAGTTAAAAATCAAGAAATGGAACAAAAAGTGTTTCAAGAACATATTCCAAGAATTATTTTGATTAGAATGATAGCTATCTACCCTAAACAACCATATTATCAAATTTGGAATGAATAGGAAAAACTTTAAGCAAGAAATAATCCTTGAAGGACTCTAAAAAATACTTCATATAGAAGAAAACTACTAGCATCATGAATCTAGAGAATTGTAGCTAAAAGAGCACAACAAGAGCACATTTTTTTCCATTCCTAACAAAATTTAGGAAGTTTTCTCAAACACTAACTTGAGAATTTATTATTCTTTAGGCCTACTACTAATAAATCATCAAGATATTCAAAAACAAGTTATTTCCTACTTTGGAAACTACTTTATGGCTCAAATAATGTTAAAATCTTTTCCTCTTACAATTAAACAACATTCCTTCATTAGTATCTAAAGAATAAAATAAATTACTAATTTGACAAGTTTCCCTTTGGAGGAAATACATATATTATTCTTCCTCATGCCTAATGATACTTGGCTCCTAATTCTAATTATTTTCAAAGATTTATTCCTTTAAAAATATTGGGATTTTGTCAACAAGGACATATGACTAGCACTAAAAGAATTTTGAAGGAAAGAAATATTCTCAAGGAATTGAATATCTCTCTTTTTTATCCCTACTCCCCAAAAATCAAATCCCTCCTTTTTATGACTTTAAGATAGTCTCTTAATATTAAAAAATTATAAAAAAAAATTTAAATTCATTTCTAACAGGCTAGGATCCTTAATCTCCCATTTGGTTTCAAAAGAATAGGGAAAATTTGTGCTCGGGAGAGAACGTTCTAAAGGGATTCTAATTGCACATGACATTTTCCAATCCATTAGCAAGAGAGTTATGATGGTTATTAAACTATACATTATTAAACCTTATGATAGGGTAAACTAGGAATGTTTATTATTAGATCTCAAAATTTTTGGCTTCTTCAATGACTGTGCAAATGGATATACTCTTGTGTATATAGGATCAGGTATTTTGTATTAATAAATGGCAGTCAAGTAGATTTCTTCAAAACCTCACAAGGTATTAGGTAAGGAGACACCATCTCTTCTTTTTTATTTATCTCAGTGGTATAAGCCCTCAATTTGTTAATTTTAGTATAAAAATGATAGAACAAATGGTCAGGCATAAACATCTTTAGGGTCCTAGTCTCAATCACTCATGCCCTCTTCACTAATGAAACTATCCTTTTAAATAAATCTAGAGTTTTCAAGTAAAATATCATTTCAACATATCTTTATCCAAATTTTATCATTTCATTATCTAACTATCACTCTATAAAGATTCCACCTTCTCTTGTATTTGGAAAGTGAGAATTTTAATTTTTATTTGGAACATATGGCTAGAGTGTAACTAAAAAATATTTAGAAAATCTATTTCTAATTTTAAATTTATGTTTCAAAAAACTAAATGATTAATATCTAAAGAATTCATGTTTGTTGTCTCTAAGAATACAAATACAAGTAGGTCTTTCACTTGTACTATAAAATATTCAAGGATAGAGACCATAGAGGTGTGAAACCTAAACTAATGTGGATTGAGATGTGTCAAGATAGTAGCATGATTTGAAAATGAGAGAAAATGAGGAACCAAAATGAGAGGCATAAATTAGAGTGAGTTGTCATCAAATAGAGGATATATATTTTCAATGGTTTCCCTAAGATCCAAAATTTAGGATTTTACAAATAAATAATGCATGCCAAATAAATATGTCCCAATGATAAAAAAATACATTGTGGACCTCTTGAGGAGTATCTATAGTGATATATAGGTAAAATGATTTCTCTATCAATGTAGTAGGTGGAGGTGATAGAAAAATTACTAGTGTTAAATGTGCAAGAGGGTAAAAGGTAGAAATGGAGGTATTACAATATATAAATATCTCATTATTAAATCTTCTCTTATATATTATTATTATATGAAGGGCTCTCAAAATCATCAAGAGTTAGAAGGATGCCCATAAAAATATTTTTATAAATGGAGGTTCATTGGGATCTCCATACATCTTCCAAATTTTAGTTGAAACTGTATGAAGGCATTCAATGTGCGATAAGCTCCACAATGTGTGGTCACTAATAGTTAGATCAACCAATCCTAGGACATGATAATTTATATTAGCCATACATGTTCTTGAAAATGAGTATTCAATTTATGAACAAGCCCATACAAATGGGAAAGAGGAAATCCTAATAATATTGTGTTAGCATGACTTGTAGCTCCCTTTACTCAAGGTAATTATATTATAAACATGGTAAATAATATACTCAATAATGATTAATGTTTTCCATCAACTTCAACATTTTATATAAGGTCATTCATTACATAATTTTTATGCACAAATTCCCCAAGACTAGTACATGTGATGGCACTTTATAAGTTAAGTGTGTTTACATTGAGACCCCACCCAAGGGCAAGTGAACAAAGATGGGGGACCAAAAAGTGGCCACCCCACTTTTTGGCCCCATTAAAGCCATAATGTAAGCATGTTATAACGTGCTCATATTATTGCAAAGACAACTAATAAAAGAAAAAACTTCCTTTCATTGTCTCACTTTTGCTAAGACGTGTTTGCCCCTGGCCCCTAAACCCTGCATTTAACATGCTCACATTATAGAAAGCCCTATTTCTCACCAAATATTCACTAATTATTCACCAAAATGCTTCCACAATGTTGAGGAGGTCAAAGGAGTAAGTTTCAAAGTTTTTAAGAAAGAATTTTGTATTAAATACGTATATTGAATATGTTTTTTGATGAAAATTTATTTAATTTTCAGGAATTGTCAATCCACCCCAAAATATTAACAATCCTAATTCACCTCATGATGAAATCCCTCCTGAAGAACAACCTCAACAAACACCTCCTAGAATTCTTCATCATGATCCAAGAACACAAGAAAATATATTGGGGCAAATTGAAAATAACAAAAAATAAATTTAGGAGTTAATTACAAGATTGAGAGATCCTACAGGAACAAACTAGCATAGGACCACCCTCGCTCAACAATTACAATCCATAATATCCAATGTAGATTCAATTATAAAGCAAATAAATTGGGGCTATCTTGAACTTTGCAAGGAAAATCACTAGTGAATTTTTTTTGCAACAACCAAGTTATCATACCATTGCTCATACATACACCATAAGGAATAATAGATAGCCACAAACCATTCCTACATCTATACCACTTCCTCAACCCATTTTTCCTAGTGCCCCTTGTTTACCTTTGTATCTATGGAAAGAAGTATGATCTTGTGGAACTTCATAACACTCCTACTAAGATATCCTTGTGGGATTTGATTCAAGAATCACCTCTTTACCATGGCATGCTGCAAAATGCTTTACAACAAGTTGTTATCCCTCCTAGTGTGCAACCAAGGGATGTGGTAGCTATGATTGAGAATATGCATTCATCTAATTTGGACATTGTATTTCATCAAAGTGAATTAACTCCTTTGGAAATCCTAAAATAAAATGATGCCTTGATAATAAGGGCTATTATTAATGGGTTTGGCATCAAGCATACTCTTATTGATAATGGTTTGACACTCAATGTTTGTTGTGTAAACCTTTTAGATAAAATTGGAGTGGATAAGACTAATATTCAACCAGATTCTTTATCTATTTGTGGTTTTGATAATGTGGGAAAACAACCACTGGGTGTGATAACATTGCTTATTAAAGTTGGTAGGGTTACTTTACAAGATCCTATCCATGTCATGCCTAATGATCTTTTATATAATATTCTTTTGGAAAAACCATGGATTCATGCAATGAATGTGGGGCCTTCAACATTGCATCATTTATTGAAATGCACTTACAAGAACAAGGTTTACCTAGTAAAAGCTAATCTTGAACCTGAGAGTTGTTTACAAATTGAACCTAGAATGACAAAAACCTCTTACAACATTGACACCAACCACAAAAGTAGAACCCATGCAAGAGGAAGAGAAAGAGAAGTGTTTTTAACACACAAAACAATTGGACGTCCACTTAACTCCCCCTTTCTAGGCAAGTGCACAAAGTTGAGTCCATGAAACGTGGAATTTTTTGCCTTAGCCAAAAAATTGAAATCGACATTGCAAAAACAGGATCCCAATTTTTAAAAATCGGGATTCCGTTTAGCTTCGGGATCCCGAGCCTAAATATAAAATGGGATCCCTCTTTTTAAAAATTGGGATCCCATTTCTGAAAGGATCTGAACCAATGGAGAAGGAATGGGATCCCAATTACTACGAAACGGGATCCCGATTTATAAAAAATGGGATCTTGTTTTGTAGAAATCGGGATCCCCTTTTCTAATGCTATTTATTTTTTTAAAAACAAATAGGGTTCATTTTGCAGCGGACAGGATCCCAAGTACAGGCGACAACAACATCCACAAACAGCTCCAAGTACCTGCCCACACCCCTTTTTTTTTGCATTTTTCCATTTCTTATTGAAATTGTGAATAAAATGAGTGAATTTAGCATTTTTTTTTAATTTATTTCATGTTTTGAGCAATTTTTTCCTATTATAGTAGAAATGAGTAATTGTAGAGATAGATCAAAAAATGCAATGAAACCTAAAGATTTTTTAATAGAAATGAAAAAATGAACCTTGAATTGTGTTTTACAAACAAAATTTAGCTTTTGAAATCTAAATTGTTTGATTAAACCAAAAAAATTAAATTTGAAAACCCTAATTGAAACGAAACAAAAAAATTGCATTTCAAAACCTAGAAATTGAAATGAAATAAAAATTGCATTTAGAAACCCTAATCAAGCTTTTTGAAACGAATTCAAATCAAACGAAAAAAATTGAATTTGAAACCCTAGTTTGAATTGTAATGAAAAAATTGCATTAAAAACCCTAATTGCTTAGAAATTGAAACCCTAAATTGAATTGGAACAAATTTTTTTGTTAAAACCCTAAATTGAAATCAAACAAATCATTTTGATTTTGAAAACTAGGTAATTTCAAGCTCAAAAAAATTCATTTGCATTGCTTAAATGTTTTAAATTTTATTTGCATTGTATGGAGAAAATGATATGTTAAACTTTAGTTTCAATGTTAAATTATAATTAGATTAGAAAACAATATGTTAAGAATAGTTAAAATTCATAAAGTTTATCAATGTTTGTTTGCAAATTTAGTTAACAAATTTTTAAATCCAAACATTATGTCGATTCCAATTGGCACTAACTTGCAAGTCTAAATTATTCAAGGGCCACCCAAACTTCACCCTAATTTTGCTAAACCCTAAACCCTGAACTGTAAAATCTAAACCCTCAACACTAAAGCATTTGAATTTTGTCTTAGGACCTTAAAATGAAATTTGGTTGCCTTAAAAAACCCTCTGTTGTCACCATCCAATAGAGCTTTTTGTAATGTTTTCACTTATTTGAACACATAATATAAAACCTTTTGGTTTCTACAAGTTTATGAAGAGTGGATGATCACTCTCTATGATACTTAGACATGATCAATAGGGATCTAAATCATTGGAAGAAAACTTTATTCTATTATATCCACAAGATAGGAGAGTGCGAGTGAGAGTGCTATGGGTAAAGTTTATTTCATTGGACATACCTAAAATTATGTAGGTTCAATGTCAAGAATGGGTCTATTTGGTAGATTTATGAAAACTATTATGAATATCTAGAATACCATAAAAGTATAATTATAGAAATTCCAATTGGAAACACTTGGGTATATATTATATGAAATTTAAATAGTAAGGTGTCTATTATATAGGAGAGTTGATAATACATGGAAAGAGGTTTGTATGGGAATATATGTATTAAGAAACACATATCATGACCTCTATAGGATTTTTAAGATGTGATCCTAGATCATAATCCACCCATCCTCAAGCATAATGGATTCTTTAGCAATTAAGGGAGATTCAATAACCATAAAATTACCTATATTTTGATACTATATAGATTTATGTGGAAGGATAGAAATGCATCAATAAGGAGACCAAGATGGAACCATTTAACACCTAAGGTACACCTATTACATGGGAAAGGGAGGAGGTACATGATGATAGGTTGGAGGAACTAGGCTATTATTACAATAGAGAGAGGAGGAGGATTCATATTATGCTCCTATAAATAAGAGGTCAATTTAGAAGATTAAAAGAACTCTAATAACAAAGGAAATAATTCTATAGAGGGAGTGAGTGGGATTGTTGGAAATATACAAGGAGAGAGGTGAAGGTCCCAACACCTACATAGAGTCCTACATGAAATACACCAATCTAGGCACTTCCTAGAAGGATCAAGATCCATGTGAGTAGCCTCTTTTTATTTTTGTATCTTCTACATATGTATATTTATTCCTTTATTATGTGATTAAAATTATGTATGATATAACTTATTAATAAGTGATTACAAGTATAATTATTAAAATATTTCATATTTATTTTGATATCCTCTAATGTAGGAGGAAATTTTTACTTGTTTTGATAGATGTATGTTATTTTTGTGATATGTATAGATTGATTCATTTTTAACATGATACTTTTTTTTATTAGAGGGGTAAACACTTTTGACCCAAAGCTAGATGGAACCAATGAGGTCACAATATGACTAAATTTGGACCTCACTAGACATCTAGATCCCCTTAAGCCATCCTATCACCCTAAATCGTAAATCGATTTCTTAAGGGGTCCCAATATGACATTTCTTAAGGGGATCAAAGAAGTTCTTAAAATTTGGTGAAGTTGCCCAAGGCAACCAAGTTGCTAATAATAAGATCATGCAATTATAATATGAATGATTTCATGATCTAGGTTAGTCGAGTTGAAACAAGAGTAGATCTCAATCAACATTCCACAAGAAAATTTTCTTCACTAACTTGCAAGTTCATTATATTCCAAGGGGCACCAAAACTTCACCCTAAGTTCTATAAACCCTAAACCTTGAACTCTAAAATCTAAACCCTAAACACTAAACCATTCATTTTGTCCTACCTGACCTTAAAGTGAAATTTGGTTGTCTTAGGAAAATCCACCAAATTTCATTCCCTTATCCATGTAATTTTGTCATAGGATCTTACTACATATATCCCCTTAAGTTATCCTATTACCCTAAACCCTAAACTCTAAACTCTAAACCCTAAACCCTAAAGCCATCATTTTTTCTTAGGCTCTTAATGAAATTTGGTTGCCTTAGGCAACTCCACCAAATTTCATTCCCTTATGCCATGCAATTTTTTCCTAGGATCTTACTACATGTAGATCCCCTTAAGCTATCCTATTAATCTAAACCCTAAACTCTAAAGTCTAAACCTTAAACCCTAAAGCCATCATTTTTTCTTTAAAGGCTCTTAATGAAATTTGGTTGCCTTGGGAAACTTCACCAAATTTTATTCACTTGAGCCATGTCATTTTCTCTTAGGACCTCACTAGACATAGATCTCGTTAACCCATCCGGTCACCCTAAATCATAATTCAATTTAGTAAGGGGTCCCAATATGAAATTTCTTAAGGAGATCAAAGTTCTTAAAATTTGGTGTTCAAAGTTTCCCAAGGCAACCAAATTTAACAATAATAAGATCATGCAAAATTATATAATATTAATAGTTAATTGTATTTTCATTCAAGTAACATGTGCCTTAGACATAAATGAGGCTTACATATTTTATCATTTGTATTCAATTATTTAAGGCCATTTATATTGAATGGTTTAAAGGTATTTCATAAACATGTATCTTACATCTTGAAATTACAAATCTAATGTAGGTTCACTCATATCTTAAAGATCACATGGATCCATTCAATAATATTTGCAATCCACCTCCACGCCATCCATCTCCACCACCTTCACCTCCACCTCCACCCACTCCACCTCATAACCCCCCACCTCCACCACCTAAAATTGATGAACATGCTCGTTTGCAAGCACAAATCAATGTCAATGTTAGAACCATCCAAGATCAAATCAACATTATTCAAAATGAAGAATGTGTTGCACCTCCTGTGAGGATGTTTGCACCTAGGATGCAAACCCTTGTTGATGTTGTCAGGGCTATGGATGGGATCTTAGATGAGCATCGACAATGGCTAGAGGAGAGGAGGACTTCCAATTCTGAAAAGGAAAACACAAAGTAATGAAGAGATGCAGTAGAGAGCCACAATAGTTTCTAAATTAAGACAATGATCTTAAATAGTTATGAATTTATGAATTTGGTGAACAATGGATATTTTGTGTGATGAATTTATAAATTTGGTTGGATGGATATTTTTAGTGACATGAATTTATGATTTTGGTTCTAGATGGATATTTTTAGTGACATGGATTTATGAATTTGGTGGAATTTATGAAATTATAATGAACAATATATAATAGTATATATTTTATGACTATCTACTAGATCATGATTTCTCCTGCTGAAAAATTTTAATATATGTGTGTGTGTGTGTGTGTGTGTGTGTGTGTGTGTGTGTGTGTGTGTGTGTGTGTGTGTGTGTGTGTGTTAGACATAAAATGAGCTTGTGTGAATGTTTCAAGTTTATTGTTTAGTATGTACGTGCATGTATTAAAAATTTGCATATAGTTCTTAAATTTTGAAATTGTATGTATGTACATAGTTTAGTTTAATGATATGTACACATGCAAATTATGCATCATATTTTTTTATTTTAAATGTATGTACATGTTAAATTTTGAATTTTGTATGGACATGCTCAAGTTCAATCAATGTATATATATGTGCATTTCAATTAAATATATGATCTTAATATATATGTTGCTCATCCTATTTCAATTAAATATATGATCTTAATATATGTATGCACATCCTATTTTGTATGATTTATCGCAGGTGCACATTTATATCTCATATCATGGATGATTTTAACATTGATGATATCATCAATCCACCACCTCATCCATAGCCACATCCACCTTCCCCTCCCCCTCCACCTCCCTCTCCACCTAATATGCCACATCCAACACCTATCGCATCTGACGAGGCTCGCTTGTGAGCACGTATAAATGATCAAGTTGCATCCTTACAAAATCAAATCAATGTTATGCAGAGTCAAACATTGATTCCACCACATGTGAGAAGTTTTGCATTTGCAATGCAAAACATTGTTGATGCCATTAGGATGATCAATTTTGATCTTGATAGGCATTGACGAGAGAGAAAAAATGAGACAATTTTATTTCGACGGTCTTACAAACAAATATTAGACCTTAAAATAACAAAAGCCCATCTAGACACCTACTTTCTTGACCCTGTTACTCAACAACCCATTCCACCCAACAAATCTAGAATATCCATGAGGTGGTGCATACATCCACAGATGAGTGCACATTTTTAGGATCTATGGTATATGGTTTTTGATAGTCCCCCACATGCTAATTGGGAGTTCCCATTGTATTTTTTGAGAAAACTATATGTAGAGTTTTTTCTGGGGAAAAATCCCAATTATTTTGATTTTAGATCATTTTAGGGTGTTGGTGGCAGCATGCTACAATAGAGGTTAGGGGCAAGGGTTGATCCCCAATGCCCCGTGCATGCACAACCCCTTGTTGTTTCTCTTGGTCCTCCCATTCCTGCACTTGTACATCATCATGCTTTGGTCTCAACATTAGGTTCTCTTAGTACACTCACAAGAGACCTTGATCAACATGCTTCTGCAATAGCGGATGGGGAGCATAGAGACGATGATGATGGAGGAGTTTTTTATGGAGCTAGTCTAAGTACCACTCCAGGAGTGTCGAGGCTTGTCTCCCATATATGTACTAGTTGTCATCAAGTATGCTATGGACTTGATCAGGCCACACCTAGTTCAGGTAGACGGGGAGATTCTGGTGGTTCATCTGGTCACATCAGTTCATTTGTAGAGTTTCTTTTAGCAGACCATCACCTTGAGGACACTACGACACAGGTATAAATATGCATCTATGTACGTTCATTTTATAAGAATTTTGATGGATGTATATATCAAAGAAAAGTTTGCAATACATTTTAACAATCAAATTGTTTGGTGTACAAATGACACTAACGATGGGGAAATCATCTATTCAACGAGTACATACATCGACACCGGTTGTACTTGGAAACCCTTATGGGGTATTTTGATTTCAATTTTTAAAATTATATATGAAATCATAAATTTAACTTGAGTTTTAAATTTATAATTGAATCACATATATGTTTGAAATATTTATGTTGGTTTAGGCGAGTCAATCGGCATCCATGTCGATTCCTCTTGAGGGATTGTCAAGCACTCCTCCACTATCAAGCGTCATAGATCAGGGGTAGGTACATTCATATTGTAAATTTGTTTAAAGTTTACGGTATGTGCAGGATCATCATGGAAAAAAGCAGTTATAAGTGGCAAAAAAATTTAGAAAAATCAAGTTGGTAACTTAACAAAATTTGAATAAGTTAACTATATTATTTCAAAATATGAGAATAGAATTTGTAGAAATTGAATGTAGTTTTCTAAACTTCTGGATTTTATTTATTTATTTTTAAATCTATTTGGTAGAATTTAAAATTTCAAATGCTTAGTAGTGATACTTAAATTTGGAAAAAAATAAGAAGTAAGGTGTAAATGCGACCACCCTATACAATAAAATGATAATATTTTTTTTTTATAAAATTTTAGATATAAGTAGAGGACTCATGCCTGATGTGATGCATATTTTGTAATTTTTTTCAAGTAAATAATTAATTATGAATTTTTTATTACAACTTTTTAAATATAAAAAAACCTGTATGTCTAACCACCTTAACATGGTCAAAACTTCATGAAATTCATTTTTTTAAAAAAATACTGAAGTATGTGAAACACAGAATGTGACATGTTTTGGATTCAAAAAATGTGATACCGTTTGAAGCTAAATGATTTTCAATCTGACCTATCAATCGGGTTAGTTGTAATTCAAATAGAAAATAAATAATAATTATTTATTAAATTCAAACTAAAGCATAATTTATATTGGTGGAAAGCTGAGAATCTCCTTTAAAAACCTTTTTCGTTTCATCAATTTTGGGTAAAAAAAAAATTGTCAACCACATACCCTACAAAAACCCATCATATCGCCACTTTTTGGCCCATCATGATCTTGCACATACCCTTACATTAGTATAGTTACAATTTTATGAATTTTGAATTCACTAGATATATGAAATACATGCATGTACACTTGTAAATATTATAAGTGTTAAATGTCTATGTACATGTATGTCTAGGTTGATACCACAATGAGAATGGGCATCAGGCAAACATTTGATGTTGCAACTACTCGTGAGGCAAACTTGAATATATATATATATATATATATATAAACCTAATTCAATTGTACATGCTTTAATTTTGATCTTGTAGGATTTTGTTAGTGCAACTTTCAGCCCTAACCTAGACATAGTTACACCACCAGGAGGACATGTAGAGCAAGCTCCAGATCAAATGGTAATTTAATTTTTTTATTATATTAAAGTCAATTATAAATTACATATTTTGAATATAACTTAAATTTTAAATTTTAAATTGAGTATATGCATAATATGAGATTTGTTACATATTCGTTTTCTTTTATAGCATGAGACAAATCTTGTAGTTGAGCATGTACAAACAAGTCCTGGAGAAGAGCCTGGTGCACAACCTCAAAATACGGTACAATTAAAATATGATAAATTATATAAATTAAATTGAATTAAAAAAAATTAATTGTAGAGTTGTACATCTAATTTCAAATTTCTTTGTCTTGTTTATGTAGATTGATTTAGAGAATTTAGAGGTTGCTTCAGGTGCACCAAAACTTTAATCAGAATCTGAATATGATGGTAATTTAATTTTATGATGGATTATAAATTAAATTGTCATTAGAAATCATTTTCATTGTCTTGTCAATTTTATCTTTCTGCCCCATGCAAGGAGTGTTTGAGGTCATCAGCATGAATTAGCATGGTGTGAAGAGGTCTCTTGATTTATAGGAGGCAGAGTTTTGACCTAGAAACATGTGATTTTATGTGTTATATTTGTTTATTTCATGGACTATATTTTGGTTTCTCATGTACTCTGTTGGACTTTTATACTTCATGGCTCCAGTACTTGGTTGGAATTTAGTTCTTGGGCTATACTCTGAACTTTATTTCATTAAGCTTAATATATTGGTTTCATGCATAATATATTTTTAAATTATGGACTTTGTATTGTTTGAAATTTTAATTTACACATGTACATTTATGCATTTATATTCATAGTCGAGACATTAATATAGGACATTAATGTGGAAATTTAGTGATCTGTATGATATTATCTAGGACGTTTAATATTGCTTTTAAAAATTTGGTGATCTCTGTGCATGATATACATGATATGTATATTCAATAATTAGCGATAATTACTCAATGAACTTATTCAATGAACGTCAATCAATAATTAGTCAATAAATCATAATTTACAAACAAAAGCAATCTGTTTATATACCAAAAAGGATCAAATTTTAACAAATAAACAATACCATAGAAGATTAGAGAATAAAAGCATTAATAAATTCTATAAATAATAACATCTAACACTAATTTATAAGTTGTCAAAACAAATAATGGCATCCCATACTAATTTATAAGCTATCAAAACAAATAGTGGCATCCAATACTAATTTATAAGCTTACAAAACAAATAATGGCATCGAATACTAATCTATAAGCTATCAAAACAAATATTGGCATCGAATACTAATCTATAAGCTATCAAAACAAACAATAGCATCCAACACTAATTATAGGTTGTCTTAAGGAGTCGTAATACGACATCTTAAGGGGATCAAAGAAGATTATAATTGAGTATAAATATTAAGTGATATTAACAAGTATTATAAGTTTTAGGTTGAGTCATCATAACAAAACATCTTTAAGGGGATGTCTAAAGGGGTCATAATAGAACGTCTTAAAGGGTCATAATACAACGTCTAAAGGGGATGTCTTAAGGGGTCATAATAGAATGTTTTAAGGGGATGTCTTAAGGGGTCATAATACAACGTCTAAAGGGGATATCTTAAGGGGTCTTAAGGGGATGTCTTAAGGGGTCATAATAGAATTTCTTAAGGGGATGTCTTAAGGGGTCATAATACAACATCTGAAGGGAATGTCTTAAGGGGTCTTAAGGGGATGCCTTAAGGGGTAATAATAGAATTTCTTAAGGGGTCATAATACAATGTCTAAAGGGGATGTCTTAAGGGGTCTTAAGGGGTCATAATAGAATTTCTTAAGGGGATGTATTAAGGGGTCATAATACAACGTCTTAAGGATATAATTGATTTAACAATAATGTATGCATGATATTTAGTGATTATACAATTAGACATAAAGTTTCAAAGTAGGAAAACATGCAAATTTAACAAACAAAATATATAGAATATTGATTTGATACATAGAAGTACATAGAGTATGTTTAATTCTGTAAGTATGTATGTACATATATGTCATCTCAAAACAGTGTTTACAAAATTTGGATATGCCATCTCAAGAACATCTCAAACTCGTGCCTAGAATGTAGTAGGTCTTCACACCACCTAATATCAAAAAGGTACAAGAAATATCAATGAAATTATCAAAACATACATATTTTAATTTATATAAAACTATCTATATGTACATAACTCAAGTACCTGCATTTAAAATTATTCCACACATGTTTGTAGGTTGAATCCAAACATCCTCTCCTTTTTGTTTCAAAGTGTGAGATCAATGCAATGATGGCTTAAGGATACAAAAAATGACAATAAATCAATTTTAACTATTAATGTACAAGCAATATCAATATGTAATCAAAACATGTATTTAAATATAATTTAACTAATAATTACCTATTTTTACCAAGTATTCCATGTTGTCTAGGTTGAATTTGCATGGACTAGATCCTTTTTGTGATTATGCCTTAAGGATGTATAAAAGGACAATTTAAATCAATTTCAACTAATAACACACTTGACCAATGTTGAAAAATGTATTTAATGTATTTAAAAGGACAAAATAAAATTAAAACTATATATACCTATATTTACTTAATCCATTGTACCATCTGCATCCTCTCTCTTTTGCAATGCATCTATGATTGCCTCATGCTCTTCCATAGAAATTGACCATAACACTTTTTTTGAAGGTCTTCCATGATACCGCTCTAGTTTTATATTTGTTGCCACCACCAAATGTGAATAATGTATAATCTTTTTATGTGTTTCATATTCTTCAAATGCAGGTAGACCATTCTTTCTTCTCAGGTATTTTTGTAGCCAAGTGCCAACAACCACCACCAATCCTATTGGAAAACATGTTCAAAAACCATCATCAAATAAGTTCTCAAAATTTTCTTAAAGGGATCAAAGACTTATTTAAAACCTTGAGAGATTAAAAACTTATCAAAATTTGCTTAAGGGGGTGTCTTAAGGGGATCACCGTACCTGTTGGATAATGAAAGCCATCATCATCTTCTCGAGGTGTTATTAACTTATGTTTAGTTTCCACACAATGAGCCAACCAATATTTGTTTTGCTCTTCATTCCCCTCAGGTGCAATAACAACATACACATGTCCTTCCAACAAGATTCAATTTAATAACTTGCGCATATCCATATAAATAATTTAGTATTACAAAATAACTTAATAAAGTGAAATACAATTAATTAAAATTACCTTCTTGTACAAGGTCTGAAACACAGTCATAATCTTTAGATGCAAACACTTGATCATTTTCTTTAATAGTTCTTTCATATTGATCATGTGCTTTTGTAGGTGTCAATGATCTTTGCTCCCACTATTCAACCCATTATGTATTTTCACATGCTTCCCAATCTCCTGAGATACAAAACTGGAAAAAACATGCAGGCTCCCTTGTCCAAATAGTCCATGTGCTTGTTGTCGCACTCCTAAATGAATACCATTTAGTAGATCCATTGATTGTCTCACAATAACTCTAGGTATGTAATGTTCTCTTCCACCAACCAAAAGTCGATGAACTGTAGAGTAATCACTTGAACGGTGCGAGATAATCTTCTATTACACCAATCCACAATCTCATGTGCATTTTTAAATTTTATTGAATCCTCAAATTTTAATTGTTCTCTAGCAAGAATTCTTTTGACACACGCACCAACTCCATCATGTTCTCCTTTACCATGCCCAGCTTCAAAAAAACTCCATATATGTTGGACATTAAGTTCCTTGTGAACCCTACTTAACCAATAGAACATTCTAGCATTCTTGAACTGCCCCGTACAATTATCTAACCATATGAGATGTTCTTTCATCGGATTCCTCTTTCTCTTAAATTTCTATAAAATATACTAAAATAGTATTGAACAAATTCTACGAGTGTAATGTACTCAAATAAAAATGATACTCCCTCAAAACTTTTCTATCATCCTCAGTGCTATCATTTGCATGTCTATAAACAATATGGAAAAACATAGCTACTTGCACTGAATTATAATATTGAGATTGAATTTCCTCTTACGGAGCGAGAGTATAATTCTCTATAAAATCAACCATTGAAAGTATAGTACCAATTGGAAATTTGTTTCTACATGCAAAAAATTAGCCATCAAGCCATCGAGCATGTTCAAAGTGCATGACATATTTTGGTACAATTTTATTCTTAAATTCACTCATGAATGCATGCACACTAACTTTTTTTTGTAACTAAATCACAACGCTTTCCTATTTTTCCATCTTTTAAAGAATAGTGAACATTCTTAAATCTTTTACCATTTACTAATTGTTGACCAAAATCATGATCAACACTTTCATGCAAACAAATTCTTAAAAATGAAAGATTTCCACAGTTAATGCATTGTCCAGAAATAGAAGAACTTAAATAAAATAATTTATCATTAGATTTTTTACAAAAAAAAACCTGAAATAAACTCTCTTATTGCTTGGTGGCATATCAATACCACACTCACGTATAATCATGTTAGTATGCAAGGTACAACATATATATAAAAAACATCATAAAAATAATGAAATTGAACATGTATTTTACAACAACAAGATATTTGTTGCTTATTAATTTTTACATATGAGGGTTTACATTTTCAAAAGACCTTTGACTTATTTTAATATTACCAGATAACACTAAATCACTACAAAATTTTCTATAAAATTCAGTTTGTGTTGTATCTAATAGGTGTTTTGGGTGAGGATCACGAACTTTGGACCCCACCCTTAATTTTAAACATCTCTAGCATTACATGAAACCCTAGTATTATCATGCCAATATTTTTTCGATCAAAGATTTAATTTCAACATTCAATTTCATATCAGACCTTGATAGTCATCCACTAAAACTCCAACATTGATTGATAGGATCATTTTCTATACTTTCTCTTCTTTTTGCCGCTCTTAGCAATGTTTTAGGATGTATTTTTAAAACTTCACTAATATTGCTTGTACCATTCTTTTATTCAAAGTTGTTTTATTAACTATAGTAGTTGTTATAGCTCTTCTTGCTGCGTTTTTATCTTTAGATCAACTATTTTTCCTAATAGATTGAATGGCACTAGCAATAGTAGACATAACATGTTTTAATGATTGATCTTTTCTTTTTGGTTTAACATAAAAGCCTAACCTTTTCATTACTTTCCTCATTTTTTGCATTCTTATCAATTGCATCATTAGTTGACATTGAAATGCAATTTTTTTACGATAAAAAAATTTGGTGTATATTCTATTCGTATTTGTTCTTATTTGCCTCCAAGAAATTTGACCAGGAAGATTATCGAAAACACCACTTCCAATTTTAAAAAAAGTATTTTCATTAAATTTAACATCACATTCTATATTTTCATCTTCATTTTCATCTTAATCTTCATTTTCGTTTACATTTTCATCAACAAAACGGTTTTTATTTTCATTTTCATAAAAAATACAGGTTTTGTTTTCATTTTCAAGAAAATGATCATTTTGTTTTTCATTTGCAATAAAAGATTTTTCTTTTTCGTTTTCAACAAATTCTATAAAATTTTCATCTCTCTGAATATCATCAATGTCAACATTATTAAGTCCAGCATCTTGTAAAACTTCTACATACAAATTTACCATTTCACTAACATGTGGATTTGAAGACATACCTGGATTTGTGCATATTGAAACATTTTCCATAGCATTCAAAGAGGGATTTGAAGACATAGTAGGACTTGTTTGTATAATCATATTCTTGTCCAAATTGACTCCTTGCAAATTAGCTTCATCTACAACCATGGTATCCTCAATGTTTTCATCTTCAATAGTTGTGGAATTGGATGCTCCACCATCATTCATTGATTTCATTCTCATTCTTCTTTCTCTTTGTCTTTGTCTCTCCTCTCTATTTGCTTCAACTTCTTGAGGAGTCAATGTCTTCCTTCTCTTATTACGAGCTTTATCTCCCATGATTATTAAATTCTCAAGCACAAATGAATGTTAATAGTGAAATTCTTCAAAATATTCAATCCAAATTGGAAGTTGAATACCTTTTAGGAAAAAAAATTCCTCTTGTGTTCCTCAAAACAAGTAGAAAATTAGTACAATTCCACTTTAAAAATTGTTTTCTTCATGCCTCCTTTGAAAAATTCAATCCATATTGCAAGTTAAATACCTTTTGTTCCTCCAAACAAGCACAAAACTAACACAATTCCACTTCAAAAATAGTGTAGATGATGCCTCCTTTGAAAAAATCAATCAAAAATCGAGTTCACCACCTGTAAATACAATAGCTCATGAAAAATAGTTCAATTTTATTGCTTTCGGCCGTACATGTGAAGTTGCAGACTTCACAGTATTTTTTAGCAGTAAATTTAAATAAAAGAAATGGGATCTCGTTCCCCGATATTTAATGTGGGGACCATTGGAAGGAAAATAGGATCCCGTTTACAAAATGGGATCACGTTTCCCTTCCAACGGTTTGAATATTATAAATTAGGGAACGTGATCCCGATTATAAAACAAGATCCCGCTTTTAATAAACGGATCCTGTTTTATAAAGTGCAATCCCAGTTTTTAAAATTTGAATTTCTATTAGCCTTGTGGTCGGGTTTTTGCCTAGGATTTTGGTTCGGGAAAAGCATTGGAAATCCGAACCTAGGCCTTCAACCTGGTTTGACCTGCAAGTTGAAGGTCTTAACAATGTCAGAGAAAAATACCGACTTTGGACATATGGCTGACAACTTTTTTTGTAGAATTTTTTGATGAAATTAAAACCCATTTTAGATGAGACAATGCAGATTCTAAATATGTAATTTTTTTACAATTGGATTATTTTTTCTATTTTTCAATTAATTTCTAATAAAATTGGTCCATAAACTTTAAATATCAGGGCTTTCTACTATTTTAATAACTTTTGATCGACATAACATTTTGACAAACGGATTGCACGAGAACAAACTTCAGACAATTATTTTCAATTAAATAATAATAATAATAATAATAAATTATAAGTTTAGGTCATCTTATGCATGCCATACATGATGATTTTTCAAAACGACAAATCTGCCTAATAAAAAATTAACAAAAAAAAAAAATTCAATACAAAATTACAAAAAAACATCAAGAACAAGCTTCAGTGAGTCACAAATCTTTTCCCAAAAGGATTTAGAAAAATATGATAATTTAAGTCAAAATATGGATGTCGTACACGTGCATGGTATGGTAAAAAAATGTTACTTTTAAATAGTGGTTTTTAGAAACGCCTATTGAAACTCAATTTGTACAATCTAGGTATTGAAATAAATTACATATTTGGAAACTAGACTTCGAGCACTACATTTTATGATTAGTGACTTTTTTAAAGATTTCATCTCTAAGTGCTTCAAATCTTAAGGTCAAATGTGTCAAATTCTAAAAATTAGGAAAAACACTTTCACTTTTTGGCCAAAAAGTGGACTCAACTTCTTGCACACACCCTTGAACTCTCACTTAACTCTTCCATTTCCATGATTTTCACCGCTTAATTCTTACTTATTTTTATTTTTCACTCCACTCAACTCTTCCATTTCTCTTCCATTTTTCTATTTAAAAAATGAGCAACTTTCCCATGCAAGTTGTCTCATTCAATCTTAATTTTCGATCTTCTATTCGATCTCGATTGTCTGTCTTGCCATCTTCTTCTATAAATGTGGTCTTCAAACTCTCTTTTCTACAACCATAGTCTTTAACTTTCACTGAAACTATCATCTTGAGCCTATTGATCTGTGCATACAAAAAGCTGAGAGTAACACATTTCAAATCTTACCAAGTGAAAAGGAGAGAGCAATAGAGGTCAAGCAATCATGGCATAAATGTATACTTTTTTTTATTTGTTTACATTCAATTTTGTGTATGTCAATTTGTGCTCTATTGTTGGATTGGGATTTTAAAGCTTATTTTTAATAATTTATGGTTGTTGTGTGTGATTTAAGATTCCAAACCTAATTTACCTATCCACAAAAAGCAATAGTGTAAAATTTTGGTAAAAAAATTTTGTAGAATACAATATGCATGTGTATATTCCAAATCCTAAAAGTTCTGGTAGTATGTAAAAAATAGTAAACTCAGTCTGTAATTTCAAATATCATTCTTGAGAGCATGAAAAAAAGATATGATGTACTTCTCTATAAATATTTGTAAACTACAATCAATTAAAAAAATTGAAAACTTACATACAAAAGTAAAATAAATGTATTATGAAAAATAGTTTTCCAAATAATAAATAAATAAATAGTGTACATGAAATTAAAGTTAAAAATATGTGTTCATTTATATGTAATAAATAAAATAAAATGAAGATAACTCGTGATTAATATCTCTAGACTTTGTTTTAGATACACATGTTTAGGATATCTATAATAGTATAAAATGCAGTTATATTACTACACCAGTATTGAAAAGCACCCCATAATGTTGAAATGACAAGAGTTCGAAGAAACAAACATTTATATCTTTTGAAAAGGACCTATCTATATAATGAGGGCACGTGGGAGTAGTAAGTGGTGACCCAACTAGTGGTGGGGAAGGCTATCTACAAGGGGAGATGACCCAATGCCTTCACACCCTAGCTTGGCACATGTCAAGCTCTTAAATGGTGCATTAGATTTTCATGAAAAATTTAGCATATCTCTATACATGAGCTAAGAGCTTAAAGTTATTGTTTAGTGCTCTATATATTAATGTAGTTTAATAGGTTGTGTTTTCACTAAGTCGTCCAAAAGTACCTAAAAATGAGACCAAAACATGTGCATCAAGACATGTAGTACCAATTGTCTTATATCTCACCATATATATATGTGTATGTTTGTCTACACATGTTGATTCCTTAATAAAATTTTACAACCACTACACATTTTTTAATATATTTATCTATGGATCTTATTATATGACATCATAACAACTATTAATGTATAGTATTCTATTAAATACTTTTCCCTACTAACTATAAATAATACAAAATTAAATTGAAAGTACCGCTCATCTTTTAAATCCCTTTTCTCATAAGTAACAGCAAATAAAATTAAAATAGCCACACGTCTAAGCGTAACGGAATATATGACACCATGAAGCCAAAAATAAAAGATAAAATAAAAATTGCAAGAACATTCCACAACGATCGTAAAAATCCAACAAATACAATCTTTCGAAAAGTTAAATGAGATTATGTGGCCACAAATTGAAGCCCAGGTTTTCAGCAGTGCTCTGCGTACGTTAAAGAAGTAAAGAAGGCAGAGTGGCGCTTATTGGGAATTTTAGTGTACTGGTACTCGCCTATTTACATTTGAGCTTGGGAGAGGCAAAAACCGGCCGGGCTTAATCGGCACACTCTAAGCATTGACTGCTTAGGTGGCCGGGCCCACTCTTAACCTCACCTTTCCCCTTCGTACCGTTTTTTATCCACTCTTAACTCTACCTTTTTCCTTCGTATCTTTCCGTTCACGGATTTTCCGTTGCAACCTTTTCAGGGAGTCCCGATGCCCTCAGGACGTTGCTAATCTCCCTTAAAAAAGGCATGTCAGAGGCATGTAACATGCATATACCATAGATGAAACATCATACAAATTGATAACTGGGGGCCCACCAGGCTGGCAGCGGAAGTGACGGGAAGGATAACGGAAGGTAACGTCGTTATTTATTTAATTTTGTAGTTTGCCGCTTTCTCTGTTCAAACGTAAACTTCAACTAACGTGGGTGGGGCCATCCAAAAGAAACGTATTTAAGAAGCCTTAAGACTTATATGGAGTTTGTTACAATGAACAAATAATATAATTGGTTAAAGTGATTGTGGCTCCAAATTCCTCTCCACAACATAGACGAAAATCATTGCAATTACCACTATTATTAATATATTATATTATATGATATTATAATAAATATATTATTATACTAGTTTTATATTATTATATTATTATATTATTATATTATAGTATTATATTATTTTGTTTTATTATTATATATTTATTATTATAATTATAATTTTTTATAATGCAATTAAATTTATATTATTATTTTATAATTATTATTATATTAAATTAAATTATATGATAATATTATATTATTATAATAAAATAATTATATGTTATTATACATTTATTATTATATTTAAGTTTGTTATATATGTTCATAATGCAATTGTATTATTATTATTTTATAATTAATATTATATTAAATTATATATTATATATTAGTTTTAGAATATTACAATTATTAAATTATTTTATTTTTATTGTATATATTAAATTATATTATTGTATTAATATATTTTTTTATAATGTAATTAAATTTGTATTATTATTAGATGTAGGTGATCATATTTTTTATGTATTTGAAACTAATATATTTGGTATCATGATGCTAATAATGTGGAAAAGGTATTGAGGGTATGGAGGATTATTAATTTATATTGGGATAAGGATTTGGATAGCTAGATATCAACAAGTGGTTATGTTTTACCTCTATGGATTTAGGAGATGGAGGATATGAAGGGAATATGAATGGAGTGGTAGACATAGGAGCATGGATGGGGTGTATGGAGGGATGATGTTAGATGACATTCATAGAGGTGTACCTTTATTGATCCTAGTTGGGAATTATAGGAGTGGGATGTTTAGAATGGGTGAGAGGGATATGAGATTGGTAGATGAGGGGATGAGTAGGTTGAGATGGAGGATGGTATTTTGGGATATAAGGACCCAAATTGGACTTAGTAGGTGGGGGAGATATGATGGTGGAGTGGTCAACTTATACGAGCATTATCTTGTCATACAATATTCTCACTCCATCCTAGCACCTATAATTAGGAAAGTATTTTTAGTGACTGAAAATTGAACTATAACTGCCACCATTGTGATCCACCTTCTTCATGAATGCATATGAAAACTAATACCAAGATTCCTAGAGAATCTAAATTATTAAATAATTTATAATTTCACTCTAACCATCCAAGGACACTTTCCAAGAGTGTTGAAGATACATGAATTATGCATAGGGTTGCAAGGTAAATGTCACCTTAACCCTAACATGTATTACTTAAAGTGAAAAAAGTCTCTTAAAATGATGTTAACTTGATGGATGGAGTGTTATTGATATGGAAAGGATGTATCCTAAAAATACACAAGAATTGGGAAGGATACATCTTGACGATGATGATTGGGTGTTGTTGATATAATAATGATATATCTTGAAACAACACAAGGATTAGAAAGGATACATCTCGATGATGATGATTGGTGTTGGATCAAGGCTTGTAAGAAGGCTACAAACAAGACCGCAAATGTGATTCGATGATTTAATGTAGATTCCATAATTGGATTGCATGGATTGGGATCTTATTGTGATTTTGAACTGCAAGGAGTGATGGAAAAATTAGATAGATGGAATTAGATTGCATGGAGGAGTAGCCTATAGCTAGGTACCAATGACAAATGATTATGGGATAAGGGGATTAGGTTGTAGAATGGAGTGATGGATGGTGAATGGGATGAGTTAAACTAAAGGAAGTATCGTGAGACTTTTCTATAATGTTTCAACATGCACAATGATAATCCTATAAGCATTCCCTTACCAATAACCACTAAGTTGAGCCTAGAACAATACCCTAAATCTATGGAGGTTTTGAGGGACATCAAAAATATTTCTTATGCAATTGTAATTGATAGCTCTATATATGCATTTATATGTTTCAAGCTTAAACATTACTTGAGCCAGGGGAGTTCTAATTTGGCTCATGCCAAATATTTGTAAAGAGAATTAGATGTAGGTGAACATGTTTTCTATGTACTTGAAAGGAACTTTAAACCAATTTTTTTCTTATCATGCCACTAATAATATGGGAAAGGTGTTGGACATATGGGGGATTATTGATTTTGACTGGGATAAATATTTGGATGGCCAGATATCAACAAGTGGTTTTTTTTATACTCTATGGATTTAGGAGATGGAGGATGAGGATGCTTAGCTTTTGGATTAACATTTTTGAATACCATTATGGGTTTTTTCCTTTTGATGAATTGCTACATTTTGCTTTGGTATCCACATGGTTTTTTTTATTTCTTTTTCTTTGGTGGGCCAATGTGGCTTTTGGAATTAATTGCACTTGTTGAATGCATTTTTCTATGTTTTACCATGTCAGTTTGAGGGGACATGGTGATCCTTATATTTTTATGGATGTGTATTTGTTTGCATTTTTCATTAGGATCCAAATTTATTCTACTAGAAATGTTATGGGTGGAAGGAGATGGATACAATATAAAGGGAATGTGAATGGAGTGATAGATGTAGGAGCATGGATGGGGTGTATGGAGGCTAGTTGGGAATTATAGGAGTGGGATGTTTAGGATGGGTGAGAGGGATAGGGGATTGGTAGATGAGGGGATGAGTAGGATGAGATGGACAATGGGATTTTGGGATATAAGGACCCAAAAAGGACTTAGTAGGTGGGGGAGATGTGATGGTGGATTGTGGGACATAGGGACCCAAAATAGATTTATAAGATGGAGGAGGGATAGGGATAATATTTTTTGGTTGGTATAATGGAGGGGAGATGGTAACAAATGGTTTGGAGGAATGGTGGGAAACACCTATTGTGGTCTTGGGAGAAGTTATCTTAGATTTCACAAAGATTGTACCAACATTTTTAAATTTTGAGCCTTGAGACATGTAGTTAAGGCCTTGTGATCATGGATTTTCTTTGATTTGAATGGGCTCCAATATACCTTGTTCATGTATTCCTAAGACTTTACCTTGATAGTTAATGTCATTGAGCATTTGGTTTAAAGTAGGTTGTTTATTATTTTTGAAGCAAGCTATTAGTTCATTGTTAGATGGATGAGGACGGATGGTTAAATTATAATTTTAGACCATTCTAAAACACATTATGTTTATTAACTTGTAATTCACAATGTACCCAACCCATGTGTTTTTTAATTTGTGTATATCTAGGTTTAAATTTGAAATAGCAGCAACAAAATTGTTCCTATTATTGGGTAAATTGGATATACTTTTCCACATTAGAGGTTACAAAACATGGTGTGTTTTGGGTACCATGTGAAGTGCAAGTTACAAATCATGTTGTGTTTTGAAACCTACAAATTTGCATACCCAAACACATTGTCATGAAATGATGTTAGTTGAAATGGTGATCTAGATATGTATAGTTATGAATATCATATACCAAATAAGATGTTTCAAAAGTTGTGTTTCAAAACACACTATGTTTATTAACTTTCAATTTGCAACATACCCAACCCATGAATTTTTTAAATTGTGTATATCTAGGTTTTCATTTGAAATAGAAATAACACAATTTTTCTTGTTATTGGGTAACTTGGATATAATTTTCCACAATAGAGGTTACAAAACATGGTGTCTTTTGGGTACCATCTGAAGTCCAAGTTACAAATCTTGGTGTGTTTTGAAACTTGTAAGTTTTCATACACAAACACACAGTCATGAAATGCTATTGTTATTTGAAATGGAGACCTAGATGTGTATAGTTAGGAATTTATTATGAGAAATAGTAGGTTTCAAAATGTGGTATGCTTCAAAACACATTGTGTTTATTAACTTGAAATTCATAATGTATCCAACCCATGTGTTTTTAAACTGTGTATATATAGGTCTAATTTTCAAATAGCAACAACACCACTATTCTTGTTATTGGGTAAATAGGATATAATTTTCCACTAGAGGTTACAAAACACGGTGTGGTTTGGGTACCATGTTAAGTGTAGGTTACAAATCATGATGTGTTTTGAAACCTAATTTTTTTCATATCCAAACACATTGTCATTAAATAATTTTATTTGAAATGGAAACCTAGATATGTATAGTTATGAAGTTATTACGAGAAATAGGAGGTTTCAAAATGTGTTGTGTTTCAAAACACACTGTGTTTATTAACTTGCAATTCACAACATACCCAACCCATGTACGTGTTTTAAACTGTGTATATGTAGGTTTACAATTCAAATAACAACAACAATATTGTTCACACTATTGGGTAAATTAGATATACTTTTCCATAGTAGAGGTTATAAAACACAATGTGCTTTGGGTACCATGTGAAGTGTAGGTTACAAATCATGGTGTGTTTTGAAACCTAGATTATTTCATATCCAAACACACTATCATGAAATGAAGTTATTTGAAATGGAGACCTAGATATGTATAGTTACGAAGTCATTATGAGAAATAGGAGGTTTCAAAATGTGTTATGTTTCAAAACACATTGTGTTTATTAACCTACATTTCACAACATACTCAACCCATGTGTTTTTAAACTTTGTATATCTAGGTATGAAATTCAAATAACAACAACATTGTTCATGTTATTAGGTAAATTGGATATACTTTTCCATAGTAGAGGTTATAAAACATGGTGTGCTTTGGGTACCATGTGAAGTGTAGGTTACAAATCATGGTATGTTTTGAAACTTGAATTATTTCATATCCAAACACACTATCGTGAAATGAAGTTGTTATTTGAAATGGAGACCTATATATGTATACTTATGAAGTCATTATGAGAAATAGGAGGTTTCAAAATGTGTTATGTTTCAAAACACATTGTATTTATTAACCTAAAATTCACAACATACCCAACCCATGCATTTTTAAACTTTGTATATCTAGGTCTGAAATTCAAATAACAACATTGTTCATGTTATTGGGAAAATTGGATATGCTTTTCCATAGTAGCTCGATTATAAAACACGGTGTGCTTTGGGTACCATGTGAAGTGTAGGTTACAAATCATGGTTAGTTTTAAAACTTGGATTATTTCAAAACCAAACACATTGCCATGAAATGAAGTTGTTATTTGAAATGGAGACCTAGATATGTATAGTTATGAAGTCATTATGAGAAATAGGAGGTTTCAAAATGTGTTGTGTTTCAAAACACACTATTTTTATTAACTTGCAATTCACGACATACCCAACCCATGTGTTTTTAAACTAGATGTATATCTAGGTGTACAATTAAAATAACAACAACATTGTTCATGTTATTAGGTAAATTGGATATACTTATCCAAATTAGAGGCTACAAAAAAAGGATGTTTTACTAGTATCATGCGAAGTGTAGGTTACAAATCATAGTGTGTTTTGAATCTTGCAATTTTTCATACCCAAACACACTATTGTGAAATGATGTTATTTGAAATGGATACCCAGATATATAGTAATACATTTCTTGTGACAAATAGGAGGTTTCAAAATGTGTTGTGTTTCCAAACACAATGTGTTTTTTAACCTACAGTTCACAACGTACCCAACCCAAAGTATAGTGCCCAAAAATGAAGTGGTCAACTTAGAAGAGCATTGTCATACAATATTCTCACTCGTCCATCCTAGCACCTAGAATTAAGAAAGTGTTTTTAGTGATTGAAAAGTGGATTATAAATACCACCATTGTGCTCCACCTTCTTCATGAATGCATATTGAAACTAATACCCAGATTCCTAGAGAATCTAAATTATTAAATACTTTGTAATTTCACTCTAACATCCAAGCACACTTTCCAAGAGTGTTGAAGATACATGAATTATGCATAGGGTTGCAAGGTAAATGACACCCTAACCCTAACATGTATTACTTAAAGTAATAAAAGTCTCTTAAAATAATTGACCTAGTGACACAAAGATAAGTAAAAATGATAAAAATACCCTTTTATTTAGAAGTCAAGAATTAGTTATTTTAAAAAATATTATTATATTAATATTGTTAACTAAAGTAATAATAACTATTTCATTTATTTGACACCATATATAAGTGTGTTAATATCTATTTAACAACCTTTTTGTGCATCATGATTATTGTCATAGCATCAAGAAATAAAATTCATTACCAATGCATTATGCTTATGAAGGAAACAATACTAGTCCTTATAACCTTTTTGTAGCAACATACAAACACATGAAACTAGAACCTATAATAAATAAAATCAAGCTTGAAGTAACCTATAGGTATCTATTAGCACAGCTACAAGTATATTGAAAAATATAATAAAGTTTCATTATTCCTATAGAACTCTTGAGAAAGCAAGTTAACATGAAGTTACCAAGTAACAAACAAACATGTTAAAATCTATATTCTCTTTTCCATATATATATATATATGTGTGTGTGTGTGTGCATGCGTGTGTGTGTGCATTTACAAATAAACATGTTAAAATCTTATTAAAAATTATAATTAAATGTTCTTGTTATTGCATTACTCTTTGGTTTCACTAATAAAATTTTCTTTTCTATTTGTCTCTATGCTTTGTCTTATTTTATTATTTTCTTTTCTTTTAATGTTTACTTTGTTAGCCTCCTCTTCAAATATTATATATATATATATATATTCTTATTCTTGTCTATTTATTCTCTTGTTTTTATGTCTTGGTTTTAAAAATTGCATCTAGTAGTTTATTAATTATTTTTCTCTCTAACTTCCCTTGCTTTTTTATAAAAAGATTTTTAATTTTTTATTATATGTTGTCTCTCTTGAATGCTTAAAAAATTATTTCTTGCTTTCTTTGTTAAATCTTAAATATTTTATATTGTTTTTTAAAATTTATTTCTAGAAGTTTATTTTGTACTCTTGTCTCAAAATTTTAAATTTGGCTTCTTATTATTCATTTTTCATTATATATATTTGTATGAAGATTTACTTATTCATTCAAATATTTATTGTATCCTATCTTTTTTATGTAAATAGTCTCTTATCTCAATTATCTGCTTTGCTTGTTATCTCTTAATTCTTTTGGCTATTTATTTACTTTATTTAATATCTTTTTTTCTTTTTTTCTTCCTTGTCAACTATTATCTCTTGATTTATCCTTTTTTGTGTCTTCTCACATTGTGTTCCTTTCCTGCCTCCCTTAAACCAATCTGGTCTGTAACTCATCATTTTTGCATGTCCTTCAACTCTTTATCCTGATGATGGATCACGAAGTGTGATCTAAAACATTATTTCCTTGATGAAAAAACTTACACAATCAAATCTAGAAGCAAAATTAATACATTCAATATGGACTGTGGAAATCTCATATCTTTAAACACAACAAAACTGAAGAAAAAGTAAAAATTAAGCCTTGTAACTATTTTTGATGATGTAAAATTGTCCATGGACATGAATGCGCCTACATCAAATCTTTACATCCTATCAAAGTATTGTTTCATTAAAATTTACAAATCAACTGGACATAACTACTATAGTGAATTTATTTATAGAAAACTATGATCTTGTCATTCTTACAATTATGTCTTCCATTCTTTCATGTTGAGTTTCATTTCTAATTTTGAGCCTAGATTGAATGTTAATCTTGATATTTATGACCACATTTTAGGGATCTACTATGTTAGGGTGTGGAAGTATGTTGATTCCTCCCTTTCACCTTGGTCAAATCCTTTATTTTATCTTCATAGTGAGTGATGACAAGATAATTGAAAGATGAAATGGATGGGATTGAATGTATAAATATACCTAATATAAAGATGCTTCTTAACTACTCCTGATTGCTCTAATAGTAATTGAATCATGCTTTGTGAGTGTGTTCAATATGATCTAATATGACGAGTTAAGCTTGTTATTAGTAAACAATCCTAAATTCTCAATTCAAAAGTTTGATCTTCAATTCAATCAATAATAATCATAAGTTGGATTAGAAATTGCTTAAAATTCATAAAATTTAGTAATGAAGATAGTCTGAACTACATGAATGTTTCTTTATAAGAAAGAGAATTTCAATAGTGACATCTATATAAAAAAAAGATTAAGATAAAAAAAAAGTCTATATGATTAGGAATAAAAGGATATAAAAAATATTTAATTAAATATTAAACATGTATATTAAACTTTCAAATTAAATAAATTAAGATGGCATATTGACTAGGAAGACAAAATAAATTGAAGAGTGAAAAATCATGTTGCATTTGATTACTCTAAAAAATAAAAGCAACATATTGACTAGGAAGACAAAATAAATTGAAGAGTGAAAAAGCATGTTGCATTTGATTACTCTCAAAAATAAAAGCAACAGTTACTTTTTTAAGAGGTTCTTTATACTTTGTTTTAGAGGTAAAATCTCTAACAATAATTTTTTGTTTGCTGTTAAAAAAAAAACTCACTTTTACAAGTACCCTTTATTTTTTAACAATACTTTAAATTGTTAAAAAATTCAACTATGACAATTGCTTCCATTTTTTTTTAAAGGACACCCTATCCACTATTGTTTATGATCCAATCATGTTATTATTAAATTATTCTTCAATTACAACTTTAAAAACTTATTATTATCCCTCATATCATTTGAACTTTAACATGCAACCTTCCAAAATTATTATTGTTATTATATGTTTTAGCTGCCTGCAATATAAGAATAATTAACTTTGTATAAAACCTTTCAAAATATAAGAACAAAAATTGGGGATAAGATTCAACTCGCAAGATTGTTGTCAGAATCTGAGTTTGATATCCTTCACAGTCAGAATCTGAGTTTGATATCCTTCACAATCAATGAAATAGGTGCCAAATGCTTTGGGTTTCCTCCATGCTCTAATACAAATAACCCAACACAACTACTTTAAACATTTAAAAATAACCCACATTCTGTATTTTACACAACAAAACCCTACCTTATATGTTGGCAAAAAAACCTTGAGACTAAACTAGTGGTTTGGAAGCCACGACAGAACTGATTTTCCTTCCTACCCAACATCATTTCAGAAGCCCTCTACAATCTCTTTAAGCTCACCAAAGCCAACAATATTAATTGGTCAAATGAATGACTTTTAAGTCCCATTCCATAGTTGTAGCAGAGCTTAAGCTTTCCCTCATGGCACAATTTTTCACAGGCTTGGTTAGCTGCTCCACACACTTCACATCTACGTGAGGGTAAACAGAACAACATTTGCAAAGTGCATTACCGAGCCGAACTTGGGAGTGTATGAAAGTGGAAGCGATAAAATTGTTTCAAGCACCCCCAGAAATATGTGGTTTACCTATGGAATGCCTGGTTATTGTGACATAGGCATGAAACTTAAAATCACTGTAAAGAAACCACTCACATTTAGCTAGCTGTTCCACACACTTTACAACTGCTAGACATGAGCTATGAGCAACAAATTAAAATTAATAAGAATAAACTAGGCCGCTTGATGATAATGTTATTGGCTTTCAAACCAACATTACCATAATCAAACTTAAGTCTAAACTATTGACTTTACTGTTAAGAAATCATTTAATCTTTTTAATTAATAAAAAATATTTATCTTTTATTTTTTAAGTAAAAAAGGTTTTAGCAAATAAATTATTGTTTTCATTATTTAGATATTTTTTTTATTCAAGGGTAAACACTTTTGACATGAGCTATGAACCGGACACAACCATTCAACAATACCACCCCAACGGGGTTTGAACCTTGGTGGCAAGAACAACAATGCCACCTATAAACCAACACACCATGCCAATACCGACTATTTTGATATTCAATTGAATCTATTTTGATTTTAAATAAGAAATCAATTATTTTAAATTTAAAATAATATATAATTCATATTTTATTAAAAATATTATAGATATTATAATAACTTGTTAAAAAAAATGAAGGAAAAGAAAAAAAGTTAATTTTTATGAAAGAATAATATTTTTTACTAAAATATTAAATATTTTTATATTAAAGAAATAGTAAAATGAAATCACACTGTACAAGAACCTACAAACAAGATACAAGCAATTCATGTTTTTCATTTATTTAATTTTGATGAACACAAATCAATGTGCAAATGCGATGATCTGAGGGGAAAACAGAAAAACATCTATAAACAAGTGGACAGGGTTAAGCCTTGAGGGCAGCCTTGAGCATCTCAATAGTTTTGACGTCTGTCTTGAATGACTTGGACAGAACATCGTCACTTATACCGCTTGTAAACAGAGCAGAGGGCAGTTGAACAGTGCCTTCGTTTGCGCTTCCATACCCAGAAACAGCAAATGTCGGGTTCTTATAGTCGGTGTTCAATTGGAAATGGGGAAGTCCTTTGGGAAACGCGAATAAATCCCCTGAGTAGAGGGTCTGGGTGAAGAGCTTTCCACTGGTGTCAACGAATCCAACGAGGAGAGATCCGCTCAAAAGATAGAGAAGCTCAGAAGAGCGAGGGTGTGAGTGAGGAGGGTGCACCCCACCAGCAGGGAACTGCAGCACCGCCATGTAAACACCCAGCCCTGTTAAAGCAGGGAACTCTGTCATTGATGCCTTTGTCACTTTCGCTGTGCTCTGCCCAGTTAAATTGTTGCTCTTAACCTGTCGGAATTCGGTGAAGGTGAAAAAGTCACCATCCACATTTGCTGGATTCTGGCCCGGAGGAAGAACAAAATCAGTAAGGATATCAGGATCATATGCATGTGTCACTCCCACAATACTGAAAGCCAATAACATTATCATCAAGCAGCCTACGTTAAACTATGAGCATAAACTATTAACATTATCTCAAACAGCCTACGTTTAAACTATAAGAATAAACTAGGCTGCTTGATGATAATGTTGTCTCAAACCAACAAATTAAAATTAATAAGAATAAACTATGAGCAACCCTAATATTTTAGATAAATCACTGGTAAGCGATTAATCCCAAATGTTGCTCCAACATTAACTTAGATCTCAATGCATTCTAAGAATATTTTATAGAAATAAAATAAGATATTTACTGGGAACGCTTAATCCCAAATGTTGCTCCAACATTAACTTAGATCTCAATGCATTCTAAGAATATTTTATAGAAATAAAATAAGATATTTACTGGGAACGCTGGCAAGGAGAGAACCCATTTGATAGCACGGCTCAACATGCATTTTTGAAAGAGAAGAAATGTTTGCATTTGATCTGCAACAATAATAATTATTTTTCTTTTGTAAACAATAAAAATAAAAAAACTGATTCAAAAATCTCATTGAAAGAAATAGGCAGAATATACAGATGGCTGCAACCTCTCTCATGGCTGTCACCATTGAGAGCTAGACGGGATCTCTGCTGAGAGCTGGTGAATACCCAGCTTTGCTTCTCTCCTCACGAAAGATCCTGGTTGACCACCTTAATCCTCTTCAATGCCCTCATCCACCACCTGCTGGTGTTTCCTGCACAGCAAGACACGCTCTCCTCCACCTGCTGGTTTTTCCTGCACAGCAGAAAAGAGGCGTTTAGAGATGGATGCGGCTATTCTTTGGATATGTCCATCATTTTAAAATTCCCGCTTCTAAAACTCCCGCTTTTTAAAAAAAACTTTCGAAGTGAAACATCCGTTCGTCTACTTATCCCGTTTAATCTGCCGTCATCGAATGAGGGATGGTATTATATGTTATGGTATTTTAGACATGCGTTTTTTTAGGGAGATTAGCTTCTGCCGGAACGGAATCCTTCAAAACGGAAAATCTGGAAACGCTACGGGAGAGGTGGGGTTAAAATTGGACGAATGGGATTAAGAGTGGGCCCGGCCACCTAAGCGGTCAACGCTTAGAGTGTGCCGGTTAAGCCGTCCCGCAAAAACCATCGAGTGGGTTGAATCATGGAATTGAATATGGTAAATGGGGAGTCCGCTGCTCAACTTGTGAAGACAACTTTGTTGATCGCAGTGGTTTCAATATTTATTATTCTGATTTCAATAGATGCAGTGAAGGGTCTGAGGAGGAGAGCACATTGGATTCCCGGTGATTTTCTTGTGCTCAGTGCTTTGTCAATCCAATTGATAAACTTGCTTAGTGATCAGGGTCTGGCGTTCGACGTGAAGCCGCAAGCAAATATCCTTTGGAATTAGTTTTGGATGATCCATACCAGTCGGCTAATGTTGTGTGTGCTAGTAGCCTATTTGATGCCTGGAATGGCCAATCCCGGCTCTGAAAATTTCTGGGCTAAGTTGATGGCTTTGGCATTAAGCATCTTTATTCATGTAACCTCTGAGTTGTATATTGCACATCGTCGGCACTACTATCCTTATATATGGTTTCCAGAAAAAGAGGTTAGCGAGCCTTTCTACATTGCATTTGCTACTCTAGTATCCATCTCCTTAGTTCTGCCCATTCTTCTTCTTGCCTCATCTAACATTGCCGGCAGAGGTATCGGACGTATGTCGGCCCAAAAGATTCCTATAGTTCTCAAGGGCCAAGAGGAATTGTGTCTTAACGAGGCTCACTCTCAGCTTGACAATGATCCTCCTTATCACCCTCGTTGTCAAGACTGCTGGGCACCAGTTGAAGATTCGGTGCTGAGAGCATGGATCGTTGCTCGCGCCTACTCCCTTGAATATATCATTGCCCGGTCGGTCCTCTCCTCGTCTGCTGCAACCATACTTACATTTCAAATTGTGATCACAATCGTGGGAGTGCTGAGGGCGGGCTTCCAAGTGGAGGCTAAAGGTATTTTGGATTGGTTAAGGTGTGCTGCCACTATCCTGCAATGTGCATTCATCTTCATAGGATGGTTAATCATCATGTGGAGGTGGGGTACGGCAGTGATTTATTACAGAAAATAGCAATCGGACACCTGGCGTAGCGGTTTAAGGATGGAGGATTTCTGGACAAGACATCTGAGAGAGTTGCAGGAGGCGAAGGAGACCCGGGTGCCCCAGGCACAAGTGCTCGACACCAAAATCAAAGGAGTGGTTGCGAATGAGGAGATTCCCCTAACTGCGCCGAAAAGATTACTGAGTGCAGTGATTGGGCTACAGTTGTTAATTGTTTCTTTCAGCAAAGCTTATTGGCTAACGTCTTTGATGATTTTCCACAATAAATTGATGGGCCAGTTCATGCGCTTCATATTGTCGTAGCACGAAGGAAGAGCATTTAAAGACTATGGAGGGTGTGCAGATGTTAGGGGAGACTCCAGAGAGCCTGTGGTTAGCTAACCGCAAGTCCATTGCAAAGGCTAAGAAACTCATCGAACAAGGCAACAGAGACGGAGATGGGTCTAAATTTCTCGTTGAGTTTGTGGCTAACAAGAAAACAGGCTTCGGTGCAGGCTGTCATTGTCTAGAGCCTTACAATCCTCAAACAGAATTGAAGTACCTGTTTAAGAAGGGGCCAATCCAGAGGACTGAGCAATCAGAAGAAAAAGAAGACGAAGAGAACGGGTCATTAGCTGTGGAAGAGCATTTCGCAGTCACGAGTAGAAAGTCATGGAAAATGACAGCAGTGTCCCTGCTTGGTATCATCATTCACCTCGCTCCAATTTACGTGGAAGGGCGAATTTCATAAAACTAAGCAAATTTTCTAAACATGTTTTTTGGGTTGACTTTCCAGGGTAGGCAATCCCAAACCAAATCCCGAGCCTACTAATTATGTCAGAAAAATTGGGTATCCATTCAGAGTGGATATCCGTTTATAAACAAATATCCATTACTTGTATTATTTATGTATTAATATATTATGTACTATGTATTATATTATATATTATATTATGCATTATTATATTATATATTATGTATCATTATATTATTATATTATATTATATATTATATACTATGTACTACATATTATTTGTATACTATATACTATATTATATATAGTATATATAATATATATTATATATTATATTAATAGTATATAATATATTTAATACATAGTATATATTATATACTACATAGTATATATTATATATTTATTGATGTGCGTCAATTCACAAAAGAGAAAGAGAGAGAGGGGGAATGGGAGGGACTTGAGAGAGAGGGAGAGAGAGAAAGATCTGGGAGGGATGGGGAGAGAGGGAGAGAGAGAGGGGGAGGGAGAGAGAGAGTTGAGAGGGAGAGAGGGAGGGAGAGAGGGAGAGAGATATAGTTGAGAGGGAGAGAGGGAGGGAGAGAGAAAAAGAGAAAGATTTTGAGAGGGAGAGATGGAGAGAGACAGAGAGACTTGAGAGGGGGAGAGAGAGGAAGAGAGAGAGAGCTTGAGGTGAGAGGGAGAGAGAAAGAGAACTTGAGAGGGAGAGAAAAGAGAGTTAGGAGGAGGTGGGAGAGGAGAGAGGAGAGAGAGTTGAGAGGGGAGAGAGCCCGAGATAGAAGGCGAGATGAGAGAGAGAGATAGAGAGAGAGAGAGAGAGAGAGAGAGAGAGAGTTGAGAGAGAGAGAGAGAGAGGGAGAGAGAGAGACTTGAGAGGGAGAGAGGAAGCTCTGAGAGACTTGAGAGAGAGAGAGAGAGAGAGAGAGAGAGAGAGAGAGAATGGGAGGGACTTGAGAATGAGAGGGAGAGATAGAGAGAGATAGAGTTGAGATGAAGAGAGGACACTGTAGAGACATAGAGAGAGAGAGGGAGAGAGAGAGAGCTAAGAGGAAGAGTGTTTTCCAGTGTTGGGACCCTCTAGAATAAGAAGTGATGCAACCATCATTTACAAAGCCATTACAACTCAATTCAACATTCATGCCATTAAAATATTCAAGCTTAATAAAAATGTCATTAGATACTTCATATAAAAGGTATAAAATCGCCATGAATAAGAATCATTATCTTTCAACCATGATACATAGACAAGAACATTATGTACACCATAGGGGTTTGATGCAACCTTCAAACAAAATCCTTACAAGACAACAAGATACATGTCCATTTGATTGTTCATGTGAAATCTATACAATAATCATGATCAACAAATAAGACATCACTCAACCATGATGCATGAATAAACACTATATATATGAACAAACACTAAATTAATAGATTATTTAATATTTATTACTAAATTTTTGTCTCATCATTATACTATTATATTCATAAATTCAACACTAAAAATATTCATCCAACCAAATTCTTTATAAAATATCCATCAAACAAAATTCTTTATAAAATATCCATCTAAGGTCAAATTCTTTATAAAAATAAGATCATTATCTTAATAAAGTGCAGGTCTCTATTGCATCTCTTCATTTCTTTGTGTTTTCCTTTTCAGAATGGGACTGTCTCCTCTCCTCTAGGCATCGTTGATGCTCGTCTAAGTCCACTTCCATGGACCTAATAGCATCAACAACATTTTGCATATTTGATGCAAAATGCCTCAAAAATGGGTGACCACATTCTTCATTCTAATAGTGTTAACTTGATCCTGAATGGTTCTAACATTCACATTGATTTGTTTTCGAAAGTGAGCACCATCGGATGCAGGTGGTGGAGGTGGAGTTGGTGGAGCTAGAAGGTGTGGATCCATGATTTATATATAAGTGAACCTACATTAAATTTGTAATTTCAAAATGTAAAATACATGTTTAAAAATCCCCTTAAACCATTAAATATGAATGACTTAATTGAATACAAATAAAAAATGGGTAAAGCTCATTTATGTCTAAGGCATGTAAATGAAAAGAAAAATTGTTAAAATGATGTGAAATCTCATTTAAAAATACATTAAATTTTTACCTCCCTGTAATGTGAAGTGTTAAGCTCCAAATTTCCAATTCTTAGTGAATTTGGATACATAGTCAGTAATGGTTAAACAAAACTTGTCTTAGTAGCCATAGGGAAATGGGAAAAGTTAATGGGTAATAGTCAATGGGCTATGCAGGAGGCTATCATATTGTGGGCTATGCAGGAGGCTATCATACAATATGATAACCTCCTACATAGCCCATCAATTATTATCCATTAAATTCACCCATTTCCCTATGCCTGCTAGGACAAGTTTTGTTTGGCCAGTACTAACTATTGATTCAGAATCACTAAGTATGGGCAATTTAGAGCACAATACTTCCAACAAGGGTTCCTTCTATTTTGAGAGCTGAGGATATTCAAAAGAATTAAAAAATTAAAAAACAAATTGTTTAGCAAAGAAATACTAACTTAAGAATAAGCAACAAAGAAAGAATTTAAGAAACACAAGAATAAGTGATAAAGAAGGAAAAATATACAAGAATGTAATTTAACAGTTTAAATAAATATAGAAAGGGGGTAATGAAGGTTCAATTTTATGTTTTTTTAGGATACTAGGTTCAATTTTATGTTTTTTTTTCTAGTAATGAAGGTTCAATTTTTTTGTTTGATGCCTTTTTTTTGTTTTCCACTAACCAGGGCTTCAAATTTTTTTGTAGGTTTAAATAGAAATGCAAAACAAAACCTAAATTAATCACTAATTAGCAAACAAAAAAAAAAATGCAAAGAACTCATACCTGGAATAGATTGAAGGTCGTTGCACACCATGGAGGTCGTTGCTCAACTAGTAGCATCATGAAAATGAGGTAGGGTTTGGGTTATAAAGTCCTCAAAAAAATGGATATATGTTTGTTATGTATTCTAAATATATAATAAATTTATTATATATAAATATATCATAATAAATTTCATATATACTATATATTATATAATATTTATTATATAATATATATTATATATTAAATATATTATATATTATATAATATATTTAATACATAGTCTCCCTTTGAAGCCTTCATCTCCCTCTCATATCTTTTATATATATATATATATATATATATATATATAT